>JBBMOI010000001.1:51680000-52020000 GCA_038088405.1 Porites divaricata | reverse complement strand
TGCAATACATGTTAGTGTGTGTGTTATCTTGATCTATAAGTTTTTCAGCTTATTTCTTAACCTTTTTATCAGGCTTTTACCATGATCTTTAAAGAAATATTATATTTTACCCTATTTCAATAAAAAACAAATGTTGCTTTCTTTTATGGTTCTCTGCTTTGCAAAATTTGAGCTCACCAGGGTCATAGGTAGATGATCAAACATTGTTGATATTTTTCAAGGGTAGACAAAACAAAACATTCAAACTCTCCAGCAAATTCTTTCACAACAGCGGACTGATTAATTTATCTGTTGGTTTCTTCTGCAAAATGTCAAGACTTCCTGTTATGTTTTAACCATGCAGGAGCTAGGTAATGACAAATTGTGGGCATTTGCGAACGGCAAAAAACCAAAACATTGTCGGGATTCTAGATTCTTGTCTTTTGGTGTTAATCAATTTATTAACACCATTGCAAAATGTAGGTCAGAATCAGACCTAGTGCCCTGGCCTCACACCGCAAAGCCAATCCTTAGGAGATACACCAACTATAAAGTGGTTTCACAACAGGCAATAATTATACATGTAGCTAAGAGCCCCACATACTGAAAATTTCACCAGGGCCCATCATTTTGAAAACAAAGGAATCAGTGGAAAATTCTGAGACTCAAAAAATATAGATTTTTTGCAAAGGGGAGGTGGGGGGGGGGGGGGGGGGGGAAGAAACAGCACTGTAAAAAAATAAAAAACACTTGCTTATGCAAAAAAGCTACTCATACAAAATTAATAGTGCATAACAAAAAACCACACATGGACTGCTAATAATCTTGCAAGCAGGCTGAGGTACCGAACTTTTGCCTGTGTTATACATACAAAGATCAACTTTATTTAAACCTTGGATTTACAGGGAAGCTGTGAAAGCAAACACTTCTACATCAACCATATGAAATGAAAAGACTAAAAATAGAATGGTCACACAGTATGTCACGTTATTAATAGGTTATGCGTGACTGTAAGGACGCTGCTATGAACTTTGTGGCTTCGTGGTAGTTTTTTGACTAGATACTTTGACATGGTGTCAGAAGTAAACATGGATAGTTTTCACAAACCTAGCGCGTTAAGTTTCGACGGAAATACCTCAGAAAATTGGAGGAGATTTCAACAACAATACGATATCTACTTAACAGCTTCGGGAAGCGAAAAGAAAGATGATATGGTCAAAATCGCCATCCTGCTTAACTTCGCCGGCGAGGATGCCATTGAGGTGTTTAACACATTTCAGTTTCCCGAAGGCGATGAGAAGAAGCTGGCTAAGGTTCTTGAGCAGTTTGAGCGCTACTGCAACCCCAGGAAGAACGTAGTCTTTGAAAGATACAAATTTTGGCAGAGAATGCAGAAAGACTCTGAAACGGTGGACCAGTTCGTCACACGATGAGAGATAAGTTCGTGTTCAGCATAAGAGATCTATCAGTGAAGGAACGACTATTGTGAGAGGATAAGCTTACATTGGAAAAAGTGATTTCTATGGCAAGTTAGAGCATCCAAAGCTTCGAAGGTGCAGATCAAAGCAATGGGCACAAAGGAGCAAAAGGATGAAAATCCATCCGTGAATGAAATTCGAGCAGACGACAAACAAAAGCGAAATCCATCGCGTCGACTGAGACCAGGAGCTGGCTCGAAAAAGGTCAAGTGCACTTTTTGTGGTTCTTCTCACTCGTGGGGATCTTGCCCTGCTTTCGGGAAAACGTGTGATTATTGCCAGAAAAAAGGTCATTTCTCGAGTGTTTGCCGAAAGAGAATGCGGGACTTTGGCGGGAAAACTGTGCACGCCGTGGCTGAATCGGAGGGCAATGATGATGAAGCCGATTTGCTTGCATTTTCAGAGGAGTCAAGTGGTAAATACCCTTCTCAAGATGATTGGCACATTTCGCTTAAGATTGCTGATAGCAATGTGAATTTCAAAATAGACTCAGGGGCTGATTGCAATGTTATTTCCCAGTCGTTGTTTGATCGACTTCCAGTGGAAAACAAACAGTCCCGCCAGTGCAAAGCGAAGCTGAAAGTGTATGACGGACGCAGAATTAATCCTAGAGGCAAAGGCAGCCTAGCTTGTGAGTACAAAGGAAAATTTACAGTGATGGACTTTATACTCGTTGAGCAAGACCTACCATCCATTCTTGGATTGAAGTCCTGTCTTGAGTTAGGTCTCATAAAGAGAATTTACAGCCTTGAAGAAGAGAGCCTGGAAGCCGAGTATGCAGATGTCTTTGAAGGCCTTGGTGAAATTAATGGCGTCCAGCATGAAATCCAGATTGATCCCAATGCCACTCCTGTTGTCCACCCTCCCCGTAGGGTTCCGTTTGCCCTTCACGAGCCGCTTAAAGAGGAACTTAATAGAATGGAAAACCTGGGAGTAATTAAAAAAATGTACGGAGCCCACTGCCTGGGTACACAGTCTGGTGGTTGCAAAGAAGAAGAATAACAAGCTCAGAGTATGCATGGATCCCAGCTATCTCAATCGTGCTGTCATGCGCGAACATTTTCCTATGCAGACCTTGGAAGATGTCATTAGCAGAATGCCCAATGCAAAAGTATTCAGTGTCCTTGATGCTAATCATGGTTTTTGGCAGGTCAAACTAGCCAAGGACAGTAGCAAGCTAGCTACCTTCAATACACCCTTTGGCCAATATAGTTACACGCGTTTGCCTTTTGGAATCCTGTCCGCACCGGAAGTGTTTCAGAATGTCATGTCCCATTTGTTCCAGGACATAGAAGGTGTTGAAGTTATTGTGGATGATTTGCTTGTGTGAGGAGAGGATGTCGAGCAGCATGATGTGAGGCTTGGGCAGGTGTTGGATCGTTGTCGTGAGCGCAACCTCAAGTTAAACAGAGAAAAATGTCATTTTCGTGTATCTGAAGTTCATTATGTGGGCAACGTGTTGAGTGCAGATGGTGTCAAACCAGACCCCCAGAAAGTTGAAGCAATCAACGGAATGCCAGTCCCAGTCAATCGAGAAGAATTACAGAGGTTTTTGGGTGTTGTAACCTACCTGTCCAAGTTCATTCCAAACATGTCTCAGAAAAGCGCTCCACTGCGCCAGCTGCTCCAGAAGGATGTTGAATGGTCCTGGGGACAAGCAGAAGATGATGCGTTTACAAGCCTTAAGACAGCAATCTCATCCACTCCAGTCCTTAAGTTCTTCGACCTGAAAGAACCAGTGACTTTATCTGTTGATGCAAGTTCAAAAGGTGTGGGTGCTGTCATTCTGCAAAACGACTGCCCAGTGGCTTATGCCTCAAAAGCCCTAACTCTGAGCCAGCAGCATTACGCACAGATCAAAAAAGAGATGTTGGCTATTGTTTTTGGCTGTGAACGCTTTCACGATTATTTGTATGGCCAACGTGAAATAACAGTTGAAAGTGACCACAAACCATTAGAAGCAATCTTGAAGAAACCCACTCATCAAGCACCCCTCCGTCTGCAAAAGATGATTCTCAGAATAAAGCCTTATGCGGTCAAGGTCAAGTACCTACCTGGCAAGCATCTGGTCCTAGCCGATGCACTTTCCAGAGCTTACTTACCTATCAAAAATACTGACCAATCTGATGAGTTGGAAATTCA
The DNA here is from genome assembly GCA_038088405.1 of Porites divaricata. Taxonomy (NCBI): domain Eukaryota; kingdom Metazoa; phylum Cnidaria; class Anthozoa; order Scleractinia; family Poritidae; genus Porites; species Porites divaricata. The sequence continues at coordinate 52,016,401 of JBBMOI010000001.1, read as the reverse complement.
TCTCCTGGACTCTGGAGAATTGTCTGAGACCATGTTTCACAAATTACTGAGACCAAGAGGAACCCTGAACTCCAGCAATTGCACAAAGTTGTCATGAATGGATGGCCACAAACCAAAGAAAAAACACCCATAGAGATTAGGCCTTACTGGAACTACAGAGATGAGATAAGCTGTTATGAGAGGTTGATGTTCAAAGGTGATCGCATAATTATTCCCCAAAGCCTGCGACCCGAAATCCTACAACGCATTCACGCAGCTCATTTGGGAATAGAAAAGTGCAGAGCACGAGCCAGAAGTGCTGTGTTTTGGCTGGGTATCAATGGTCCAATTAATGAATTGATATCTCAGTGCAGTACTTGTCAGCAGTATCAGCGCAGCAACCAGAGAGAGCCTTTGATTCCACAACATGTCCTGAGAGACCCTGGGCTACCGTTGCTGCGGATATTTTCTATTATAAAGGGAGAGATTACCTGCTCGTTGTTGACTATTTTTCAAAGTATCCTGAAGTAGCTCGCCTCACCAGCAAGAATAGCGAAGCAGTCATCTTGGCAATGAAAGACATGTTTGCTCGTCATGGTATCCCGGAGAGGTTAATTGCAGACAACATGCCTTTCAGCAGTCTGAAATTTAAAAACTTTGCCAGTGATTGGGAGATTGAAGTAGTCACTTCGAGTCCACACTACCCAAAGTCTAATGGACTTGTGGAAAGAAAAGTGCAGACTGTTAAGCAGTTGTTGAGGAAAGCTGATGAGTCCAAGCAGGACGCATTCCTCGCTTTGCTGGAGTTCCGCAACACCCCTATCAGTGGCATGGAAGACTCCCCAGCAGAATTACTTATGAGCAGAAAACTGAGAACAAGGTTACCAACCTTCAAGAGCCTCCTGGAACCCCAGGCTAGGTCCACATCTCAGGTTCATCACCAATTGTTGTCGCGCCAACAAGGTCAGAAAGCATTCTATGATCGTCGGACTCGGCCACTTTCCACACTGCTTGAAGGCGAACCGGTGAGAATGAGGCGGGGGCGGGAATGGACACCTGCGGTGGTTGTCAAGCAACACCAGGCACCCCGTTCATACATAGTGGCAACCCCGGATGGGACCCAGATCCGTCGAAATCGTATCCATCTTCAGCCAACTAAGGAGGAAGCACCTCCTGTCACAAACCAAGCATGGGAAGCAGTCAGCGATGCGTCCATCCCCGTTACGCCATCAAACACAGACATGGGTATCGAAACACAGGTGGCAGAATCACAGGCCGATATTCCGAAGCCTGCTATCCCACAAGCAGACCAACTTGTCAGAAGGAGCCAACGGGTTCGACGAGCACCAGAACGCCTTATTGAAACTGTTTAGACATTCTCGAAACCGGATATTAGTTTAGGTCAAAGAGAACTGTTGAACTGAGAACTATTTGTGGTGAACCCAAAGCTTATAGATTGTTTATTTTTCTAAAAACTGTCTTAAGAAGAGGAGATGTCACGTTATTAGGTTATGCGTGACTGAAAGGACGTTATGCGTGACCGCACATGCGCATAGACAGACGCTGCTATGAACTTTGTGGCTTCGTGGTAGTTTTTCGACTAGATACTTTGACACAGTAAAAGAAAGGCGATTTGTCCTTACTTGACTGGAGACAATAGTGTTGGCAGTGGATGACGCATCTCTGCTCCAGCTTGTTTTGATCTTAAAACTTCTCACAGTTGTCTGGCGTTTTCTGGGAAGACAAAAAACAAAAATTAATGTTTTTAAAAACACTTCGGAAATTTATGGTCCACCAAAACACAGTGCATCCCCACCTTATGCGGTAAAATATATCTGACACTTGCCAAGATGTAGTATAATTTTGAGGCTCCCACTAAAAAAAACTTTGAACAACTTCAAAACCCATTCTTTGAGAGTGAATGAAGTGTTTTCTGGATATCATTCAGTACACTTCTTACATTCTGTAACAGCTTGAAGTTTTACTAAAATTAAACAAGTAGATTGAACAAATATGCAAGTTGTGATCTGATCCGATTCTCACAAGGAATGACAGAAAAGTACAAGACTATACAAAGAATCATTATCAGAATCAGACGTTTTAAATTGTTGTCTAAAGATAACAATGGCCAATTAGAGTAAAATTACACCTTAAAATGGCGGAATGACGTTTTAGAGAACTTAGCTCCTAAATTTCTCAGCAAGGGTGGGGTCATGTTCCTCACTCCACTACTCCTCCTCTCGCAAGGAAAGTGTGCCTCTGGCATATATTTTTTACCTTACCAGCCATGAACGGTCAATTACCCGTAGAGTTAAAATTTAGGGGGAACACTGATCATTTCCCAGATGACCCCTTGACTAACCCTTTATTTTTGTGGCTTCCATTTCAAAGGCCCAGGGTGCAAATTTAAAGGAAGTCAGTTTTACAGCTTGTCATTTGGCAAAGCTGTAGCTAGCAGGTACTAGCCCAAAAGTCATTTCAGCAAGCCGAAAAAATTTTTGATGGGCAGGATTGATTACAGTTCTTCTGTAATTTGAACTCCCCCAAGAACTTCACTTGCCAGTCCAGAAAGTTAAGAACAGAATTCACTAGCCGATAACAAAATCTACTAGCCCTGACACTGAGACAATAGCCAATAACATCACGGTTGAACTGACAGACGACCAATAACATTGTGACGTAATTGACCAATCAGATCAATAACCAGAGTATAATACCATCAACTGACGTGATACAACTCACTTTGACTCTGAAGATGACTATCGCACAGGTTGCCAAAACGTCAGTCACTGTCAACAACAACAGTCCTATTCAGGATTACGTTCACCCGGACGACCAACTCAACCTACTTTTGAAATGATTCCTGGGCTCAAACCTTTCACAATAGTGGTACCGTTGGTAAAACCTAGCTGACACTGTTGGTAAAACCTAGCTGGCGCCATTGGTAAAACCGTTGGCTGACGCAGTTGGCAATACCTTGATCGGACCGGATCGGATCATTCCCAGTGACCCTATCCCTTACCTTCTGCCATTTAGTGAGTTGCAAGAGATATGGTCAAATCCAGCTCTTTTTGTTGCGTCATTTTGAGCAATTTCGAGCAAAACTGACTGTTTTTCAATTTAGATAAGCTTATGTGGCTGAATGTGAATGGTAACCATTTATTGAGTTTTGTCTAAATCTTGCTGCTGGTAAGGGGCCTCAAATTTAGCAAAGGCAGATCGAGTATATCTACATAGCATCAATTTAGTGGGTGAAATTTGAGATTTCTAATGAGAAGGTCGAGTTTAAGACATAATCGCTGTTTACACTGCCCATAAAATTCATCAAGGGTTCCCAGCTCTATCACCAAAACCGGCCCGGACATAAAGAAGTGATATCGAGCCTTGAGTAATTTTGAATATTCTAGAGTCTAAAAGGGAACAATGACGCGCTGATCGATTGAAAGCGACATGACAGCAAGCTTTGTAATGCCGCCATCTTGTTCATTTCAAGGATTTGAAGTTTCTCGCGCGTCTCGCGAGACTGTAACAGGCCCTGAAGGTATAGGGGAGAAAATCATAAACTTACGAAGGCCTTCGTCTGTCCAAACCAGCTAGTCTGAAGGAGCGAAAAAAAGATAACTCAGAGTTCTGTGAGATCCGTGGATCATCATCAACTTCTGCCGCCATTTTTCGATCAATCCAGTCTCCGGCCCAGTCCATGGCCGAGTCATAGTCATTCCCTATTGGCCCGCAATGTGTGCAAAATAAGGTATCAGTTGAACAATAGAAGTATAAATCTTCTGGATTAGTGTATATTTGCTGCTGTTTCAGTGAAAAAAGGGCGAAAAGGCAGGTTTTTTGTGCCCGATAAGCTCAAAAAGCACACTAGCAAAAGAAGAGAAAAGGAGAAATAGAAAGAGAGAGGAGAAAGACAGGCAGAATAAAAAAAGCACGATTGCTCTCTTAGGGCGCTTTCCATTTGTCAGAACTGGCCGGCCGGACCATTGCCCGACCAGTCAGTTTGTAAATGAAATACGTTTTTTCAAAGAGTCTTTGCTGAAAAAGGTTATATTTTGTGCATACTATTTAGGATCTGACTGATCTGGCTGGAGAGTTTTGATTAAAAGGGACATTATCATTGCCACGGGAATCGTCTGGCCGGTCAGTTCTGACAAATGGAAAGCGCCCTTAGCTTCTACGTATGATATCGACTACTTGGCGACGTAAGAGGTCTATTTGGCGGTAACGTTTTCAAATACTAGATATGTAATACCTCTATTTGCAAAACCAAAAACAGAAATTATCAAGGCTCATCCTCCTCCTGTAGACTGCCAGAGCAGACCCCAGTTTTCGGCTCTTGATCCGGGAGCCGAAAAAAGGCATCTTCTCTTGCAAACTATGATCATTCTTAATGAAAACAGTTACTCTCCCTCTCCCCCCTTGACAAAAAGTCAAACAAGCACCAAAAGACGACATTTCAGAAAAAGGTAGGGTGGTCGTCCATCTATACGGGTCAAAAGATTAAAGTTAGAGAACACATAAATATATGTAGCAAGCATCCTAGAACAACGATTCTATTGAAGATATACGTCGGTCCTTTGCAGAGTTTGACAGACCAAATAAGAAACAATAGTTAAAAGTAAGTCAGTTCAAAGTAGAGATATTTTCGTTATTTATTTAGTTAGTTAGTTAGTTATCTTTCTTAAGAGCGTTTCACGTCCGTTCAAAAACAAAATAGAGGGACGGCAAAAACGGGATTTTTCGAAGATTTCAAAACATCAGAGAAAACGGCATTGGCAGGTGAGTAGGTAAGTCATAAAGCGTGGGACACCATGCCATAAGAGCGCGCGTCGCTAAAATTCAGGATAATTACTGCGGTTATCTTTGGAAAAAAAATCCGGTCCTGTCGGATGAAAGTAAACCGAAATTTCTCAACCCAGATAGAACTCGACAGATTTAGTCATTTACCACTCAAAACTAACTGCACAAAAAAATAAATTTGCAAAAATTTGCTCCCGGCAAAAGTGTAACAAATATGTACAAAATGAGGAGTAAATCTGGGGTCAAATATGGTAAATACCTTATTTGCTTCCATATTAGTACAACCCTGAGTTTTTGCTTTGCAGATGTAGCATTTACCACCATTTTTATCCAGATTCACTCCTCTGTTTTCCATTTTTTGCGACGTATTTGCAAGAGGCAAATTTGTGCAAATCCGTTTTTACAAGCTTTGGGTAATTCAAAACTATGATTATTCTTTACTAGAAGCGCGATTTAAATGTTAGGTAACACGCAAAATTTATGACTTTTAGAAGTTTGTCACTTTTACTTAATCAAATGAATATGATATAACACGAATACGACCCCAGCTAGGTAAAACGTTTACATGGCAAAATTTGACCCTAGCCGAGAGGGTTACCCCGGGCTAGACCGGGTAACCAGCCTCAGTGGGCCAGCCCACTTATCACCACGTAAAAGTGATCAAATTAAAATCAGAGATTATATGAGCAGGGCAGGTTACCTATCGCGACCCTCCCCCCACCCCCAAAACTGGGATCCCCCACCTTAAGTCAATAAACACACAAGTGCAAGCTTCATCGTAGTGTACGTCTACAGGAGAATTGATAAATGTGGTCAGAGGTTTGTGTCCGCTTGCAAATGAAATCATGTGACTTGTCACGTGGCCAAATAAAACATTAAGGCTCAAGAAAGACCTCAAGTTTTCCATTAATGAAAGGAAAACATTCATTGTTTTCTGGTAATCCCAGGGAAAGATATTGCCAGTCAACGAATTTTCTCAGCTTATACTTTGGCAGGCCTACATTATCGTGCGCGATAGCTCTAAACTTGAGGATAACATTTACTAAGACGTGGCGGTAGACATTTCCAAAAGGGTATGCTTTTAATTAATATCTACACTGCACTTTTAAAAGGGTGAGATATCGATAAGGATAGGAAAAAAGAAATTTTTACTTCAAATTTCGGGACGTTATCTTTGGAAGTTTACGACTTGCAGATAAAGCAGTTGGTGTTGGATAGGAGGCGGAAAAGTGATCTAAGTACGTCAACCGTTCGCCATAGTAACGACTGCACGGGCAAGCACACTTCTTATGAGAGTTTCGCCTATGAACTTCCAGCATCTCCGGGGAACAAAACACTTTGGTTGGGCAAAATGCGCATCGCAGTTGATTTTTAATGTGCTGTTGTAATTCTCGTTCCTGTCGAAAAGAGTTTTCTTTGTGGTGATAGAGCGATTTTCGTATGACCTTGAAAAAAGGTTTCGGTAAGTGTTCGTTCTTTGTTTCATCAGCCAATGGATGAAAAGATCAAAACATGGCCTCTTCGTTTTCCCGCCAAAGAAACCCTAATATGGAGAAGGCATTGTTCGATTGGCCAATCGTGTTGCAGTATGACGTCAAAGCAATTTCTAGAAAGTTCTTCGGGCATGAAGTTTGTTTACCCGCGCGTTCGCTTAGCCAACCAAAACCCAGGTGCGTTTGTATCCGTTTCATACACCAATCAAATCGCTCTATTTCCGTTCGTTTGTTGTTTCTCTTTTGTTCGCGCGTTTTCATTTCAAGGTCATACGAAAATCGCTCTATCTGCATTCCACGTTTGGGCAAATCAATCCATGTATCTCCTTGTCATGATCAATAAGCTCTTTTCTCCCGGCAAAAATAATACGACAGACTGGACATTTATATAGTACAAAATCAAGCAAAGTCGTTGTAGGTTTAAAATCTACAATTTCGAGCTGCATACGACACTTTTTAAAAATAGCATCCGATAGCTCCTTGCAGTTTTCCGTTGATTTTGAAATGGCGTAGTATGAAAACAAGCGAGAGGGAGCGGTACTTGTTCCACTTCGACTCCTCTCCGATAAATATTTTGTAGACCCTTCTCGACTGTAAAACCTTTCGCCTGTTTTTGGTCTCTTTTTATCCAGATCGGCTGTAAGGGAATAATCAGCGTCAAATTTATACCTCGTCACATACGCTTCTAGTAATCTCCAGGCAGCATCGACGTTTTCTGATGAAGCGGGATGCTTGAATAACCACGGCTTATATCTTGGCAGTACCTTCGCTGAGATATCGTGGCGGTAAAATATATGCACAACAATATTGCCTCGTAGCTTTGGCGACAAAGAGATACCCTTGATAAATTCAACGAAAGACGCATCCCACTCGACGAAGAACACTACCCTTTGACTGGAAGTCATTTCAGCTACAATCTTCTTTCAAAATTGGTTGTCTCCGGAAAGTTTCAAGTGTCAATTCCTCATGAACTCCATCAGTGGTTTTGCTCTCTTTCTTGAAATAGAGCCTAAAATTTAAGCTGTTTTTCCTCGCTGAAGTATAATGAATTAAACGGGCAACGAGATTTCGCTAGCCTACTTATTTTTTAAGGATCAATTCATTCAATTCCTTCTCAGTGACTATAAAAGTCGATCCAAACATCCTTTGTAGTTTAATTTAAAGACCCTAATGTTACACTGGTAAACGAACAGAACGCGAAGGACGAGCGATAATGTCAATACTCCCTTACTTTGCATATTAGCCCAGTTTATACATGTTTGTTTGTTTCAGATAATAAAGAAATGACAGGTGTTAAACATATTTATATTAGGTCGCATGGTAACTGCATGTCTAATGTTGCATTTTCATGTCTCTTCGCAGAGTGACTTTGAATTTTTGAGCGTGGTTGTACTATGATACTATACGTGGGACCGTCCCAAACAGTCGCTTAACAAAATAGAATAATAAGGAACTGAAAGGCACTATGTCACGGGGATATATTTCTATTTTAGTTCAATTCTGTGCAAGATTATCACTGCTAGTACTCTACTTAGCGCCTTTATCCCAACCTCGTTCCCAGGTTCTCTCTGTCCGTAGGGACGGGTAGGAGAGAACTCTGGGAACGAGGTTGCCTTTATCCCTGTTCCCCGACTGTAGAGTTATGAAAATGATATCAAAGACATTTCATCAAAGACTAGTATAACCATAATAATTTTTTATGATAATTTTCGCAAGCAAAGTATGTCCAGATTGTGCTGGAAAATTCGCCAAAACGTTTTGCTCAAAACATGGCAAAAAAGTACTCAAATAGTGCTCGAATTTTTGAAAGAGTGCTTGAAATTTCGTAATAGTGCTCGAAAGTTGCTCCTAGTTTTTAATTATTTCCTAGCAGATGTTTATAACTATTCTTAGTTCTATCAAAGCTTTAACCTTCGATTTTCTAATAGGCGACCAAACTACAAGTGAAACACCTATTTTTTTTTTTTTTTTTCAAAATCGACTTTTCCCACGGTTAAAAGGATAATGTTGCATTTTCATGACAACAGTCAGGCGACTGGGTGGAATTATTCAAATTCAAGATAATAGAATTACTCAGCGCGGCTTACTGAAAACGTTTCGAAGACAAAATATTACATTAAGTATGTAGAAAATTGTAAAAAAAAAAAGTGCTTAAATGTTGCCCAAAAAGCGAAATAATGCTCAAATTCAGCTCAAAAGTCAAGAAAGAACTTAAGAGTGGTGCATGGAAATGTAAAATAGTTCTCCAAAAACGAAAAAGTGTCCAGCGCAATCGGAACATGCCTGATAGCATTCAACCTTGAAAAAGTTGGCCCATGCACCTTTTTTCAAGTTTCAATTCATGTCTATCCGTTGCTATCCGTTGCAACAGACAACAGCAAACAGCTTCAGTGCCTAAATAGAATCTTAGACTCTTAATTCAATTGATGCGGAGACTACTTTTAGCCATAGAAAGGTAGAAACATGTTAGCCCCTTGAGGCGGACCAAAATAGGCCGCAAAAACAAAGATATGCGTAAGTGAAAACAACATTCTAGTTTTTCAGGGTTAACATTTCATTCGAAGTTACCTGAACGTAAATAAGAGGGAAAAAATATCATTTTTAGGTCTGTAGGTTTTGCTGACTGGTTTATACTCAAGAAAGCAAGCACATTCATTTAGGCGAATAAAAAAATTGGGGGTTAGGTGCACTTTAAAACATATTCTAAATTCGCGCCAAAACCGCTCTAAGAATTAATTGGTCGCAGAAAATGCCGTGACACAAGTGCATGGAAGTTGCTTATTCCAGGTTATGGGCTCGAGCTCTTCAGGTAATAATGACGTACCCACTTTGGCCCGGTTCATACGTCGGATTTCACATGTGCTCAATCCGCCCTGACGCAAATGAGCGAGAACTCAAAGAGAGAGCTCTGAGAGGAAACTTCGTCTTTTTCCTCTCTGCAGTGTGTATGTGCTGATGGAACTTAGCTCTTGGACACAAGATTCTGCTTTACAGTTCGGTTAAAATCAATGAACGAACTTGTTGTTGCCCCTTGCTGCCATGCCATGCAACACCGTGAAAAGACTAAATTTAACAAGTACTGAATAGCTTTTTCATTTTAAATTTAGTTCATGTGGAATGTGACGTTTGAACCGGGGCTTAGGATTTTAAATCAGACTCAATCTCGTTCACAGCGTCCGCGTTACCCTCGTCCACCAGACAGAGGTAGGTACTTCGTAATTACCATTATATGAAGTGCTTTCCCGGACAGGTCACCCGTCCGCTGGGCAAGGGTAACGCTGCCTCTGGAAACGAAGTTGTATGAGCAGACAATAAAAGTGGAGGCTGCCAGACAAACGATACCCGATACCAAGAAACTAGGAAATTTTAATTGTCGTTTTTAGACATCTTGGTTCTTCACAGTAATTTTCAAAATGAGTTTAGGTGTTGACAAGCGAAAGAAGACTTGTAGCTTGCATGCATGCATGTACATCTGCTATTAAGCCGATCAAGCGAGAAGTAAAGGTCACATTCGAGAATTTTTTTAAGCCACCAAGTTGTGACGTTACGGTATTGGTTCGCACGTCTACTAGCTAGTGGCTGAACGGCGGCCATGTTAGTGTCCCAAACCTGTCCTCTTTTCTCTTGTTTACGTTTTCTTTTGTTGTAATAAATTAACCAAACTGCTGTCGACGTATGTTAAAACGCTCTATTGAGGTTCAAGTTGGTTGAGACCACAGTATTCCCCCCCCCCCCCCCCCCCCCAATCGGCTTGGGTCAGTGCGGTTGTGTAGTGGTAAGGGAGAGAAAGATTAGGACAAAGGTTCGGGTTGGAGGTCTGGGTTAGACCATCGGTTGCGGTTGCAGCTTCTGGCCTCCCCTTTACAAGATCAACCGACCAAAGAAACAAGTACGCAGTTTTTCAACAAGCTCCATTATACTTTATTGTTAAGAAATACATTAACCAAAACGGGACCAAAAGTACAATTACACCAAGCCGGACACGTAAACCCCGAAAACCAATGTCATTTGAAAAAATAGGGACCGTGTACCCCAACCAGTGCTATGGTAACGCCTTTGGGGTTTTAAGGCCTACTGTATATCAACGCAAGAAAAAAAATTAAAGCTAAGGTAAAGTAAATGAATATTTTAGCTAGGCTGAAAGTGGAAAGAAAACGAAAAGAAAAAATAGTTCTCGGAGTGAATAGTCAGCGAGGCTGTGCTCTAGAATAGCGCGATTTGAATATCTGTCGCCGTTTTAAAGTGCTCGAGCAGTGATATTAAAGAACTTTTGCTCGCGAAATAGATATTGAATTATGTTCACAGGATCAATGTAAAGGTTGAAAGCTATGATTGCCTGCCTTTCACTTAGCAGAGAGACGTAATAAAGTTTTTTTTTTGCAGACAAAATTTAATTCAGATCAGACAAAAATTTCGCTCAGAACCTCTGAAAATCTTCATGCATTAGAAGTTATTGCAGTTTATATTACATGTTAAGCTATGAATCAGCGTTTGTGGCATTAAGTAAGAAGAATTCAGAAGTTCCAAGTTACGCTCTTATCTTCACAGCCGAATAGATAAATTCAACGTTACACGAACTACACCCAAAAACGTCTTTTCATTTTTAAAATCGAGCTTTTTTCCTTTACATAACGGCTCCTATATTTGCTATATATTTTAAGTTCATTTATCACGAAACTGATAATGGACACAACAAAAAACGGCTTATTTTTATGGTCCTTTGTCAACTCTTTCACTCTAAACAGGGTTTTACAGGGGCGAATCTAGGGGGAGGGTGCCGGGTTGAGCAACCCCCTCCCTCCGGCTGAGATGACTTGCGGCTTTCTAATACAGTTATACAAAATCTGCTGTATAGTTTGATAGGTATTTTCAGGAGTTCACATTATGTTATTTCCTAGTCGATAGCCTTCTTCGATTCTTTGTATTTGCTTTTAAAATTTATTTACATCACCAGTCAGTTACGCCATTCCTTAGTGCATCTCCCCTCCCAAGAAAAATCCTAGATCCGCCCCTGTCTTAAGAATTGCACTTCATAAATATCTATTTACTCTCTTTACTTTGTAAAATCCTAAATAGAGAAATAAGTGTTGCTAAAACATGTAAAACATTTTTATTTGTTTGGTGACCTCGTAGGATTTGCTCCTTGAGCTCTAAGGTAAGAACTGTAATTCTTTTTTTTCTTAAGGCTTCGAAAGAGTTGTTTGATCATTTATAGACAGCGTTAAAACCGCGTTATCGATTTCTCTGAATTTCGAGTTTGAATAGAGCTTATGTATGTAAACTTTGTATAATTTACGCGGCCGACTAAAAAAATTACCACTTGTTTAGTACATAGACCCAAGTTCAAACTCATTGCTGTTTAGAAATAGCCAGTTTATAAAGTTAAATATAACAAAAGCTTAGGAGATGAACAAATTGTCGAAGTGAAACCTTATAGAAGTGGAATCCGACGTTTGCCGGCGAAAAGCCTGCGAAAGCAAGCACGAGCTTGGCAAAAATCAGTCAGTTTAAACGTGGGTCTTACATTTAATGTTATTATTAGTTTCTCGTGCTGCAGTGATGCAGGGTAGAATCGAGAGTAGCGTACATCAACACTCATCCTCCAATATGATGTATGAATACACTTAAGCCGGAAGCTGTTGGGACGAAAACAGAAGATACCTTAATTACTTGATTATTAAAGAAAAATCTCCAAAGTTTATTTTGCTATTGCTGCAGAGTATTTTTGTCGTGTATTTCACAACAGTAGGCCTTAATTTTTTCGTAGAGGTAAGTGCGATCAATGGAGCTTTGAATCCCAAGGTGTCTTAGTCTAGGAATGCGTTTTTTTGTCCTTCTTTTGAAGTCCACAGCTTTAATGTGCAAAGCAGGGAAAGCCGGCGACCGAGTCAAATCAAAACCCATAGTTAAACGCGGGACACATTATTAAAGCTTAGCTTTCCCTTATTCCGCTTGTTGCAGTTTTTAGGTCTTTGCGTTTACCCATCGAAGCTGAATCGTTCCCAGCCGCCTCTCTTGTGTCTCTTAGTCACGGAACGGTTGCGGGTGCAAGACTATTACAGCATGCAGGGAAGAGATGTTTCACGCTCCTCCCTCGTTGATATTTGAGTGAGAGAAGAGAGACGACTGGGGAGCAATCGATTATTGAAGAAGATTAAAGATTCCTGTTCTAATACTCACCAATTTTAACATCGCCATGACCAATTACTAAGCTTCGGAGTTTCTTCATCAGAGAACAAATTTCTTTAGAACATCATCGTCATCATCATTTTCCGCATCATTGTCATTATCATCATCGTCATCATCATCATCATCATCATCATCGTCAACGACGTCATCTTCATGGTTATCATCATCGTCAACATTATCGACAGTATCGTCATCATCATTGACAGCAACATCGTCGTCGTCATCTTCAGAATGATCGTAGTCATCACCATTATCATCGTCAACCACGTCATGATCTTCGTCATCATCGTTATCATCATCGTCAACATCATCGTCAACATCATCGTCATCATCGTTATCATCATCGTCAACGTCATCGTCATCATCATCATCATCGTTAGCATTATGGTCAGCATCATCGTCAGCATCATCATCATCATTGTCAACATCATCATCAGCATCATCATCATCATTGTCAGCATCATCGTCAACATCATCATCAGCATCATCATCATCATTGTCAACATCATCATCAGCATCATCATCATCATTGTCAGCATCATCGTCAACATCATCATCAGCATCATCATCATCATTGTCAATATCATCATCAGCATCATCGTCATCATTGTCAACATCATCGTCGTCGTCATCAACTTAAGCATAATCGTCAACATCATGGTCGCCATCTTCATTATCATTATCATGATTATCATCCATGCAACAGGTGTCAGTCGTCTACGTTGAGCCTCTTCACATCACGGCTGCCCAGCTTGACAACGTTCACTGTTCCTATATCTCTCAAGAAATCAAGATCACAGGTTTAACTGAACCTATTACAAAAGTCAAGTTTTCCCTAACTTCCTTCATTGGATTAAAAGCAGGTGGTAAAATATTTAAGAAAAAGGGCAAAGACAAAAGGGACTTGGCGTTTCCAGATAATTCGGATAGTCAGGCCGTCCCTATATACTAGGAAATCCACTCGGTCAAAACTGAATTTGACACGACAGTTTTAAACTCAAAAAGGCTATATAAATCAGTAGGGATAAAACTTTAAAATAATGACTTATGTGCAAAAGAATATAGACGAAAAAGGTAAAAAGATCTGAAGAATGTAACAAAAAGGAACTTAAAAATGACAATGATAATAATAATAATAATATTAATAATAATAATAATGATTATAACGACAGTAATAGAAGAGGAAAAGCAACTAAAAAGACTTTAAAAATTAAAAAAATACTTCTTGCCCGATTTTTGAAACGTTACTGCCTTGCAGTTTCGTTTTCAAAAATCAATTAAGTCTCTTTTGTTACAATTATTTCCTTTTCTCTTATTATTGTCATTATCGTAATCATTACTATTGTTTTTTTATTCTCATATTATTATTAATTTGACTTTATTTTCAATTTATTTTTTATCTTAGTTTAGTAAGTATTATTATTTTACTATTTTAATTTTTTTCTTTCCGTTTTTTTAGTTTTTATTCAAGTTCATTTTTGTTCCATTGTTCGTCAATTTTTTCCTTTTTTGCCATTTTTCATTTTTTTTGTGCTTCAAATGAGTCCATCATGTGCATCATCTGCATGTCATTATTTTCAGTTTTATCCCTACCGGCCTTTTAAAAAATGCTCCGAGAAGATCGCCAAGACTATCCGAACCATCGGCAAAACTCAAGTCCCTTTTCCCTTTGCTGTTGTATTATTATAAATAGCGAGCTGGACAATTTTATACTCTATTTCTCTCCACCCGCCGATACTTTATCCGATCATTTAACGGGGCACCCTTCCCCGAGCCTCGTGAGAATCTGCGATACGCACATTTCTAGTCAAGTTTCAATACACGTTTCACCTGCTGAAGAAGGTCAGATACATCACCATCAACAACACACCGTCGTTGTTTGTCACTGACAGTACTTCTTAATCGCCATCGTCATCATCACCTCCATCAACAAGATAATTAATCATCATAATCAATGCATTAGGTGTCAGTCATTTGTCCAGCCCTCTACTCATGACATTGCCTCACCAGTTAGTTCCTACATTTTTCTAGAAAAAGGAAAGAAGACTACAAGAAAATTCAGGAAAAGTTTTAACAGAATAAAGGTGGTTTCCCCCCTTTTTTCTACTAGTTTTTTTGCAGTATTAACACACGCTTAGTTCAATTAATTCGATACAAAACGTTAAGAATTTTCTGCGTACAGTTTAGATCCCAGCTCAACTTCTTTTCAGCAAATCTCTTACAAATTATTTGTTGAAAGATGAGTATTAGATATTTTTCTATTCTTGTACTTACCTCTGCTGAGTTAAGCCACTTTCAAGCCACTGCTGGCTAGGACTTCATGACTGTAGGCCAGACAGGGTGCGACATCTGGAGTTGTTTAGGAATAAAATATATCTCAAGAACAAGATATTTAGCTTTCGGCAACTTCTTAGTAGGCATGGGTTTAAATCCGAGTAACACCTCGTAAATCCAGCAACCTTCATGGATTAGAAGTCCATGGAAGGAGAGGGTGTGTTCCAATGTGCAACACATTTGTAAATACTTGTTGAGAGGCACCTTCAACTAAGGAAACTGCATTAAGATGACACTGAAAGTTAGGATATGTCCCTGCGCAGTTTAGTTCCCATTGTTTGATGAATTATGATTTACATCTTTAACAGCTAAACAAAGGCTACAGGTTCTAATCCCAAAAGAGCCTCATTCTACACAACGTTTAGTAAGGGATCGACCTGCGCGTAGTTCCAAAACTTGGGCGAAGGCCATGAGCTTTTCTTGTTATCAGTTTTCTTCCTGGTCACATTTTTTGAACTTGTTCGTACTGTTGTTTCTTGCACTTACCTTTGGTCTGTCCGGCGGGTTCGTTCAAATCACCATGTATCATCTGAAGAGACTTCTGATACCTCCGGATTGTATTATCTGCTCGCTGTCATCAAGAATTTTCGGACCTAAACGCAAGGTTTCTGAAGAAAATGGATTCAAAGCAAGCAACAGTTTCCCCAATTAGTTATTACAACTGAATGCTGATATTAATCCCTTTTTATCCGCATATGTTTGTTCCTCCTTGTAGATAAGATCTGCTCAGTGTCCTAACCGCGTCAGACATGACTTCTTGGATTTGCATCATTCCATTATTAAAGCACGACTTTCATCTTTGTACAGATGATCAAAGGCTTTTTCGGCCGTTAAAGAATATTTTGGGTGAACATTTTTAACCTTTCTGGTTCTTACCTTAGATCTTGTAGGTAGTGTCGCGTGTTCCGTTACCTCACTGGGCTGTTAATGGGCGGAGACAACTTCTGGAATTTAACAGACCTATAAATGAAAAGCTTCCAAAAACAGATTATCAAAGCAAACGTTGCACCATGACAGTTGAACACAAACTTCAAACTCTCAGCTTCCTCCAGACGTCCTCGCCCTGTGGACGAGGTTGAGACATCCTGGCGTTTGAATATCAGTTATATTTCAGATTGATTTGCTTACAAATGAAGCAATGTTCACGGGTTGGAATCCCCAGTAGAACAGCTGTTTACCTGTAAAGTTATGACTTTTGGGGCAGCCGAGAGAACAACTGACTTTAACTCTCTTTCCATTTCCTTAAACGAAACCAAGCACTCTTTGGCTTAGAATGTTTGTCCTTTTTAAGGAGACGATTTTTCTCTATTTTGATACTTACAGGTTACAGATCTCTAAAGATGGGAGTTCAAACTGACTTTCATAAACTGATGGACTTCTCTGACCTAAGTGAATACTTCTTTAAACATGATTAATAATATGAAAACACTGGCTTTGTAGCGCAGTTGAAAACCGGTTACAAACTCCATTTCCTTTAAAAGGTCTTGGAATTGACTGCTGACATCCAATCAGTTTCCGCTATCATCAAACAGATATTCAGTGCATTATTTGAAATCCTATGTCTTGAAAATTATGCTCTTTGATAGATTACGATTGCCAGTTACTAAAACAAAGATTGTGGGTTTGAATCCCACTGAAGTCGGAATTACTGAATAAGTTTTAGTATCATCTGAGGATAAGTGCTTGTATCAGCAGAATCAGCCAGATTTTAGTGTTTTCATGGTCCACGTCATTCGTCCTTACCTCTTCGGCGCTGGAAAAAGCTCACCGTAATAAATCTGAAACACAAAAAGATCATCTAACAATTAATACAAATGAAAAAAGAAACAAATATCAGTGCCACCATTAGAACTTGGAGTCATTTTTCAGACGTAACCAGTGTCTCTATGCGTTTCTTCGGGAACGCTGCCACAAGTACATCCAAAAGGAACTTCTTGAGAGCATACGTCAAACAGTCCACGGTTTGGCATGCGCCGTCTTGAGAGGGCGCGCCCAAAAAGACGTCTTCGAAGCGGCGATGTTCGAGCAAAAATAACGCTTAAAAAGACGACGGCCGAAGTTCCTGAAATAAAACTTGTTAAATTAGTTATGATCTCTTTAACAGAAAAATACACTGATGACACGACATTGTACTGGTCAAACATTTATTGTTTATTGAAGAAAGGCAACTCCATTACAACAAAAATATTATTTAAATTATTTAGTGCTGGTGTAAAGGAGAAAAAACAAACTGATGAATTTCTCTTTTGTTTTAAACTTTATTTTTCATCAGCTATTAATTAAGTACAACTCAATTACAAATTTCTACCCAGCATTTAGCACTCTCTTCTGACTTCCACGTTGGTGGTGCCATGCGTTTCTTCAAGAACGCATCCAAAAAAAGTAGTCCAAGGGCAGGGGAAAAAAGCTTGAATGTGTGATCTTGGGAGGGCGCGCCCAAAAAGATGTGTTTCCATTCACTCAAGAAAAAAAAATGGAGGTAGAGTCCAAAAAGTTGAAAAATGATGATTTCCGAAGTACTCGTAGCTGAAATGAAAAAAGTAGTCATTTGTGTGTTTGCAGTAGAACGTGCACACTCCAGGCGTGACATAATGCCAGTCAATGCGCGTAATTGTGTAAAAGACCCACACTCACAACTCAGTTTTTTTTTGTTTGCTTTATTTTTATTGGTCCTATTACAACAAGTATTTTCTTTGATGCCTGTAAATCAAATCATCATTAGTAGTTATAACTAATTACTCTATAAGTCAAGGCGCGTAATTGTGTAAAAGACACCACACTCACAACTCAAGAGTTTTTTGTTTTGTTTTATTTTCATTGGTCTCATTACAACAGGTATTTCTTAAGATAGCTGCAAATCAAATCATCATTAGTACTTACTCTATAGTCAACGCGCATAATTGTGTAAAAGACACCACACTTAAAACTCAGAGTTTTTTTGGTTGTTTTATTTTCATTGGTCTTATTACAACAAGTATTTCTTAAGATAGCTGCAAATCAAATCATCATTAGTACTTATAATTACTCTATAGTCAACGCGCATAATTGTGTAAAAGACACCACACTTAAAACTCAGAGTTTTTTTTGTTGTTTTATTTTCATTGGTCTTATTACAACAAGTATTTCTTAAGATAGCTGCAAATCAAATCATCATTAGTACTTATAACTAATTACTATATAGTCAACGCACATAATTGTGTAAAAGACACCACACTTAAAACTCAGAGTTTTTTGGTTGTTTTATTTTCATTGGTCTTATTACAACAAGTATTTCTTAAGATAGCTGCAAATCAAATCATCATTAGTACTTATGATTACTCTATAGTCAACGCGCGTAATTGTGTAAAAGACACCACACTCACAACTCAGTGGTTTTTATTTTTGTTTTATTTTTATTGGTCTTTTACAACACGTATTTTGTAAGGTACCTGCAAATCAAATCATCGTTAGTAGTTATAACTAATTACTCTATAATTTAGTATTAAAAAAATCACACAGACAACGCATTAGCTGAAGTGTTTTTATTGAATTGAGTTAGCTGTTTACAGAAATTAAGTAGTATATTGGGAGCGCTCCTACAAGAATTTGGCGTCCGGGTTCGCTAGACCGAGGAGTGTGACATGTGTCCATAAACCTTGACACCTCGAATGAAACACACCAGGGTCCCCCGGACGGTACGCAGGGATATTTGGCGGCTTGCTATCGAAACATCGTCGATACCAAGCCCGGTTCACATCTTTCGAAGCCGAATCCGGAATCAGATCGCAAGTCGAATCGAACGCCGGAAAAAGAAGAATGGACCGAACCGACAATTAAATCGCCTAACAAAAAAAAAATCCACATACCTGGTGCCACATTGAATAATTACTTGGGCTGATTGATGTGGTGCAAGGTTTGCATTAGCTACGAAAATTCTTACAAGAATAACGTTGCCGCGGAAATTCAATCTGCCGTACGTTATTTCAGACCAAACGAGTCTGCTTTGTGCAAACTTTGTACCAACATTAATCAGCCCTACCTTATATGGGCTGCTGTACTTTGTCGTCATGTTCCTCCAACAAAGGACCAAAGATACTAGGACCAACAACTTGCTACAGAGAATCCAATAGTCCAAAGCGTAGATATGTATACTCCATGATGATGTTATTGTTGTTGTTGTTGTTGTAGATGACTTGATGAAGTCGGGCCGGCCAATTAAAATTAGAATTATTAGTTATTAGTAGCTGTCTCAACTAACATTGTGCTGTGCATCAACAATTAAAAGAATAGCAACTGCCGAACATGGGATCCGAGATAAGATAAAATGAAACTTCTGGGCGGAAAAGTTTTTAAATTTGCATTGTAAAATTGCTTATAATTTAACAAGAAATTGTTAGATTGGTTTAACAATTTTTCAAATTCGTTTCCACATGGAAGGTGGGGGGAAATATAGAACCTTAATTATGGAAATCGCAACGTTAATCAAGACAGCTCTTTAAAGTCATTTCTCTATGCTGTCTCCCCTGGCTTTACCTTGCCCTCCTAATCATGAAGTCGTTTACATTAGGAGGTCATCTGCTTCTGTTTTCAAAGAAGCAAAATGACGTCTTAGTGTAAACGATCATCATCATCATCATCATCACTGCCATTGTTCAATTTGGGCCGACGAGATTCTTACTTCTCCGTTCATGGCTGCAAAGGAAGCTTACTCGCCAACATAGATAACTAAACCACTGGACTATCTTTCTAAGGCTCTCGGAGTTCTTTGCTCTTCTTTCTTCGGCCGGCCTCTTCCCTTGATGTAGCACTGGACGCACAACACAATAAGCTGTTGCTGTTGGAGGTAGAACAATGCTGATGACGTCTGAAGGACAAAGAAACCAATAGCCACGAACCGTCGACGTGAAGACTACGTACGCCTACCATTTGTAGACGATCTGAGCCTGCGTTGTGCAATGCAGGACTTCCTAAGAAGAAAATCCTCCAGCAAGACAAAATTAACAAGAAGACAAATCAAATCATCTTAGTGTCAACGATGCCATAACTGGAGTATCCTCTCCTGCTACTTACTGACGGAATATCTATAACCAACGAGGTTTTCACCTGAATGCCAGTCAGGAATACACACATCAAGGTATGGTGGGCCTCCATGTGTGTGTCCCCGAAAGATTCGGCCCAATAGCATTCTCGTGATTACTTCGTTGGATAGAGCGATTTTCGTATGACCTTGAAATGAAAGCGCGCGAACAAAACAGAAACGACAAACGAACTGAAATAGAGCGATTTGATTGGTTTATCGAACGGACAGACAAACGCGCCTGGCTTTTCATTGGTTAAGCGAACGCTCAGGTGAAAAATCTTCATGCCCGAGAACTTTCTAGAAATCAACCGATACTTCGCTTTGACGTCATACTACAACACGATTGGCCAATCGAACAATGCCTTCTCCATATTAGGGTTTCTTTGGCGGGAAAACGAAGAGGCCATGTTTTGATCTTTTCATCCATTGGCTGATGAAACAAAGAACGAACACTTACCGAAGCCTTTTTTCAAGGTCATACGAAAATCGCTCTAATATCTTGTTCGTGCTCCCCCAGCGATGAAACTGCGTCGTAGATTGGTGTCGAAGACTTCCTACGCTTACGATTTGTAAACGATCTAGCCTATGGTGTGTGGATTGTCCCATGTTGCCCTAGTAACCTGCAACAAGGTGTTGAATCTTCGCGGGAAGAAACGTCTGGTCGCAGGCTACCTTTGTTGTAAGACTAAACCTGTTAACTGATCTACACTCACAAGTTCGAGGTCTGCAAATGCGTATCAAAAAAATTCACTTCACGTACACTTGCACTGTATAACATCAGAAGCCAAATTTGTAGACGCAGACCCGATTTTGCGAGGCTATACTAACTATCTACCTGTAACCAGAGAGACCACTAAGCTTGTAAGCAGTGACCAAATGAGGTCCTCTCACTGTAGCTTAATGACCTGAAGTCTCTAGTTTACTACGTTATGTCTCAGGACAATCACTGTCTGGTTGAACCTTGCGAATGAAAGCTTCACTTGCCCAGCGCATAGACTGTCAAGTGAAGTGTGATAGATCAATTCAAATTTGGCGCAACTAAGCGGGAGCTGGAAGTGAAGGCGACGACGACGACGACGACAAAGGCGGCGGTGGCGAAGTCAATCTGAAAAAAGCACAAAAAGGTGCAGCCGAACCATTTCCTATAAGCCGAACCGAATTCAAAAAGCCGAACCTATCGCTAAAAGCCGAAATTGTATTGCTGACCGAACACCTGCAAAGGAACCCATCCTATGAGAAAGGGAAGGGGAGGCCCTTACCAGCCCAGGAACCCCACTAGCTAATCTAACTACAATTAAGTAAAGCGGAAAAAAGTCCGAAAACTTCAGGCCGAACGTGTGTGGAAAGTATGCTTTGCAAGGTTCATCCAGAGCTCTATATACCCCCCTTGACCCAACCCATAAAGAATGCACCTGACCTGTACCATTTCAAGAGGCTGGGTATGCTGTACTGATTGCAGGCTGAGAAGTCAAGGATGCTGTCCTGTGGTCTGGTAGGGTGATCTGAACTGGTGGTCTGGATGGGCGGTGGGGGTAGTATCTGATAGTCTGATTTGGTGGTCAGGTCGTGACAATGGTTTGTTGTGGTATTCAGATGTGGTGGTCTGATCTGAGCTGCGATCTGATTGTCTGGTGTGTTGGTCTGATAGCCGGTTTCATGGTCTAATCTGGAGCTATGCCTGAGGAAGATGGTCTGGTCTGACGGCTGAAAATTGAAAAGGTAAGAAGCTGAGTTAACAGTAGTAAACATGACTCAAGGGTCAGAGAACTACGTAAAGGCTTATAGAGACCGAGAAAAAAATGCGGAAATACTTTTATCGTAAATTCAGTTACAACTTTGAAAGACCAGTGGCTTTAAACCGAAAAAGGTTTGCAAACAGGGCTCTAGTGACAATCGCTGCGAGTCTTTTAAATGATACCAATGTCAAACATCTTGGAAACCATACAGACTCTGTCGCAATCTATTTACGTGAGAGATCACGCGAGAGGTCGCGCGTGACTGTAGTTATATCATATGAGGTGTGGGTCTGATGACGATCTTTGTTAATCTTTTCCATTTCTAATAAGTATCATTAATTTGCAATGTTCAACATCATAGTAACTATAGAGGCTCTCTAACGTTATATTAATGTGTCTCTGGTGGCGATCACAAGTATAAGATTAAGGCCCGTTTCTTACACAAATTTTAAAGGGGGGGGGTTGTCTAAAGTAAAATGTTTTAAGATATCCCATGACTAATAATTTAAGTCTAATCACAACCTAGAAATCTTCAAATTTCATTGCAAAAATTGCTTATAACTGCATCACGTGACCAACCACACCCTGTTTTATTGGAGGATAAATTTTTAACACAACACGTTTGCCTTGTTTGAATAAAGAAATAACTTAAGAACACTTCCAATCATCAGGAAAAACACCAGAGACGATACAGCGAATAAAGATGGCACAAAAAGAGGGTGCAATCAGGTCAGCATATTCAAGAAGCAGTCTCACAGATACCTGATCTATAGGCCAGTAGCTTTAATTGAGATAATAATGAATAAACAGTAGCTACATCCTTGTGTTGGAGCACGAGGCAATTTTCATCATCTAGCGAAAGATTGAGATGAGAACTATCACCATTGGGTATGTAGCTGGCTAACTTTGGCCCGACACTACCGAAGTGGTAATCAAAGGTTTCGGCTAACTCTTGTGCATTATCAACAATAGAATGGCCATTAATTTTTACCCTCGTTTACATTCGAATTAGTATATTTTCTTGCATAAAGCTCATTAACGACTCTCAGGTACGCGTATGCAAGTTGCAAATGAATCCATCCTTTATATTGAAGGTTGCATGTATATATCTGTTACTTCAGTCCGCCATTCATCTTATTCATTTAGCACAAGGTTCAGTGTTTTTTGCACGAATCACGAGAACGTAAATCGGTAATCTCATTCAACGTAAGAAAGCCGTTAATTACCTCAAAAAATTTCAGATATTCCAACCTGTTTAATAGAAGCAAATAACGAGTAGCAGTTTACAAAAAAGTTGTTCAAAACTACCTTATTAACACTTTGACAGCCACGGCCTCTTACATCTCTCATCTTCAACTTACATTTCAGTTTAATTACATGGTACTTTTTATTTATTCCTTTAAATATAAACTGCTTTTTCACTAAATCAATAGAAATTCACGAAAACATATTTGCAAGTTACTTCGAGGCTTTTGGTGATAGTCTAGGCCCATCTGATCTTTATTCCTAAACTTAAGCAACGACTCGGACGACGGCGACGAGGATGGCAAAAAAGCAAATACGTGTAGATTAGCAAAACAACAACTTTGCACGTATATCACGCTTTTTTGTACATTTCTTTGCCTTCACTGCACGACTACAACGTGAAAGTGGCTAATTTCTTTTTTGTCGAGGGCGGGAACACAAAGCAAAAACTTTCTTTTTCTTTTCCTGAACCATGATACAGTCCTCTAGAATTCAAATCAAGAAAAAATTTGCCAACATCTGACGAATTAAACTAGATAACATAAGCGCGATAAAGTTTTAGGCAGCGCAAATTCACTTTTTAAGAGACGTTTTGGCAGCCGTCGGTAGCCTCATTTTGTGATATTAACTCCGTCAAAATCTCGCTGTTGTACACCGAGAAAAAATGAATCAAATTTGTCGTTTCTGCAAATTCCTTTCTTATTAACCAATATATATTTATGTAAGAAAGACGTAATTATCTGGGCCCCTTTATCTGCCCATTGCGGTCTCCACTGAGTTTTGCGCGTATTTTAGTAACAGCCACGCGTGTACGATCGACCTTGTACTACGAAGGCCTTTCAAATCATGGACTAATTTTGCTTGAGCAATAATTTGCTTACATTTCTACTCGCTAATTCTGCTCTGAGAACAAATAAATTAACTTCAAAACAAGAACATTCGACAACAAAATGACTTAATTTGAAGTTGGACTTGACAGAATACAAAGTCAACCGAATTGACGATAACTTTAACAAGTAATTTACCTCAAACGCTGGTCTTAACTTCTCGGATTGTTTCCAAAGTAGTTGTGAGCTTTCTTGTAGTGAAGCTGAGAAAGATAGATAGTCAGTTTATGTAAGACGGTCTTGTTTCGCAAACAACTTTCGTCCTTTCCCAACCGAAGCTATCAATTTTTGAATGTGGCGCGAAGCAACGTTCTGATTTGAATAATAATTTCTGATTGGATTTTCTTACCGCACGTGCCTCTGTACCACGCAAGAACGAGGGTTCTTTAGGGACGGACCATTAGAAAACTTATGGAGTGAGGGGGGGCCAAGTACAAAAAAAAATTCGCGCAAGGGAAAATTTAATTCAAAAAAATTCTTGCACGCCAATTAACCCTAAGAAATATTCATGCAAGGGCCTGAAAAAAATTCATACGAGAAATTTGATAACGAAAAAAAATTCCTGCGGCTCGAAAATTCCACTCCCCCCCCCATAACTTTTCTAATGGTCCGTCCCTTACCGCATACACTCCGAGACATTTGGGACTTGTCAGGTGAATTAACATTTCAAATAAATTCTTCGAAAAGATCTCGGGCGAGTGAACCATTTGTAAGGCGGAAAAATCTTATTATTAAATTTGGCGAGAAAGGAAAACGCAAAGGAAAAACTGGCAAAGTCGTAAAAGCTTGCACCCGTAAACGAAAAACGTTTGCTTTATACACAAAATTTTAAAAGCCTGATTTCTCTTTTAAACTGCTATGTCCTTTATTAATAAATGCAGCTCAACGATAAAACTGTACCCAGGGTTTTTTAAACATTTATTGTCAATATCAGGGAAGTCTCAAAAGGGAACGCATTGATTCAACAGAGACATCGTACTGTTAGCTAACCAGTTTTGTTCAAAAAACACATTTTTGTTTTTTAACGGAGAAGGCCTTTCCTTCTTGCCTGTGGGCTAGTCTATTCTTTTACTTTTTCTTAAATTCCACCTTTAATCTTGGCGCAAGAGGGATAGCCTGCATAAAAGGCGTTATTTTTTGGCGTTTTTCAGGCGAAAGAAGGCAAGCGCGAAGTGACACACAAGCGACGGGGGAAGCGCTTCTCGTTGGCTCGCCTCGCTCGCTTCCGCTTGCCTTAGCTGGCCTATAAAACCCGAATTAACATCTAGAACTGAAGGCGTCGTCTCGCCTACCCGGGTCACTCTTTTTCGATGGTAAGGCGACCCTTTGCTTTAGCCGGGCAAACTTTTCTTCATATAAACACTTTGGCTTGCCCTGTCGGGTCAATCTTGACCCCAGAGCTCTCCTGTGCATGACGGCTAGAGTCAGAACCGTAAGCACTGGGGTCGAGAATGCCCGTCGGGTCAACTTGGTCAAGGCGAGACAATCATGTGCGAGCGCTGTGTTAGGCCTGTTTCAAACGTCGTGCTGCTGCCGTGCTACTGCCGTGCGAAGCTGGCTCGACTGTAGCTCGACTGCAGCACGATACTAGCACGACTTGGTTTCAGACGTCGAATTTAATTCAGTCGAATAGAACAGCTGTAGCCGAAAACAAAACACAATAATAAAGAAATGACTCACCAAACTTTTAAATGTCTTCTAATGCATTTGTAATTTATGAATTGAGTTCGGCACGGCGATAGCACGACGTTTGAAACCAAGTCGAGCTACTGCCGTGTAGCACGGCAAGGTCGTGCTAGAGTCGTTCTGAGTCCAATTAGTCTTTTAAGACTAAATACATAGACACGTAAATAAAAATTATTGATTGATTGATTGACTTCGCGCTAGTGCCGTGCTAACGTCGAATTTAATTCGATCAATTGAGTTCGGAACGGCAGTAGCAGGACGTTTGAAACAGGCCTTATTTAATCAGAGCTTGTGCTGTTCTAGCTAAAGTTGACTCGGCTGGAAGGGTGACCCACTACGAGGACCTTTTACCAAGCTAAACTAACTTCTGCTGTTTACCGTACCCAATAAGAAATCAGGGACTTTAAGATGGTACGACTGCGACAACAACGAGAACGTCAAAAAAGCAATTGGTTGAATAAGCAAAATAACAACTCTGCACGTGATCACGCTTTTTTGTACATTTCTTTGCCTTCACTGCACGACTACGACGGAAAAATGCCTAATTTCACGTTTTATGGAGGAGGTAACCAAGCAACCACTAAATTTTCTGTCTCTTTCTGAACTTGAATATGGTTCTTAGGAATTCGTGGCGGATCCACGGGAGGGGCCCGGGGGGTCACCCTTCCCTCTTATTTTAAACCAAACTGAGGCCCGAAGGGCCGAAAAAAACATTTTTGAGACGCCCTCCCCCCCCCCCCCCCCTGCCCCCCTTATCTGAAGGTCTGGATCCGCCACTGATTGGGCTGATTGAAGTCAGATTTGTAGCCTGCGAGCAAGCTCTCCTATTTGGGTAAGCGAAACGAGCCTCGCGAGAACGCGCGAGCGAGGGGGGCGAGGAAAGGAAAGCTTGCAACGATCTCTCATAAATTTTCATTTCCACCCCGGAACCCCGGGACTCCGGAAAGCGTGAAAACTGTCACCGCAAACGTGCCGCAGATTAGAAAAGTGACAACCACTTGTCAAGTAAGTTAAGACAGCCGAGGACGCATCGAATTATTTATTTATTTTTAAATTGCTTTCACAACAGCATCAAAGCAATGTTTTTATATGTTTTTCTTCGACGGGGACATCGAACTTCAACGTGTCCGCTCGGATAAGAACTCACTAATTTGATTCTCGTTTCGTTTACTTTTGAAAAGTCATCCCTACTGCAGTGTAGAAGACTACTCCCCATCGCAATCACCAACAAAACATCATATATTTGTCCGTCTGGAACTGGAGAATAGCGTTTTCCTGCACTTGGTTCTCTTAAGTTTTACTCCAGTGGCTTCCAACTCTTTCTCTTTTCGTTCTTTACGGTCAAGCTGCACAGCTACACTGTCAAGTACATGTTTCTGAATTTTTCTACCCAGTACAATTCAACCGGGCGAAGAAACCGATGTTGGAAAACAGCGCTTGAATCACTCTTCACTTTCACTCTCCCGGTTTTCAGAACTAAACAAGGTGCTTGACACAAACGAATAAAACTCAGTGATGAAGGGTTTTCATTTACCTTCCACAAGAACTACAAAGAGAATTTCATCAAACGAGCCCGTCTGCTTTGAGGGCTGAAACAAGTTATCGGTATCAATCTGATCCCCCTGAGAACCAAATTTGACACACAGACGAAGCGGGTGCCAGCTTAGCCTGTTATGAACCAACTTTAATTTCCGGAACGTCATTTTTCAGCCAATGGTATTTCCCTTCGTCTGGGCGAAGTACAAATGAAAATTTGTAAGGGATGGTTGCAAGCTCTCCTTTCGCCGGCCCCTCGCGGCTTCGCCGCACGCTCGCGCGTTCTCGCGAGACTCGCTTCACTCGCCCAAATAGGAGAGCTTGCTCGCAGGCTATCAGATTTGAAAAAATAGTTACAGGTTCTCCCCTTCTCTCCTCCGGCCGATTTTCAACCGTTCACGCTGCTGATTTTACTGCTCGTTCGCTTTTCCGCTCGTCCGCACTGACCGCATATGCCAAAAAAAAAAAAAACTAGCTTACAGGGTCCAGTTGTTCGAACGCCGGTTACCGCTAACCTGGGATTAAATTTTAACCTGGGTTTCTTTTTCTTGTTATTTAAAGCAGTTTCTCGGATAATTTTCTCTATTTTTTTTAGAGTATCCAATCATCAAATCGTAGGCAAAGAGAATTAAACTGAATTTGCTTTTTAAGCTCTCATATTTGAGTTCAAATTTCGCGCTAACCCTGGGTTATCTTAACCCAGCTTCGAACAACCCCGCCCAGAAGGGTAGTAATATAATGAAGTAGAAACATGGGTGAATATGATTAAAACACATGGTAAATGATTATTTTTCAGTCTTCATTTTTCTAATTCGTTTCGATGAAAGTGCTTCGCGCCTAAGAAAAGTATAGTTTATAAATAGTGCGACAAAACTCAGCACTCAGTTTTAAACAATATAACTCTTAAATAAACTTTCAAACGGTGTAGTAAATCAATAGCGTATAGATTATGCTTATTATTTGTTCATTTCTCTCGTTTGGCCGTAGTCAATCTGTTACCTAAAATCAGGGTTCCGATTGACTGGAATCCAGTTGCAATCCGGATGGGCACCAACATGACGACCCGAAACCAACAGAAGCATCAACTGTCACTTAGTTTTACCATACAAAAGCGTGAATTCATCTCTCCAGGAACTCACATTAGAGTAACACTTGTTTTGATGCAGTGTCTGTTCAGATATCAAGGTTCCATCACATAGGTCAAGCGCCCTGTATCACAAACAAAGAACCCCTTTCGAAGTGAAAATTAGTCTGATTATTAGTTTTCACTGAGCTGCTCTAACGCTTTATGAAAGTTAAAAACTGAGAAGGATAAATAAGTTTGTAGTTTGAATTTTGATGACGTCACGTGAAAACCAGGAAAACCAAAATGACTCCAAGTATAGATGAAAAAATGACTGGAAGTGTGAAGATCGGTGTATATATTCGGTACCAGTTCTCCGCTGTTTTTTGACGTCGCATGGCAACAGAAAACGGAGTAGCTTTTTCAGACTTTTAATAACTTTGTACACAGTATAAATCCGCACGTTGATACATGTATAATAATGCAATCGATATCTTATACCAAAGCTCCCGACAAACTTGATTAAAAACTGAATCTCCATATGATCTGTTGTATCAACTTCCTTTCATGAAAGTATTAACCGCATATTAAATTTTTCAATTGGTGTTAATTAGGAAATGTCGGTTAAAACCGTTTCAATCTCTTGTGTTTAACTAAGGAGGAAGTTGTTTCAACAGCTGCCGCACCGGCTTTTTCTGACGCGTACAAACAAGAGGATAATTTTTTTATAAGCTGATTATCCTGCTTTTCTATGTTGTGCGTTGTTTTTTTATTGGTTTCCAGAGTAATTATCTTCGCTTCACATGATGAGATAAAGTAAGGTTTACGCAATAACCTATAATTTAGCAATTGAAAAAAAGGGGCCGATACAACCACTTAGAGTTACAGCCTCTTAACATTACAATCAGTTGCGTCTTTTATTAAAACAAAAAGTCCGTTTTGTTATTCTAATGAAGTACTCTATGTTGTTTTGTAACTTCTTTCCGCCGTCAAAGTCTAGAACTCCTGTACACTGGTAATCTTCCTGGCGGGCATTCTGCCAGTGTTGAAAATACGTCGATTGAAAATGATTGACTTGGCTGAAACAAAGTCTTTTCTGACAGATATCTTATCGTCTATGCTGTTTAGCACCTGTCTAATGTAAAGTTTGAATCACTAAGAATCGACGGAAGCAAACTCACTGACGTTTTTTATCTTGTCATGAAAACAGTATTGGCCATTTGATTTTCACTTGCCGTGTTCAATTGGACACGGTTAATCTGAAACTTCGATGGAGACAAAATCTGAGGATTTCAACGAGTTCTATATGATTTGGGAGAGCAGTTGTCGAAACTTCATCGAAGAAATCAACTTTGTATCTCAAGACGCCAAGTCATCACTCAAGCTGCATGTTTTTCTAAGAAAAGACACGCCATTAAAAGCACTTCCACCGAACGACATCTGGATAGAGAATCATTTTTCCTTGACTTGTTCTCCATATGCATCAAATACGGGGTTTACAGCCTACCTTCTGAGGAAATATGGAGATTTTGGGGACAACGACGATGACAAGACGCTGTGGGTGTATTTGATTTCTGAGCGGGAAAGACAACACGAAGAGCTCATTGCCATTTTGAAGTCGTCTAATCCTTATTTGAATATTAAAGAGATTAACGGAACTGAGAATGACATTTTTAGCGTTCTGTCGAATTCGTGTACTTTCTGTCGCCTCGTCTTCTCGAACGCTGAGGAGACAGAACGGCACAATTTAGAAGAACATGATTATTTTTGTGACAACCAAGCATGTTATGTCTATCATCATAGATTTCGTTCCGAGGAAGTGCTAGGCAAACATAAAGCTGCCCAGACGAGCTGCCCGAACTGCGGGAAGCTGTTCTGTTCAGAAGATCTAAAATCGACGCACATAAAAAATGCGCACAACATATTCCTTCCCAGCACTCCAAAGGCAGAAAAGAAAGCAACGCTCTTTTCTCAAATAGCCCAATCTGCATTAAAAAAGCGAATATCGTGCCAGTTCTGTCCGCATAAGGAATTTATTTCCCATGAACAAAAAGAAGTTCACATGAAAAACTCTCACAAGAAATGCAACTGTTCTTGCGGCCAATATTTTCCTACAAGAGAGGAATATTTGGATCATTTTTACAGCGTGTACCCACTTCCTTGTTATGAAAACCGCAAATGCCCTCAGAGATTTCAGTCCGTTTTCTACCAGGCGTCGCATCACAGAGATTTTCACAATTCGCAGAATCCGTTTTATTGTGTTCCTTGTCAGAAGAGAAAGACTGAGCACGAATTACGACAAACGACAAAGACGTGTTTCAAAGATGACAAGAGCTTGCGTATACATGGCTTTTCCTTGGGTCACGATGAAATTGAAATGTTTTTGCTCGATTCAGTCGATGATACACATAAAGTGTCTGAGACGGCAGCTATACAAAGAAAATCTCTTACAAGAACCTGCTCGAATTTAAACTACTGCTGACAGGATCATGACATCACAGAAGATAGGTCCAAAATGCGTGCATGAACTTAGGTCCGGTCTGTGTCTATAAGACTGTCGGGCACAAAAAATTAGGAATGCCTTTTCCCATATATTCCTCTTGAGTTATGAGCTTAGTGCTTACAGGACAACGTTTTAGTGAAAAAAAAAATTAATCAACGGCTCTTCTTATATTTGCTTTGTTTACGGCACTTTAATTTGCCGTACTGTCCCCACTCCCCTCACCACCACCACCACCACCACCACCACCACCAGTTATAGGCCCATCCATCCGATTAAGTCCCTCCTCATATAAGCTCCTCTCCAAATGTGCTGAAATGAATTCGATTTTGTATGACGTTTTGAAGCTTTATTAAGCAACTGCAAACGTATTTTGACCAGTCCTCTGCTGTGGCTTGTTTCGAAGCGCTTTTTCTATTCCGGTTATAAGCTCCCTTGGGTATTAGCCGGCCCTCCGTTTACATGCCCTACTAAAATCTTTTACGAAGATGTATAGGCCCATCTTGCAGCAGGAACTGTTGTTTGTCGTTTGACATCATTGGTTTTCCAGCCAAGGACATAAGCTTAACAATTTCATTAATTTTAACTTTACGCTGTCTGCATCTGCAGAGAAACAGAAAGGGGTGAGGATGCACGGTTTCATTAGACGTTTACCATTTTCGAATATCCTTTTATTTTACATCTATGTTTCACTTTTCCTACATGTGAATACACAGGTGTTCTGATTGAACGGTAAAGATGAAAAGTAGCATTAATGTTTATTAAAGAAAAAGTAAAGTCTTAGTAAACTGCGTCCTGTATTTAAGAAAATTGATCAATCAGGCGGTATGGGTACGGATATGGTTCGGGTACTTATTTATACAGTACGTCGTTCACTAAGCTTTACTACCGGGAGTTAGCTAAGGTCGGATTGTTGAATAGCTTCTTCACAACCCCAGGAAACATTTTGTCAGGAGTCCATATTGGCTCCTTATTTTGTAAATGGGTAAAGGAACTAAGTAATGACTTCAGCAAAGAACTGACCGAAAACAGCCCACAATAGAGTACTAAAGTGATTACGTCATAAAAATTGAATTTGTGAAATTATGGGATTCGTCAGGATATTCTGAAAGAAAAACATCCAAGAAGCCTTCTTGCCAAAAACTAGCATTGTGGGGCAAATTGTCTCTGAGATATTAGCCCAGTTATGCTCTGATGACTCCATACAAATCCTTCTAAATTTGACTTGGGTCTAAACGTTTAGAGCCAAGTCAAATTTAGAAGGAATTGTATGGAGTCATCAGAGCATAACTGGGCTAATATCCCAGAGACAATTTGCCCCACAATGCTAGTTTTTGGCAAGAAGGCCTCTTGGATGTTTTTCTTTCAGAATATCCTGACGAATCCCATAATTTCACAAATTCAATTTTTTATGACGTCACACTTTAGTACTCTATATCCACCATTCCTCGTGACACAACTCCTTTATTAAAAGAATGGGTGGATATGAGTCCTGGTTGTGCCCATCCTGACTGGGTTCCGGAGGTGGGTACTGCCATACATGCGCTATACAGGTGTGTGCCGCTGTGAAGGGTATGGTTTTGAAACAGCTTACTCAGAGAGTTTGGCTCTAGAATAGGGTATCATTTCCGGGAAACTGATCAATTGGTTGAAGATTTTAGTCTAGACTAGGGAAACCAGGCATTGCCATGCAAAAATCTAAAAAAATTAAATCAGTTTTGCTTTGGCAGGACTGTGCTAGTGACTTCAGTAGTTTCTGGAAAACAGCTACTCTAGGATAGGGGGATTTGGGGAGTTTAGTCCTCTATGGGGTAGCAAATTTAAGCTGAACTAACTCTGGTATAGGCTAAGGGTTTCAGGGTCCCAGTGGCACATCCCCACCCAAAAATTCCTAAAGTACCTCCAGGGACTGGGCAGAGCAAACCTGTGACCAGTACAATAAGGATTAAATAAAGTCAAGTATAAAGTAAAGTATGGCCGCTACTCCAAGTGGTTAACAGAATAATTTATTGTCTACCTATGCCAAAGAACGCTTTGGAAATACATTAAACCTCAAGACAATGCTTTTTATCAAAAGCTATGCATTAGTTTCTGCTATTATACAACAGAACCTCTAGTTTTATGGTAGACCAATGGGACACATCCATTTTCCATCAAAGCATGAGTAAAACACTGCTGATGAGGAAACACCAAATTCCAGGGTCAGAGTCTGTCTTTACTGTGTAGCTTGAAATGTCTTTGAAAACCTCAAGCCCATATTATAATAATTACCAGAGATTACTAATGAATTTTAATTTACAGACCCTCAACTTTGACTATTCATAAAACATTTGAATACAGACACTTTCTTAATAATATAAATAGTCCAATAGCTCTAAAAAGGTGTTTTGCACGAGCAAACATCTAGTTTTACTGTGCAGCTTATAATACAATTTCCTCTTACCGGTCTTTTCGATACAAAAATCCTACATTTATTTACAAGTTGTTTCAATACAAGTTGATTCAGTTGCGGTGTCAATAGTTTTGCATAGTTGGCTTAAGGTTGGTACACACTAGGCAACAAGTTGCAGCAACAAGTCGCAGTGACAGATCTCTCCGTGTGTACAGGTCCGGGGACTAGTTGCAGCAACATGTTGCGACGACACATCGCAGCAACAAATCGCTTCGTGCATACAGGAAAAAGTTTGTGAAAATCTTTGTCTCTGCAACAGAATTTTGTAGCTGCGACAAGTCGCACAATTTGTCTGATTTGATTTTTTGCCACATGTTGCTGTCGCACAATTTCTGTCTGATTTGATTTTTTGCAACATGTTGCTGTGACAAAATTCTGTTGCAGAGACAAAGATTTCACAAAAATTCTCCAGTACACATGAAGCAATTTGTCGCTGTGACATGTTGCTGCAATTTGTCACCTCGTGTGTACCAACCTTTATAGAACAAGGAGTAATCACGTCATATGTTTTTCTTATTCATGCACTTTTTGAAATTTTTGTGCAGTTTCCCTGCTTAAGTTCGTCTCAAAACAACTTGAATCTAAATGACTTAGTATCGATACAACCACTTTCCCATTTTCCTATAATAATAAACTTACAAACATATTTTGAATTATTTATGTGCACAATTTTACAGATCCTCAACTATAGTAGAACCGTAAAACTTAAGTTATGTACTATTTAATATTCAGCTAGAATACTGAGAATAATATTGAAAGATTTACATCAAATATCAAATAATTTTTCCATTATTAGATTACTGACATCAATGACATCTTGATAGAGACTCAGCAGTTGTGCAGGGAGGTGTAGATTGGAAGGGTACTCCCTATAATGGCCTATATAGGGAGGCTCCCCTCGAAAGGGGTACCTTTTTAGGCGTCAGGTACAAGAAAGGGTAGGGATTGTACTACTTGAAGTATATAAAAGGGGTGAGAAATCTGTTATTTGGTCTGTAATAGGACCAACAGGGCAAAGAGATGCATTTAATGGCCATGAAAAACTTGCGAAAATGATCTGAAGACAGATTTAAAATGGGTAAAAAGTTCTTCACTAGGTATGTGAAAGGGGTACCTTTTCTGTCAAGAATGGTATATAAAAGGGAAAGGGTTTGGACCTTGCGGCTGAGCCTCCCCTTATAAAACCTGGTTAAGTACCCCCCCCCCCCCCCCACCTTTTGGTGCAGAGCTAGAGGATAGCAGTGACACAAAATGTCAAGAAAGGGAATACATTTCAAAATTAATCAAAATTGGCCCGTTTTTTGAAAAGCAGATTATCATCTTGAAAGCAAGATCTTTCTCAGAATGGGGCCCACATTAGAAGGATAAGGCATTACAAATCCCACCAGAGTACCCCCTAAGGAGTATATCGACCCTCCCGCTGGTTAGTCAAGAAAACAATACAAATCTTAAATTCATTAAATGTACCCATATTTAAATTGATTTGGTAGTGAAGCAATATATTTAGTCATAACAGAGTAACTCTTTGTTGGCCTTGACTCTGTAGTTTGTAAGTCTTTCAAATTTTAGCATTGTCCTTGCTGGAGCACTTTTCACCCTGTGACCAAACTGTCGACTTGTAGTGTTGGGAACCTTGTCTGAGAATACACTGACTTTATCTGGTAGTTCTTTCGGTGACTTGAACCTTCCCTTGGGATCATAATCTTTGAGAAATCCCCAGTTTTCTTCCCTGAAAATATGAATGATAGCAACAGATTACTTTTCAGAGCTATTAATATTTTATACTAGCCCGAGAAAACAGCTGACATTTTGCAATGTAACCAACAGTTTTCCTGTGAAATGACATCTGAGAAGCCAGCACAAAAACTCCGTGCTGATGAAGTGTCACTACCTTGGTCTGGGCAGTGCTTTTGATTATTAGTTGTAAATTTACTTCAACCAGTCATAAGCACTACACAGATCTGGGTAGTGACACCCCATCAGTGAGGAATTTGACCGCACTCAATTCTCAGATGTCATTTTGCTGTGAAATCATTTGTGGCATCGCAAAATATATAATTAGGTTGTTTTTTGAAGGCTAATTTTAAACTGAATCTATTGCAAATACTGCTTAAACCTTTTTCCTTTTCTCTTACATAAACAAATCGGCCAGAATTTTCTCTTGTTTACAGTCACTTCAGTACTCTAGAGGTGTCTGGTGGCCTTTGTTCTTGGGAGACTAGGAAATCTCAGTTATTACAGATCATTTCAAGGCTAGTGAATTAACTTCAATTTGACTCAGGCTTCTGAATTCTTCTTCTAAATTTTCAATAATTTTGCTCGATAAGTCCTCATCATTCCCTCATGATTAGTTTCACAAGGCAGTTTCTACAGACTTAGTTTTTCTTGATCAATCTCAAAGCTGTCAAAGATAAATTTAGACTCATGATTTTGGACAAAAACGTGGAACTGTTTCTATCCGTTAACAAGCAAAACCCTTTTCCCTATAATACGAAAGCATAAATATTACAATAAACCGACAAATCAAATGTAACTTCTTTGGCCTGTTACTATGCAAAATGCTGTTATTTCTTTTTTGTATGAGCTGCAACCTGTAGAATTTTCTTTTTTAGCCTTGTGGAGTATCACGTGATTGTTGCATAAAGCATGTCCAAAGAAATTTAGCCAATCAGGAATGGATACAGATTTTTCTGTAAACCTGTGGATACCACAACAAGCTTTTGGGAGCCACTGCGCAGATGGACTGTTAATATTGAGCTTTCCATATGATCTATCTTGATCTCGAGCACGAGAGCATACAAGTCCGGCTGCAGCACAGGCTAGCACCTTTTTCACTTGTGTGACTTGTCGGTCATTGAAAAATATCCCAATTTTACATACTCAAAGGGTTGAACAGTCTTCATAGTTTAGTGGAGTTTTTTAATTATTATTTAACATTATTTTTGGAGCAGCTACAATTTTTGAGCTATTTTGAAAAAATAGCTCATATGTCAGTGGTGTAAGCATATGTATCTTTGTGGCTTTGTATGTTGGGATGTTTGTTGCAAGAGCCAATAAGGTTGAAGGTACTATGAGTTGATGCTTAGGAACCAATGAGATCTTGGCATCCATTTAAACATGGCATTGGTAAAGGTCGAACAAGGGCACTTTGAGACCACCATCTTGATCCTTCACAATTTTTTCGTCTTTTATTACGGGTACAGGTGTTTGGAAGCATTACATAAAATATCTTCATGATTCAAACGCTATGAACAGTGATGCAGCTGTTGAAGGGTTCATATCATTTCTACCTAATTCGGCTATCGGTACAACGCACGTCAGTATGAGTTCTGTTTCACCTGCTACAACTGGGTAGAGTATAAAAGATCATATATTTTCAAATCTCTTCCAATGAAGCAATAATTGATATTTAGATATAGACTTCAATTCGAAAGCATGCGCCCTATAAAATGTGGTTTTAGAAGTTTAAAAGGCAGGGTTTTTTTTCTGAAAGCTGTATCGAGTATTGTTAATCCCGTAAACAAGCTTTAAAAATATTATTCTCTCGCTTACAAAGTTCAACCGACCTTTTTCGTTCTATTTAGTAAAGATGCGTAACTTATGTACAAATAGTAGCGTTAGGGAATAAAATTGGAAGAAGCTAGTTGACACAATAATTAGATACTGTTAAATTCAGTGGAGTAACATGATATAAGTAGAAATATATTTCAGCAGTTTGATAATTTTCTTGGAAGTAAATAAATGATAGGCTATCAACCTTGATGTTGCATGAAACATAATTTAATTGCAGATGTTGTAATAAAGCTGAGGTGATTTCTTAAAATCGTTTGAGAAAATTTTGTAGTAAAACAATTTGCCTCTTTTTATGTACGAATTGTGAAAGGGCCAAAGACCAACATCTTCACATGCAAATTGTGTGCATGAGTTATTTTTATAATTCTGTTTACTAGATTACTGTGTGATAACTCGAATTCCCTCAAGTACGAACCACGAAAGGGGGCAAAGTCCAACACTTTCACGTGCCAGCTGTGTGACTGTACATCTCATGCAGATCGGCTTTTCACAATAATAATAGTAACTCGGACGTATGAAGACCTGTTTCGTTTAGTAACCAATGCCTTAAAAAAGGCTCTTGCCTTTTAAGAAGCAATGGCTTTTAAAACATGACGAAATAAGTTATCAGAGTTAAAGACTGTTTCACAAATGTTAATAAATGTTAGGTTATCAACCTTGACATTGGATGAAACATAATTTAATTGCAGATGTTATAATGAAGCCGAGGTGATTTCTTAAAATCGTTTGAGAAAATTTTGTAGTAAAACTATTTGCCTTTTTTTTTACGTACGAATTGTAAAAGGGCGAAAGACCAACATCTTCACGTGCAAATTGTGTAGGTGAGTTATTTTTAGAATTCTGTTTACTAGTTTACTGTGTGATAACTCGAATTCCCTCACGTACAAACAATGAAAGGGGGCAAAGTCCAACACCTTCACGTGCCAGCTGTGTGACTGTACATCTCATGCAGATTGGCTTTTCACAATGATAAATAGTAACTTGGACGTATGACGACCTGCTGTTTCCTTTTGAAACCAAATCCTCAAAAAAGGCTCTTGTCTTCTGAGAAGAAGAAATAAGTTGTCGGGGTTAAAGACTGTTTCACTGAGTAGAATCGCACGTGAAAACCTCGTGAATTATGATGATGCAACCATCTACCACAATGATAAAAATCCTGGTATTTCGTAGCTATTCAGTATTCGATGAGTCACATTTTGGCTTAAGAAACTCTGAGGAAACCTTAGAGTTTTCCTTCTAATCAACGTTTGGTGAGTAGAAATTTATTTCACTTAAACGATTTGTTTAACTTGCACCAGATGTAACAGGGAAAGACAGAAGAAATTGAATATATAGCTTGAAGATCGATTCAGCTGAGCGTTTCGCGTTTTCATTTATGTACCGCAATACGCAATTTCACACAAAAACCCAATCTACATTTAGGATGAAAGAGGTAGATTCATCACTTTTGGTAAGGTTACACCGAAGCATTAAAGTTACACTGAAGCATTCAAAATAGCTCATGCACGTTTAACGTGCCTATGTTTTTAATGGCAGTTAAAAACACCCAAACACCAAACCCTTGCCCCCTTATGACTCCTATTGAAAAAATTCAAATTGTAGACTGCAAAAACAGACGTTTCTCCGTGCTCATCACTGCTAGGGGACACTTTACGAGGAGGAACGTCTTGGACTCAGGGACAGAAATTCCATACTGATGACTTAAAATCTGTCCGGAATCCGGTCATAAGCACTGACTGGATGTTGGAGTAGTTACATTGTTCTAGCCATTGTTTACAAATGACAGACATGAGACAAAAGGATGCCAAGGTCAAATATAATGCAATGAATCTGTAACAAAGCAGTCAAAATTTGTGGTGTATATACTTCTCCAGGAGAAGCATTTGAGTACTGCTGGAGCTCATTCACAAATGAACACAACACTTTACCAAAATCGACCAGGAGAAATATAAAATTGAAATTATATTTGCATTTGAAACCCCATGACTACCAAATTTATCGTGCAAATATTGATTTATGTCATCAGTATGGAATCTCTGTTGCTGAAAAACAGACGTTCCTCCTCGCGAAACGTCCCAAGCCGCGAGGAGCGAGGAGAAATGGCTGTTTTTGCAGGCTAGTCAAATTGACGTTATACAACTACAATTTAACTGCACTGTCTGACCATCTGCCACACATTACAAACTATTCAAGTATTCAATGGAAAGAAGTGTAACCTGCAAGACGCCATTAAATAATTTAAGAAGTCAGACCACCCCGGAAATATGAATGAAGAGGGTTTAAACCTCGGGAGTTTAGATTGTGAAGCTAAATAACATGGAATATCTTTTCTCATTCTTCTGAAGAAAGTACAACCGTAGTTTGCCCCTCTAAACAAAAAATTTAAAGATTTTGAAATGTATCATATTTGATGAGTCATACCATTTCCTTGCCATTTTCCCTTCGTTTCGACAGCGATTTTTCCAGATCTCATCATTGCGAACAATATCACACTTGGCATATTCCCTCTGAGCATATGTTTTTGGTGGAGCAGACTTCACTCTTTCAGTCTGTGGAGCACACTTTTCGTGATAGAGACTCGGCGTTGCTGCCCGCCATGTTGAGTCCGGAAATCTACCCGCGGATTTTGCCCGAATTCCCCTCGATTCCCTTTCCGCCATGCTTTACAAGAATTTCCAGCACAGTTTAGTATTCAAGTTGTCCTTTTCTTGCTTTCAGAAGGATAATTGACTGCCAGAAGGAAAACATCCGCTGATACACAAAAAAATATAAATGTTTTTGACTTTTTGTTCTTTTAGAACTTCGTGATCTCATGAAGTTTAGAAGTCATATGACGTCCTGTTGCTATGCGACCACAAACAGCTTTCATTCCCAATCTCTTGCAACAGGCGTTCAGAATGTGCATGTGAGTCGGGGTGGAGTTAACCTGAGATCAGGCGTTCTTTTTTTTCTTTTTGTTTTGCTTCTTTGCTTCTTTGGCTCGAGAGGGAAACAAATAACGCCCTCTTCCCGTGAGAGACATAAAGGGCTAATAGGGAGAGGGCATGATCTCAGGCTAGGGTGGAGTGGAGTAAAGTTAATGCACCTTATTCAAGATTCACGTTTACCGCAAACGGCAAACGTCAGACTCACGTTGAGAATTTCGCAGAATAAAAAACAGATAACAACAGTCCCGGTTCCTATGGTTAAAACTTAGCAATAATGAGTAAACGGAAAATAAGGGGAAAAA
Organism: Porites divaricata; assembly: GCA_038088405.1. Classification (NCBI taxonomy): domain Eukaryota; kingdom Metazoa; phylum Cnidaria; class Anthozoa; order Scleractinia; family Poritidae; genus Porites; species Porites divaricata. The sequence continues at coordinate 51,976,637 of JBBMOI010000001.1, read as the reverse complement.
TTGGTCATGTGGTACAAATTCACGTCTGCCACTATTTGGCGTAAACTGTGAATTTTTCAGTAGCCTGCGAACCGCAGACGTATTTCCGGCCAGTAAATAACAAAACACAAACTCAAGGTAAGTCATTTTTACTTCTATTTTTGTCGAAAAATGAAATCTAGGACGTATTTTGTTTATTTTCATACATTCTCTTGTAAATTCAAAGTCCAACGAACTCCCACAGAGTTTGGACTGCCTGTGTTCGGTGTAGCTGGAAAAGGTCCTCGTTTTGAGGTGGACCCGGCTTTCCTGGTCGGACCGGTCTGGATTATGGTTGAATAGTGTTTCAAGGTTCATTGCTTATAATCGTAACTATGATTGACGGCAGCGAAAAACGCAATTGTGAAGTTTAGAGTTCGCGTGTTTGTGAAAAGCGCAGTAATAAACAATAACAACAATTTTTGTTTTTGTTTAGTTTTATGGAGGGCCAGATCTAGAGTTTGAGTGCCTCAACAAACATACACGTTCGTTTTGTTTGTGTGCTTGAGGTTTCAGTTTTGTACTGCAAAATCTCACATTTTTAATTTTAGGACGAAACTTTGCACGCTGCACGTGCGTGGAATAAGACAATAGCGCTAATTTGGGCCATCGAGGTGGATTCATTTGTAGCATAGATTTGCCCGTTGGAATTCATTGTTTTTCATCTCAAAAACAATAAAAAATTCTAGCGGACAAATGTGACAGCTTTGCGTGTTTTCCAAATTATACACGAGTTTCTCGCGTCATTTTTTTCAATGGTACTTTTTTATTTGCAAACGTGGAAACTTTCCCTTACTTTCTTTAAAAAAAATACGTCTTCCTTTTTTTACTGTTTCTTTGCGCGCAAAGCGGAAATTTATATGCCAGAGATTGCACAATGAGTCCATATTATGTCGCAATGACGTCAATATCAGTACCCCCCTCTAGACGAGTATAAATTGCGTACCACGCTCCAGAACCGGCCTCTTTTATCCGTGGATTTTCAGTGAGGCGAAGGTTTGTAGTAAGTCATGTCTTGTTTCATCTAACCCTCCTTAATCTTCCCCTTCCCGGTACCATCGAGAAATAGTTTTTAGTCAAAAATGTTGATATTGTATGATACTTTCTTTTAAAGCATGTAGTTTGGGCTGCCTTTCAGGTTTTAGAACTGTAAAGTTTCTTACCATCTTGCGTGCGTTGTAATGGCCATTTCCTTTCATACGAGACTTTTTTTTCGGTTCGTTTTTGCTTCTTTATAGCAGAAACAAGGTCCTTACATGTAATGTCAAAAACTACACGTTCTCTAAGTGTCATTTGCCCAACTCGCCTGGTAAAAAAGATCTATTTGGGGAATTGAAAGTCGCTTTTGAGCGCATCGAATGCTCTCTGACACGTGATGTATTAAAAGACTGAAAAATTTACTTCAATATAAAATTTGAAAAAAAAAAAAAAACGCGTGACAAACAGTAATATTCCGTTTGCAATTTTTAGGTGAAGTCGGGAGTGTGGGTTTTTAAGTGAGAACTACGTTTTTCAATATGCTCATAGTTTTCAATTTCCTTTCAGGAACATCTCGTCGCAAAGATTTCTTCACAGTCGACATAATGCCAAAGGAAAAGACTCACATCAACATCGTCGTTATCGGACACGTAGACTCTGGCAAGTCCACTACTACTGGCCACTTGATTTACAAATGCGGTGGGATTGACAAGCGAGCCATCGAAAAGTTCGAGAAAGAGGCTGCCGAAGTAAGTTTTGTTTCTGTTCGCGTCCCCCCAATTTGCCGTCTTTCTAGTAATCTACAGTGAAAGCTGATAATATAGTTTTTGAGGAAGGTTCCGTCACGTACAGTTTTATCTATTAAAGCCTAGGTTTCCTTGCTAATTTCCTCCAAATTTTATGTGTCTCCATCGAGCCAATTTTTGGTATCACTTGTGATTATGGTGATATCTTAATCACCCGTTACTGGCATACAACGTTGTCATGCTTATTATATTTCTTGCATGAAGTGTCCGTGCACACTTAAAGAGATTAGAGCCATGTTACGTTTTTTCGGTATACTTTAAAACTGGAATTAGGAAAAAAACCTAATTACTCTACTACTGTACCTCACTCTGTGAGCAGCGGTTTATCTGTGCTAGACACTACACTACAGAGGAAGAGAAACCACTGCAAGTGGCTGTTTGCTTCTTTAATCAAGCTTAACTTTGAACAGGTAAAACTTGTCTAAAAGCAAGTTAAGGCTCTTACACATTTGCTTATGCCTAAGACTGTTGCCCTAATGCAAGCCTGCCATGGATTTGTGCTCTTTCAGTCTTCGTCCCAGTTAGTCCCACCCAATTTGACTAATGTAGGTGAACCCATGTTAAATTCCAAGGGACCTTATCCAATTTCATAAAGAGAAGTGAAATTTTGCCACGCCTTGGTTATGTTCTCTGTAAACTTGAAATAAGGCATTTCCACATCGTAGTCATGCAATAATGGCAAGGAAGTGTACCAAAAAGTGTGATGCATGTGTAGAGTTTCTATTTTTACTTTTTTGTTGCCGTTGCGTCTTTGGACTTCAAATTCCCTAGTGTTCCTTGAAAAACAGGAGAAAGTGATGTCATTTGGCATAGGCATCACATGGCAGCGCAAGCTTGATGGTAAAGCAAACAGCCCCTTGCAGTGGTTTCTCTCCCTTCATAGTTAGTGTCCACTGTGGAGAAACTACTGCTTGCAGGGTAAGTATACCTCGACTGTAAGTATGTCTTTGGCTTGCCATGGCCAGGATGGAAATAGATAGCAACTTGAAATAATCAAGCCTTCTTTGTTTAAAACTTGTTGACGAAATCATACCTTCTTTGCCCTTTGCTGATATCATTAGCTGATATCTATCTTCTAGAGTTGCAAGTTTGATAAAAGATGACTTAGAGGACACTTACAGTAGTTATAATTTCAGGTGCTTTTACATTACAGAAAAAATGGGTCTGAACCAGTGAAAAAAGTGACATGGTACTGGTAACTTTTGTAAAGGAATACGGGAGTTTCACAGGGCCATAGGCACCTATCAGGGTTCGCACACACCTTGAAAGTCCTTGAAAATTGCGGTCTGTGCTGGAAAGGCCTTGAATTTCGGTGCTAACTTTATAACTTAAGTAGAACTCCAAAGGAAAAGGAGCAAACACAGAAAGACCTTCGATAAAATTACCTATGTTGTGGAAGAACTAAAAAAAGACATAGAATTAAGGCTCTTTTTGAATTGAATAGAGTCCTTGAAATATGGGAAATATGTCCTTAAAAGTCCTTGAAAAGTCCTTGAATGTTTTGTTCAAAAACGGGTACGAACCCTGACCTATTGCCATGCGAAAACTCCAGTATTAGTTGCATGTACCTTACCTTTTTCATGCTGGTCTGTACCAAATGTTTCTATAGTGTAAACATGCCTTTCAGTTTAGCTTTCCATATCACGCAGAAGGTTAGAAACCAAACAATGAGAAACTTGTCATGACACGATAACGACAGCATGCCAGTGCCTAAAAAATTGATGTCTCAAAAACAAAATGTATTTGTTGTATTTTGGGGGTTATTTGTACAGATTGAAAAGCAGTATGTTTACTAGTGAAATATTGGCTTTGCATTACAATTTGATGACAAGATCTTAATTGTTATGCCGTTACTGCAGTATTCTGCACGAGTCCCTTTTAAATTGGACTCAATTCACAATTTTGAAAACAAAGTTATTGTTAAATGTAAAAGGATTGCTTGGTGTTATCTTTGGAAAATAGTTCTACTATCACCAATTTGTACCAAAGTTGCTGATATTTGCATTTTTTATCATGCTCTATCTGAAGATCCTCAATAGAATCATACATTAACTGAGTTGACTCGCCAATGTACTTGGAAGCTAGTGCATTCAGAGGCTGGAGAAACTGGGGAGCAACTAGGCGTGGAGAAGAAGGCATCCATTCCATCCCATCCCCACAAGGGGCTATAACCAAAGGCACTATGAATATATCATTTTCCCTGTTTCAACAACTACAGCAACAAAATTAAAACAGTCCATTGAGGATACAATAAATGAGTGTTATGGAGGCACCATTGATCTTTCTTGTAAAAGACTGGGAATTCAGCTGGCTTGATGACCTTACTTACTGGCTAGACAAGCTAGCGACCTGTTCATTCATAACATTTTTGCCTGTTAGGAATTTGTGTTTTGGTTAACTGGTGAAGTCACCTCTGAAATGATTACATTGCTGAAAGTTTTATTTATTGTTTTCTATGTTAGATGGGCAAGGGATCCTTTAAATATGCTTGGGTCTTGGACAAGCTCAAAGCAGAGCGTGAACGTGGTATTACCATTGATATTGCCCTGTGGAAGTTTGAAACAGTGAAGTACTACATAACTGTCATCGATGCCCCTGGTCATCGTGACTTCATCAAAAACATGATCACTGGAACATCACAGGTGAGCCCCTCATTACAAATCGTGGATTAATTGCGGAGATTAAAATTTCCACTCAGTTAAAAACGAAGCCCTTAATGACAATCTCCGCAGTAATGTAGTTTCAGTGAGAATGTAAAATGCTAGACTTAAAACTTTTTTATAGGGAGAAAAATAGTGTTGCCACTAAAATGAAGAGTAAAGAAGAAAGGATTGATGCTAAGCTTCATATTTTCTGGAGCAAGTTCCAGAAATAAACCCTTTCAAAGCAGCATCACTAGCCTGATAGCAAAATCCACTGGCCCCGGGCTACTGGACACAACTTTTGTGGCACGCTGTAACAGGATACGGCATACGTACATGTATATTTTAAAAATTCTGGGATTTGGCAGCTACCTTATTATTATTATTATTTTCATGAAATAAAAGTGCTGCAGAAATTAAAGACGCAAAAATTATTGACCTTTAGAATTAGTTTTCTGTCTGCTAGGAGTACTCATATAGCTAGAACTGTGGGCATCAAAACATTACAAATACCTTGCAAAATATTTATCTGCGTGTTTCATAGACACAAATCCGTATGTGTATTGTGTTCAACGTAAAACTCACCTTAAGAATGTCAAACACAAACTCTTCTGTATGCTGATTAATAAACTGTGTTTAATAAAGCTGAAGTAGTCGACATTTTGTAGGGGTGACACCAAATCAAACTGTAAAATCTATTTGCGTTCTTGACTTGAAATTTTAAGTGAAATCATTTCTCTCAGTACAATGCACATGGTTGTATTTGGTGAGAAGGTCAGTAGCTCTCCAGACATGATGGGAGAATGACACAATAGATGATTCAACACAATACCCTAAGCCCTAAAAACAACAGAAGCTACTGCTTATTTAGGCCAATGAAAATAGAGGCCTGGAAGGGCTACTGTACTACTTGATTGGTTACATTGGTTCTTGCCCTGTAAAAGTTTTCTTTCTCAAACAATTTAGGCTGACTGTGCTGTGTTAATTGTGGCTTCTGGAACTGGAGAGTTTGAAGCTGGTATTTCAAAGAATGGACAAACCCGTGAACATGCATTGTTAGCTTATACATTGGGAGTCAAGCAGCTTATTGTTGGTGTAAACAAGATAGACAGTACTGAACCACCTTACAGTGAGAAGCGCTTCGAGGAGATCAAAAAGGAAGTTAGCTCTTATGTGAAAAAAGTTGGTTACAATCCTAAAGCTGTTGCCTTTGTTCCCATATCTGGTTGGCATGGAGACAATATGCTGGAGCCAAGTAGCAATGTATGTATCGCAACAGGTTGCCAGAAATAGGGAGCTTATGCAATGATGACTGCAACTTTTTTCACTGCTGGTGCTTTTGTGGTTGCATAAGCTCTGTAACAGTACTAACTGGGTAACTTTTAAGCCTGTTTTCAAGAAACCCCTCTGCTTGAAAATACTGTATTTTCTGGTGTCTAAGTTGGGACAATTTTTTGGGCTTAAAAATTGATAGAGAATTTATCCTTAGGCTATGCAGTACTGTTCAAAAGTACAGTTGACTCCCAATAACTCAGACCCTAGCTAACTCGAACCGTGCGCTAATTCAAACCAAAGTCTATTTCCCTTGGACAGTCTTCCTTCATACATTTACTGTCATTTTACCCTCGGTAACTTGAACCCTTGGAAACTCCAACCTCCTGCTAACTTGAGGTAAATTTGTTTCCCTATATAATTCCAGGGTTGTAAAAAAGTTTTCAAGGACGTAGTAGGCTGTTAATGAATAGTAGGCTGCTTTGGAACTCGCACCAAAGGCGCAAGTTCTTAAGGGCCGATAGCCTGTGAACCACAGACGTATTTCTGGTCGTTGCTTCTCTTCCTCCAAAAATAGCGTCTGCGATCTCGAGCCGCGAAACGATTTCCGTGACGTCATTTCTTTTCTTCTGTCCTCAACCAATCAAATTGAGTGATAGAAAGATCCGATTAATAACACGCGGGAAATCGCGAGGACCGTCAACTGTTAATGCAGTTATGAGTGTGGAAACGCCAAAAGGGTTTCCTCGGCCAATGGAGACTAGTTTTTTTTTTGCTCAAGGGTAAAATACCAGTCTGAAGGAGAAAGTGAAGATCTTTGACGAGAGTTGGAGATTCGTGCGTTAATTTATAACTCAGTTGAAGTCGATTTCAGTATATATCGATTTGTCTGTTTACGTCGGTTGCAATAGTCTGCGATAGGCAGACGTTTCTCCTTGTTCATTGCCACTGAGGAACTACTTTTACCTCATACGCCCCAAAATGCTGCTTGCTCCAATGGGTTTTTTCCTCTGATGGGTGGATTATGCTGGAGGGTTCTACTTTTCGACTGAGCAAATGTGATTTTTGCCGCTTATTTCACACTGAGAGGTCATGACACGCTTGTTGATTTTCTGTGGTTTTTGTCTCTGGTGGGGAAGATGATTTGTCCTATGATGCAAGATCATTTTATGTGACTGCTTTTGACTGGTAAAGCTATTTATTGCAGCTAAATAAGGCTTTAGGTCCTTTAATTTACTCCAGAGTGCCTTCTGGATCTGAATAACTGTGCGACATTTTTTAGTTCGTGACTGTGATGTTTTCCTGCAATGTTGAATCATGGCCCAGCTCGTGTTGTCTTCTTTGCAGCATGTTTAATTCTCACAGGTAGCGATTAACAGATTTAAATTTAGAAGAATGAATTGCAGCCTAAAATAAAGCTACATCGGCTATTTGTACGTTTCGCTTGCCAACATTCTTCGCCGTCGCATGACACTAAGCCAAGATTCTGGTGATCCGTAAACGATAGAATATTTTTCACTTTCTACCGTTTTTTATGTCCGCTGTTGAGCTGTTATCACTAAGTGATATTGTGTTGTACTCCAAGCGAAGATAGACGGCTCACTTGAACTTTCATAAGATTGAATAGCGGAGAAATAACGATTACAATATTCTTCTCACATTTATCTATTGATTCAGAAGCAAATCTTCGAAACGCAACAGACTATCCATAACCAGCCGTCAAATTCACATAAACATCACTTTTCATTTTGTCTACTTGTCGAATTGCTTCTTCTTGGTGCTTGTCTAGGCTTCTCAAACCCGAAAATATTGCATATTTTGGCAGACACGTCGTCTAGTGAGGTCTCCCCATCTGCAGCTATTTTGGTTTTCACGCATATAGCGGATTCCCACGTAAACCCCACGCGTGTTAGCTCCACAAAAATAAGAGCCAAATTATGATTGGTTAATAAGCACTGAGGTCATCGAAATTGTATAGCAGCCCGAGATCGCAGACGTTATTTTTTGAAGGGAGAGAAGTGACGACCGGAAATACGTCTGCAGTTCGCAGGCTAGAGGACAAGGCATCTAGGAACATTTTGAAATTTAGACTCTTGGAAAAAGTCCAGGGTGCAAGGAAAATCATTTTTACAGCTTGCCATTCAGTCAAGCTGAAGCTAGCATTTACGTTTTTCAATCTCCCTAGAAGGTTTAAGTTATAGGGAGTCGACTGTTGGTAGAAGGTCTTTTGGAAGTTGTGATACTTGAATCAATTGTCAATACTAGACCGTATCAGTCGCAATTTCGAGCCCTGATAGTTTAAAATGAAGGAGAGTATGTGTTAGTCATGTGTTCATTAGAAATTATTTAAAAAATGCCATTATTATTTTCTTATTTTTAGATGCCATGGTTCAAGGGATGGGCTATTGAGCGTAAGGAAGGAAATGCCACTGGAGTAACTCTGTTTAATGCCCTGGATAGTATTTTGCCCCCAAAAAGACCCACCGATAAGCCTCTGCGTTTGCCCTTGCAGGATGTCTACAAAATTGGAGGTAAATGTAATGTTTCTTATGTAAAGTCCAGTTTGCCTAGTCCCTGTACGGTGTTTTCCCAGTCCCTCTCAGTCAATTCATTTCCGTGACGTATCCGAGGTGAACGGTCGGGAAATGCCTAGACAAAAACAGAATGCGCATGCATACGTTGCTTTTTGAAATTCAACGATGTACGTTAATGTTGTAAGCAACAGGAGATTTTGTTTTTTTAACAACCCTTGTGGATATTTGTGGGATCGAATTTTGCCAGCCGGCTTTGAAAAGTCATCAGAATGCTATTCATAGTCCTATGAGGGTTGATACTGCTCCTTCAGTCTCATCATTCCAACTGAGCTATCGGAGTTTGCCGCTCGCAAATTTTCAAAGTAAATACAGCATTCACCCTCAGTGTTCTATTAGACTTCAAATCTTGAATAATAAAAAAAACCATACTTTCAAATAAAATACATAAGCTGCGTAGCAAAAAGTGCCCAGAGACTGAATCTAAAAGTAAAATCCTATAACTTGAAGAAATTGAAATTCGCCAGCATTCACAGAATTGATGCGTGTATTAATGTGAGAAGCATAAAATTCAACTTGCATGCTTTGTCTCAGGATCGTGTTTTGAGCTATGTTAGTCAGTTAAAGAACACACAACAACAGACAGAGAAAAATTTTTATTCAAAGGCCCATAAATTAATCCTTAAAAGCAATTCGCATAACACAAATTTGGCTGGTGGATCCATTCACGCAAGTGAAATCAGCTGAGCACATGGCAAAAAATATACAACACAAATCTCAAATCAGGGAGCTCAAGCCGATCTGGAAGTGTATAAAACGTCTAAGATAAAATACCGGTATTCCCAAATACGTCACTTTCTTGACTACAGAGCAGAAAATTTACCTGAAAATTCTTCAAAAACTTCGGCACTTGGTGTCGTTTCAAAACAGGCCAAGCGCTCCGATCGGCCGTGATGAAAATTTCGTGTAATTCGAATTCCACGAAGGACAATTTTACTAAGAAAAGCCTCCCTTTGTCAACTTAAAGAAAACTAAGCATTCTTTTGAAGTTTCCTTTCCCATCTGTGTTTTAGCGGTGTATTTTTAACCTTGAAATGCGAAACTCTTGTCTTGTTTACCATCGCCATTGAGCTGTCTCACCTTTGTCTCACTTTTTAGGATTTTTGTCTAGGCCTCACATTTTCGATCAGACCAAAAACACTTTGGCCGTGCGGAATAATGAGGCCTAGGGACTAGGCAAAAGTTCAGTCAAACCGCCACCAACAGCCACCTCTCCACAACTGTTACTTTTTTGTTGCACTAGACAGTCCATACATTGACTCTACACATGAACTTGGCGCAACAAACATGTTGTACTCTGCTATAATGACCAATTCTGCAACCCCCACTTTCTTCTGTCCTTAAGGTTGCCATTGTGGAGCAGGTTCGACTGTAATTTACCATAGAAGCTGTCCATCCCTCACTAACCCCTCCCTGCCTGTAAAATTGAACAAGTAGAAAAGATAAAAGGTACTCAAAAGAAAATGTTACCACTGCAGCAGAGATAAACAACATGTTGAGACAGGCAGGGGTAGATTGTTGCACTTACAATAAACAGGCCATAATTATGTGTGACTTGAGTAATCTGTTTTAACCTACTTAAAGGTATCGGAACAGTTCCTGTGGGACGTGTGGAGACTGGAATCCTTAAGCCTGGGACAGTTGTTACTTTTGCTCCTCAAATCCTTTCCACTGAGGTCAAATCAGTGGAAATGCACCATGAATCCCTTTCAGAGGCTTTGCCTGGAGACAATGTTGGCTTTAATGTTAAGAACGTTTCAGTAAAGGATGTTAAGCGTGGTAATGTTGCTGGGGATAGCAAAAACGATCCTCCAAAAGGAGCCAAAAACTTCACTGCTCAGGTAGGTTGGTGAAAACTCAAGGTATTGTTTCTCTACTCGTGTAATATGATTTGCCGCAGTTTGCCTAAACTGGTTGTTTGCATTTGTTTAATATATCCCTGCTGGCTAAGTAGGTCAAACAAGGTGCAGTTCAGACACCGCTCTGCTCATGTTCCAAACGTGATGAGTTAAGTGTGGCAAGAGAGTGGTGTCTTAATCAATTTGGTACGGCAGTTTTAGTTTGGTGTGGCAAAAGCATGAAGTTAAACAGAGTCTGTCCAATTTTTGTTGAACTTAATCTAGGCTCGGAACATAAAAAGTTCAGTGTCTGAACCAGGCCAAACTGACCTAAGATTAAACAAGGAGATGCTTGAAAGCATTAATGCATGATGAAGCAGAACAATAAAAATTGTATGTTCATTGATTAGGAACTCTATCACCAGCGATATTCAATGTCAATATGGATATTACAGTAAAAGCAAAAAATACTTAATAGTGATGATGCAATAAAAGAAGCATACTTTGCGTTTCAATCGTGATAAATTCAATAGGTGTTAAATGGTATATGTTGCAGTGAAAACCAACAAAAGTACTTTGACTTAACTTGTAAATTCAAGAGTATCCTTCCAGTTTGAAAATTGCCTGAAAAGTGCAGGAACCTACATTCAATGCATCGCTTCCTCTATCTCTTTATTTCTTGAGACAAAAGTAGCAAGACAAACTGAGTATGATCTAAAGAATTCTGCTAATTGAGGAGGGTTTCTTATCTACTGCCTCAGCAGAAATTTTGTAACATTCATTCAAAATAATTCATACCTTAAACATGCTTACTTCAGTTGATGTTCTTGTCTTCATTAATTTATGTGTTTCTCAACAAATTCCGCCATTTTCTCCAGCTCTACCAAGGTAACCTAGTGCCTGGGGCTTTTCCGTTGCCATCCCATTATTATTAATGCATTCTACTGGATATCCCAAAGTTTTTTCACATTTGGTCAAAACTAGCTGGTTATGAAGAATAATAAACCACAGGGATAATAATAATAGTACTGATAGATCTCGAACAATATGGGCTGAATATGCCAAATAGTTAAGACAGTCTCTTTGAATTTCCTTAGATATCACTTGTCGACAACATTTTGTTGAACAAGAGCTGTGGCATTTATTGTTCCTTAATATTAAACCGTGTGCAACTGTCTCAAAGAGGTCAGTGACATTTAAGTAGCACATTCTTGTCTTTTTGTGCAGGTCATTGTTATGAACCATCCAGGAGAAATTCATTCAGGATATTCACCAGTGCTGGATTGCCACACTGCTCATATTGCCTGCAAATTCAGTGAGATGTTACAGAAGATAGATCGCCGTACTGGTAAAGTATTGGAGGAAAATCCCAAAGCTGTCAAATCAGGAGATGCTGCCATGGTTCTTATGGTTCCATCCAAGCCAATGTGTGTGGAGACATTTGTTGAGTATCCACCTCTCGGCCGCTTTGCTGTGCGTGACATGAAGCAGACAGTAGCTGTTGGTGTTATCAAAAAAGTGGAGAAGGAGGAAAAGACCCAGGGCAAGACGACCAAGTCAGCCCAGAAGAAGGGAGGGAAGTGAACTGTGGTGCATATTTTCAATTTCAAAAGACTCCTCCTGCAAGTCAATCATGCTGTTGTTGTGAAGTGGCTTCTTTCATATTTGTTTCATCGCAAATCTGTGAGGAGGCGGAAACAGCCTGTTGTGCTGTTTCCACTAAAATTCTGAAGGATAAGTGTACTTGGTAGAAATAAATATAATTAAGTTGCAACAAGTGTTGTGGTGTGCATATTTCAACAAAGTGGAACATTAGTCTGTTATGACCTCTTATTCTCTCCCTGGAGCATGTGTTGTTTTCTCATTGTAAGTCACATGATCTCTGCTCGTTCAAATAACTTTGTACTAAAGTGACCTGTGACCTGTATTCACCTGTGGAAAAGTGACCTATATTTTAGACCCGCCGGAAAACGCTGTCAGCAAGCTGGTTCTTAAGACTAACAAAGCAATTTAAATTTTGTTTTTGTCTGATCCTTTCTAACTGTCTAAGTGAATATACCGTAAACCCTCTCATAAGCCCCCCCTCTCTAATAACCCCCCCCCTTTTCAGAGGAGGAAAGTTAATAAGCCCCCCCCCCCTCCCTCTCCCCCAATCCTTATACTTCACTAAAAAATTAACGGTTAACGTGGACTGACCAGTTATGAATTATTCAGGCTAGAAGTTCATATTGTTTTTGGTCTTCGGCGGCATGACCTCCAACTTCATATGCTTAACTTTCTCAAATCTCAATACAAGTAACCATTCTCATAAAAATTACCGAAGAACATGAGGCCGAAAGCGCATTTTTGAAGAAAAAGAATTTTGTTTTTGTTACTTTTAGGCTCCCACAAGTGACTTGAATACTTTTGACTGGGACTTTAATTGTACAACGTGTTAGTCTACTGTCTCATGACCACGGTATTTTTGCTACAGGTGATGCGTTTCGCTAAATTAAATAAGCCACCACCCTCTCTATTAAGCCCTTCCCCCCTCAAAAGTGCTTGAAACAAATAAGCCCCCCTTGGGGCTTAATAGAGGATTTACGGTATGTATTTTTGACGTGGTGATCTACAACGAGCGCATTACTTCCCTGTAAGGGATGACTTTTTACACGAAGAGGAAGAATCGCAATAGGTTAAAAAGAAAGCGACCCATTCCACCATCGTGATAAAGGCACTGAATAAATGTGCCAGTGATAGCTTGAGAGAGATCTTTATTCAATGGATGTTTCCACACGCACACTAGCAGTCATGTTTTGGACGGGAAAAAACTCATCAAAAGGGTTAAACTTCAAAAAGTGAAGGAAACCACCAAAAGGTACTCATTGTAGCATCTTTTGAAGGAGACGATGAAAAAGCACAGTACGCTAGATTCAAACACATCTTCATTAAATGAAGGCAACCATTAAATGTTAACTTCGCTTAACATGCTTTAACGTTACCAAGTTAATAATTAAATTGATAATGACAACGATAATCCCCGGGGGAGTACTCTTTACATTTGCCTTGAAGGTATTGACCTGAAATAAGGTCTAGCGTCAGGATTTGGAGAGCCGGGCAACATACCCCCACCACGAATTCGCTGGAATGTCCCCCGGATTTTACGAAGTTCATAATTGATGGCGTTCATTTTCTGACACAAAACCCCGAGGGTACTTCCTTCCATAGGCTCCTGCCTTCTTGGTATTGGTGCTGCTCACTGGTCTATCTTTTTAAAATTATTTTATTATTATATACTACATTTGAAATGCGAGTGGGAATTTTGAAAAAATCCTAAATAGGAATGGGATTTTTCATAAAATGGCACTGGGAAATGGGATCCGACCCCCCCCCCCCCCCTCCCCCCCACCCACTTCAGGACCCTCTTCTCCCGATGACTCTGAGAGTGCGAATGGTCGACCTGTGGCGGAACTTACCGGACACCCAAATTGGTGAGTCTGTGCAAACGTAGGTCCATTCTGTGGCGTTTCATCAAATCACGCGGCCACCAAGCTCTGAACGAAAATATGAAATGAGATGGTATATGCTTTCCTGATCCATTCTCTTGCTCCTGGTCCATGCAGAATATTATATTCTTCGGTATTTGCACATGATTCTCTGGTAAGTAAATTCTCTCACAGAAAGTTGGTCTTTTTTTTGGTGGAATGAACAACTTTTGAGTGTATCCATTCGATATCCATGGATATAGTCTGTTGAATTTTCTAAGTAAACTTGTTAGGTCAGGATGTTTAACCCTTTTACTCCCATGGCACTCTTCCGTGACCGAAGGAAGGAAGGCTTTATTTACTTCACGTTCATTGAGTGTTGATATTTTCAAACTAACTTACATTGCTGAGATGTGTTGCTCATACCCTCCCCCCCAACTACTCCCACAGGAGATTAATTGGTAATCAAGAAGTTTGCCACCTTTCCTTGGAATTGCCGATAGAGATACAGTGGTGGATCCAGGGGGGGGGCCTAGGCCACCCCCCTTAATTTTAGATCAAACTGAGGCCCAAAAGGCAGAAAAATTTTTTTATGGAGACCAGCCCCCCCCCCCCCTTATCTAAGGGTCTGTATGACCGCCCCCCCCCCCCCCCCTTATTTCAAGGTCGGGATCTGGCACTGAGATACGTCCACCAGTGTTACCTATTGAGGCCTCAAACAGTTTGGATGGTCTGCCTGTATATTGATGTGCCAGCCAGAACAAAACCTTGTAACAAACCTTGTAACAAAAGACTATTTTGTTTCGATTGTTACAAATTTGAATAACAAAAACAATGTTTTTCTAAAACAGTGATGTCTCCTTTTCTGAATTCACCAGGGCAAAACGTTTCCTTCGCAGGGAATTGTCAGAGAAGCCAAATTGTGATGCCAAAAACTGTATTGTGTTAAATTGGAAAACTACCTTCTGCTGTTTTGGGAAAGTTTGAGTGTAAAATCTTAGTCCATTGACAGAAAAAGTCTAGGTCTTTTTTAGAATGACATATACATGTACATAGGAGACAAAGTTTGCACTCTATCTGGGTTAGATAATCTGGATTGATTGACATTAACATAAAAATCACCTGTCACAGTTTCATGAATTCATTAGTTCTAGTTTAGCTAATTTTTTGTGTTATGGAATGGTGGTTGCCTAGTCCCCAGGCCTCATCATTATGCACGGCCGATGCGTTTCAGGTCACGTGGTCTGAGAAAGTTTTTCTCCCGGCCGTTTGTCTCGGATACGTCACCGAAATCCATTGACCGAGAGGGCTTGGAAAGACGCCGTATAGGGACCAGGCAAGGATGGTGGTACAGGTACTGCCATGGCCAACGTTTAGAGAACAGCATGGGTATGGATAAAAATGGACACTGGGTAAATTAACTTTAGGGAGATCTTGTTAATTATAACTGTTTCATTTCAGCCTGATAGAGTTATGATAATGAATGATGAACGTGAAAGCAGAAAAGCACAGTTGTTACAAGTTGCACAGCGTGTACAGTCTGAGTATTCATTTCGGTATGTGGCATTGGGTGGTACAAGCCATGAAGATCTGTCTGGGTTAGCTTCAACAGATGAGTATGTAAAAATAATAATAATAATAATAATAATAATAATAATAATAATAATCAGGGTTTTCATAGCAGGTGTATAATCGTGCAGGAGAATATTTTGAAAGAGGCTCCACGTCTGAAAAGAAGGCTAATGGACCTTTGCTAGAGAATTATGCGTGGTAAACAGAGAATTCTCTTATCTCCGATGCCTAATGAACACCCTGAATAATAAAAATAATACGTAACTAATAATAATATTAAGTTACAGGGGATCGCATCAGTGGCATGCTTGCGTGGAGTTCAAACATTTCGATAATCTTTATTGTATTAAACTGTCAGCAGAATTGCCCTTTTCTTCAAAACTGAATTGCTAAATTGAAAGCGAATGAAGAATCATTGCGGAGAGGTGGTAGTTTTTTTCATTTAGAGCTGCTTTGTGGTTTCCTCAGTGATTTTGTTTATGTAAAGTTTCTCAGACCAATGTCATGTTGTCATTCGACCTTCTTGCTATTTTCACCATCAAGTGTAATGATTCTGTTAGCTTTTCTTTCTTGTTTCCTTGTTTTCTTTTTTCTCTGTTAAGGACCAAATAGCTTCTTTTCAATTAAAGGAAATTTTTGTGTTTTTTAAGTAAGTGTTCTCTGTGTGTATTTTATTTCTTTGTGTTATTGCGACCGAGTTTGAATTACAGCTGGTTCAGAGTACTGCTTGTGGTTGATAGTTTGAATGTTAAACATGAATTACGATCGAAAAGAGGAAAGCAATTCTATCAGCTGTTCTGTATCATGTAGACATTTCCAAATTATATTTCTTGGTTTGCCACTTGAAAATCCTGTTTTACTTTTTGTATGAATTAAAGCAAAGGAGTAGTGATGTCACTGGACCGCACGGCATTAACAGCTGGTCAATTCAGACGTTACTAAGGGAGTAATAACGACTTGAAGCAAGTGGATAAAATTCAGGCTAAAGTCAGGAATGCAAAGACATACTAACTCATTTTTAGCAAGAGCTGCAAGACTCCTCCTTTTATGATCTGTATATTAAATTATTTCCACTTACCTCTATTAGAAATTCACTTAATAGTATATCATAGTATATGTTTTTCCACTTTAATTAATGTAAATCCACTGTATATGGTATTTTTAAAGATGGATAAATAAAGCTTAGTGTTATTATTTATTATTAAATTTGATGAGTAAACAAATATAATTGACGTTGTTTAGAAAACTTGGACACATCATGAGTTTTTAATGATCTGCCAAAGAGGATCGGAGTAGGAGTTATAGACCTCACTCAAGATGCCCGCCGTCTTTGCCACCCTTTAGAATTGTTGCGATTAAACCAATGTCATTTGCTATTTCAGGGTGCAAACAAGTGACAAAATTTGCCATACAGGAAATTGTGGTTGGGTTTTGTTTGTTTGCTTCTTTTAACAGGGTTACTCCACACCCGCTTGAGACCTGGCCTTTAGGCAGAAATAATAATTATTATTGTATCATCATTACTTAAATTAGAGTGCAAACCAAAAAGTCTTCAAGCGCGGTTTGAATTCACTAGTCTTATTTCTATTTTGTTCTAATTCATTTGGAATTGAAATGATAACTACCGGTACGTGTATACATGTACATTCCTGCGGTTCCCTCAAAAAACCTTACCCAATTCCAGACCAAAATGAGCTGCAAAGTGTATACCCATTTTTATGCCAAAAGGTCCAAAAACCATATCCTTTGAGGCAGCACATACCTATATGGCTTATATAAGGGAGTACACCACCCCTCGTCTAGAATAAACAAACTCGACCACAATTTCTTGTATCAACAGATTTTCTCACTTATTGGCCCCCTAAGAAACCTTGTGACATTGCTGTTATACCATATCGCTCCTTAAATAAGTGTGTTCAAAGCTAAGATTACTGGTATCATGAATAACATCTACTCCAATGTTATGAACATTTATTGATACACTTGCACAAAAATATTAACATTTGAACTCCTGCCCTTCACATATGCCGAGGACCAGTTATTTTCTACTGGCCAATAGGCCACTTGCACTAAGAGGTCACATGACCAATGCTTCCTTTAAACAATCAGTTGGAATCTTGCTGATGCCGAAAATCGACAGAGCAAATATGAATTATCTTACACTCGAAATTTGAGAGAAAACGCATTTAAGGGAGTTATTTTATGGTTCTTTGATTTTTCAGCAAAGTAGTATGATTTGCATTGGCCGCCATGTTGGAGGGCATACTCTTGCCCTCCAACATGGCAGCCAAAACTGCTTTTTGCTTATATCTTGTTAAACGTTTGATAGTTACCCTCAGATATGCTGTAAACGTTACGACATCATCTTTTCAACATTTTTCTTGAAGTTTAAGTGCAAAACTTGCGTTCAGAAAGAGGTAATTCATAATTTTAAAAATCACATTTTGGTCACGTGACCAGATACAAACTTACTCATTTTAAGAAAATGGTGCGGGTTTGAAAAACCAAATCACTATCATCTTGTTTAAGATATGACCCACTAACTGATTTTCAAAGGTAAAATCATATAACCTTCATTTTCATAACAACGATGTCACACTACCTCTTAGTGCAAATGGCCTATTATCATATTCCACTTCAAGTGTTGTCTAGCCATTTGCTGAGTTAAAAAAATTATATGCTGTGGAGAAATCATGTTAGCTACGTATTATTTTGATTGAAAGGGGCATTAAGAATGTTACAACCAAAACTAGGCTTAGTCAAATTCATAGAACTGTGTAGTTTTTCATTGGCAGATTATTGCTCAAAGGTGTTTTTTTATGTTTAAACCAGTGTAATAGAGAAAACGTTAAAACGTTCTTTAAGTCGATCTGTCCTATCTGGTTTAGTTTCCAAAAATTAATGTTGTGTGATGGACATTACACAGAATGTTGTGGATCTGACTGTCTGTGAATTTGTCATTGAAAATTTAATTTATACATTATATAATATAATATATAATATAGGGAACTTATGTATTAAATTTAACATGAGCATGACAACAAGCTTTACAAAATCCTCAAGTTTGGTGTTTATAAATGGTCAATATTGAACAAGATAGAGCTATTCAAGACCCCCAAATGTTGCTAAGAAAAATACAGAGGTTTTCTGGTTATCCATACATTTCTTAGTATTTAAATAATCTGGTCCCATCCTCTATAAAGTTATGAGCTGGTTCTCTTGGAAATCTCCCGTCCAATATGACTTATGTTTGGTTTGTATTTTTTCACAGACTTCTGTCAAATTTGAAAACAGGTTTTTTCAGGTGAGCATTAATTTTTGTCTTACAATGTATTTCTGCTATCTTTGATGTCATTCATAATATTTTTCTGTTACTGGTCCTGACAATCCCATGGTTGATGTAAATCCTCAAATTTTGGTTAGCTAAAACTGAAATAATAATAAATATAATTTTTAATAACAATAATAATAATCATCAAGAAAGTATCAGAGAGAGCTACTGTGACAGAGACCCAAAAGATCTGCATCTTGGGATCTGCATGAATCCTCAGGAAGGTGCTTATAGTGTAATTGAACCGAATGATTGACTAATAATAATAATGAGTGTTTATTTCATCAAAAGATAAAACTACATATCTTATGTTACAATGATACAGAAGATAATTTAAAAACTATGTTAAAAATATCTACATACTAGTATATTATTTATATTAAAAAAAGTATGTCATTACTGACACTAAATGGAGCTGAAAAATCAACCTATTTACAAAGGTGTTCATAAAACGCTGTGTATTAATTTTTGGGCGTCCGCAGCCTTTTTTCCTAAGATTATTTACACAAGTCTTCTGGACAGGAATGATATCTTTCAGGGGGTGGGAATCCATTGAAATCAATTTCTTTAAAATGTTTCGGTCTTGTTTATTTAAAAGGTTCTTGATAAAAACTGGAAATGAATCAAAACGGCATTTATGGCATCGGTCTAAAAAATTTTGTATAACCGTAAGATCAGACTCTGATGCCCCATAGACTGAAAGCGCATAGCTAAAATTAGGTAAAACAATAGATATAAAAAGGTGATCTATCTCTGCCTGAGAGTAGTGTTCCTTTCTTAGTGTTCGTAGGACGTGTAAACACTTGTTTGCTTTGACAAGCTTGGTTCTTTAATACATACTCATTAAATATCCCGTCACTCTGTAGAGTTACTCCTAGTAAAACGAAGCCATTAAATACATTGAGGAATATTGTTAATTGGAGAGTAGAGTACATTGTGATTTTTCTTTCTAACAACCAGCTCTTTACATTTACAAGGGTTGCAGACTATTTTATTGTCTTTACACCAGGTTTAATAAGAACTGACCTACTAAGTCAGTGGACGGGTCGCAATTAATTATTCCTAGTGATGGCGAGAGAATAGTGGAATCATCAGCATATTTAAAAAGAACAGGGCAACCATTATAGAAAATCTCCAAGTCATTCAAAAATATATTAAAAAGATATGGTCTGCTTACACTACCTTGTGTGGTTCCTCTATTGACAGATTTCCAATGTCCTAAAAAATTATAGCTAACAGCACGTTGTTGTTTTGCATAGAGGGAACTCTGATACCAATTGATAATGTACGGATTTAGGGGTAGCTGTTTCATGCAGTTTGGCGGACAAAATAGTATGGTTCACAAAATCGAAGGCCTTACTGAAGTCCATAGTAAAAATTCGCACTGTGCTACAGTCACTACTGTCCAAATACTTGTATGTCTGGTGCTGGATAGCGAGCAAAGCATTTGTGCAATTACCCACCTGTCTCTATGCAAATTGGGTATGGCTCAGATTGTTCTCAATGACTGACTGTGCTTGCGTACGATACATGACCTTCTCAAACAACCGTGCAATAATGGGAGTAACATTGATACCACTGTAGTCTGAGTCCTCTAAAGGCATGTCAACTTTAGGGAGAGGATTAACATTTGCCCTCTTCCAAGAGTCCGGCCATGTATGAGTAGACAACGACAAATTCCAAACGTGAGTAACGACAGGTGTGAGTAGCTCAGCACAGTCTTTCCAGATCCAGAATGGGAGGTTATCTGGTCCTGTTGCCATTTTCTTTACATGAACTTAAGTGACTGATGCTTTAGATGAACTGATGCTTTACATGAACTTGAGTGACTGATGCCCCTGGTGCATGGTTTGTGCCCAGCTGATGCACAAAAAGAACACCGGCAAAGACTGTGACAGAAGAGATAATAATAATAATTGATAATAATAATATTATAATAATTATTATAATTATAGTAATAATGAATTCAGAAGTAGCTGAGAGATTTTTAGCCAATCAAAAATGGAGCAGTATTTTGAATGAATCATTGTTAAATTAGTTTTTATTCAGTATTATTTTTCTCTCCCTAAGTAGACTCTCGCAAGGAAGTCCATTTGCAGTGGAAAGAATAGCTCTATGGAAGGGACTGGCAAAGTAAGTACAAGCAGTTTAAATAAAGCGTAGTATACATATCGGCAGGATTTACAAGCTGTGCAGGATTTCTTACTTTCCCAGAATACGTTGATATCTTGCTTTGCCTTCAGGTCATAGGTGTTGGGTGGGGTGGGTGGGGGGAGCTGGAGGTAATTATGGATTTAATGTTTCTTAGTCACAGCCTTAAATGTGAATAGTATTAGGAAATTACGAAAAGTTGCCACATTATCAAAGAAGCATTCTTTTTAAATAAATAGAGAACTATTTAAGGAAATAATGCCTTGCAAATAAAATAAGATTAAAGTAGAAAATTAATATAATTAAAGCTAGCCTACAAATGATGTCAAAAGTGTTATAAACGCTGCCATTTTTCCCTTTTTTTTGGTCTCAATTAATGCCCTTCCTATGACTCAATCTACTAATAAACTAATAAAGTGTCTCTGTGGGTAAATTAAAAAACACCAACATTAAATTGTCAGATGTTGCCTTTTCCACTGACCCCTTCAATTATGTTTTGTTGTTAATCCCAACACTGAATGAGGGTGGGGTGGGGGTGGGGCTATAAGGCACACAGTCACGTAAAAAAACTTATCATTATTGAACATTAACACTGGGGCATTAATGCTGTTCAGTTGTGCAAGCCTTTCCAACAAATTAAACATTTCCATGCATTTACAAAGAATGTTTGGAAGAAGGGCTTCATAATAAATTATTATTGGATGAACAGGTCTCCAAGAAAGAACAATGATCATCATATTCCATCAAGATTGATCAAAGATTACAGAATGTATAAACCTTGTCATGGTTTTCGATGCCATCTTGACGAGTAGGCAAATTATGTGTGAGAAATTACAGTGTTTGTATGAGAATCCATTATGTTGAATAATTTCCTTAAAATGGCTGTTCTGGAAAAAATATGAATTGTAAACTAAAGCTACATGGCAAAGGATTTTACTAACAAATTTTGGGAGCCATTACTGTGCTTAAATTTCTCCACAAGCTTGCTTTAGATTTTCCATATATTTGTCTGCAATTTTTCCCAGGAAATTTTTTACAGACAAATGTGTAGAAAATTTTTAAAAATTAAAGGTTCTGGGTCTTCTAGCACATGTAACACCCTCAATTGTTTTCAGTAGAATCCTTAAGAGTGAAGCTTTAGTTTACAATTCGTATTTGAATTCTCAAAACAGCCGTTTTACAGAAATTATTCTGTTTATCAACATATTAGATTCTCATACTGTATTATTTCTCACAAATTTGCCTATTCATCAAGATTGCGTTGAAAACCGTTACAAGGTCTATTCAACTGATCTCAATAATCCAATCCCCCACACTCACTCCTTTGCAAGTTTTAGGTCCACCCAATGACTATTAATTTTTCTATAACATATCTGTTTGGAGTAGGTGTTGCCTAGAATTTTATGTTACTCGAGGATGACTAAAAAATTTCTACTAGTGTAGATGATTGTTCCATTCATGTAAAATTTTAAAGCTTTCATGTATCGAATAAATTCCTGAGGATTTTCTGAAGGTTTAATATTTTTCACATTTCACTCCTCAGGTTGGGCTATTTTTCGTAGAAAAAGGAAACCTAAATTTTTTGAATTCATAAATGAGATGGAGAAAGGAATCAGTGAAATTCTCATTTTCATAATTTGTTACAATAATTTATACTACTACATGAGAAATTTCTGCAATTTGATTGGCTTAGAGCAGTGGTATTTCAGCTTAATTTGAAATACCTACATGTGAAAATTACAAACCTTTTGCGGGTAGTAGTATAAACAAATAATAGCACGATTTGTACGTGATATTTCAAAATGGTCTCAAATTTCACTCGCCTAACGGCTCGTGAAATTACATATAACAATTTTGAAGTATCACTCGTGGTATTTATGCCAAATATCACTACTAATCATGCTATTACCTAAAATTTTGAGGAAAAAATTACTGAGGCCCTTGTTCTTTCGAAAAACTTCAAATTCCCCGAGGATAAGTGAACAGATACAAATTTTATAGCTCCACTTAGAATGCATTTCTAGAGATCTAAGAGTACTTTGGATAGCCTGAAAAGTGTTTTCAATGTATTTAGTATGAAAGTGTCATTGGGAGCCCCTGAAGTTTGTAAAGATGCCTTTGGCCTTTGCAAAATCATAAAATTCCACTTTGTCTATGTTCTTTTAAACAATTTTATTATTTAATAACTTAGAGGACGTGGGTGCCTATGGAATGTATAGGGGGTTCCACACTTTTGCCAGCTAGCCCCATGCAAGACAGAGTTACACCACAATGCTTTGAGGCCTTGGCAGGGCATAAAACTTTCACTCATCCGCTCGTATGAGATGAGTAGGTTTTGTACTCGGACCGACTGAAATTAACTCATAAAGCACTTGTCCAACTGGACAAGTAAAATTTATCGTTAGCAGAAACACTTCATCACCTCAACGGCAACTTCGACAAACTCAAGCAGTGCACAAAAAGCTAATGATAAGCAGCCGGAGACCGAACTGCCACCCCTTTCTGTTATCGAGTCTGACAATGCAAGACTGAGTGTAAAGAATAACACTCACTTATTCTTTGGACAAGTGGATTTTATGTTCAGACAACCAGAATCTGCAAAGTACTTGTCCGTCTGCAATGGACGTGTAAAGTGAAAAGAAAGTTTTTTGCCCTGCTTGAGTGATGAGTCCCCACACCAGTGGGACTAGGTACCTGTCACGCTATTTATTCTTAAGTGAAAAAATGAAAAGTGGGAGGGATGGGTAGGTAAATGAATGATCCAAAGGCTGGTAAACAAAGAGCTAGAGTGACCACCAAAAAACGCTGTACTAAGCACATGGAGCTGAGCCATCACACTGACAGCTAACTGACAACATGTGACAGCTGTGCTCCTTAATGTTGCTAACTGTGTTAAATTTCAAAAGTAGGTCATTTAACTTCATAATTAACAATTTTTTATGATATTTTGTTTTACACAGTCAGTGAATAAAAATATTAATGGATATGGTGGTCAGCAGCTCAATTTATTATTTTTTAATACCTGTCTTTTCCAGCTGTGGATTCACTTTAATTTGTGAAAAGGATGAAAACCGTCTTGTTGCAGAGAATGTTCTGAATCTCATAATCAGACATCTTCAAGAATATTGCCAAATACTTCTACAGCCTGCAGAGGTACATCATTAATTTTTGTGTCCAAGTTTTACACGTACTGTACGTCACTCTCAAGTAGCCTGTTCCAGGCATTCAGATGTTGGGGAGTGAGTTAAATCATACGCAGGGAAAACCAGGGGAAAAATGACTATATCTGAATGCCCGTAACAGCTGGCTATAATTACCTTAAGTGACTATGAACATGGAATACTATGAATAACTTAATAGTACAGTCAAACCACCTTATAGGTGGACATCTATGAATAATATAATAATATAATAAAAATACATTATTTATTACTCATTCAAAATATTTCCCCAATTCTGATTGCGGGCTAAAAGCACACGCATAATTCACCATAACCAGTTACTGATGACCAAATTTGGAAGAATTTTGTGTTGAACGAGGAAATGATGTCAAAAATGCAGCCTTTTACAGGTCAATGAACCGTTAACCGAGAAGACCTGGGGACGAGGTTGAGTTGTTTTGGTTGTGAAAACAAAATGGCCGACACTTCACCCGTTTCAAGAGTAAGAGCTACAGCTGGAACTAGGCGAGTAATGGCTATAAAACATAGCAAAAACAGCAAGAAGACAACTTGGAGGGCGACATCTGCTATTTGGGGAATATTTGTGGAGCTGGACAAACCTAAACGTACACCATCGAAGATGAACTTAAAATCGATGGATCGATGGAGGTAAACATGTTTTAGCTATGTTTTTAAACTAGGAGTTATTTTGAATGAAAAATTTAATAAAACAACAATTATTATTGAATTCGGCCTTCGTATATTTTCTGAAGAATTATGGAGATTGAGGAGGGTCAGTGACAACACCCTCCTTGATAAATCTTCATAAGATACTCAGGCTCATTCATTATATAACTGTTAAATAAGTGGTCTCTTACCAAAGTCCTGGAAATAGTTTCCCTTGATTACTGTCAATTGACCTAAACAAGTGGTTGTGGTCGCCTTAGTTTTCAGAGGTCCCAAGAAGTTATTTTTTCAGTCTGTTAATCACCTCTATTATAATTATTTAAAAAATGGTCACTTTGATGAGATGTACTATAATTATAAACTACTGCAACAGATTCTTTAGAAGGAAAAAAGGATCAATTAAGGTTTCTGGGAAACTGCCTACCTACCCCTCCCCTAAGCCAACATCTAAGTTAGAAGTAAGTGATGATGTCTTAGGGGAGGGGTAGGTGGGCAGTATTCCCAGAAACCTAATAATTACTGATCCTTTTCTTACTTCCCTTCTTTTGGCACAAGAGGCAGAAACAGTCTGAGGACAATGTTGTGGGGCAGCTGATATTTCACTCTTTCAACATCGTCATTTCTAAAAAATTCTTGGATACATTAATACTCAAAGGTTTTTCATGAAGCTGTATTATTAAAGTAGTCAGTAAGCCATTCCCCAACAGATTTGGGTAATACAGTTTTGACTGTATACAACCAGTGGGGTGCCTATCATTGATTATATCAATTTTTATTGAATGAATGATTGAAAACCTTAAAGCACTACGATATAATCAATTATGGAAATATTCATTCAATTATTGCGGAAAATTTAGCCATTTACGTGAAAACTTGGATTAGACAGTGTCCTCAATAGGATTTTGAAGCCTCTGTATTCAGGATATTAGTCAAGAGAAAAGAGTATGCATTTCAGTATTGTATTACAACTGTTAACAACAACATAATTAATTTTTGTCTTTAGTTAGTACCATTGGTTGCAACAAAGTGTGTGTGTGCACATGACGAAAAAACAGGTTCTAATTAAATGCAAACACAACATGTTTTGCCGCCAAAAATTAGAAGTTTGGTGTAGCTTTCTAGACAAATATTCCTGTGCAAAGTAGGTGGCTGTTTGTCACCTTGATTTGTTTTCGCTCAACAAAATATTCATCACAAGAATTTTTAGACGTTATATAATATGAAGAATTGCTGGAGTTTGTACAACTCCAAAGAAAATGTGTTTTTTTTGTCTCTTTTCCATGCTTAGATGCAACTGACAGTAACAGTACTGATTTAAATTTGTAGGCCATTCTTAAGGCAGACAAGGTCACTGCTGTAACTCATCAGCTTCTTCCGGAAGGCCAGGTAAACACTGTAATCTGTCATGAGCCCCTAGCTAGGGGAGGGGTACGTGGGGTATTATTTTTCTAACCAGGTGTGGATCATCGATGAAAATGATATAGTGCCGAAATCCTTATTCTGGGCCCCTAACGGAGTCAAAAAATTACTGGAAGTGCATTTCAAATTTCCTTTCATCCTGATTGGTAAATTGACAATGGCTTTTTTAACACGCCAATCGTGGGGCGTACTCAAATCCTGGTACACAGATGGTTGCCCAGAACGAGGATTTTGGGGTTGTTTTGCCAATGGACTTAACCCAACTTTAGTTTTGTCTGTTTGATGTGGTGCAGGCTAGTTGTGGAGAAGATTAATTGGAGATGAGGTCCTAATTATGGTTAGACAAGGGGCCACATTTTGAAAACTGGAGCACCAACTCCCAGTATTTCATTTAATTTCACATACTGTAACACATGTACAGTTGCAAACTCATTAATCAATCACCTATCTTACACCAAACCTTTGACTTGACATTCAGATGTTCACACTTATTAATTTTGTTTTCAACAAGAGTTTTGGTCATGTTTTCTGACTGTTAAGTGTAATCAGTTATAAAACGGAACTGTTAGAGGGAATATAATTAAATGCTCATTACAGAAGGGGGCTTGAAAACTGTTTAATATTATAAAAAGAAAGAGGAAAAGAGAAGTGGTACTGCTAGGGTGGGGGAGGGGCTAATGAGAGAGATCACAGAATATGATGCATTATTCATCATTAAGATAGCTGAAGAGTTCATAAAACACAGGAAAAGAATGAGGTCAAATCTGGACTGAACCAGCTTGGTCATTAAAAAATTATAATTAATAATCATTGAAAGAAAAGGTCAGCGCTATTCCCCCCTCCCCCATACAAACTCCCGCTCAGCTTGCCGATTTTTTTGCCTCACTGTTGAGCCTTGTGCCAGGAAAAGCACCAAAATCCTCACCTTATCCCTGACTTTCTATAACCATGGACAAAATGCAATGATTAAGTTGTTATCCTTTAATTTATCACAGGCAAATCTCATGCATTCTCAGTGTGAGTGTGTATGTGCAGGCCTAGAAACATTTTGTTTCTGTTAAGTTTAAGTAACTTTTTTTGTTAATTGCTCTTGTTTACTCCTTTTCAGCTGCTGTTTATGAACAACCGGTTCTTGCGTCAAGTGGAAAAAGAGCTTGAACAAGTTGTCAATGCTAAATATTAAACTTTTTTTTAATAGAAGCGATCATGATATTAATAATTATTGTGAATTATGAATATATACAGCTATTGCCATCTGGTGATTTCAATTCTTATAAGAAAATAATTATGCAAACTTGTCCTTGGGAAGTCTTCTTCTTTCTTCTTCCACAGTGAATGATGGAGTCTTGTTTTTAAGTAGGTGGTGTTAGCTTTTGACTCTGTACTGTAGGTCTAGTCCCTGTTGTGTACATCCAAGTTAAAACGAATTCGTTTCAGCAGTATCTTCACGGTACTATCTTTTTTAGCGCATACAAAATGAAGTTTGGAATTCTTTTTTGGGGGGAGAGTCTATAATAATAGTTATACAGTGATTCCTTTGCGTGGTTGCATTTTACATCATTAGCTTGTTATTTTCATGTTTTTCCAAATTATGGCCACTCTAACTTCTGAAAGATAATAGCATCAGGGGTTTCAATAAGCACCGACACCCAACGAAACACACTGCATTGGCTACGTTACTTAGAGAAGTCGGCTACTTTTTCCTACAAAAAAGAGGCTACTAGGTTTGAATAACTTTGAGAAGAAAGAATATATATCATAAAATTTGAATGGAAACAATTATTATGATGTATTTTCATAATTTAAGGCCCACTGGTTTTCTGTTATGCTTTAGCCATATGAACACTATAATTATTTCAGTTATTTTTTCACAAGTTTCTGTATAGGTTTACACATAATTTGTTTGTGTGCAAAGTATGTTATTTAGTTTTCATCATTTTCATTGCAATTTTACAGGGTGCGGAGTGGGAGGGCATTAATTAAAAAGCCCCACCTTTAAAAACAAAAACAGACTAGAAAAAATAGAAAAACAATGAGCTACAAAATAGTTTTTATGTTCAATGAGTTTTTTCAATAATTATTATTCTTAACATTTTAGTTATAAACTCCAATTTTCAATACCAATAATTAATCCTAACATTAATTCAAGTCAAAAGACCACATGGTAAAGCAAAACACACAGGGCTGTCATTAAGAGCTCGGGCCAGGGATACTTTGAATGTGGCGCCCGGTTACTTTCATTGGAAAATAGAGGAAAATAGAACCAAAAGAAATTTCTAGCTTCTTGATTCAGTGCCTACTTGCTGTATTTCCCCGGCAACTTTAAAACTTAGTGACAACCCTGTCTTATTGTACATTTGATAATTAAAGCAATCCTTATTGTGATAACACTTTTACAGTTCCAACTTTTGAGTCTTATGGAATGGTTAAGTCTTCAAGTTTTGACCACTGAGATGATTCCCACCTATTTTTTCCTCTGAAAATGCAATGTCCAGTAATAATTTGACAAACATGAGAAATAAATATTCCTACTAGGCAATTTTGTCTCAGACTACAGTTCTTTTCACCTTAATTAATTAAATGCTTCCGCAATAATATAATTTGACAAACAATACAAGAAATAAATAATTATTCCAAAGTGATTTTGTCTGCACCACAGTTGATCCCCTGATAAGAGATTACAAAATGTCATACGTTTGCTTTGTACAAGAAACAATAATTATTGATAAGAAAATATGAGAGAAAGTTTCCTTATAAATTATTAAGCAATTTTGTGCACGGGAGATCTGGAAAGCAATATTGAAGTCTTCCTGGTCACTTCAATCAATCCGCTGGTAATAATGTCTGCCTTTGTCAAACAAATCTTCAATCTCTTCTAATGTTTTCCCTTTTGTCTCTGGCATGAGGAAGTACACAAATATAAACCCTACGAAAGAGCACACTCCAAAAAACCAATAAGTTCCTTGGATGGTCAGAGATGCAACCATGGGAGCATACATTTTGGTGACCGCAAAAGAAAGCAACCAGTTGGCCATGGTTGCAATACTTGAAGCTGGGCCACGAGCTCGAAGGGGAAATATTTCTGACATGACAAGCCATGGAACTGGACCCCACGCTAGGGCAAAAAAGAGGTTAAACAAAACTAAACACAATATGGACAGCCACCTGATCTTTGATGCTTCTACAGAGTGGCTTATTGAACCAACCAGAGACACGGCTTCAGACGAGGAGGTTTCATTTTTTGGAGGAATATAGACTTCAAAATACAAGCCAAGACCCACAAGAGTGACTGACATGCCTATTGCCATGATTAACAGCAGGATTCGTCGTCCTGCTCTGTCCATGATCAAACATGCTAAACCAGTGCCAACAAACTGGACCAAGCCAAGTGCAATGGAGACGAGTTTGCCATCTTTAAAACCAGCCTGACTAAAAATGCTTGCAGCATTGAAGAGAACTGCATTAACTCCACAGAACTGTTGGAAAAACATTAATCCAATGCTGATGATCAAAGGTTTTGCTATAACCGGTGACAACCATTCACGTAATGAAGGTTCCTCCTGACAATCTGTGAAGCAAACAAGTATTAATTCTAACAACCATCAAAGTAATTGCATGTAAGATGTAAAACTTCCAAATAAAAGAAACAACAACTGGCAGATTACAGCCAGTCTGAAAGAAAGAAATATTTAAAATAATTACAACAAATAATAAAAAAATATCTGCTGTTAAATTACTAAAATAATAAAATTACAAAAGCAAGGGTTGGAATTTTGCTGTTTACTTTAATATTATGACAAATTGAATGATGATGATGATAAAACAGCTTACTACTGCTGGGTGTAAAAAAATAAAATAAAACAATGCAATTATCTGTCATAAATTGGGTTTGCCCTCCTTAAATGAAAACAGAAAATAATAGAAAAAATAGAAAAAATACGTAATTGATCTACCTAAAGTAGCTTCAATTGCAAAGCATTCTTCTTCAATGTCAACATCAGGGCCCCGTAACCAAAGCAGACATTTTAGTGCATCACTCCGTTTGTTCTTCCCTAAGGCCCAGCGTGGCGTCTCTGGCATGGTAAACATAAGAACAACAAGCAGGGCAGGGGAAATAGCACCAATGAGAGCCAGCCATTTCCAGTGACACACAACACCCATTACATATGACAATAGAAGGCCTGCTGTAACTGCTAACTGGTTAACAGAACCCAACATACCACGTAACCTTGCCGGTGAAATCTCTGCAATGTACACCTGGACATCAAAACAGATATAGAAATTAATTCAAGTTAAAACTCATTGCAGACTCGATTTGTCCTAAAAATAATAATCAACTTAAGATCTAAATTTTTAGTTTTTACTGCTCAAAAGATATCCTAAGAACACTATAGGGCTGGGGGTGCCTTTCCACGTGAAATCTATGGTGAAAGCATTAGTGTAGTGGTGTGCCAATCATCAATAAATATTATTGTCTGACTGTATTGTGGCACAATAATCAACTATGGCAAATGTTTAATTGATTAGTGCAGGAAAAAAGACTGTTTTTTTGGTTGGCAAATCAACAATATTAAAAACTTGTTCTTTTAAGGGGCTGTTATACTACTTTTTCGTTTGGAATACAAAATGAGTGTTGTATGTCATAATGTATATACTCAAAAAGTAGAAAAAATTGCAAGGAGAGACAGGCTGCACATCTTAGCCTCAAACCGGTGTGAAGCCTTTGAAAACCTTCTACATATTGATATTGCTCCATTGAGGAGTACTCTTTCAGGGATTTTACACTTGAAAAATTGAACGATGATTTTTATTGGTATCAGGGGCCCATGACTCTGTCAGTTTAAATATACATAGCTTCTTTGTACCAGACCAAGAAACGGCTCGGTACAGTATATGTTCAGCACAGGAAAAAAGTGTAAGTTTAACAGAACCTTATACAACACACAGTTAATTCAGTTCGCGCGTATTCCTGCTGAATTTGTTGTCCGTTTTATAAAATATCAATATCGCGTGAAAGTAATGACATTTTCCATAGCTGCTTAGTGTCTACCTTTAATGTCTCCATACAGTCTCAGAGTACATTGTTTAGAGTTGTACACAGCATTCATTTTAGATAGATAGATAGACAGACAGACAGACAGATAGATAGATAGACAGACAGACAGATAGACAGATAGATAGACAGAGAGACAGACAGATAGATAGGTAGATAGATAGATAGACAGATAGATAGACAGATGGATAGATAGGTAGGTGGGTAGCTAAGAACCGCAGTTTACGGCACGACAAAAAGATCAGCATTGCTGGTGGGGTCGTGCATACAACAATTACAAGAAAAATAAGGAGTAATGTACACCTAAAAATTAAAAACTGTTAAAGTTTTTTCTTGTATTACAGTATCACCGGGATAAAGTGTTTCATTTTCCAGGAAAATGTCTCTTTCTCGTCAAAACAATCACTGACTCAGACAGACTCGGATTAGTTTACTTGAATTTAGTGTTCAGTACAGAGAACGAGGTTATGTTCTGTGAAATTTATCTAGTCTGTGGCCCACATCACCACTGATCCACGATTTATTTATTTATTTTATTTTCAAGTTCTTTTTAACCAATCCTCGATCCCTAATTTCTCGATCCTCGATCCTGATTTTCCAGTAAACCTTGAAGTTTTGCTCATTAAGATTATTCTTTTTTTTTCAACCACTGAAGACTGTGATCAGTTGTTCCAAAATAATCAACACTTTCAAGCTACAGAATTCTTGGACCAACCCGTTCCGGGAAAGCTCGATATGGGATTTCTATTCTGTGGACATGAAGTGCTGCAAGACCCATATAAACACATCCGTGACACATTAGGGTGGATTTCCACTGATACATTTTTGGCTCCGCACGTTAACGCACATTAATTTTAATCACGTAAATTAAATAGAGGTATGACATAAAGTACTGAGATTAAACGTCAAATTAAGCGAGATTCTACTTTTACGCTTACATAATTGTACGTGCGGCCTTTCATACATTGCCTTTATTTTATTTGCAAACGCACTACGCACGTGCGCACATAAAAATTACGTGACAGTGGATACTTGATATCTCAAGTATTTATGAAGTGCAGCGCGACTTAACATCTTAACAACTGCGAAAATCTATCAATTAAATACATAAAACAAAGTGAATCTATTTAACTGGTGTACATTTCCTGTAATTGCGACAATATTCTGAGAAACGTAACGCCTTAAAAAGCCACAAAATCCTGAGGATTTCCCAGCTATAATAGTTTCTCATCCTGCTTGGGGATATTTCCTTTTAAAGTGCCTGCATGTCGTGCATAATTACACGAAAATCAAGGACCTCCATTCGAGGATTATTACATCATTGCCAAACTTGTATGCATCATTTCAGTCATCGCTGAAAAATAAACTGCATTCTCATCACGAGATCATTTCCATACAATGAAAGTCGTCACGATTCTTATTCCCAGTTTCCACGGTCTTCGCAAGGAACGCGAGGCCTACAAATTAAACTAGGTCCGACAAAAAAAAAACGACTGCATTTTAAGAGCCTCGCGCTGCTCAAGCACGCTCGACTAAAGAGAAAAAGATTTATTACCCAAAAGCACAGAACCCGAGCTCCAGGCCAGAATTGAACTCACTACCCTCCAAGTTCTAGATGCTATAACCACTAGATTGGGTCAAACCACTCAAAAAGTTTGTATTACCTTGACAAGTAAAAAGATAAAAATAAATGGAACTCTTATAAAGAGGTTTTTGCGTTATAGTTGATGATTAAATGGGCGAGTCAATCCAATTATTCAGCTGACTCCCAACACTACCCACCCAGCTGGAGGGGGGTGGGAATGGCCACCTCTACAAGACGCCATATCAAAGGGGGTCAAAATCTGATAACTGATTACAGTACTATGCAAAGCTGACAGACTCTTGGACTCATTGTAAAACAACCCCCCACCCCCTCTGGATTTCAAGTGACAGGGATAATTGAAGGACTTTTTTGGGTTTGAAATTTTCAATTTAAAATTTTCAATTTTGGGATGTTTTTGGGTAGGAAAACTTTGGTAAGTATTTTTTCTGGCAGCTTGATTTAAGTAGAGATTATTTTTTTGGGGGGATATTCACAACAATCTGAAGAGTCGTGATAGACATATCATTTTAATGGTTTCTGGAAATTTTAATGGCTGGGAAATTCGGCATTGGATTTTTTGGGGATTAAATTTTGGTCCAAGGACTTTTTGGGGTTTTGTTGGAAGCCCTAGGGATTTTTTTGGGCTTTGATTTTTGCCCCCAGTCAATTGCAATCATCCCTGTCACCTGAAATCCAGAGTATCCCCTGCCCCCTTGGAGAACAACTTACCGGAACAGCCAGTGAAATCATTCCACAGGCCAAGCCTGTTATAACACGGCCAGTGTAAAGCATGGCGAGATTCTGCGCATTGCTGATGAGAAGCCACCCCAACTCAAAAGGAACTGCGCAAAGTAGTATGGAACCCTTGCGACCAAACTTGTCAATTGCCCATCCACTGATAGGACCACCAAAAACAGCACCTACAGTGACCAATGACTGCAAGGAAAATTTGAAAATACCTTAAGGGGAGAAACATTTTTTATGAACCTTTTCCCTGATCAACATACACAGTCAAATACCATAAAAGACCTAATAAACACCTGGGGTGTCTATTTAATTTTAGGGGTCCAATCAGGGGTGTTTGATAGATAGCCTGAGGCGTTTAAAAGCAGGAGGCATTAATTCTCATAAGTGTAACAAGGTCTACAACTAATATATCAAAAAAAGAAAAAAAAACAAAAGCGGAATATCCACTTCATCAATAATAATTATTGATACGTCTAGGCCATCTATAGAGACCCCTATTGCTCTTTCAAATCCCAACATTGATGTCAAGCTCAGGGTTATTGTGTTGCCGTCGTTAGTCTTTCCTTACTTTGAAATTGACATTGAACAAGATGAAATACGTTAAGCCTTGTTAATGAAGCAAACAAAAACCAAATGAATTGAATGATCTTGCTCCTTTTTGCTAATTTATACTGGTATTTTGGAGTAATAAATTCTCATAGGGGGTGTTTATTAGAGAGGGGAGTCAAATACAATTTTAACATGGCATTTATTACATAACAGGCATTTATTTAGAAGTGGGCATTTATTGGGTCATTTACAGTAACTTTAGTCTATTACTTTAGTCTATTACCTAAAAATAATGTACCGTAATATGGTCTGGAATGAAGTGAAAATGAAACAGAAAAAGAAAAACATGAATTTTAACTTTGTGGGTTACTGTTTCAGTAGGAATATAACGTTGGATACCCTTGACAAGCAATTTTTTTTACCCAGCAGCAATGATGTCGACATAAATTTTGATCTGACAACACCAGCTATGAGCTCATGCCGATGACAGCTGTGACTAGACATGAAGCTTCTTCTAAAAAAGTCAGTGGATCATCAAACCAACAACTGTCTTAATCGTCCTCTTAGAGCACCAAGTACCCCCCCCCCCCCCCCCCCCCGCTCCTTAAGCCTGGTTTTCACTAGTGCATAAGCCTAAGCATAAGCACATACACACGCACAGAATGGCTTATATGACTCAATTCTCGATACCAGCTCTCCTCAACCCGATGATAAGCAAGATGGTGGACAAAGTGTCTGCCATGTTGCTTTTGATATGTTCGCATGAGGTCTGGGTCAAAGTGGCCTATGATTGGTCCACACGTCCCTGTGCTTACGCTTGTGCTTATGTAGAGTCAAAGCTAGGACATAAGCATAAGCACAAGCACAAGCACAAGAAGAACGAACTTGTCTGGTTTTTTGTGCTTATGCTTATGTCGACCCAGTTTTCACTTGCTTCACATGTGCTTGTGCTTATGTGCTAGTGAAAACCGACCTTTTGAGGTGATCATGTTTGCTAGGGCAGGTCATTGCATTCAAACCTTAAATAGCCCTGTTAATAGCTAGTGACATTAACATAAACAATTAGACATGTTTTCCTCGGAACGACACTTTTAGTTACCAATGCTTTTTCTGTTGAATAAAAATAATCCAAATCAAACAAACTGAAACTGTGTGCGATTCTTTAATCACTTCGATCCTACAATTCCTCGGATTAACAGCACGCATCTTCGAAAGGCAGACGGAGCCAACAGTCAGAAGGCCCTCATGTGATCGTGATTCGGCCGGTCAAACATTGCATTCCACATGAACGTACCTGTTCAAACTGGAACTCACAGATTATTTTACCATAAAGCGTGGAAAGCAGCACGAGTGTCAAGTTCCCTGAAATTTCCAGCTGAAATTTCACGCGCCAATAATTGCAATGTCAGAAAACCCATGAAAATTGTTTGAAGCGGTGGAAATTATCAGTAGCGATTTTAGTCATAAATTAAACATCAGAACACCCGTCAAAACAACTTACCGAAAACCAAGAACCCTGGCTGACATCTAAATGAATTGCAGGATCTACGTTTGACTTTTGTAAGTCTATCAATGCTGACGACGAATATCCCAAACAGTAGCCAAAACTAAGTGGGCCCAAGGCGGCTATAAACGTGGCGAGTATTGCCCGCCCTATTCTTTCTTTCCCAGTCTTATAGTCAGCTTGAACTGAATGTGAACGAGAAAAACTTTCGCCTAGCTCAGAAGTTGCCATATTAGAAGTTCGAATGAATCACATAACACTACTACCGGTGTAGAAATATTTGGATAAAGGAAGCAACGATCATGTGAGAGCGCGTGACAACAACGCCCCATGAGGAGTCCATGACGTCAGAACTTAGTCACTCAGGCAACGTGCGTTTATTCATTCGAAATATTTCTGCGTTTCTGATTGGCTTAACGTCATGCTTATTATTCAAAACTGGCTACAAATGTTGGCTTTGAGAATCGCCTCATTAATTAAAGGGAATCCGGGGAAATTTTGCTTCTGGAATCTGGAATCCGGAAAATTTTTGTTTGTTGAATCCGGAATCAACTGGGGCTTTGAAAGCCGTAAGGGAGCATTGAGAACATGAACCAAATTGGAAGATGTTTCCCGATATCAGTGCGACTGACGTCAATCGTACTGGTAAAATACTTGGTTATGCGAAAACGAAATTGCCGAACTGTTGCCTCAAAAGCATAGCAAGAATAGACAGAATGCCACTACACGAATAGCCTGCGTAGCTGGCGCCGGTTTTTTTAGGGGTACTGACGGAGAAATCTCGATGACGCGAGCGCGAGCGAGGGAGGAAAGGGGAGGTAACCTCCTCTCCTCTTCGCATGGGCGGATGTTGCCCTCGTGCGTAGCCTATATGTAGCCCCACCCTCCCCGCCCGTCTCTCCGTTTGTCCTTTGTCGGGGGGAGGGTGCGGCCACACATAGGCTACCTCGCACATGCATGCTACCCCGAAGCTATAAAATGAATAATAACATCCCTTCATTTCCTGCAATTGCCGAGAAACTTTGGTCTTTGAAGACCAGGGACCTTACATCAGGAAAGCATGATTTTTTCGGCTTCAAATTTCGTATGATATGAAGAATTAAGCAAATCTCCGGTGCACGGTGAACACCCCCGTGCTCGTCCCTCGGGAACGTCGGATAACACCCTCTTCGATCTGCATATGTTTTTATATCGCATACAGCCTGATCCAATGATTGCTACATATAGTGTAAAATAAAAAATATATTCCAAGAAATACTAAAACGCTACTCCAGCAGTTAAGGCAGGGGGATGGGGGGGGGGGGGGGGGGGCACTAAGGAAAGCTATGCATGGGTCCTTTCCCTCCACACCCACGTTACATTATTTGTGGCGTGGCTTGCGAAGGATTTAAGTCAGATTAATCCATTTTGGATTATTAACTGCTGTCCCGCTCTCTACGTTTACTGCACAGCAACAACACGCTGGAATCTGACTGGTCTTTAACATTCCTTATTCATCGCTTAACTTGGCCGATGCAGCAGGCACCAGATTTGACCTGTTCGATTGTGAAGAGATGCTTGAAAACAGACGGGTCAAATTAATCGGACAGTTAAATAGCGAAGATTTATGCTAATTAACGATAAAGAAAAGCGCAAGGTTCAATTAATTGCAAGACGATCTCTTAATTTCCTTGGATAATTAATTTACAATCTGTTTAAATTCTTTTTCTTCGGACAGCGGACAATAATTACAGTGGGGGAGAGGGGGGGGGGGGGGCATTCCCCCATAAGAAGACTGAGTTGCTCGTGAGAACATGAACATTATACCCCTGAAGGAAACCAATTAAGTTATGGTATTAGTCATCCTCGGAGACCCAGGGGCAGATAGTGGGGACGAGGGAAAGTCTAAACGGGCGGGAAAATGTGGCGCGAAGAAAAGTAAAGAACGGCAGTTTTTCTGGCACCAATCAGAAGGCAGAACGGCGGCGACCGTTTAGAACTGGTCTCGTAAGATATTGTCCCCAGGGGCTCTTCTCACCGTTTTTTACTTTTCTTCGCGCCACATTTTCCCGCCCGTTTAGACTTTCCCTCGTCCCCACTATCTGCCCCTGGGTCTCCGAGGATGGGTATTAGTATGACATAGATTAGTTTTGTTTGACCCCTTGGCCTCATGTAAAGGAATCCAAGACATTCTTGAATTCTGGATTTCACGCCGTGGATTCCAATCCAGCTGCAAGATTCCAGTCTTTCTCAGTGGAACTTGAATTCTGGACTGGAATCGTTAGTGTGATTCCGGATTCTTTAAGCTGTATTTCCTCATTGCAAAGTCTAGGATCCTGGATTCCACAAGCACAAATTTGCCGGATTCAGGAATCCCGATCCCCTTATTGCATGGAGCGAGACCCTTAATGGAGACCGTAGTAAAATAGACGGCCCAATAGGAGTTGTTATAGACTGTAGACTGTTCACGGTCCCCTACTTTTCTGTAAGATCGTCATGAGCGAGCACCTACCCTTACAGGCGTCTATCTTGGTTTTAAATGTGTCGATTCTAGCTTGAGGATGAGTATGAAATCTATTATCCGGGAGAAGGGTGGGTTTGGGAGGAGACCTCTCTTCTCCCACCACTACAAACTTCGGGGCCCGCCTTCTCAGTACATTTGGAACCAAAATGACCGCTGTGACAGTAAGCCCTTGATAATCATACGAAAAAAAGGGGACTGTGAACAGTCTGGAGTTGTTGTGATGCTATGTGCTGTCTACAACACAGTATCAGACTGCCTTGTTCAGTTTTTCTTCATACTAAACCTGAGAGATATGTTAATGGTTAAAAGTCTGAAAAGTATCGACCTCCCGTCCTGAACACCCTAAGTAAGACCAAAATCTGCAATCTGCACCCCTAAGCAGCACAACGAGCTTCCCCTGTCTCTTCCGTACGGGAGATTATCTCCTGTGTGAGGTGTCTCCCTTCCGCAGTAGGGTTTTCCCTCACCCTCATTCGATTGGTTGATAGGAACGCTTGCCTTTGTTAAACAGAGCCTCAATCTCCTCCAGCGTCTTCCCTTTTGTCTCCGGCATAAGTAGATAAACAAAGACAAACCCCAGGAGAAGCCATCCTGCATAGAACCAGTATGCTCCTGGAACTGTAAATGATGACTCTATATCCTTAAAGGTAAGGGTGACGATAAAAGCGGCTAGCCAGTTGGATAGAACTGATATGCTGCCAGCTGGACCTCGAGCTCGCAGGGGGAAAATTTCGGACATGACGAGCCATGGAATCGGACCCCATGCAAGGGCGTGGCCAAGGTTGAAGAAAATTAAGCACAACACGGACATCCAGCTGATCTTTGATGCTTCTACGGAATGACTTATGGAGCTTAGCGCGTCTGAAGACTGGCTCTCACCATGAGGAGGTATGTAGATTTCAAAATACATGCCAAGACCAAGTTGCGAAGCAGCCAAGACTATTGATGCTATTAATAAAAGGATTCGTCGCCCTGTTCTTTCAATGATTAAGCAAGCCAGACAGGTACCCAAAAACTGGACTAGGCCTATTGTGATGCCAACGAGTTTGCCGTTTTTGAAACCTGCCGCTGAGAAGATGCTTGCCGCATTAAAAATGACTGCGTTCATTCCAGTAAATTGTTGAAAGAACATTAATCCAATGCTCAGGGTGAGCGGTTTTGCTAACTCTGGCGATAACCATTCGCGCAATGAAGGCTTCTCTTGTTGTTCTGAAAATGAAAATGTAACTACATTGTAACATTAGAGATAATGATTGATTACGGATTCGCGTTCGTTATTACTTACGAAAACGAAATCGAGTCCTGGAAAGGAGTTTAGTTTCCCGGCCGAGATGCCCTGTCTGTCATGTTGGTCTGTAAAAAGGCCCAAAAGGACTATAACAGATGCATTCAGTATGGCTGAGAAAAAGTCAAGAAAACGTTCTGTTTTCAGGTTTATTCCTATATTTAAGAGAACGCATTTGCAGAAGGTAAAAGGAATGCACCATTTGTCCACAGAGGGTTTACAAAAGGGATACCTTTTCTGCCAAGAAATGGTATATAAAAAGGTGAGTTGGACCTCGGGGCGGAGCCTCACCGTAAAAAACTTTGATGACCCCCCTCTCGGGCTTCCCTTGCATAAAGAAAGTATGTGTACCTGGACTAGATTCGATGGCTGTGAGCTCCTCCACGATGTCTACATCTGGACCCCGTAGCCAAAGCAGAGAATTTAAAGTCTCAGTTCGTCTGTTCTTTCCTAAGGACCAACGTGGCGTCTCTGGCATGTTAAACATAAGGATCACAAGGAGGACTGGCAAAATGCCACCAATAAGAGCCAGCCATTTCCAATGACACACAACCCCCAGTACAAATGACAGCAATAAGCCAAATGTAATGGCTAACTGGTTTGAAGAACCCAGCGCTCCACGTAGCCTTGCTGGCGCAATCTCAGCGATGTACACCTAAACATCAATGGAGACACCTTTAGATTCTAAGACGAAAACAAGTGCGAGAAGAGATTTTCTCAATACTAAGTAGTGCGTGCCTGAACCAGCGTCGTTTTAGCTGGAGAACGCGATAGCCGTCGTCATTCTACCACGAAATTTAGCGAGAATGTTGTAATGACGGAACCCGGGGGGGGGGGGGGGTAATCCCATATATGGGCTATATAGGTACGTGCCGCGGAATAGGGTATGGTTTTTGAGCTTCTCGGTCCTTAATTAAATAGGGTATCTTGTTTGACCCTTTTGTTTCTGTGTCCCTGGTGTGGTCCTTAGATGGGGTAGCTTAAATGTATTATCTAATTCTGGAGTGTGAAAACGCCCGCCGGTTATGATTGCATATTATTAAACTAGGCTTATTCTAGTATTTTATGCTTGATGCTATACATCAAATGTTTCAGAGAAGAAATAAAGTTTTCCTTTTCATGCTATTAATAATTTTGTTTTTCCCTTGAATAGGGTGTCATTTTTCGGCTTTGGGCCTTAAAAAGGGTATCAGTATTTGCTTTCTTAGTCCTTAAATAGGGTTAGGGTTCACGAACCTTCTCGGCACACCCCTATCCAAAATTCGTGGGAGTATCCCCCCCGGGTGAAGGAAGCAAGTTATCAAATTTTAGAAGTTTTATCGTTTTTCGATCGCCAGAGACTGCTTAACCTCCTTCAAGAGAAAATAATCGTGCTAAAATTCAGGCGAAAAAAAGTAAAATGAAGCTTTCCGCGGTGTACATTCTCTTAGAATACGTAAAGTAAGTTCAAGTAAAATTTCGTTCTCGTAGTCTTCCTCGTTGTTGAATGGCTTGAATCTAAAGGATCCAGAGCTTCCGATAAGTGGGGGGAGGGGGGCAGTCATCCAGACCCTCAGATAAACGGGCGGGGGTCGGTCTGAAAAAATTTTTTTTAGGCCCTTCGAGCCTCAGTTTGGTCTAAAAATAAGGGGGATGTCCTCCTCTGGATCCTCCCGACTGAATAAGGAAGTTGCTACCGTATAAATTAACTGTATCCGACTTACGTACCGTATTTCCTCGAACAATCGCCCGGGCGCTTATTTGAAATTTTGGCTAAAAGAAGGGGCGCAAATTAGGAGGAGGTCGCATAATCGAGGGGGCGCTTATTGAATTAATTTCCTTTCAACGAATTGTAACTATTTTAGCTAACTCTTTAAAAGAAGCGTTAAGTCAATATCAATGTACCGTAGTCCCATTAATAATGGTAACAGGACTGAGTGGAGTCCAATCAGCAGAGCCCTAATCATACGAGTGATCAACAAAATCGGACCGACTGCATAGCGCCGAGCCCGATTTTTTTAATCACGAGTATCATTATTATAGACCGAATTGGACGACACGAAGTTCTGTTACCAATTAATCATAACTATGACAAAATTTGTGATATTTTAATAGTGGCGCTTATTAACAAAAAACACTTCGAATGGGGCGTTTATTGGAAAGAGGGCGCTAAATCGCATCATTACGGTAAGCTTAAAAATGATTCTTTGCAAAAAAGAGAAAGAAGGAGGGAGGGAAAAATGAAAGCGCACGGAGGATGATGGGAAGGGGGGTAAGAGAGAAAGAGATGCTCCCTTTTTTGTCATCTTCCCATCGTCCATCACGCGCTTACTATTTTTTAATTATTGCTATCAGTTTCATTGCAATGCCCAGAGGGAGCCTCGGCGGACGAGAGAGTTCAAGAACGACTTACTGGAACAGCAAGTGAGACCACTCCACAGGCCAAGCCTGTTATAATGCGACCAGCGTACAGCATGGCGTGATTGTTTGCAAAGCTGATAAGAAGCCATCCAAGCTCAAAGGGAACCGCAGACATAAGGATGGTGCCCTTGCGACCAAATTTGTCAATTAACCATCCACCTATGCATGACCCAATCATGGCTCCAACAGTAACTAAAGACTGAAAAAAAATATATATATATAAATAAATAAGATAGAGGGAGAGAGAG
Source organism: Porites divaricata (assembly GCA_038088405.1). NCBI lineage: Eukaryota > Metazoa > Cnidaria > Anthozoa > Scleractinia > Poritidae > Porites > Porites divaricata. Next base: position 51,934,833 of record JBBMOI010000001.1, on the reverse strand, counting down.
AGATTGGTAGAGTGATTGACACTTCTCTAGCTTGCATGGGCGGAAGAATGGATTTCGCTAAGAACCCATAACCTGGAGCGAGCAACTTCCATGTACTCGTGTCACGGCGTTTTCACGGACCAGTTTATTTTTAGAACGGTTTTGGCGCGAATTTAGAAGAACTTTTAAGTCCCCCAAACCACCCATCAAACCCTACAGACCTAAAAGTGATATTCTTTGCCTTTTAATGACGTTGCGTTTTCCTTTTCGATATCTTATACTTCGAATGCGTTCATAGACGTGGCGGAGATTCCACTTTCGCGAGAAAAATTGCCCTAAAATGCGTCTAAAAATAAACTGGTTCGTAAAAACGCCGTGATATAGGCCTAGTATGGGAGTTGCTCGCTCCCAATTATGGGCTCCTGATCTCGCACATTTATGTTTTCGATCACTGCAATAAAAGAGGATAATGGCACAGAGAGAAAATCTTAGGGCGTTGGTCAGGATATGTGAAGAAAGTCTAATTCCTGAGATGTCAGCACATTTTAATCAAATGTTCGAAACGTCTTCAAGTCCACTCGCGACTGCCTCGTAGCAAACAATTCAGAATATTGTAATGGCAACAGTTCAGTTTTCTCTTGATAACACTGAATAAAGGTTTGCTGAACTCTCCGCAACCAACTTCCCATTAATTTCAAACCTTTGATTCCTCCAAATAACTTTGGCGAATTTCACATATCCCTAGGGCTAAACTATCCTACTATTCCCTCTCTTGATCAGGAGCAATTCCTCAGCCTAGCGTAAAGGACAGGACCTGCGCCTGTGCCACAAGCTAAGGCAGCCAGTATCTGCACCGCAAAGGGTAAAAAAACTTTAGTTATAGGGCTAGTCCCATTGCCCTAAATTCATAGGGACTAGACACGAGTTCATGTACACCCACATATTGTCAGAAAGGGCACTTTGAGCATTACTAAATTCCCAAAGTTTGCCAATATTAAGCAAGATTTAGCAGTTTAAAAAAACCTTGAAAATTTGCTTAGGCTGTAAGTGTCACCGGACACTTTTCCGAACGTCTTCTTTTTTCTTAGTAAATTTTGAAGTTTTTGAATGGCTGCATGTCGATCTCATTGTTTACTGTTGGCCCGATAAACACCAGACTTGAGCATTTGGTAAAACTCGGTGTGCTCTTTCTATCTTGGTATAACGTTGTGAGTCTTGCGATAGTGTTGTTAATCCTATAAATGATAGTAGTAGAACTGAGAGGAAGCCATTGGGTCTGTAATCATACGAGCGATAAACATGAAGCTTTATTTGTGTTTAAGTTACAGACCGAATTGGACGTCACGAAGTTCTGTTACCAGTCAATCATAGCCATATTAACAAAATATGTAATAATCAAGATCTACCGAATTTTTCTTTTGTGGGAAGTGGGCGGGTGTCGCACAGGGCGCGTATTGTCCTATTTCACTGCCCAATTAATGCTGGAGTCAGGACTGCTGATAGCCAATCAGATAATTCCTTCAGGGTATGAATTCGGGCAAAATGAAAAAGAAGAGTATGCTTTTCGTCTCACCTAGGGGTTTAAGATGCAGATTTTTGTCTTACTTTGGGTATTTAGGACGGAAAGCCAACATCTTTGCCCATACAGAACGCCACAAGGAGCTCATCCGGGCTCCTGATGCCTCTTTAAAACGAGAAAATAGGTGAAACTAAGGGGGTGTTTGCATGAGAAAACTCGCACGGGCACGAGTTTCATACCGACATGACTTTTTGATTTCGTATCGCGTTTACATGATGACTGGGTTATTTCACATCTCGTTATTTGAAGGTACACTTCATGTTGATAAAATGCACGTATGATTCAAAACGCGAACATTTCGAATGTGCTACCCGTTCCAGTCTACCGGCAGACCGATTTCACACCGAAACGGGTGGTCGTTTCGTGTTTACATGATACCAGTTGCGAGATTTCGTACTGGAGTGAAATTCTCGCCCCGGTGCGACAACCGGAGTGAACTCACGCCGGGGCGACTCGCGCCGGCATGACTTTTTGTGGTGGTATCATGTAAACAAATGTAGAGCCATGAGAGGGAACCAGAGTGAACTCGTCGCGGCGCGAAAGTTGCTCCGGTGTCATGTAAACACCCCCTAAAATGCGTCCCTCAATTGTTTCTGGGGTCGTTACCCAGGGGACGCGCTGGCTAGCTATTGGTACTTTTACCCGGTCCCTGGTAACAGTTCCAGTGGGGAATGCAGGTTTCATTTAGGGTTGAGAAATACTTAAAGGCGTTGTCGCTCTGTGTTAAATACAGCATTCGATGTCAATGTTTTTAGTTAAGTGCAACTGTGGAAAAGCACCAATGACATTAAGCTATTAGGGGTAATATTGATGAACACTTAGTATTTAGTAAGCATATAAGTGATATATGTGTTAAAGCTAGTCAAAGGATAGGGGTCCTTGGCAGGCTTAGAAATTTAATTCCCACTGAAGCTAAACTACTACTGTATAAAACTTCAATTATGCCTTACTTAACTTATTGTCATGTCATTTGGCACTTTTGTAAAGCATCTGACTCAAGAAATATTGAAAGGGTACAAGAACGTGGGCTTAGAATTGTTTTTAATACCTATTCTGAAGATTATCATACGTTACTTGAGCGTGCTAAGTTGCCTAGTTTGTATAATAGAAGATTACAAGATATTGCTATTTTAATGTATAAGGTCAAACATGGTTTGTTACCTAAATGTGTCACTGGCATTTTTAGTATTAAGAATTCTCTTTATTGCTTAAGGAATAGAAATTTTAGTATACCTACTTATAACACTGTCCAATGTGGCAAGCACTCTGTGAGGTATTTAGGTCCGCATATTTGGTCCAAACTAGACAAAGCTGATAAAGAGAGGCCAACCCTCCAGGTCTTTTAAAACTTTTATACGTCGTAAAAAATATTGCGGACTTGATTGATAATAACTGTAACTCCTGCACAATCTGCAGTTCGTAGACTATGGACTAGCTTAATGATATTTAATTTATTCATAATTATTTCAAACTTAGGATTAATTATTGCTATATTTTAGGATAAACATAGGTTATTTAATGTTATATGTTTATATGTAATTTTATAGTTTTAATGATCTTAAAATTATATCTTATTGTAATTTTCATTTTCATAGCATTATTATTGTCATTTTCTCTTTTTTCGTGTCTCCAATTAGTCTTTTAAGACTAAATACATAGACACGTAAATAAAGATTATTGATTGATTGATTGAACTGAAACACTTAACGGACGCCTTCACACAAGCCGAGTCGAATTCGAATTTAGCGGGACCCAAATAAATTTAGACCAGCTGAGTTAGTCAGCGATGTTTATTTCAGCCGATATAATTAAATTCCTGCAAGGGGGCAAAAATGCGCGTTTTTATAGATTTATGCATTTGGTGTTGGCATAATCGCTGGATACCATTTTCAAAATATAAGCGTTATTGACCAAGCCAGAGGTTGACATTGGTGGATATCGCCCTACCCTGCATCACAGGCGTTATTTGTCATTCCTTTTTTTCAGGCAAGCCAAGGCAAGCGCGAATTTAGCGAGGGTCACAAGACAGTTAAAAATTTAAATGGATCAGAAATAACGCCTGTTATGCTGTTACTGGCTTGGTCAGGAGCCGATGACCATGGGCGCCTTGCTTGGTCATTGACTGGCCAAAAGAAAATGTATTTTTGCGAGAACAAAGATTGAAATTCAGAGCCAATCAGAACACAGGATCAGCTAGTGAAGCCAATCATATGATCACTTCCTAAAATAAGGCTCACCGTTTATATTCACCTCCGACTATAAGATAAACTATCTTAGGCAAAAGTTCGCACGTGTCTGAAGAAAAACCAGTTCTATCAACTTCTGAATCTAATTTATCTTTGAGAGCTTTTAATTTCTAGAAGTTCGTTTGCCAGCTGACAAAGGCACGTGTATCAGAACCTGTGAAAGAATGACGTCCGATCGATGAACTTGCCTGAAAGAAGGTCGAAATCGTTACATAATAATATACCCTATCCAAGAGTTGAAAACCATACCCTTCAAAGCGGCACATATCTTCGTTTTCACTGTCACGCAATAAACACGGTACAAAAAAATACATTTGAAACCGTCCAGTGGAAGAAGCCAAGAAAATGACATGTTATAAAAGACTAAAATATAAACAATTTGTCCAAATCTCAGGTCTTCGCCAAAACATTTCACGCGCCTTTGTAGAGTATGGAAACGCCATATTGGTGGACAGAAAACTGTTCACCAATATGGCCGCCGGAAATCAACAAAAACATCTGGAGTTCACTTTTTCTGTAAAAGCTCTTCCTTTTCACTCGAGAGCCAGCATACGTGCGCATAAACACATCTTCTAATGCTTGAAATGGTTAAACCGCTGAAAATCAAGCGGAGAGACTTTTTTCAATAAGACAGCATTCCTATTTTGGTGTCACGCACTGTGAAAAGATTCTGAAAACTCGTAAGTTCAAATTGCTGTATTTTCGGAATGAAACATGCTTCGGGGCTGGAAACATAAACAAAGATTTGCTTTTTATTAATCTTCAACCTAGTGTAAATAAGAATTCGTAAAACCTTGCTTTTTTGACTTTGCAATCTGATAACGTCACTGTAAAAACCATCAATACCCGAGGGTTTCTACAGCTCCAACATGTCATTTCTTCTCACAGACAAGAGAGAATATGACGGGTACTGGTAACCCTGTGGTTGACTAGCATCCCCTCCGTCTGTACTCCTGGGTATTTGATACTCTAAAAAACGAATTTTAAAAATCGTCTGCCTTACGGGCCTCATGGCCAGTGGTGCGTCTTATTTTACCTCAACTCTTAAAAGAAAATTGAGAGGTGGAATTAACCCCTTCTAAATTTGAATTTTCTACTTATTTGGTATTCCTTCCATATAGAACTACATGATTCTAAGCGCGCGTAGTTTTGACAGGTCAGACTTTTTAAAATAAACTATTTTGTACAAGGCGCTCAAATAGAAAAAAAACCTTGTATGTCGGCAAAATAGAATGCTTAACGTGTGCGCAGATGAAAAAAAAAAAAAAAAAAAAAATACTCACCGCAAACCAGGATCCTTGCGAGTCAGATAATCGTATAGCGGGATCTGTCTGATCATTTGACAAATCCACTAAGGCCGATGATGAGTATGCTAAACAGTATCCGAAGCTCACAGGCCCCAAGGTCGATATGAGACAAGCGAGAATCGATCTTCCTACCTTCTCCTTTTTAGTGGTCATTTCTTAGAAGTAAAACTTAAACCTCATAAAAAAGCTATAAGTGCTCCCAAGGACAAATGGTTAGTTCAGTTCAGAAGCCGTTACAGAAAAGATTGCCTCGCTGACATAAAGAGGATATGACCCAACAATCAAATGATGCACTTATGATGTATGGACACGCGCCAGTCGCATCCCAAGCTTTTGCTCGTTAACTCATTAACGCGTGACATTTATGTGAGCGCCAGACCACATTAAGAAACGTATTTCAAAAGGTTATGGTACGTGGAACTAGTTTATACAAGCCCCAAGTGAGCGAAAATTAAGCTGGTAGTGTTTCCATTTGTATGTTCGAAAAGAGTTTGAGAACTAAATAATTAACTCACTCACGAGGGCCTACTATTATATTTTAGGCTGATTTAGCAACACGACGGGAACGTCATTTAACGACGGGAAAGCGCGGGAAAAGGACTATAAACTCGACTTCCGGTGCCCAATTTACCGCTCTGCCATTGGTCAAACCATTTGTTTGATTTGCGCGCGCCGTCGTCAACTGACGTTCCCGTTCTGTTGCACACGCACGCGGGTTCATGCACGCGCCAGTCATATCTAGCACGGCGGGTTTCTGAACGCGTGACATTTATGTGAGTCGGGAATGTGACGAAATATTAACAGTTCGATGGTATGTTAGACTAGATTATACAAGCCCGTAACCTTAGTGTGAAAAAAGTTAAACTGGTGCCTTTTCCATTTATATGTTCTGTAAACATCGGTCAGTACATACAAAGCGCTTTTCATTCTCGTCCCCAGAGCCAGAAACGACGGCCTCTGGGGACGAGAATGAGCGCTTTTATGATGCTTATACCTATTGCGCACGCGCAGGTAAATAAAGACATCCGTGATCCACTCCTGTGACAGGAGCCTAGCCTAACAGGCTCCTGCCTGCGATCCACATCATTGGTTCAGCCAGAGCTCTCGATCCACGGTGCTGGCCAAAAGGATCGCAGCTCTGGGTACGAGAACGATCCCAAGTCACATAGCCTCCACCACACACGTTCTTAGGGGTTCGTCCAACCTCGACTCCAGGGCTTTTCGCTAAAAAAAAAACTTAATAAATGGGTTTTTAAGGGAAAAGCCCTGGGGACGAGGACGGAACACGTGACGAACCTCTTAGAACGTCAGCGTGGGAGGATACAAGTCACATGTAAGTCCCGTTTATGTATGAACTCGTGAACCCGTGAGGTTTATCATGTTGAAAGTTTTCCTGATCACCTTAAATACTTACCTTTCTCATGGGATTTTGGCGATGACGTTGTGAAGTATTTTCAGATTTACCTTTTGGATCACGGTCATCCGCAGAATGCTGACCTGTTCACGAAGTGGTTAAAGGGGCTTAATGCCTATTCTTACCTCATGGCTATTTTTCTCCATGACGGCTTAGGAGTAGTATCAATAATCAACAGTTTGACAGTTCGCGCTTATTTGGCTAGGAGCAGTTTTCTTATAACGCCGACAATTAAATCCCTTTGGCAGCCTGTGCAAGCTATTACCTGGCTCGTCCTCATTTTTTGACACTGTTCACTTGATTCTTTTTGATACTCAATAAGGTTCTACTTCGGCCGGGTTACCGAACGAAGGGTTTTCAAAGCTAAAGAGTAGTATCAATATCTTACGTAAGGATGATTGTAAAATTTTCAAATTTGAGATATAGCCCTTCATCTCGGTCACTCTTTGGGTAGGAAGTGTGGCTAGGATCATGACACGTGCTTTGTATACTGTCTTCAATCAGAAACTGTCATGGAACTCTAAAGTTGAGTTGACTAAAGAAGCTTGTGATGAAATGACACTTTGGGCGATACTGTCGACTCTATTAATAGAGGAGTTCACGCTCATAGTTACACCATGGTAATCAGGGCAAGATGGCGGGAAATTAGAAGATTTGTATTAGAATTCAAAGCCCTCTATTTCTTCCTGAATTCATATATTTCATGCTTTTTCTTTGAAAATAAGAAGTTACGAATTTAAAGAAACAATACACTAAATCTGGAGCGCAAAGAAGTCCATGATCAGTGAAAATGCGACCCCATCCAGCGGCACATCCCCATTAGCCTCTTGTAAGGAATTCGTTACCTACCCGGGAAAACTCCGTCTTCGGGGAAAGTCCCCTAATAGTGCTTTACTTCAGGGGTGGGCGCTAATTCGAGTTTGGGCGCCTATGCGAATAAATACGTAATTTTCATGTATTTTCCGAAACAAAGCACTACACTGCACTGATGTCTGCACTGTCTGCAGCACAAAATTGTCATTTATTGACCATGCAACCAATTTTTTTCGACCCGAGCCTAAGTGTTACGGACAAATTTAAGTAACAAAATCAACTTTTTTGTCTGCTTATTGTGACCTAGGCCCTATGTCCCACAGGAAGTGACGTAGACCTTTACACTGGACTCTGCGCTTGCGAATAACTGACTAGAATTTGAATTTTCACAGTTTTCAGAGAATAAATTATGCACTCTTAAAGTTTCTAGATGTAAATTGCTGCATAGTTATTGAAGTAGTCAGAGTAGTTTTACCAAATTTGAAGTACCATCATAATTTCTTTGTATTCTGCTAAGATGAGCATAATTTATTTACTTTATTTAGTTGGTGTTGTTGCGAAAGGTCAAACATGCATAACTCCTCTGTGGCGAGTATGAAACGGAAATGGCAACACCCCCTTCCTCCGATCCATTTAAATTGGCACGCAAATATTACAAGATGTGTCATAATTCAGACAGGGGGGAATGCACTCTCTTATTTGGCTTAGACGGATATGTGCCGCTGAACCGGGGTATGGTTTTCAGGGTCTTGAGGCTTTAACAGGGTATACAGTTTCACTATTTGGCGTCTTAACACTTCAACAGTGTAAGACCCTGAAGAAGGAAGGCCGTGGCTTCCGAAGTATTGGTCAAACGTTTCTGGCACTTTGCACCATCACCAGGGGTACTGTGCTCTCACGGACTTGTACCCAGTCCTCCGAGGTTGTCAGTTATCATGTTTTTCCCGAGGGGAGAGGGGTACTTCCTTATAAGAGGCTAATGGGGATGTTTCGCTGGATGGGGTAGCATTTTCAAGACTGGATTGACTATAATGGGGTTGCATTTTTAATACAGTTACTAGAATGGATTCGCACATTTTCAGATTTTTTGGGGGGGGAGGGGGGGGGGGTAAGACAGTTCTTCTTATTTACGGTTAGCAGACCTACCAGAATGTTTGTACTGCAGATGAAAAGTAAAGTGTTCTTCTTTGCCCAAAAGTGACTAAGATGGGGTTCTATAATTGGTCACAGATTAGACTATAAATGGGTAGGAGCTCTGAGACGCCAGCGGCACATATATAGCCGGCAAAAATTTACCCAAGTACCCTTCCCCCCCCCCCCCCCCCCCCCCGCGCGCGAGTGTTTATTCTGACTCGGTATCGAACAGTGGGTGGATAGGTCAGGGGCACCCAACAAGAGTATAGTTCAAAACCACTTAACATAGCATTGTTGAAGGTATTTTAGTATTTAAATGGTAGATATAGGCATATTTTAATTATCCCCTAAAAACTTTTCATCTGTTCGGATTTCCTAGCTGAAAGTCTAGTGATCCGAAAATTATAGGGATCAAAGCTTACCTTTTCGAAAATTTCAGCCAGAAAAAGGCTCCCGAAAGTTCTAGGTGGCCTTTTTTAGGGTAAAAATACGTTAAAAATGGGTAATTATACCAGTTTTTAGATGTTCGAAAATCCTAGGAGAGGCAGGCAAGCAAAAAATTTTACAACAACTGTTCCGAAAATTCTAGATCTCAAATCGTCTTCCGAACAGATATTTTCCGAAAATTGCCGTTGGGTGCCCCTGATAGGTGGGTGGAGATGTGCCTGATCGAACTGAATCTTTATACGTATAGGTAATAGCATGATTTGTAGTGATATTTGGCATAAATACCACGAGTGATATTTCGAAATTGTTATACGTAATTTCACGAGCCGTTAGGCGAGTGAAATTTGAGACCATTTTGAAATATCACGAGTGGTATTTATGCCAAATATCACGTACAAATCGTGCTATTATTTGTTTATACTACTACCCGCAAAAGGTTTGTAATTTTCACATGTAGGTATTTCAAATTAAGCTGAAATACCACTGCTCTAAGCCAATCAAATTGCAGAAATTTCTCGTGTAGTAGTATAAAAAGATAAATTGTGAAACAGTTCTGATAACTGGCGAGAGTTAAAACTACGAAGGATCCGTATTTTCCGATTTGACATTTCATGAAGACACATGCACTGAAACGTCACTGCAATTTGAGAATTGTATTTAAAAATTCTCAAGCGTTTTGTTATTCATCAGTCACGACGTGACCCGTTCTTCGATCCGTTTAAAGTGAAGTTTCAGGATTTAAGTCCTACCGTATAATCATTAGTTTGGAAGTGATTAGTGCATTTCAAGGTAAGACAAAGCTATTCAAGTACACATGTGAAAAATGCAGTGAATCAATTGAAGGTTTTGTGTTAATCTGTTCAAAAAGTAACATTTCACAAAATGTTCGTGTTGAGCGGCGGGGGAGGGGGGGGGGGGGAGGGAGGGGGAACGGCGGTCTCCAGTCAGTTAAAGGGTAGCTGTGTCTTGGGAAGGTTTTAAGAAAAAAATTCCATGGTAGTATATAGAATTAAGAACTTATAGATAAACTGCTCAGTGAGTTTTGACTCAGCTACCATGGACAGAGAGTTTGCCGTCTGAATCTATGGCATCGTACATTGTTTTGTGACCCAATTTTAAGGTTATATGCCGACATTTTTAGTACCTTCTGTTTTTAGACTGGAGAAATATTATAACGTTTACTGTTGGCCCTGTGGCTGAGCTTGCTCCGTCCGGCAACGGGCGCAACGTTAACTTCACGTACTCAACAGTAATACGAAAAAAGCAATAATTATTGTTAAGTGAAAAATTTCAATGATGTCTACGCACAGTACAGTTCAAGCAATCATCCACAATTGAAGGCAATACAAGGCGGCTTAGGCCTGTTTCAAACTTCGTGCTACTGCCGTGCTAAGCTGGCTCGACTGTAGCTCGACACTAGCTAGCACGACTTAGTTTCAGACGTCGAATTTAATTCTGACGGTTGAATAGAACGGCTTTTGCCGAAAACAAAACACAATAATAAAGCAACGGTTCAGCAAACTTTTAAATGTATTCTAATACATTTGTAATTTATGAATTGATTTCGGCACGGCGGTAGCACGACGTTTGAAACCAAGTCGAGCAACTGCCGTGTAGCACGACTTGGTTTCAAACGTCGCGCTACTGCCGTGCTAAAGTCGAAATTAAATCGATGAATTGAGTTCGGCATGGCGGTAACACGACGTCTGAAATGGGTCTTAAACCCGGGGGAGGGTACTCCCATACATTACCTATACGGGTATGTGCCGCCCAACGGGGTCATGATTTTGAAGCTCCTGATTTAGAACGGGGCATCCATTTCAGAGGCGTTTTCTAGAACGGGGTATATTTCGAACGCACGCACGCTGCAGTTTTGTAAGCAGCCATTTGAAATTATTCAAGGACAGACTGCTTTTAAAAATACGGTTCTTGTTGCACCCTGTGTCTTATCGTGCATGCAGGGCGGGCGTATTTTCTATTTCTAGAATAGGGTATCAGGCTTAGGGCGAATTCTAGAACGGGGTATACAAAACTGGCCCATTTCAACGGGGTATCAATTTTAAAGGAACTTTTTTTTAAGAACGGGGTGCCAATTTGGAGTCCCGGGCGTCACATACCCACCCCAAAAATACCCAAGTGCCCCCCCGGTCTTAATTGGAGATGTTGCGAAATTACAATACGTACCAAGGAAGCATCAATGAAAACGTCCACTACAAAGAATATATCCAAATTTTTAAAACTACTTCGAAATCAAATCGACTAGTTCAATTTGAATACTAATATTTCCCATTAAAAATGAACTGCTGTAAGTCAAGTGCGTGACGGTAACGTTCAAAACTACCCGTGACACATACGTGACGAGTGGGTGATCGTTTATTTACTTAACAATATCTCAAGTATGTCATACTTCACATTTTCGACAATAGTTGCTATTAACAACCTCAACAATCTATGTACTATTTTTAGACCCGAACCTTAGGGGGTGTTTACATGAGAAAACTCGCACCGTCGCGAGTTTCATACCGACATGACTTTTTGATTTCGTATCGCGTTTACATGACTCGGACTGGGTTATTTTACATCTCGTTATTTGAAGGTACACTTCATGTTGATAAAATGCACGTGTGATTCAAAATCGAGGACATTACGCATGCGCTACCCGTTCCAGTCCACCTGCAGACCGATTTCACACCGAAACGGGTGGTCGTTTCGTGACATGATACCGTTGCGAGATTTCGTACCTGAGTGAAATTCTCGCCCCGGTACAAGAACCGGGGTGAACTCACGCCGGGGTGACTCGCGCCAGCATGAAATTTGTTGTGGTATCATGTAAACAAATATAGAGCCATGAGAGGGAACCGGAGTGAACTCGCTCCGGGGTGAAAGACGCCCCGGTGTCATGTAAACACCCCCTTAGACAAACAAACTGAAAACAACATTATTGAATTCCTAACTTTTGTCTGTCTTTTGTCATTAAAATGAGCAAAAAAGGAAAAACTCATACAAAAATTGCAAATTAGTCACTCTGGCGTCATTCGCGCGCTACGCTAAATGCATACAACCAAGTTAATCTCGCATTGTTATATTATCTAAGCGGTTTGACTATGAGATCAAAAATCGCTAATATACAGCTTCAGAGTTCCAGGAATTGCCACATCAATTCTGAGAAACGTATCGTCTCAATATTTACTTGCTTTCAATGGCTTTCACGAAAACGTGGCTTTTTACACGAAACAGGATTTCCTCACTATTTAGAGTCTTGCATGTCTCACTATCTTATATTCGATGTACGCGTTTAGGCGTGTATGAATACTCGAAAACCAAGGGCCTCGATTCAAGGGAAGTTATATCATTGCCAAAATGCCAACACGATTAATTGATTTTTAGTGGGTTTACTGCTTATAAGAGTAATAATGTCTTTTTTCGTCAAAAGATACATTTACATGTTACAAGTGTATTTAATGAATAAATTTTGCATCTAGTAAAAAGCATAAAAGGTAAATAGTAATAGTAAGAATTAAAATCTAGTATATTACAAAGTTAATTCGTATTTAAAAACTAAATGGAAAGAGTTTTTAACACGCATAGTATTAATCATCCTCGGAGACCCAGGGGCAGATAAAGGGGGCGAGGGAAAGTCTAAACGGGCGGAAAAATATATGGCACGAAGAAAAGTAAAGAACGGCGAAAAGAGCCCCTGGGGACAATGTCTTACCAGACCAGTTCCAAACGGCCGCCGCCGTTCTGGCCTCTGATTGGTGCCAGAAAAACTTGTGTTTTTCTGGTACCAATCAGAAGCCAGAACGGCGGCGACCGTTTTGAACTGGTCTGGAAAGACATTGTCCCCAGGGGCTCTTCTCGCCGTTCTTTACTTTTCTTCGTGCCATATATTTTTCCGCCCGTTTAGACTTTTCCTCGTCCCCACTATCTGCCCCTGGGTCTCCGAGGATGAGTATTAATCTTAGGTTTATGACAAGTTTCTTGAGATGGTAGTTAGATGTTTTGACACAGGGCATTATAGATAAGAATGTTTGTCTTGTAGAGTTTGAAACTTGTCAAAAACTTTTGCGACCTTCTCTCTCGAATTAAGAAATCATATACACTTACATTCTTGGACTTTGCACAGGTGTAAGATCGGAATCGGACGCAGAGTAGACGGATAATGCAAAGTAATATTAGGTAGAACTATTGTGGTCTTTTTAGAGAGAAGGTCTATTTCTGACTGATTGTACCCCTCTTTGGGCAGCGTTCTAAGGACTAATGTAAAGATTAGTTACCTTTAATACTTGTGTTCGACTGACCGAACAAAAACGAGCGACGAGGAATGGTGACGTCAACAATCCCATTGCTGAACACTAGCTAAAGACGGTGACACTACTGATCAGAGCAGTAATACTATAGCACTCAACTAAATGTGCCGCTTTCCGCACGGAAAAAGCAGGGGCGACGCGTGGAGCTACTGTGGACGGTTTCCGCATGTCTGTAGGCTAGATGTTGCGGCCACTTGCTGCAGGTTGGACATATACTGTTAACTCTCGCCTTGCCGACACCCGGCTATAACGCACACACCGCAGCTAAATCGCAGGAAAAATAAATTGTAGATGTTTGACTGACATTAACTCACGCTATTACAGACTCGCACTAAAGAGGACACTAACTCAAGGTCCCAACGTTATACAGCGTCGGCTATAAAGGGACCTGACTGTATTAGGCATTGAGCGTCACATGCCTCCGGATAGTGGGTAGACCACGCCCCAGTTGTTCAAAAGCTAACACGCTATCCACTGGATAAACCTCTATCCCGGGATAGCACTTATAAATTGGATAGTGATTTATTCAGCGAATAGCGCTATCTAACGTTTGAACAATCGGGACCAGCCTGGGAAACCAAGATGTTAAAGACTTATCACTAGTCCACTGTCCGCATCCGAATTTTACAGGGTTTCGGAACAAGTCATATCATGAATTGTGTACAGCGCTAATTTATCACACCAAACTTCTTCGTCCCCAGGGCTTTTCCCTTGATATCTGGGTGTGGGGAAAGGCCCTCTCAAAATGTATTGTGGTTTTTCTCTTCTAATCCTCTAAATGTTGAGTCTCGCTTGCTTGGAGATGAGACAAAAGCCCCGGTGCTGTTATACTACTTTTTCGTTTGGAATACAAAATGAGTGTTGTATGTCATAATGTTATATATACTTAAAAAGTAGAAAAACTTGCAAGGAGAGACAGCGGGCCGCACATCTTAGCCTCAAACCGGTGTGAAGCCTTTGAAAACCTTCTACATATTGATATTGCTCCATTGAGGAGTAGTCTTTCATGGATTTTACACTCAAAAAGTTGAACGATGATTTTTATCGGTATCAGGGGCCCATGACTCTGTCAGTATAAATATACATAGCTTCTTTGTACCGGACCAAGAAACGGCTCGGTACAGTATATGTTCAGCACAGGAAAAAAGTGTAAGTTTAACAGAACCTTGTACAACACACAGTTAATTCAGTTCGCGCGTATTCCTGCTGAATTTGTTGTCCGTTTTATAAGATATCAATATCGCGTGAAAGTAATGACATTTTCCATAGCTGCTTAGTATCTACTTTTAATATCTCCGTACAGTCTCAGAGTACAATGTTCAGAGTTGTACACAGCATGCATTTTAGATTGATAGATAGATAGGTAGACAGACAGACAGATAGATAGATAGATAGATAGATAGATAGATAGATAGATAGATAAATAGATAGATAGATGGATAGATAGGTAGGTAGGTAAGTAGGTAGGTGGGTAGGTAAGAACCTTAGTTTACGGCACGATAAAAAGATCAGCATTGCTGGTGGGGTCGTGCATACAACAATTACAAGAAAAATAAGGAGTACTGAAAGCAAATGTAGACTTAAAAATTAAAAACTGTTAAAGTTTTTTCTTGTATTACAGTATCACCGGGATGAAGCGTTTCATTTTCCAGGAAAATTTCACTTTCTCGTCAAAACAATCACTGACTCAGACAGACTCGGATTAGTTTACTTGAATTTAGTGTTCAGTACAGCGAACGGGGTTATGTTCTGTGAAATTTATCTACAGTCTGCGGCCCACATCACCACTGATCCACGATTTATTTATTTTATTTTCAAGTTCTTTTTAACCGATCCTTGATCCTGATTTTCCAGTAAACCTTGAAGTTTTGCTCATTAAGATTATTATCTTTTTTTCGACCACTGAAGTGATCAGTTGTTCCAAAATAATCA
The DNA here is from genome assembly GCA_038088405.1 of Porites divaricata. NCBI lineage: Eukaryota > Metazoa > Cnidaria > Anthozoa > Scleractinia > Poritidae > Porites > Porites divaricata. Next base: position 51,919,672 of record JBBMOI010000001.1, on the reverse strand, counting down.
ACTCTTTCAAACCATAGAATTTTTGGACCAACCCGTTCCGGAAAAGCTCGATATGGAATTTCTATTCTGTGGACATGAAGTGCTGCAAGTAGAGTGTGCAATTAGTCAAGTTCAAAGCTACCCGTATAAACACATCCGTGACACGTTAGGGTGGATTTCCACTGTTGCGTTTTTGGCTCCGCACGTTAACGCACGTTAATTTTAATCACGTAAATCAAATAGAGGTATGACAAAAAGTATTGAGATTAAAACGTCAAATTAAGCGAGTTTCTACTTTTACGCTTACATAATTGTACGTGCGGCCTTTCATACATTGCCTTTATTTTATTTGCGAACGCAAATTTTACGCACGTGCGCACGTAAAAATTACATGAGAGTGGATACTTGATATCTGAAGTATTGCAACACGACTTCACATCTTAACAACTGCGAAAATCTATCAATTAAATACATAAAACAAAGTGAATCTATTTAACCGTACATTTCCTGTAAACGCGACAATATTCTGAGAAACGTAACGCCTTAAAAAGCCACAAAATCCTGAGGATTCCCCCGCTATAATATTTTCTCATCCTGCTTGGGGATATTTCCTTTTTAAAGTGCCTGCATATATGCATGTCGTGCATAATTACACGAAAATCAAGGACCTCCATTCGAGGAACATTGCCAAACTTTCATGCGTCATTTCAGTCATCGCCGAAAATAAACCGCATTCTCATCACGAGACTCATTTCCATACAATGAAAGTCGTCACGATTCTTATCCTCAGTTTCCACGGTCTTCGTTACACGCTTGGAAATTTTTGCTTCAATTCGGGCCAACTTTTTTCGGGACCGTGCGAAGACTGGTTCCTAACAAAGACAAATTCAAGATGGCGACGTGAAGCCAGACGAACTACGGCTGATTATAACGGCATTGAAGAGCCGTGAAAACATTAGGAATTGCAATTTCAAACCAATAAATGAAATGAACACAAGTTAAACTATTCATACAGTAATATTTCAGCTCAGTAGACATCATGTCATTTAGAGCAGCAGCTCTGTTATGTATATCGATTGTCGTCCTAATTATCGATCTCTTTAGTAACAACTAAGTTTCAAAATCAGGAGTACCCAACGACCTTTTTTCACCAAATTGATTATACAATGTCGTAAACACTAGCAGAGTGCTATTACGCCAACCTATGTTAATATTTAACTTTCCTGGGAAAAAAAATACCCGCTCTTCACTTCTAGCCAGCAAGACTTTCAGAAAACAAAAATTCCAGCCAGCAATCATGTTTGACGGGTTTTTGCCAGCCAGCACGGTTAAAAAAACTAAAAATTACGCAATCCCAGCCAGCGTGAAACGGAAGTTGGAAGTTGCCAGCCAGCGGTTGCATAAGCAAGTTATGGGCCAGCCAGCGAAGTTTCAATTAACACATTGCCAAGAAAAATATATAAGTTAGGAAAGATCTGTTTTACGTCAAATTTACTTTAAAAGAAAAGCGTATTTAACCTGTTTCACCCTTTTATCTAGCTGTGGTTTTTTTTTTGAGATACAGGGAAAAGATCAGTCTATTTGTTTAGCATATATTATTCTTTATCCCTAATTATTACATGATAATGATATAACAAATATAGACTTTCAGCGGTACTTACAGTTTTGGAACCAGTGGACTTGAGGAATCCTGAGTTTTTGCCAGATAAACGATTAAAAGCTAACCCGGAAGATCCGAACTTTGTTCATAACACGATAACACATAAAAAAAAAGTGATCACCGCAAAGGCTTGGGACCAATGCATATTTTACAACGATTATCGAATGAGACGAAATAAAGTTTAAGAATAAACAACATAACAATTAAGCTCGATCTATGTGCGGTCTCCTTGCCAAAATCACTCCAAATTCAGTGTAGACACATGCTTATGGTCAGCATTGTATGTCGTGCTCAATAACTCCGCAAAAGGTTTACACCAGAACTGATAGAAAGTTTGGTGTTAACAGGCTTTCCGTTGGAAACTTCTAACCGCGCACAGCCGAAAACCACGAGCCCACAAAGTAAGGTAACGTTTGCGGTCTTTAACTCGAGTTTCAACTTGGGAAGGATGGTTTTCTCTTTCGTCATTTACGTTAACGCCTGAGAGCAAACAGGGACCTTTCTGTTGCTATGGCAACAGTTTACTTTTTAAAGCCAAACTGATAACGTGTTCTTGTAGTAAGTTTCTCTGCACTAATAGGAGCTTGTCATCCTGAGTTTGATCTTACTCACTCATTTTTTCTGTAGTGCTAAGTCGTCAGACAATCACCGCAAAGGTTTCGCAGCAAAATTAAGCCAGTAATCGTACGCAGTCAGTCAGGCAATCACCGTAAAAGTTTCACACCAGAACTGGTGCAAAGTTTCGCTGCAAAAGCCATAAGTCGTTGGTAGTCAGTCAGGCAATCACCGTAAAAGTTTCACACCAGAACTGGTGCAAAGTTTCGCAGCAAAAGCCATAACTTGTACGCAGTCAGTCAGGCAATCACCGTAAAAGTTTCACACCAGAACTGGTGCAAAGTTTCGCAGCAAAAGCCATAAGTCGTTGGTAGTCAGTCAGGCAATCACCGTAAAAGTTTCACACCAGAACTGATGCAAAGTTTCGCAGCAAAAGCCATAAGTCGTTGGTAGTCAGTCAGGCAATCACCGTAAAAGTTTCACACCAGAACTGGTGCAAGGTTTCGCAGCAAAAGTCATAACTTGTACGCAGTCAGTCAGGCAATCACCGTAAAAGTTTCACACCAGAACTGGTGCAAAGTTTCGCAGCAAAAGCCAATAGTCGTATGTAAGTTAGTCAGGAATGTTTTGTTTTGTAGTCAGACAATTACCTATAAAGGCTTGTAAACTTATGTTGTACGATGGTCGTGTGATGTCTATAAGTTATAGAATCGAATTGCAGTTGAACAAAAAAGTAAGCAAGATCACACTTAGGAAGGCAGGCCTTTTGTTTGGGTACAGAGAGACCCAATCAGTTTTCTTAAAGCGACCGTCATAAAAAATTGGCGAACAGCAACAGTACTTCAGTAAATATTACAGCTACAGAAAAATCCATGTAGTTTTTGGCAATAAGATAGGCTTAGGTGAAACCTTCTTTTTTAAGTTCAAAAATCGAGTTGAAGATGGCAAACGTGACGTAACTGCGTCCTATTGCGTGTTTCTCGCTTCGCGCTCGCGCCTCCAAACAACCCTAAGCACCCTAATGACACCTTTTGCGCAGGCTACAGTTGAGTTGTAAGGGCGACTATTTTGTAAAAAGCAATAACTTTATGACAACCAGAAGAAAATAAAAATTCCAAAGAAGAATATCCTATTCTTCACGGCAAATGGTTTAAAAATAGCCTGCACGCAGACGTTAGCCTGTTCACAGACCCTCCATTTTCTCTTCTTTCCCCACCCCTACCCCCTTGCGCTAGCGGTCATTTAATTCCCCGTTGTTTATAATCACGCGCGCTCGGCGGACTTTCAAAAGAAAATAGAGAGTCTGTGAACAGGCTAGGTTAAAAAAAAAAAACAACATTCTTTTGATTAATTGTTTTTAAAATAGTCCAAGTTTATTTTTAGGAAAATGTTTAAATACTCTTCACATTTGTGATTTTCTTTCTTTTCCTTTTTCTTTGTTTGAACATTATAAACTATTTTTGTATTCTTTTTTTCTACATTGGCCAAAGAGCCTCTCGAAAGTAACGATGGCGGGTAACGCCCGCTGTCAAATTTGAGGTCCCACAGCCGGGAAACATCACAAAAAGGTGTAATCTAAGTCACTCTGTTCAAAGATGTGAATAACTTACTAATAGAGCTCTTACCTTTTATATGATAAAAAGTTTTAAAAGCGAGAAATACCGCAGCGTAAAAACAGATACTGGGATAAAAGTTAAAGAAAGATAGCCGTTCGGGATTTACATACCCTGCTGTATTACAATTTACGGCACACTTGGACATTGCCTTTTTGAACAACAGATATAACGGACGCGAAATAAGTCAATATACGGGTATTACAATCGTAAAATCTTCCTACCTTTTCCGATCCTACCAGATACCTGGGCGGTTGCTAAACGCTTTCCAAATGACCATAGATCGAGAAGGTTTCTCGTCCCGGCGAGCACAGAACAAAGAGAAATTGGTTCCAACGGAAATACTCCAGGGCGCGCAAACGTGGACAACATTGCAAATGAGCATACCAAATGAAACCAGTTATGAGTTCACTCTGCTAAGAGACTAGAGTGTATTATTTATTGGAGAGAGTTTTTGTATTCACTCGTCTCAATATTCAAGAATATTCTCAATATTTGATAGCATTTATTCTTTATTGATGTGCATTGATTGTTCAAAATTATACACATGTACGGCGACCTAACATAGAAACATAAACTATTTTGCTTACCTTTTGGCTGCCTTAACATCAATTTTAAAATAGGGCGTACGCCAGTAGCTGATATCTAGACAGACATATTAAAACTCGAACACACAAAAGTGTTTTCCATGAAGTATCGACAGCGAAACGACTATAAACAAAGCGGTGAGCGGTGTTTGACTCAACCGTGTCATTTTCTCACTACGTGTATCTTTTACAAGGCATTCACAGCAGGACGTTTTGCTGACGCACCCAAACAAATTTCCGTTTGTACTGGCAAAAGGTGTCATTTCGACAGCTCGCGTGGGGTGATTTTCACGCGCACTTACTTGCTTCGCTCACTCTAATATCCATGAAAAAACAATTCAGTGCGATTGCCAGGAGAAAAAATATACCTTTTTATCCAGCCAGAACGGCATAAATTTTCCATATTTTCAGTTAGCGAGGCGCTAATTAAGTTTCCCATCCAGCTAATTAGCCAATATAATTTTTCCCAGCTAGCTCAAATTCTGTATGAAGAGCGGGTATTTTGTCGAGCGGCTCCGTTGGGTACTCCTGTCAAAATGCCTTCTTTAAGAACTTCGCTTCGATAAGTTTAACTTACCTTCATTAAGAAATTTGAAGGGACACCTTTCTTGTTTGGTGGGGGTGTTTTAATGTCAAAGAAGAGACCTCAAATACACTTGAACGTGGCTGAACTGGTGTTGTTTGACGATGACATGATGTATTATTGTAACTTCCCACTTTTCAACGAACAAAATTCCTCGCTGTTTATTATTATCTGCCACGAAGGTTAGCATTTTGTCTTGACAATTCACGAAGTAGAAATCGCTTTACTGAGAATAGGACAACCTCGGAGCGGAGGAGTGATTTTCTTGCTTCTCGCAAGTCATCCAAAACCTGTTAGTTCATCCATTAACAAGCGTGATGTGAACCTGATTGACCTAAAAATGGTATTTTTTGTAAGAAAAATTCACGTGCGTAAGCTCCAAACTTAAGCAACTAAAGCATCAAAACAAAGGATAACAAGAAGACGCCGGAAGGCGTTTTACGCGGGATGTGTTGGTGTAAGAAAGAATTACTGGTATGTTGAATGGCAATGGAAAGTTGAGTAGTGTCTGCAACAAATGTGTGCAGGAGAGATGGAGATGTTCTGTTAAGGACCAATACGCTAGAAGATGAGTTACACACAAGGGTTCCTTTGCTACTCAAAACAAAACTTACATCAATATTACCACCATATATGTCAGGAGTATGGCGTAGTTCACTAAAATTTGCATTCCTTTACTTATGTCCTCAAAATATGCTCTTCCACACTCAACAATAGCATGTTAAGTATCATACTTCCGATAACTACAGGGCTGCAAGGCTGTGCTCTAGGGAACATTTCAGGGAGCCTTTCGGTCTCCCTAAGCATTTTTAGCTGGGGTGCCCGGGCCTCCAAGTTGGTCACCCAAATTAATAAATCGATGAGCTGTTAGTTAGTTATTAAAAGTTAAACAAACTATTTTCTTAACAAGTCAAGCACAATTTTGTGAATTTTTTTTTTCGTGAAAAATCACATCCCTTTGACCTCCTGAGCGTGCGAAAAAAAACCCGCATGTTGTCATATGAAAGTAAGTTTTTGCGCCAAATGAGAAACATGGGCAACGCCGCCGAATATTTCATGTTTTTTAAATGGAAAAGTAAGATTCTGGTCTGTTTATGTATTTTTTATAAAAAAAATTGGGGGTCAAAAAGAAGGGCACTATTCTTTTTACAAATAATCATTTTGATTTAGGTTGAAAAGAAAATTCGCTTATTAAGATTGACTAAGATCCCGTGGAGCTTTTCAGGAAAACTGTTATGATTTCAACGAAACCGCGGCGCCCCCGAGGGGGTTACTTGGGTTAATTTTTGCTGGGTATGTGTCGCTAGCCTCTCAGAGCCCCTACCCCATTATAGTCTATTCTCTGGCCAATTGTAGACCCCATATTAGTCACTCTTGGACAAAAATGTCAATCCTTTAAATAGGTCCAGTCAAAAAATGAATTGACTCATTTTTTAATAAATTGAATGAAGAACATTTACAAATATTCTGGTACGTTTGCTAACCGTTAATATGAACAACCCTCTACCCCAAAAAATCCGAAAATGTGCGACCCCACTCTAATAACTCTTTTGAAAATGCAACCCCGTTTTTGTCAGTCCAGTCGTGAAAATGCGACCCCATCCAGCGGCACATCCCTATTAGCCTCTTATAAGGAAGTGCCCCCCCCCCCCCCCGGGCAGCCCCAAAACTATTATTCCTTTTGAATAGATCATCTTGTTGTAAAGTTGTCGTTTAACCGCAGAACGGAAGTATTTTCTTTCTATATTATCTGTGAAATGTTCAGGACAAATGTGGATTCGGTTAGCTTTTGCGTATTTATTTTTATTACGTGATACGTAATGCCTTGTCACGACACGAAAGACAATGCGGGATTTTATAGATTTATACCCGATTCTAGAACAATCACAATAACAGTTGTCTCTAGAATAACAATCTTAGTTATGTTTTAGCCTCGCAGACACAGCAGTGAAAAAAGGTAAAAATATTAAAAATTAACACTCCCGTGTTTATTCAGCGATGTTTCAAAATACAAAACTATTGTTTTGCGTCGCCGCCCGTCCTTTACGCCTGTCAAAGCAAAAGTAACAGTTTCTTATGAAAAACTAACTAATGAACAATCCTAATTTGAAGCAAAAATTTCAATGTTATGAAAAGTTGTTACTATCGAAAATTGTGTAGCTTGTCACGTTCATATAGTTAAGGGATTATGTTACATGTGAATTCACGTGAAACGACCTTTGAACATCAACGCGTGCCCGCTGCCCGATTTAACAACATTTTCTTAAAGCTTTTTGATAGATATGCTACTTATTGCTACTTACAAGTCGACCACAAGAGTTTCTTAGCGAGCGGAGCGTTCTTTTTAGGCCGCGAAGCCACCGAGCGAGCTACGATTTCGCAAGGAATAAATTCTAGACATTCTTAGCTTTTTGACTATAAACCAACAGAAACAAGAAACCAACACCAGCAAGTCGGCTGTGCCACCTAGACAATATTTTCAGTCGCCCGAGGCCAAGTCTTGCGCCGTTAGATCTAGAGCACAGCCTTGAGTCCTCGTCCTCCTCTAAGGCTGTAATCTTAGTTTCCCTTTGCTCACGCAGTATCTTTTTTCGGCTTGTGCAATCCAACCTGACCTGCACGTGATTCGAAGTTGCAGCCAATAAAAATCACACAATTTTTTCGGGACGGGTTCGGGATACGGGAAAGTTAAAAATACAAGGCAATTTTTGACTCCTAAGGAATGTGCTACCGAATTTAAGACGCTGGCTGACTACGTCATCCCGCGTAAATACCTTCTTCATGTTTTCCTCGTTTCCGTTTTTGAGATATGGGCACCAAACAGCAGATATATAAAACCTTTTCCAAAGCTTACTTCAGCCAGACTTTTCTCTCAAGAACCTCGCAAGAAACTCTCTCTTCGCCGACATAAAGCTAGTCTCAAAATATTCGAAGACAAGGCATGCAAGGTACCGATAAAAAGCTCTTTCTTCGCAGCTTTTATCGCGCTCGTCAAAACATTGTTTATTAGTACCAGTTCTCTCTCACATGGCGATAAAGCCTGACCGATTTTCACTCTTGGCGGGCTGGCGATATGGCCGCGCAGAATTTCAAAGAAGAGGACTGGGGAAACGGGGACACGAAACTTGGCCAAAATTGGCACAAAAATTTCCAAGCGTGGTTAGAAACGCGGGGTCTACAAACTAGGTCCGACAAAAAAGAAAAAAAGATTGCATTTTAAGAGTCTCGCTCTGCTTACGCAGCTCGACTAATAAAGAAAATAACCATTGTGGGACAGAAACAGGAGCCGCTATTGACAGAAGAGAAAGAACTGTACAGTACCGCAAATGATTCCCAAAATGGACCGCTAATGATCCTATACCCAAAGTCGACCGCAAATGATCCCCAAAGAAAAATAGGAATGAGTTGGACTCAAGTTATCGGATCATCGTGACGATTTTATTAATATTACAAAAAGGCAGATTAAAAGGTAAATTTTACTTCTCAAATAAATATATGAATAAAAACTAAATGAAAAAAAAAATTATTCAAGCCTAAAAACGAAGTCGCACGACTTTTACCTCATGCTGAAATGCTGCTTGTTCCAATGAATTTTTTCCGGTTGTGGCGGGTAGATTATACCTCTGAAGAAAACGTTTTGACTGAGCAAATGTGATTTTTGCCGCTTATTTCATACCGTGGGAGAAGTCATGACACGCATTTTCTGCGGTTATTGTTGTTTCTGCTCGGCATGATTTGCCCTTTGATGTAAGAGCATTTCCTTTGACCTCTTTTGAAATGCAGTGCTCTTCATTGCCGCTAAATAAGGGTTTTAGGTTGTTTAATTTTCTCGAAAGTGCCTCCTGGATCCGAATAATTATAAGCGATTTTCTTTTAGTCCGTGAATGTGACGGTTTCCTACCATGTTTTGTCAAGCGATAACTACCGCTTACCTCGCTTTTGCGCAAGTCTCATTACCAGGTTTAAGAAAGTTGCTATTTGGAAATAAACCGAAACCTGTGGACATTGATAAGTTCGGGGGCATTTTGACTTGTGTTTATGTTGAATCATGTCTTGTTTAGTAACGGGTACCTAAGTAACGAACAAATGTCTTGCTGCTTATCACGTAAAATTAAAACTTAGAGAAAAATCAAAATTAAATATTCTAATTTCACACTTTCAAAAAGATCAGTAACGTCAACAAAGCTTTTGTTCTGTAGAGGGTGCGAAGCAATTGACAAAAGAAGAAGTATACGGTTGATACCATATCCTTTCAAATTTATTCCATTTTTTTTTCGCCTTGTATAAATTGAACTGAGATGTCGGGTCCTCCGTCCCTTTTTCTTTAAAAGGCGAGAGAAAAAGGTTTCTTTTTTATAATCAGTCCTTTTTTGTAATCAGACCCCTAAAATCCATTCCATTCCTCAAGTTTTCACGGGATCATTTGCGGTGGACTTTAGGGATCACTTGCGGTCGAGGATCATTTGCGGTTCTGTACAGAACCCTTTGCTCCGTTCTCCCTCTGGTCCGCAGTCCATTGTCCACTCCTTTCTTACAGGGTTTCTAAACAACCCAACCGCCATGTTGAACGTTGCACGTTGGACGTTGACTTTTATGTGGAAGGAAATTCATTGAGCTGTACAACGTTATACTGTCGCTGAGATAGAGAGGTCGGCTCAACTGTAAGTTTCTTCTGTTAATGATCATTTAAGTTTTACCACTTTTAGTTAACAGATTGCTAATTCTTCGAACAAACCAAGTTTATGAGCTATAAACATTCAAGGCATATTGGAACGTGATCAGTGTTTTAATTCAAAAACTAACTAAAGGTCGCTTTAATATGTAAATGATCTCTACGACTACTCTTTGAGTTGTCAGCAATCATACGTCGGTTGCTAGCGTCCTCCACTGACAAAGAGCTACTTAATTGCTCTGCATTGCATGCCATGCCTCCATGCTGCCAGCCACGGTTTGCGAAGGTCACGCAATCGAAAGTAAATAAAGCCTCTTCTTTCTATGCTGGAACGTACTGTTAATTCCATACGCGCACGATCAACGGAGTGTGTCTACATTTCAGGCTCTTCGAAACATGTAGAGATGATTTTCATTACGCTTTACAAGGACGTTTTCACTTTCAACCTACAGGACGTGAAAAAACGTAAGTTGTGCCATGTCAATTGAGCTTCACTTTGTCATGATTTTAATATGCTGTCTTCGATCTTCTTCGATTCGAAACTACTGGATTTCCCACAATCCTACTTAAATTGTTTTGCTGCTACTAATGACACCGTGAATGGCTTTGACCCTTGTCGCATTTACGGTATGAAAATGTGCTATGAGGAGCAACATGATGTAAATAAATTATAGTTTTCTTTCGTGAGTCATAAGATAATGCAGGACAGTTTGTAAATAACTGAAGAATTTCAGTTCCATGTTTCAATTGTTTTGATGCCGTCGCTTCGCTGAATGCGGGCCAGTGTCGTGGAACGTTCGTGATAGTATTTCATAGTTATAGAAAAAAAAAATTACTTTGGTAAAATTGCTATGCTATTATTAATATTTATCAACATTTGGTTGTTCGCCTGTTTGTAGTGTACTAAAACCATTATTCAGCCATGGGCTTAATGCTAAATGCGAACAATTTTGTTGTTACTAACTCTAGGCTGGTTCAAACGGCTTGCTCCAGCTCTAGACAAAATTCTAGCAAATTCAAGCAGAAAGGAACTCGCGATGTTTGTTTAGTGCCCTAAAAATAAAAATACACCGCCCTCTATTTTAAAAACTTTTGATGCCATGCGACACGCGACATTAGTGCGGGAAACAGAAAATGTCTCTTGATTTCCATACGAAGAAAGAAACATTAATTAACGACCGTCATTGAATAACAGCGTTCGAGTCTGTAAAGGTTAAATTCTTGGTCCTTTTTTTTCACAGGTTTTTGGCTTTATTAACAATTACTGGTTTTCTCATTAGTTACAAAATCCAGGCCACTACAGGTCACGAGATGTTGTCGTATCCACCCATACGTTTTGTAAAAAGGCTAGATCTAATGTCACGATTTACGAACCTTCGAGTGCGTGCACATGCGCTCCTGTCAACAATGGAACCTGTTAATTGCGTCACTTTAAACATGTTTCAATCGGGTTTGCAATGCTGACCCTCAGTTGAGAGACTCGTATGGAGAGCAACAACTCGCATTTGTGATCAGGGGTCTCGGACTCTCTCTGGATTAGATCTGTAAATCTTGTAAAACTTTGTGACGAGTCTCGAATTTTTATTTCCGTTTCGTGTTCTCCCTCAAATTTTAGATACTCTCGAAAATTGAAACGAAGTTTCGGCTTCTTCAGCACTCAGTCCTCACATCCAATATGAGGAAAGATGACTGAAGGGTGACAGTTTTCTGATTTCAGCCCAGATTTGACCCAAAGACGATTCTTGTCGCCATATTTTTTCAAAGGCCGGTAATACAGTATTTCAGCGGTATTAAAATGCATAAATTTGCTCTTCATGGTAAATTAGGACACCTGTACATGACAACGCTGTCACGCTGCGAGCTTTGTTTTCTTCGTTTAACAAAAGTGGTTTTATTCCATAGATTTCGTCTTTTTACAGTGCCAAAAAGCCTCCAACATGATTTTTGTTGCAAATACATTGCGTTCGAAAGAGGAAGGAACGTATCTGTTATAACTAACTTCCTGCTCAATCATGACATGCGCGCGGCGGCTGTTGCTTCATCTGTTCATCTAGTCTAGTTTGCATACGCGGGGTGTCTGTAAAATAAGGAACAGGCCCTGAACACCGTGGGACACTCCCTCAGAATGCCCCGGAACCGACAGGGGTATTTCAGGCAGAACACCCCAACGCCAAACACCGTAACGCCGAATGACTCTAAAGTTTGGTGCTTAGGGTTAGAAAACTGAGTGAATCCCGGGGGGAGGGGGTACTCCCTTATAAGGGCTTAATGGGGACGTGCGGCCAGCCAGGGTATGTTTTTCGGGATTTTTGTCTTAAACAGGGCATCGATTTTATCATTTTTTGTCTTAAACAGAGTATCTTTTCTTGGGTGATAAACAGCCTGCGCGTATATATGTTCTACGAACTAAACTACAGCAATTTTTTTTTTGGTTTCGGGTGAAATGTCTTAAACAGGGTATCAAAAATCGGAATTCTGTCTTAAACAGGGTAGGAAAACCAGTAATTTTTGTCTTAAACAGGGTAAGGGTGTTGAGGGGCCGGCCGCACCTCCCCACCCAAGGATATGTCGAGTACCCCCCCGGGAGTGAATCAAGTTTCAGATCAGTTTTCCCAGTATTTTGACGCAAAATGGAACCTGATTCAGTCAGTATCCTACTCAGCCTTGTTTATTAATTATTTAATGAATTCAATACGTACATCTGTCACACTGGGCTTTAGTCGTGATGCTTTTGCTTTACCGAAACAGTGGAACCTTTCTACAACGGCCACCTTGGGGAGACAAGAAAGTGGTCGTTAGTGGAGAGGTGGCCGTTATGGGGAGATGTGGGGGTGGGGGGGGGGGGTAAATAATTTTAAATAATTTTTGGAATCAAATTGCTTACATGAAACAACGAGCAAGGCTCGCAACATTCGCTAAAGGTATAATTGTAGACAATTTATGCTTACTGCAGCAGAATAAATGGAACACAATCAGCGAAATACGATTGCAGCGAATAATCATGAACACGCCATACGGATCAAATTTCGCGACTATTCCTAACCTTTTCGCCAGTGGCTGAAAAAACTGGCCGTTGGCGTTTTAGACAAGTGACTGTTAGTAGAGATTCTAGTGTAGTATTGTTGGTTTTCACATGGCGTCACTAAAATTCAAACTATAAACTATCGATCCTACTGAGATTTTACTTTCATGATGTATCAGAGCAGCTGAAAACTAATGTTCATACAAATTTTCGCTTCAAAAGCGTTCTTGGTTTTCTGTTAGAGTACGCTTGAATTTCTAAGCTTTTGCGTGACGCGGCTTTTACATGACGGCCGAGAGAGCTGTAATGTAGGTTAATCAAAGAAAGACTATCGTCAACTCGTGGGTACGTTGTTTAGAAAATAATCAGTTATCACCTCTGCTTTTCCCACAGTAAATTTTAGGAAATGATAGAAATTCAGATTATAAATATACTATCCTTGTTCTGGAAACACAATACTTTTCTTGCTGCACGAAGTGCCGAATAAAAAAATGGACAATTTCCGTGTTTTATACCATAAGCCGATCTTGCGACCCCTCAGTCTCTTGGTTTGCGGTCTACAGAATGTATAACGAAACGACTAACGAAACTGTAACGCGAACAAAATAACCCATTTTTTCAGAGGTTTTCGATGGGTTTTGATGTTCTAACGACAAACACATCTCCTCTGGACCCTGTCGCCATACTTAACCGATTGAAAAAACGACTCGAAGCAATCGGATGAAATTTAAGGCTAATTGAAATCAGGTTACTGACAGTAAAAAACAATGTAAACACATTTCATGGCAATGAAAGAACATATGCGAAACAAAGTCGACACAACTCCTCCGCCAAATAGGACGCAAAACATAAGCTTATGTTTTCTTATCTCGATTTCTGCTGTTATTTTAAAGCTAATGCTCAAAATCACTTCCATTTCCCCCCGTGATCTTAAGGAGTCCTTATAAAGAAGAAGAAGAAGAAGTGCCTTTATTTATTATACATTCATTCATACACATAACCTACTACATTACTACAAGGTATAAGATCAAGCCAGCGTCGAAGTTGAAGGAGTAGAAGAGCAAATGCTCATCTTCTCGTCAAGTTTAACGCCTGGACGAGTCAAAGGCTCTTGAATCGTACTAATCTGAAAGATTCCCGCGCGTCTTAAATTTGGTAAGACCTCTATCCTCTGACCGTGCTGTAGTGCACGATGCACGCTCTCGGCGAGGAATCTGATGCCACCGAACTTCGGCGAGCGCGTGCTTCTTTGGAAACGATAGATCTTCGCGCTCTCGAGTTCGGACCCGATTAATTACGAAAACGTCCACTACGAGTGAGCGAGTGACTCATTTGCATATCCCTGTCCTTGCAATAACTCGTGGTACGCTCGCGCGTACCCACGAGTTAAATCAAAGAAAGACTATCGTCAACTCGTGGGTAAGTTGTTTAGAAAATAGTGAAATTGGCAAAAAATACTGTTCTTGTAATAATTAACCCACTGTTTGTTTATACACCGGTAGTTATATTCGTTTCATTCGCAAGGGGACCGGGGGAGGACTGGGTTGTAGATCCGGGTATTTTAAGAAAGATGATAGGTTAGTTCCCCACGTCACGCCGTCGAAGCGTAAGGAGAATGATGAGCATATATTTTAGACATTAACTTTGAATATTGTGGTGTTACTACTGATGCTATTGTTAATACTCAGACTTGACGAGAAGATGAGCATTTGCTCTTGGCCCCGCAAGATCAAGGGGGAAATACAAATTCTAGCTTGTGGAAAGTGATCTGAAAGTGAGAAAATGTCATGCCATGCTACATGCATAAAAGAAAATAATCCTTGCAACAGGAAGGGACCAAGAAACGGTCTATAGGGGAAAAAAGGAATCAAGTTTATTCCCAAGCAAAACACTCATGATTTGCTCGTTGGCACTCTATCCGATATGTATACCTAGTTATAAATGTGAACACAGTAAAATCTTTACAGTTTAATCTGTTTGGAGCTATGGTGACCAAGTTTTTAAAATATCCAAAAATGATCGAGCTCACACAGAGGTCAAGTTGTAGTCTAATGAATGCATCAGCAGGATGAGCAGTGATAATGTCTTCTATAGCTGAAATATTTTCCACGGAGTAAAAACTCCAGTTGCTAACTTCCTTAGTAGCAAAAAGTTCATGGAAGTAAAATTGTCTGCTCTGATCTCTCTTTCTTTTTTGCCCATTGTTGTTTTGTTTATATTTTATGTGCGATTTGGGTTCTCCTTCTTTTTCCTAATAAATGCCTGTCTTTTTAACTCTCTGACACGTTCAGGATTGTTTTGTTTTCTTTTAAAAAATACCTTTTTATTCAGCTCTCTCACATGAGTGGGGTTCAATGCCTTTTGTTTCCTAAATGTCTGTCTTTGGGATTCTCCTATTTTGTCATTGTCTGTGGCCTTTTTCTCTTTATCTCTGTATTCCTTACTTGCTCTCTTCTTTCTTATCCATTCTCGCTTGCGAGCTCTTTCCTTTTGTTTAGATAAGGTATTCACCACTGTTTCATCTCCAGTTGCCTGTGCAAACTGACTGGTACAACTTACATTGATTTCTACCATCTGTTGGTGAAAGGGAATTGTTGATACATAGTGTCCAATATTTATTACAGTTGGTTCATGTCCTGGTATAGGTACTAGACTAATAACAGTACATGGTGTAAACCCTTGGTTAGATTCTACTATATTGATTGTCATATGGAATGCATCAGCTATTGCTTGTATTACAAGTGCATCAGCCCATGTTCCTTGCTGTGACATATTTGCTAAATAGCTTGCCCATGAATCCTCTGTATTACTTTCAATGAATCTTTCAGGGTTATTTCTCATATAATTAACACCAACAATACGAATATTTATATGGTAGCTTGATTCACCATAGAGTTGATGTGATATTACTCTGAAAAAGCAGTCCCCTGCACCACCAACATCTACTATTGACAACGCATGTTGAGCTAACCTAGATTGCAGCAACATAATAAGCATTGACAGGACCTGGGTTCAACTCAATGTCACCTGAAGTAAATATCTTTGCTTTGGAAACACAATACTTTTCTTGCTGTTTATTGGACTTTCTTAAAAAATAGTTGTTTTGGTCACTACAGTCTACAACACGAATCGATTTATTTGCATTTTTAGGTTTTTTAGTTCTCGTTCTTACAATATAAATAAGCTTATTATTAGTCCAACAAAGGTAAGTTGAAAGAGTCCTTTTTCTCACAGGGCTACTTTTACACAATCTAGTCGCAACGTACCTTCGAAAATCAATCGACAGAAAGCTTCTCATTGCAGAAGAATGCGGTGTATTATACATAATATAATGCTTAATACATCTTCTACATGACTTACTTTTCTTGAACACCTTGATGACTTTCTTACATTGCAACCTTGATGGTTCTCTGTCACGGCGGGTAACTCCATATTTAGAAGTTAACTTTGATTTAGTTCTTGATCGTTCCGATTTACCTGATTCATTGAAGCTTAACTCCTCCAACCGTTGTTTCTCGTCTTGGTTAGACACGCAAGTTCTTCGGTTAAGCATCTTCAAAGCGTACATCGTACTTTCAGTCGTCAGGTTGTTCAATAAAAAAATCTGTTTTCGCTCATATAAGGATAAACGCTCAACAAACTGCTCATTTGGTTCATACAGGTTCTCAAAGAACAGCATAGCATGACATTTTCTCGCTCTAAGATCACTCTCCAGCACGCTGGAATTTGTATATCCCCGTGATCTTGGGGAGTCGACGAGCAAATGCTCATCTTCTCGTCAAGTTTAACGCCTGGACGAGTCAAAGGCTCTTGAAATCCAATCCCCGAGTGAGCCATCGTATTGACTTGAAAGACTCCCGCGTGTCTTAAACTTAGTAAGACGCCTAACCGTCCGTGGAAAATTCGCAACGAAGAAAACTCTGAGCAGTCCACGCGGCGATCGAAGTGCGTGTTTCTTCGGAAACGATAGGTCTTCGCACTCTCGAGTTCGGACCCGATTAATTACAATTAATTACAAAACCGTCTACTACGAGTGAGCGAGTGACTCATTTGCATATCCTTGTCCCCCTGCAATAACTCGTGGTACGCTCGCGCGTACCCACGAGTTAAAAAGTGACTTATTCTTGGGTTGCACGTGACGTCACCAATAATCAAACTAAGAAACTATCGATTCTTCTGAGTTTCTACTTTCACGAGGTATTACAGTACCTAAACACCTTTACATAAACAAATTTTTGGTTCGAAAGCGTTCTTCGTTTTGCGCGAGAGGACGCTTGAATTTCCAGGCTTTTGCGTGACGCGGCATTTAGCTGGCGGGCGGGAAAGCTCTTATGTGGATAAAAACATTACCGATTTTGGGAGATTTTGCAATCTAAACATTCCTTGTCTCAGAATAAATATTACTGTAATCTTTATGAGTTCCTCAAGCGAAGAATTCACGCATTAGCAGGAAAACTCGAAAACAGATGTTTCTGTTGGTATCCGGCGGCCATATTGGTGTTCCTGAAAGGGACACCAACATGGCGTTTCCATACAAAGCTTTATAAATTTAGGAAAACCGTTTCCCCCAATATCTCGCATTTGAAATATTTCACAGACCTGATTCTTGGCAAGGGTCTTTGTACATTTATCTTTTTTCATTTTCCAGATTCTAGCCCTTCTGTATTAAATGGTTTGCATTTTTATTTTTCATTGCGTGACAGTGCAAGCTGAGAATAAATCGTTTTCACTGTCACGCAACGAAAAAATAAATTGGAAACTGTCCAGTGGAAGAAGCCAAGAAAATGAAATTTATAAAAGACTAACATATAAACAATTTGTCCAAGTCTCAGGTCTTTGTGGCCCACAGTTTCTGAGTTATTTGCCGAAACGTTTCACGCAACTTTGTAGAGCTTTGTATGGAGACACCATATTGGTGGACCGTTTTGGTCCACCAATATGGCTGCCGGAAATCAACAAAAACATCTGGAGTTCACTTTTTCTATAAAAGCTCTTTCTTTTCAATCGAGAACTAGCATACGTGCGCATAAACTTATCTTCTAATACTTAAAATGGTTATACTGCTGAAAATCAAGAGGATAGTTTGATGTCACGCACTGTGAAAACTTGGAAGTTCAAATTGCTGTATTTTCGAAATGAAACATGCTACGAGAATGGAAACTTGTTCAAAGATTCACTTTTTGTTTATCTTCAACCTAGTGTAAATAACAATTCATAAAACCTCGCTATTTTGATTTTACAATTTGATCACTGTGAAAACCATCTATTTCGGGGAATTTTGCTATTTAAACGGTTACTGTATTAGAAAAAGCATTACTCTAACGTTCACGAGTTCCTCGAGGGATAAATTCACGCTTTTGTAGCAAAACTCGGTAACAGATGTTTCTGTTGGTTTTCGTCCGCCATGTTGGTGCCCACCTGGATGAGCGTCTCCATACAAATTCCTATAAATTTGAGTAAAACACTTTTGTCGGATATCTCGTATACGAAATAATTCTCTGACCCGAATCTTGGCGAGTATCTTTGTTTAGTATAATTACATCGATGACTATCGAAAATAGAGCGCTGTGATTGGCTAGGAGCTTCGTTTTATCCCGCTATAATCACCGTGCGGTGATTATAGCATTGAAGGCTAGCAGTTTTCAAAATGGCAGCCAGATTTTTTGATGTTTCGGGGTCGGAAATTGATCAATAGTTTTATTTTCTCGAATAATCATCAATGTAATTATACTAAAACAATTAGTCGCCTTCGGCGACTAATTGTTAAATATTTACCTCCTATCATTTCCCAGATTCTGGCCTTAAATTTGTTTTTTATTTTGATCTATTTTGAATGGCGTGACACTGAAAACCAGCAGCAAAGCTACAGAAGCCTTAACTCTACCCAACTGCAACAAATGTTGTCCCGACTGTGGTCTCAGTTCGTACAGCTTCGATGTCCTTTTAACGTTGATACCAATGTTCACTTTAGGGGTCAGCCATTACACAGTCAAACATGTATTAAGCGAACCTCTATTTAGCGGCCACCCTCTATTAATCGATCACTTAAGAGTGATTGTCTGTAAAATTCGAACTTCGGCCTGACACGGTACCTCATCGATTTGGCTGATTTTTGGCATGTAGTCTTAGAATGGTGTCCTAAATACTGAATGCATATTCTAAGGTTCGAATTCTCTTTGGTTTCAAAGATACAGGAATGACAGTTTTGACGAGGCCTCGAGGGGCCGCCATGTTGGTGAACTGAAAGAGGTTTGCTATAATTAATTCTAGCCTTATCATTGAAATAACTTAATCGTGACTCATACAGTCACAAAGAACAATCCTTCCTCCTTTCATTTACCTACTCTTATCTGAAAATGGTTAAGCCTGAGCTACGAACGGCTATAACTTCTCACGGCACTTTTTCGGTACTTAAAAGGTACACAAATTTGGTAGAAATTGGAAGGTCAATATCACTCATGCCACATCGATTTAGACTAAGCCATTTTAACTAAACATAGTTTGTTTATAGATACGTTAGACTGCTGAATAAAATAATTGGGCAAATGTAATGTAGCAGAACTGTAATCGCATGAATGCGCAATGGTTCAGCCATTTGGCCGCTAAAACTTCCAAACGAAATTCGGTGAATATTTGAAAAGAAAATTCTTAAAAATTGATCGTGCCTCTTAAAGCCTATCTATCGCTTAAAAAACCTTCACTTGTAATGTAAAAAGATGATCTTTTGTTTCTGATCTTGCGAAGAGCTTGAAATATGCGCTAAAATGAAAATTATACATTTTGTTACACACGGTACTAGCTCAAGTTCGCTCTTCGATTTGCCAGACCAATCGGGAGCCGCTCGTGTGCACAGTTACAATTTTCTCTGTAGTATTTCGCTGTATAAAGCTACAACTTACATATTTTCTCAGGCAAAGATAACGTAAACTTTGTCAATTTTTATCAAAAGGCTAGAACAACAAACCGTGCACTGCGGCTTTAGGCGAATTATATGGTATTCGATATTACACGTGTAAACAGGAACCTGCCTTTGCTTCTATGCACATTTGGCAGATCTTTCCGGCGTAAGATATAAAACTAGTACATGAAATGAAGTTAAAGAACTCATCAAGTCAAATTACGTGATCGTTCCGTCATTACTGAATAAAAGTCGGAAAAATATGACATGGAATGATCGGTGGGAAACGAAGCTATTTTTAGGAGGTCAAGCGCAACTGCACGCTGGAACGAAGTGAAATGAACAACCTTAATCCAATTCAGTCTTCTTGACGCTATTAAACGTTTCACCCGACTTTGAACAGAGAGTTTTTTTTATTCTCTTTCTCCTTCTTGCGTGTATTCTGCATTTCGCCCAGTTTTTTCTCGTACCTCTTAATTTTCTAGCAAACTAGAACTGTTAAGAATTCTTTCCCCCACCCCTCGCCCCCCTATTTGAGTGAACTTTCACTCAGTCTGATTCACAATAATTTTCGAACGGTCACAAAGTGAAATTTGAAATTAAATTTTACTTTGGTATATTAAGCTCCTTCTTTTTTTTCCCGATAGCCAGAAATGTTTTGAACGTAAAGGCTAAAGTGTCGGTGTTTTTCACGACTCAGCTTGTAGACTGACCTCACCACCAGTATTACACCACACGGACATAAATTCTGACTTCGGAGAGGGTCAAAAAGTAACTGATGGGTCTCTGAAAAGCAAATGCAATCACCTTGGGGCGAGCAGGCTATATAGATGATGAACTCATTGTTTATATTATAAAACTCTATGACCGTATCCCAAAAGTCGAGCCAGCCCGGGGCGAGCGAACACAATTTTGGCGCCACTCCACGCCAGTATGTTTGGCGGGAAATTGGCTGCTTAGTCAAATCTCCTAAACTGCATGACCATGCACCTTTCCAAATATTGCCCTTCTAATCATTGTATAGGGCCTCCCTTAAGCATTTGTAACTATTCTGATTTGTATATAGAAGACTGTTTAACAGTTTCCATATCTTTAATGTCTCGTAAACAACACGTGGTGCATGTTCTGACCCCTGCCCCCCCCCCCCCCCACACACCCATAACAAAAAATTTTCAGATCAACACTGAAGGTACAAACAAAAAATGACCATCTCAAGGCAAAGTTCATCTCTGTAACTTACCACATAAAAGTATTTTCGTTGTTTGCCATCGACTGATTCTGTTCCGAATACTAAGGTCCCATAAACAACGGCAGCGTTTAGAAAGAGCCCGCCCTTTTCAATCCAAGAAAACACAAGTAGCAATTTCACCAACGGACATAAGCCGTAAAAAGAGGACCACGTCAAATAGTTCATAAAAACACAAACGCCTCATGACACCTTTACTTCAGCCTTTCTTCAATAAACTAATTCTTTAAGGATAAATGACGCCAGAATGCGCGCGCGATCACAAGCATAGTAGGCTTATGAATAGAAAATTTAACCAATGCACATGAAAGCGCTTAAGACAGGGACTATGGGGAATTGGGAACAACGTGCGTACCGCTGGAAAAATATTAGCTAGTTCCCTGAATAGACACAATTAAAACCGTTTTTGTTCAGTAAGGAGCTGTTAGATCGGGGAAAGCGACATAAAGTAGATCACATCAGAATACGGCACAGGACTGAGCCTCAAAAATCGCAGGATAAGCATGCAAGATCAATCATTATGTAAAACAAAGAAAAATTCCTTCAGGGAAAAACTTATGGCTAGGGAAAAGACTCGAAGGTAGAAAGTTAGGATCATAGCTTCTTTTCAGGTAACATTTCCTCAGGCCCGTATACGTACATGCGTAAAAAAATCTATAAAGCTTAACAAAAAACGATCTTCTCCCTGACTAAAAAGAACTTAATTGACTGGACAGAAACTGAGCAACGTTTTTTTTTCTATATATTTGAAAGAAAAGCTATAATGAATTCAGCCGAGCTCACATAAAGACCAAAGAAGCATATACCACTAAGGCACCAAGCCAAGGGAAAATAGAGCAAAAATTTCCAATTTTTCAAATGACGAAAGCACTACGTTACCTGTTTGACACCAACGAACCTATGAAATCAAGGTTATCTTCCCAAGTGACAGAATATATCTTTCATTTTTTCTTTTTTTTCCAAGCAGTTACCGTAAATGATCGATTAAGCACCGCTTCTCGAATAAACGCCGCTACGGAATAGGCGTATCTTTCATTTACAAATAAACGTCCTACCTTTGTTACGGCGCTTGATATAAAAAGATACCAAAA
The DNA here is from genome assembly GCA_038088405.1 of Porites divaricata. Classification (NCBI taxonomy): domain Eukaryota; kingdom Metazoa; phylum Cnidaria; class Anthozoa; order Scleractinia; family Poritidae; genus Porites; species Porites divaricata. The sequence goes on along the minus strand of JBBMOI010000001.1, from coordinate 51,897,766 downwards.
CCATATCGCTTGACAAACAAGACCACGACCTACTAGTGAGTTCTAAAGTTTTAATGTACGGGAACTTTCGAAACCAGGTTCATATAGCAGTTCGAGGCGTGCATATTTGTCCTTTTTCTTGCCGAAGTCTGAGTTCTCTCTATATTCCCCTTAGTGTTTTTACCCGTAGTTGAAATAAGCGCCGCTCCCTAATAAGCGCCGCACCTTTAATATGGAAAATGCAATAGGTTATGTTCGATGGGCACAGCTTGGTGGACGTCTTACTAACAAGCACATTATCACTACTTGTCTTCAGAGGCGCTTTGAGTTTACGAGCAGAGAAAATTAGGTTTTGACCGTTAGAAAATGAGGATGCCTTTTGTATGATGACGTCATCGTCCTACAGTAAAAAGCGGTCGTTTTCTACCACTGATATAATTAGTCGGTACACTTATACTGTCGAAAGGTCCGTGAGCATGGTGAATTATTTTACATTAAACTGCAGACACATCTTCAGTCACTCCGTGAAAGAACACCCTTACTATTCGCGATATCGGATAAACACTCTGGTCGCTAACTGAATTTTCTTTGCTGTTTCCTTTATTTAGAATTAGGACTCTCTTGAGTTATCCATACATGGACTAGCGATTTTAAGCTTTTTCAAGAAAACTTAAGTCTGGAATTGTCCCTAGGGTGGGGCATTTGCGCACAGTTTTGAAGCCCCTCGGTGGGGTGACTGGGGACTTTTCTTATCTCCTGTGATCATCCCTCATTCTTCTGTACCTCTTCCAAACCACTTTTCCTGTGTATCACAAAACACTTTATGGAAAGACCAAGAATCTCCTCAAAACGAGTTGCGTGATTGAAACAAAATAACTAAAACTGTTGTTGTTAATGGTGTACAAGACAGAATGAGACTATCTATTACTTTGCTACGCCCAATTTGCAAAACCGGAAGTAATGATGTTTATTTCAAGGGCTCATGTCTCATGAGTTTTGACTGAATCTTCAAACGCTGTAAATACATGTAGCTGGAACTATCATCGCATCCTCGCTCACTAATAATGATAACTTGTATCAATGCCATTATTTATTGCCTGGCTACGATTTTCACGGATTCTTCAGTTTAGTTGTTTGAAACCAGGCGGTTTCACGTGAGTTGTAACGCCATGCGAGGAACGTGGAAATTGGCATCTTTGTCGTCGAGTAAGGTAATACATTTCAATTTTCATTATTATGGTTACTTTTAAAAGCTCTGTTTTCGATAAAGGAACCGGAGGAAAATCAGGAAAATTCCAGTTTGACTGTGATGGCTGCATTTTACTTATAACTAAATATAAATATAACAAATTCATTTTCCTTTCCCTCATACAATGTGCCTTTTTATACTGTTTTCCGCAGCAGAGCTATCGCTTATATTACAGAGGCTAATTTTGTTGTATAGACCACTCAGATTTAGTGACAGAATTTCTATGATCGATTGTAATTTTGGCAACACCTGGCGAGTATTCGATGTAAAGCTCATTGACAAAGTCGCTAGAACACTCTTCCATTCATTACTTTTGTTTCTGCTCCATTAAATTTGCCCAATTTTTTTATTAACGAGCTAGATTTAACTACAAACGATGAGTATTCAGGTTGAGTGGCAACCTTCAAAGCGATGTGGCAAGAGAGATATACGCCTTTGAATTTCTGTTAATTTTACGGGTGTAAAAAATTCAAAAAGTATACCCACCAAACGTTTAATCGATCGTTGCGAAAATGTTGTCAATTTTGAAGTAGTTTCTAAAAATACAATAAAGAGGGATAGTTCTTGCAATGTGTATCGGCAAAGGAAGATAAGCTTTGAAGACAGGGTTGTAGTCGAAGGCTCAAAAACATCTTCTATTAACCAATATGGCGCCGGTCCGAAGCACACCAAAACCGGCCGTGTCGGTAATTTCCGAAATAGGAGGAATTAGAACCTAAAGTTACCTATTCCTTATTAAAGACCCCAAATCAAGTCTACATGCCAATTTTAGCCAAATCGGTGAGATAGTGTGGCAGCGACTTTTCAATATAGTTCGAATCTTACAGACAACTGCTCTTAAGAGCCAGTCTCTGTAAGATCCTCATATCGAGTTTTGCCCACAAAATAGATTTCGCTCATAATTTTTCTGTGAACTTCTTTTAATAAGTATATAACAAATATGAAACTAGATTGGAGAAATTCGCTTCTGTAAAATTTTTTTAACGAATTTTCTTTCGGCACCACATGAGGACCTGAGATGCTTGTGAAATATGCGAATTTTGTCAAAATTCAACCGATTGTTCCGGATAAAAGAGTGGGACCCAAAGCTTCCAATTTACTGGTTATTTTAATGAGCCTTTATCTTTAAACTAATACAGGTCAGAATCATCGACACCTTTTCGTTTAGAAAATCTGAGGAAACACACTTAGCCCCTTTGACCCATTTAGCGAAACATGCGATTTTAGCCAAATTCAGTGGATTAAATCTCAAAAGTGGCTCACACTTACTGGCTCTCCTGCATATCACTGTGTAGTTCAATCCTTCAGCTACTGAATCGTGTTAAAAGTTTTGGCGGCCATTCAGTTTCGGTCGAGGGGTGAGTGACGAAACTTGCCTTACTTGGCCATTTCGCGGACGTTTTTGCCATGGCGAAGTTCAGAAGGATTGTCTGAATAGAAACAGAGAAATCGGGTAAATGCCACTCGAAAATTGTCCATTCCTAAAGACTGCATACTTTAAATCACTGTTTTCCATGTGGCTATGGTTCCAACCCAACGAAGAAGGGGGAGAAGGCGGTGAACGTGAGCTTTGTAATTACTGTCCGCCATGTTTTTGTAGTGTTTGGGAACGTAAGGAATCCGGAATCGGAATGCGGAATTCGCAACTCTTTTTCTTTCGTTATTTGTGGAAAATCATTTCGCATTTACAATATTTTTTGTATCTCTTGTTTTTTAATCATCAAATATTAAGCAGGAAGTCTCAGAAGTCTACTTAGCCTGCTCTAGGTACTAGGTAGCCTGCGAACGGCAGACGTTTCTCCTCGCTCATCGCCGCTGAGGAACGTTTTGCGAGGAGGAACGTCTGCGACTCAGCAACAGAAATTCCATACTGATGGCGCAAAATCTGTCCGGAATCCGGTCAGAAGCGCTAATTGGTCGACGGAGTAGATTCATTGTTTTAGCTATTGTTTACAAATGACAGACAAAAGACAAAAGGCCGCAAAGGTCAAATGTAAACACGATGAATCTCTAACAAAACAGTCAATATTTGTGGAATATAGTCTTCTCTAAAAGTAGCATTTGAGTTTTGCTGGAGCTCATACGCAGATGAACACAACACTTTTCCAAAATCGACCAGGAGAAACGTAAAATTGAACAAATTTGCATTTGACACCCCATGACTACCGGATTTTTTATGTAAACATTGATTTACGTCATCAGTATGGAATTTCTGTCGCTGAGTCGCAGACGTTCCTTCTCGCGAAACGTTCCTCAGCGGCGATGAGCGAGGAGAAACGTCTGTCGTTCGCAGGCTAGGTACTAGGGGAATTTCGTATCCAAACTGTCGCTGCTGTTGAAAGATGTCTCAATTTAAATATTTTACTTCTCATTAAAGAACAACTGAACAGTGCAGATGTGAAGTGTCAATATGTCATTTTAAACTTTTATTATTTTCCTCGCTCTCGCTATTTTTCCTCGTTTTTTCCTTTTTAAGTGCGTGATTTTCGGGATCAGTGAGAAACGAACCTTCTTGGCCTAATAATAATATTAGCTATAAGTTGTTACTTCTTTGCACTCCAAGAAATGTGAATGTTTTTGAATAGCTTGAGAATGACTTTTCTGGAGTTTAGAACAAATCGCTGTTGAGATTAATTCAGGCTCACAAAGTTAACGGGGATGACTGTAAACAAGCTCTAGCATGTGATAGGGAACGCCCTCTTTCCCTCGTGCTGCTGCGCCCTTACTCCCGCTGATGTCTCAGCTCTTATATACCGTGGGTTTTTAGCAAACTTTCTTTGCTGTGGAAAACATTTCAACGAACTGAATTGAAACGTTAAGTCTCTCACATGAGGTCGCCTTCAAAAGGCAAGTAGGTGATTAGTCAAACAGTTTTTTTTTTTCACGTCATGCAAAAATCTAAAACTTGCTTAGTGGCCTGGCCATTCTTGCATGAAGTTCATTCGATGATACGACTCTGAAATCTTCGATGTTCGAGCTGGAAAATTTTGCAAGAGGGCTGGGTAAATGCCCTTGACACCCTTTATGACTTGTTATACTTAATAATCTTCTTTGTAAGGGTGAGGGCATAAATAAATACAACACGTTTTCACAGCTACGATAAATAGAATCTACCACATGGTTCAAATAAAGAGGGTTTCTTTAACTGAGCAGTTTATGATCTGCTTAATAAATAAGTGCAGATGTCTACTTCTCACACAAAGCAAATAAAACGAAATTTTCACAATTGCAATGAAATAAAATACAATTTAAATGTTCTAACATAACATAAAATGTTATGTTATGTCATGTTAGAACATTATGCCTGGCAGATAGTCAGGCTCTTCATTTGCTTTTAATGCATTCACAGAATGTTAATTGAATTTCTACAGCACAATTAAACCTTAGACATGAAAAAGTGCAAATAAGCTTTTACATCAACCAGTTCCATTTATGAAATAATTCTATGTTCTTAGAAACAGTCTGTTTTTTTTTTTTTTGTTTTTTGTTTTATTCTGTACACTTTTCCTCACTTGGTTTCTTTTATTTGTATATATTTATTTTAGGAATGTCAGGTAAATTGTTTTAAAGCCTGTGGAATATTCACTTTGTAGTAAACATCGGGTGACACCCACACGCGACTCCTCTGGCTACTTTACGTAGAAAACGAATCAAAATTTGAATCTTCCTTACACTTAATTTATTCTTTTTCCCCATTTATTTATGCCCATTGACTTCTTTAATAAAAAAAAGGACAGGGGTAAAAACACAGCAATTGAAGATACTTACTAGGTGACTTCACATGAACAAGGGTAACAAAAATCTCGCGGATTTCTTGAATGCGCTATTTGCTAGTTAATTGGTTTTTTACAGGGAGGGGCAATCTTTTTTCCTTCATGGCCAGGATAAGGATATGGACAGTTTTACCTGGCCGCCAGCATAACTATACCGAGACTGTGCTTACAGACAAGGCAAACCACCATCTTTTCTACTTATTCATGCGAACGATTAAGCTTTCCCGCCCTTGCCAAAATTAGGTCATATTCGGTGACCTTCGTAGGTGAAAGGTTACAGATTCTTAGAGGGTTCTTTACTTGGACAACGCACTTATTTAGAGGAAAAAAATGTCTTAAACGCGCGAGGAAGCACAAGCAATATTTGCCATTCCGGCAAAGGAACACTTCGCAGGTGCGTGTTCCATTTTAGTTGTTTGCCAGTAACGTAAACTGCGATTTAGGTGGTCAGTGGGCTATGGACCGCTTTGAAGAAGTTTAAGTCGAAGTTTGTAATCTAAGCGGGGCAGCTGTGACGTGCTAAGTATCGCAACTTTCAACCCTCGGTTTCAGACGAAACTGTCGAAACTGGATGACCGCTAAATGTCTGAGAATGATTCAGTAGCTGAAGAATGGAACTATACATAGTTGCTTGCTGTTTTGACAACTTATTTTCTATAATTATTATTCTATGTAACAGCTGAGGACACGTTTCAATAGCAGCAAAAAGCTAAGCTCGATAGGGGTTCCTTAATGCCTTGATCAGCCAAGGTTTCTGAGATATTATGTTCAATATCCTGTTAAGTTAAAGATGAAACAATTATTCTAATGCGAATTGAGCTTCGGCTAACGGAAAAAAACGATAAAACTGTACAATACTGCTCCAACAGGTGACATTTGAAAGGGTTACGAATTCCGCATTCCGGATTCCTGATTCCAGATTCGGCAGCACTAAAACATGGAATCCGGAATCCGGAAACGGAATACGGAATCAAATATCAATGATAGAAAATTAAAGAATTTCGCAATTCATAATTTAGTACAATCCAAAGAGAATTTGTTTTAGTATATTTTCTTGTTAATGTGTCTTGATAAGGTTTGCCCTAGTGTGGGTTATTGCACTTTAAGGCCGATAAAAGTAATTTTACGATTAATTTTTATTCACGAGTCTATGGGTTTGATAATACATTTAAATATTGCCTTTGTAGCTAAATGTCAAGAATAGTAGTAGTTGGCCTCAGACCACACCACGTGATTGTCCCCAACTGAATGCTCAACACATGACCGACCCGTGACATGACCACAGTTCCGGTGTTTTAGCAATAAGTTCAACTTTTTCGCCAAGCTGAATACTGATGGCATTCTGGTGTACCAGTAATTGAGTTTACGTTGACGTCCGTATTTTTGTTGAAGAGGCTTATTAAACATGGTGCATTATTTTGATGTAATCAGTTGCGGAATCAAGCAAATGCATGCACAATTCTCTCTTCTCTTTTGACTCCACAATGCCATGGTTCTCTTGACTAAGTTGTCTTGATAAATAAAGCTGAACGCTGTTGAAGACAACCCAGAAAAGACACTCAGGAAAAACTTGACGGCGACGCCTTTCAGTTATATAAACGACGCCTCTGTCAATTTAAACGAAGTCTGTCTCCATATAACTTACCTTTTTCCATTTTTTGCCATTGCCTTTTTTCTCCTCGCTTTGCTGTCCCATGAGAATTTGCATTCATTGCCGGAAGTGGTATTAAGAGTCTTTTCACCAGAATCGACTCCTCTAGTGATAAAGCAGTCTCCTCTACTCAGCTAATTTATTCATTTATGTATTTTTTTTACCTGTTTAGTTATTTTATTGTCATTGCTAACATTTTTTTCAAATCGATCGCTTGGAACCTTCTTTCACGGATTCCGTATTTCGTTTCCGTTTCCGTGATTTCGTTTCCGGATTCCGGATTCCATGTTTTAGTGCTGCCGTTCCAGATTCGTTACGTTCCACATACCCTACAAAAAAATTGCGGACAGTGAGTTCACGTTCTACCGTCTTCTACCCCTTCTTCGTTGGGTTAGAACCATAGCCACATGGAAAACAGTGATTTAAAGTATGCAGTCTTTAGGAATGGACAATTTTCGAGTGGTATTTACCCGATTTCTCGCTTTCTATTCTGACAATCCTTCTGGACTTCGCGAGGAAGAAACGCCGGCGAAATGACCAAGTAAGGCAAGTTTCGTCACTCACCCCTCGACCGAAACTGAATGGCCGCCAAAACTTTTAACACGATTTAGTAGCTGAAGGATTGAACTACACAGTGATGTGCAGGAGAGCCAGTAAATGTGAGCCACTTTTGAGATTTAATCCACTGAATTTGGCTAAAATCGCATGTTTCACTAAATGGGTCAAAGGGGCTAAGTGTGTTTCCTCAGATTTTCTAAACGAAAAGGTGTCGATGATTCTGACCTGTATAATTTTAAAGATAAAGGCTCATTAAAATAACCAGTAAATTGGAAGCTTTGGGTCGCACTCTTTTATCCGGAACGATCGGTTGAATTTTGACAAAATTTGCATATTTCACAAACATCTCAGGTCCTCATGTGGTGCCGAAAGAAAATTCGTTAAAAAAATTTTACAGAAGCGAATTTCTCCAATCTAGTTTCATATTTGTTATATACTTATTAAAAGAAGTTCACAGAAAAATTATGAGCGAAATCTATTTTGTGGGCAAAACTCGATATGAGGATCTTACAGAGACTAGCTCTTAATTTAGTTCTGGAAATAATTTCGCTTAATTACTGTAAAACTGACCTGTGTTAAAAGTAAACGGAAACCTCCATTAGGTGGTCGCGGTCAGTTTTTCTGAAGTCCCAACGCGAGTTATTTTTCATTGTCCCCACCTCTATAGAATGGTCACAAGATGTACCATTATACTAGTACGAGAGAGACACTGAATCAGGGACCGCGCAGATCTGTCACTTAACACACAAACAAGGTTTAGTAATCTCACCATACTGAACACCCACAAACAGCTGTTGCCAATGAGTTTGTCGCTCTTAATGACAATCGGAAAGGCAATTGGCGTCTTCAGAGAATCCGACTTACAAATATCCGGGTGACACTGGTTTGGCCCTTTTGGCTTCTTCGCTTCCACCCAAACTGCCCCCCGCCCCCTAAGTATTTTTTTCAACGAAGATGGCTGCCCGTAACGCAAAGCGCTCGACCTCGACGATCTTAGGGAAAAATAGAGGACTGTGAACAGCCTAATATGTATTTCTCTCTCACACCATTTTTAGTGTTTTGAATAGCTCTTAGGTGTGTTGAACCCTTGTGTTAACTGGTAACCCTGTTTTAAGCGTCGGTAAACGGTGTGACGGCTTAATACAGGTTTGCCTGTGATATGAAAATGAGGCCAGTCAACCATTTTATATCATGCTTTTGTTGGTTCCTTTTAGGGCTTGTTGGCAGATGACTAGGTAACCAAAAAACATGAACTTCATTAAGTCACACGCGAAGAAATCACTCTTTGTGTGTCGATGCAGTCAGTACAAGACAGCCGGTGCTTTTGTGTTATGCTTTATCATCATTGTGTTGTTTCTAAAACTGAACGTAATGACTCCCGGAATGTACACTGGAAACAAGCCCTGGAGTCCCGCACCAAAATGCAAGAATTCCAAACAAGACATTGACCGCATGGTTCAACTAACACACAAAGTGCAAGATATGTTGCAAAAAAAGGGAATCGATTGCTGGTTGATGTACGGCTCTTTATGGGGACCGTTACGAGGCATCGAGGGTCCCCTCCCGTGGGACGACGATGTCGATCTTGCCATAAATGGCGATGGTATTTTTAGCCAAATGTCGTTTAGACAATTTAAAGCCATGTTTACGGCTCTTGGACTGTCGGTGGAAAGTAGGCTATGGCAGAGTTCGTTAATGGTCATTTCCGAGGGAGCCGCATGGCCATCACTGGATCTGTTTGTGTTTTATAACTACAGTGGTACTATGAAAAGACCTGGTTTCGAATCCTGGTTGTTGCCGATCAACTACAAACTTTATCACACATTTCCAGCTTATTTAGTCGAACAGCCCATGCCCAAAGTGAAGTTTGGATCCTTCAATATTTCTGTTCCCAGAGGTGGCATTGAAATCATGAAACATTTGTATCCGTATAATTGGTGGAAGGTAGTGCGACCAGTAGGTTGCGATAATTAACAAAAAGAGCCTATTTTGATCAAAAGATTGCCTTAGCTTGAGGGGTGAGAGGGTGAGACCAATCTGGGTGTGGTTTAGGCTTTATTTGGCCCTAAAACAGGAACAGGGAGTGTTTCTTTCTTTTGGAAAAACCATTGTTGTTTTTGTTGTTCTTGTGTTGTGGTGTGGGTAAGTAGTGTGCGCGCGTGAACAAGCGTCATTTTGGCGGGAAAACGTGATAGCCGTTGCCATTCTACTGCGAGTTCAAGGTTGTATTCCTTTTAGCCAATCTAAATCCGGATTTTGCGATCGAAAATTCGATTTTTTGTTCCTTTAAGGACTAAACCAATCTAAGATTGCAATCCGAACGATCTACCTCTGAACGTGGATCGTTCAGATTGGTATCTCAATCTGGTTTCAGATCTTTGTTCCATTTAATGAAACCGCTTTTCGATCGCAAAAACGTGCTCGTTCATCAATAAACACAGCAGGTCAAGGTTAGTTCAGGCAAAAGTTTTTTTCAACTCCTTCGTTGTTCTATGCCGCTAAAGGATTGTAGTATACTAAATTCAAGTTCCACTGTCACTCTAAATCCGTTAGGAAGTGAAAACGCTTAAATTTCCTCACCGAAAAAACTATACTGGCCAATGTCTGTGTGTCAAGAGCGTGCTTCTCAGCGCTTGAGAATTCGTAATTGTCTTCTGAAATGTTCTTGAATCAAATTCCAGATAATTTTAAGTTGACACCGGAGTCCCAGCATGAAACACCACTAGTTAAAGAGCATTTTTTTTCCTTTTTCCACGAGAAGATGCTTAATTTATTTTTTTTCCTTTTTCCACGAGAAGATGCTTAATTTAGCAGGAAGACGTAAAAAACGGTGCGCTAAAATTGAGAAGAAGATCGGAGCGGCAGGCAGCTTCTGTATGGATCAATCTTATTTCAGATTTTTGTTCCGGCTAGCACGAAAATCCAAACAATCTGGATTGTCCAAATCCGAAAAAAGTTTGGCTAAAAGGAATGCAACCTTGATGTTAGAATTTTTAGCGTTTTTTGATGGGGATAGGGCTTAAACTCCTTTAGTAAAAATGACAGTGCTAAAAAAAAATACAGTGAAACTTTCCGGGCTTTTTTTTTTGAGAAGACACAAAAAAACTTAAGAGAAATCTCCTTCTTGTAGTTGTCCTCGGGTCTAAAGGTGTCTATTGATAGAGTTTAATGAATTATGACGGTATTTGATTTACTTTTTGTTGTAGATTTCTTTATAAACTGCCCATAGCATTATCTGTGTGGATAAACAATAGGGAGCTTAAGCAAAGACGTTTTTGAGCGACTTACGTCAACCGGAAGTGAGTCCTTCTCCTTTTTTATATGCCTTGTTGCTAACAAATTTGTATTGCTAACTTTCTTTTCTCTTATAAAGACGATTTACCCGAGAGTTTGAACCAAACTACTGGCAAATGATGCAAAAAGTCCACTTCCGGTTGACGTCAGTCGCTCAAAAACGCTTTTGCTTAAGCTCCCTAATAGCTTTCCTGGGGCCCGTTTCTCGAAAGTCCCGGTAACTTTTCGGGCCCGAAATCAAATATTCAAATCTAAATATAAAGAATAAAAGCGCGGATCCTGGCTAACAAACTACTGCATTTTGTTTCATTAACTGATAGTTTTATCATGTTAGATGCCAAGCTATTGAAGCCTCTATCTTGCACGTAGACAACAACAGCTTTGCGGGCCCGTTAATTATCGGGACTTTCGAGAAACGGGCCCCTGGGCCGGGTTGTTCAAAGTTGGATTAGGATAATCCAGGGTAATTCAGTGCGAAGTTTGAATTCAGATTCGAAAGCTTAAAAAGCAGTAATTCAATTCAATTCATTTTGTCTATACAACTTGTTTATTGTGTGCTCCAACATTAACAAAGAAAATTATCCGCGATAATGCTTTGGAACAAAAGAAAAAGAAAGCGGGATTTAAATTTAACCCCGGGTTAGAGCTAATAGGCTTTCGAACAACTGGCCCCTGAACACCCCTCCTGCAAAGCAAATCGGTGCAGGAGGAGTCAAATTTTATTCCTTTGAGGGGGGGGGGGGGGGGGGGGTGGGGGAAGTGGGTTAGTGCAATACCGTGACATCTTTTTTTATGCATCAGAAAAATGTTAAGATCTAGATATTAGGGAGCTTAAGCAACTACGACGACGACCACAACGACGACTTCAAAAAAACAATAGGTTTAATGACTTTAATGATCAAAACAACAGCTCTGCACTTGCATCATGCTTTTTAGTACATTTCTTTCACGTCCACTGCACGACTACGACGTGAAACCTCCTAATTTGCCGTTTTATGGAGGACGTGAACATACGACGACAAATTTTCCTTCCTCTTTTTGAACCTGAATAAAATCCTTAAGATAATAATAATAATAATAATATTTAATATTTGTATTGCACATTTTCTATAAAATAATCAAATGCGCATTACAATATGAACCTATTTACAATTTCTATGAAGTCAAAAACAAAACTTACACTATTTACAATCAACTATAAGAAAAATAATTTACGGAAGAACTAACTAATTGTATTTATCTAACAATTGTAAGAACTAACCTAATTGTATTAACAAAATGCCTTCTCAAATAAAAATGTCCTAAGTTTCTTTTTAAAATCATTTGTGGTACAAGCAGATCTAATGCTTATGGGAAGACTGTTCCAAAGCCGTGGTGCTGCCATCATGAAGGATCGATCTCCCATGGTAGCTTTTGTAAAACGCTTTGGGGTGCTCAAAAGAATTCCCTTATTATTTCGCCGTGAATCATAGCGAGATGGCGATAAAACAAAAATTAAATCAATGAGATATTTAGGAGCTGAGCCCTGGAGTACTTTAAAGGTGATCAAAAGGATTTTAAACTCGATGCGTAGGCGGATAGGCAGCCAGTGAAGTTGTTTAAGGAGCGGCGTAATATGACAGTGTTTAGGTGCGCAGAAAATCAATCGCGCACTGGCGTTCATAACACGTTGGAGTTTTTGTACGTGATGGTCTGGAACTCCATAGAGTAGACTGTTGCAATAGTCTAACCTACTAGTTATAAATGCATGAATCAATTTCTCAGTGCATTCGCTAGTAAGGTATTTTCGTATGTGCCGGATATTGTACAGATAAAAGAATGCACTACCACAGGTCTTTGTTATATGCGTTGCCATATCCATGTGCGAGTCGAACCAGGAGCCCAGATTTTTCGCCGAGTATACGGGAATTACATCAACATCGCCAACCCTAATACTGCTAACAGACACTTTAGATAGCTGCTTGCTCGTGCCTATCACCAGTAACTCAGTCTTATCATCGTTCAGCATCAACTTATCATTAATCATCCATGAACGAACATCGGCGATGCATTTCTCCATAGCATCCAGCGCCTCAGCTTCACACGTACTCTCTGATGGGCGAAACGACAAGTATAATTGAGTATCATCTGCGTACGAGTGTGCAGTTGGCAGGTGAGTTTTAATAATACTGAAAAGTTTACTAGCATAAATAGTAAAAAGTAGGGGACCAAGGCATGAACCATGAGGCACCCCACATTCTAGGCCAAACTTTTTGGATAGAGCACCATTAATTGCAACTTGTTGCGAACGACCTCTCAGATAGGATCGAAACCATTGAAGAGCTGTCCCACGTAGGCCGAGCAGTGACTGGAGTCTATGAGTAAGAAGGTCATGGTCCACAGTGTCAAAGGCGGCGCTGAGGTCCAAAAGAACTAAGAGTGTCACATGACCCATGTCCATATTCATAAGAATATCGTTCTTAACTCTCAATAACGCCGTCTCAGTAGAGTGATGCTCACGATACGCACTCTGCATTTCCGGAAACAAGCCATTGTTTAGCATATGGGTCTGTAACTGGATGGCAACCGCTTTCTCTGTAAGCTTAGAAGTAAACTGTAAGTTGCTTATTGGGCGGAAGTTCTTGGAAAAGTCGCCTGCATTTGACATATTGAGCGGGTCCAACTAGACGCGATTAAGTTTGAAAGAACGCAAATTCATTTTTTTAACAACGTTTTCACTGCCGTCGTCGTCGTCCTTGCTTAAGGTCCCTATTTAGTCTCATCATGACGCCGTTGTCAAGGTAACTACGAAAAGAAAAACTCATAAGGGAATAACAGTAATAATAATAATAGTAATAATAATAATAATAATTTTTTATTTATTATTATCATTATTATTATTATGAACATATTTTATTGATAACAATGCTAACTATCAAAATCCTATTTACAATTAATTCACTTAAAAAAAACGCTTCCGTCAAAACACTATGTACAATACCTTTCGTTTAAAAAAACTCTTAGTTTTGGTTAGAAAAAATTCATTTAATTAAAAAAAATATTCGAATTAAAAACATTTCATTTCAATTAAAACAATCCATTTCGCCTATGTTGTCGAAGCTAATAAAACAAAAAAAAGCTAATAAAATAAATGTTCCATGCTCGATGTCCAGAACTCTCCTTGAGTAGAGACGCTTTTTCTCGTTCTCATGGATACGATAAATTTGTTTTGGCTCTAAGTCCCTATACGATGCAGCATTAGGGTGACGGACCCTCACATCGAAGAATGCTGATCAATGTCGTTCCCAGAAACCACGCGCGTGGATATCTAACCTCGCATCCTGAGCTTTGTTAGATCCTCTGTTTAAATGTTCACCGGAGATGTCTTGAAGTATTGGTTCGATCTTGACATCGCTACACACCATACTCACAAATTCAGTTTCGAGATCTCTTAGCTCGTTGTGGCGTTGAGTAATAAAACCTCCTAGTTTGCAAATCATAGAGTGATCAACCGTAAAGGCTTGATGGGCTATTGACTCAGAGGCCATGAGGGCGAGAGCAATAATTGTTTAGTAAAATCCAACTAGTTGGTCAAAAATATCGAGACAAATGAACTTTAGTTAGCAAAATAATAATAATAATAATAACAATAATAATGATGGTTTTATTATGAACAGTGTATCCATCTAGTGGCTCTTCACCTGTTAAAAACTGTAATATATAAAATATGAAATCTATAATATAAAAAGAAATATCGCACTATTTAACAATTACTCCTCGAGCCCGAATGGGCTCTGAGTCAATAGCCCAAGAGGCTGAAGACCGAATGGGCTATTGACTCAAAGGCCATGAGGGCGAGAGGAATAATTGTTTTAGTAAAATCCAACTAGTTGGTCAAAAATATCGAGACAAAAGAACATTAGCTAGCAAAACGCGATTCAGCCGCTATTGTTTTGTTTTTCCAATCCGGCGCTTTTCGCCACTAGTGGTCTATAACATATAGCCTAGTAGTAGCTCAACCAATGAGAACGCAGCATTGATAATAGACCACTAGTTGGATTTTACTAAAAAAGGATATGGTACAAAAATGTAACAGAGATTAGTGATAATGATACAACCCTATACGCAATTTAAAAACTATTTAGAAAATTAATGTTATTTAATAGGTAGGCACAGTATACTTTAAAATCGCTACAGTTTCTAATATTTGCCGGAAGGGCATTAAATAACTTGGCAGCAGAGTCTTGAAAGGTGCCCCTCTCCATTGGTATAATTAATCTTGTTGCTGCTCCTGATCGCAAAGATCGTAGATGTTTAACTGTATCTATAGTGATACGTAAGACGGCCAGCTGGGGGAGTGCAAAGCCTTGTGAGAACGTGGAAGTCTCTTCGCTGTCTTACCGGTAACCACCCTATCTTAATGTCATCTAGATACCTACACAGGACAAAACTAGCAGCTACTAGCTGGACACGTTGTAAACGGCTTAGTTGAAATTCCGGCAAAGTGTAATAGACAGTGTCACAATAGTCAAGTTTTGACATCACCAGTGACTCCATTGAGTCTCTAACTGGCAAAGTTCTTAAGTTTTCGCATTGTTCGGTAACACCTCTTGCACGTTGCTTGCACGATTTCTGATTTTTTTTTTTACTAGACGATAAAACATCAGCACCTTAAGGTTTCTGTAGCTGTTCGTTTATCCTTGGCGCGCATTTTGAGACAAGACTACTGATGGCCAGTTACAGTATGGTTACGAGATATGACGTCATAAGTAACAGGCGGTCAATCCATTATTGAGTGAAAATGCATGTTTTTTCAACTTTTTTCAACAATAAAAGTAAAACTTGTGGATGAAATGATGCAAAGTAATTATTTATGTGCTTTTTTACATGGTTAAGCCCAAAAAATTATTAATTCTCCCTGTTTTTACCTGATTTCTAATTCTTGATAAAATCCAAGAAGGCGTCCAAGATGGCGCCCCCGTTTGGTAACATCACAGACCTCCAGCAGCCGGCCACCACCCATAAAATATACCTCATCTTGTAGAGAAAATCGAAGACTTTCAACTGAAGGCAAAATCGTTTCGAGATATTGCAACATATCAAAAACCCAAGGGGGGGGGGGGGGGGTAATCAACGTACCACGGTGGGGTTACGTGTACGTCCGAGGGTCAAACAAAAATACAAACCACGGTGCGTGGGAATGTGTGACATCAAAAACGCTTGGTTTGATTCATCTTTTTTAGTATTAATGCAGTTTTTCTTCGATACACTTGAACCTCTCCTCAGTGGCCGCCTTGGGGATAGAAAAAGGTGACCGTTGTTTAAACAAGAGTCAATGTATGGACTGTCGGCCAAAAAAATGGCCGTTATTGGCTAGAGAGGTGGCTGTTCAGTGGAGGCTCGAGCGTATAGAACTCGCAAATCCTTAAGATTGTATGTGGTCTGTTTTAAACATTTAACATTTTTGTAGGAAAAATGACATCACAAAGTTGACGTCAATGAACGAACAAATGGTGAGCTAACCTAAGCAAGGATGTCGTACCCAGGTCACTTATCGATGACTTTGTCGACAAGAATGAAAGATTCAACCGATTTCTACGATTTCTGGCATACCAAATAAATAAACTGATCTGTCTGAACGCCGTTGCATAGGCTAAGTATGGGAGTTGCATCTTCCTGATTACGGGTTCCTGACAGTATATATAACCCTGTAACCGGTTTTCGGTTGACTCGAATTTTCCACTATTGGACTTTGATAGTGCTCGCAATTGTGCTCTATTTACATCTAGGAAACTTAAAGAGTGCATAATTCATTGTCCGACAAGCATAGAAACTCAGACAATTAACAATCAGCACGTGGGCGCCATCTTGAGTAACCGAGCTAGTTATGCGCGTGCGTTGAGTCCTGTGGAAAGAGGCCTGGGTCACTTCCCTTGGGACCAAGGTGCCATGACGCTCACTATAAGGAGACAAAGAAATGATTTTGTCAATTAAATTTGCCTGTAACACTGATCTCGACCCTGAGGAAAAAAAATTGTGAAAATTGGTGGCATGGTCAATAATGACAAGAGGATAAAAAAAACATCTCGGCAAAACGCACTGCGCATGAGCACAAAATTTAACATTCGGTCAGCTTTTGATTTCTAGTCTAGTATATAAACCAATTGCGTAAGCATAACTTTGCTGTCGCGCCAAGTTTAAAGGCAAACAGACAAAAAAGGGGGCGAAAAACATCACTTCATTTGATAGCTGATATATTTTTCTAGTGTCAAATTTTTGCACCACATGGTTATTTGGTAGCACCAACGCTGAAAAATGATGCTTGAAGTGTGTGTAGGTCGCTAGCGCTCTACAAGACGCGCGAATTTGTTTTTACTGGCTTTCTTGCATGCTACTGGTTTGGCATAAGTTAATTTGAGAGAAGGCGATAGCTAGGAAAAGAATCTATAGCAATACTTATGAAAGAAACCAAAATAAAGACGTCATTATTATCATTAACACTAGAACCAAGAATAAAAGTTTAGTCCGTCAGCTTTCGCTCTCTGATTCTGAGAATGAAAAAAAATAAGTAAATAGCGTTATCAACTTGCTACCAACCTTAACAGTATAATTAAGCTTGTGTTTTATGGCAATCAACTCAGAAGAACTTCATTTCAAAACACGGTAACTCACTAGTAAATAAAACTACAAAGCAATTGTGTGTTGTCGTTTTCCAAATAAAGCTCGAAGCGGTTTTAAGACATTAAGACTGAGAAATTGAAGAACCGAAAATTAGAACTACAATACACAAGCTTGCAATGATAAGTGAAAAATGGCAGTCAAAAACTTTGTTTTCGTGAAAGAAAAACAGTTTACCTGACGCTCAAATTAGCAAAAATTCCACAAGTTATTATCAACTTACCTTTTCTGAGTCTAATCGACTAATTGTTTCAGTGGCCTGTGCCTGGTTAGTCGAGCGTGCTTTGAGCAGAGCGAGACTCTTAAAATGCAGTCGTTTTTTTTTTTCGGACCTAGTTTGTAGGCCCCGCGTTCCTAGCGAAGACCGTGGAAACTGGGGATAAGAATCGTGACGACTTTCATTGTATGGAATGAGTGTCGTGATGAGCATGTGGTTTATTTTGGGGGATGACTGGAATAACGCGCCATGTTTATCACGTTTAAGTGCTTTTCTTCCATGTAAGAAATCAGAGTTTATCTTTTTCGTTAAAACAGGGCACGTTTCATGCTTATATGACATAGTAAGCCGATAAAATCATAAGTGCAAAACAGACATAACAAAAAGTAAAACTGTAAACGCGTGCTCTCTCTGATCTTATGGTAATTTGGTTCTGATCTTCACGTGCGAAAAAGTAAATATACAGCTAAACGTGACAGAAAGAATGGTTTTGTAAACACGTGTTCCGGGTCATGGTGGCGCAGAATCTGGGGATGAAAATCGACACGATGCTTTCAATCTCTTTGAACACTTCGAAAAACAACGTACCATTGTCAGTGCACTGTCCGAATGTTATGGTTTGATGAGACGAAAAATTTGCAAAGATTAATGGATTATACGGTGATCTCGCTTACAAATCCACACACCATTCGTGGTAGACCTAGCCTCCCCCGCAGACATTCTTAGTGGTTCGTCACGCAATCATTCCTCTCCCCACGAACTAAAAGATGTAGAGCGTTTTCGGAATGGGTCGTTCCACGAATTCTGTCGTTTGAAAGCGTTGATAACTTTGAAAGAAGTGAATACATCATATGTTGAAACAAGGAAGAATGTTCATGAGCAGAACTTCGATGATGAGGTAAAAAACAACAGTCAAGCAAATCGTCGTTAATTTACCTCTCCCGTTCAACGGAGAGGAAATGTACGAGCAGACGGTGATTTAAATAAACTGAGAAGGATTTACGATTTAACGAGCTATTTTGTGCCCCACAAGTTCAGTACAATAATGAGCGTACACTTTATTTTAGACAATGATTCAAATGACGCACCATACACAGGATCCAGAGGTGATGTGTTTATTAGAATATCAAAATCCGTCGAAAACCTCTGAAAAAATGGGTTACTTTAATCACGTTACAGTTTCGTTACACATTCTATAAACCGACTAACCTGTACACCGCAACAGATGATGACGGAAATGACGTAATAAAGTAAATGTGTTCAAGGTTAGAGTAATAAAAGGAGATAATAAACCTACACGACTTTTACCTCATGCCAAAATGTTGCTCGTTTCAATAAAGTTTTTTTCTTTCGCTGAGTAGATTATGCTCTGGAACGTTCTACATTTTCACTGAGTAAATGTGATTTTACCTGCATGTTTCACACTGACAGATCATGACACACATATCGATTTACTGTGGTTATTAGCAGGAAGGAGCGTTGCGTGACAACACTAAAAAACGACTGTGTATAGCACACTCTTTTGAAGCGTGTTCGTGAAGCTTTTTATTACGCCTAAATAAGGGTTCCAATTTTCTCCAAAGTGCCTTCTAGATCTGAATAACTAAGCGATTTTCTTCAGTCCATGAATGTTATATTTTTGTGCAATGCTGTATCACGTTAAGCCCAACTCATTAGTTTTGTTTGGAGAATCTTAAATTATTACCGGTAGTGATTTACAGGTCGTGTGTACTGTTGCAATAAAACGTAATACTGAGTAGAGCGGAGGTACAAGGCAACTGTGATATCATCACGACTGAGCCATTCTTCGGTGGTCCCAACAATCTGACCTCTTGCGTCTTTGCCTGCGCGTTTTGCGACTCAGTACTGGGAAGCCTTTACACAAGCGAAACCTCCTTAAGACATCGAAGACTGTTGACATGTGCACAACAAATCTCCAGTCTTGGAAGATCTTAACTTCACTTAAAACTCTGTTGCCTTCGCATAGATCTCTAAGATCTTTAAAACTCCCTCTGCAGCTGATGTTTTGATTCTCGAATTAGCAGCGGTCTGTTGCTTTTGCGTTTCCGGTCTCATTCACTTCCGTCACTGAGAAATGCGGTTCACAACAAACTAAGTCACGTGGTACAAGTATCCTCCCTTATCCTTTTTTTACTCGCCACTACGCGCTTCGGGCGCCCTTCGGGCGACGGTCTTCCGTCACGCTTCGGACGACCTGCTGTGCACCAACGAGGATATAGCTTGCGGTTATTGATTTTCAAAATACCGAACAACAAAGTCGATCTGGATCAGTTACAAAGCAAAGAAATCCTTTACAGTAGATTCATAAAGATCCTATTGGGCTAATTAATCGTGCTAAGCGACAGCTATAAACATTTTTCGAGGTGAGACTTTAAATAAGTAATTCATTTATTTCCACGCAACTCCTCTGGACCCTGTGCAGTAGGTCGAAATTATAATTCAACTTTTTCACTTGCTGTAGCCCAAGCTTTTATGACCCCTAAAAGAGACTATGTTACTGAAAACACAGACAATACACATATTTTTATATTTTTGCACCTGCAACCCTAAACGAGATCTTCACAGCTAAATATAATGGCGTTTTGCCCAGAACACCGTAAGTGAGACCAAAATCCGAAATTTACACCCCTAAGCAAGACGACGAGCATCCCCAGCCCTTTTATATGAGGAGCCCCCCCCCCCCCTCCCCTCCGACTGACGAACGCTCGCACTCTATTCGCCTCCTCACTGCTTATCGTATCTACAAACACGCGAGACTCAACGCTACTTAGGGCGTTCTTGTTATCCATAAAAGCAATTTCAGTTACTACAAAATAGTAAAAAACACGAGCAGCATGAAGCAGAACAACCATCGATAATCTATTATCCATGGAACAACTGAACCACCCTGCTGCACACAGAATGAAGCCGAGCGCGCGCGGGAGACTATGATCTGAAACTGGAAAGTGTGACTGAAAAAGTGACCAGAAATGCTCAACCTGGCGCATGCGGAGAACACCGCGACAAAACGCAGTGCGCATGAGCACAAAATTTAACATCCGGTCAGCTTTTTATTGCCGGTCTAGTATATAAACCAATTGCGTAAGCATAACTTTGCCGTCGCGCCTTGTTTAAAAGCAAAAAGGGCGAAACAGACAAAAAAGGGGGCCGAAAAAATCACTTTATTCGAAAGCTTATATATTTTTCTATTCTCAAACTTTTGCACCACATGGTTATCTGTTTGCACCAACGGTGAAAATCATGTTTGAAGTTTGCAGGTCGCGAGCGCTCCACACGACGACTTTGTTTTTACTGGCTTTCTTGCATGCTACTGGTTTGGCATAAGTTAATTTGGGAGAAGGTGATAACTAAGAAAAGAATAACAATACTTATTATCATGAAAGAAACCAAAATAAAGACGTCATCATTATCATTAACACTAAAATCAGGTAATACAATTTTAGTCCGTTCAATAACTTTTTTATTATCAGAGAAAACAAGAACTCAAAACAAAAGATGGGCGGGATTTAATAACAACTTCGACTTTGATGACTGCAGTCACGAACACCCGGAGTTTTTAGTGCCGGGAAACTAAACATGCCTATAAATGACTTTCATTCAAGAAAATGCCTATTTAATTCTTTTACATGGTTGTTCTTTGGTTGAAGACTTCAATAATTTCAGACTGTGCGACTAGGCTGCATCTCATGCAAACACGAAACTCTTAGCTGCTAAATACATGGCGTGAAAAGTTCGACTTCTAAAAGTCCGGCCATCAAACCAGCTTTCGCTCTCTGATTCTGAGAATGAAAAAATAAATAGTGTGGTCAACTTGCTGCTAACCTCAACAGTATAATTAAGCTTATGTTTCATGGCAATCAACTCAGAAGAGTTTCGTTTCAAAACACGGTAAAACTCACTGGTAAATAAAACTAAAAAGCGATTGTGTGTTGTCGTTTTCCAAATAAAGCTCGAATCGGCTTTAAGACATGAAGATTGAGAAATTGAAGCACTGAAAATTTGAACCACAATATGTAAGCTTGCAATGATAACTTTTTATGTCTTAGTTTCAGCCGGGTTACGTGAAAAATAACAGTCAAAAACTTTGTTTTCGTGAATGAAAATCAGTTTACCTGAAGCTCTAGCCAAAATTACACACTGAGTTCTTATCATCTTACCTTTTCTGAATCTAATCGACTAATTGTTTCAGTGATCTGTGCCTGGTTAGCCATAAAAGCAATTTCAATAACTACAAAATAGTCAAAAAACACGGGCAGCATGAAGCAGAACAACTGAACCACACGCTGCACACAAGGAGCGCGCGGGAGACTGATCTGACTGGAAAGTGTGACTGAAAAAAGAGACCGGAAATGCTCAACCTAGCGCATGCGTAGACGTTTTGCCGCGGTGTTCATGCGGAGACGTTTTGCCGAGATGTTGGATAAAAACTGGGCACTAGTTCACACTATGTTCCACGCTTCGCTCAACGCCTGACTGATTTTCGCAAGTCGATCCAACTGCAATTTGAAACAAAAATTTCCTTTACAGTAGTGTTACAATATCCTGTACACATTTTAATGCCTTTGCAAAATACCTCTGGTGGCATTTTCGTCCATTATGATATCGAAACACTTTTAAAGGGTTTACAGTGTACTGGAATTCGTAAGGAATTATTCGACTTTTGTTTTGAGTCGATGACACTCTTTTATTGCGATTTATTTCTTACAGCTTCAAAAAAGACCATAATGGCAACCTCTCCTGTATATTTTGCTTCCTGTACATTAAGAGGAAAGGAAAGGAAGGTGGCCACAACAGCAAATGTAAGTAAAATTTTAAAAAAATATTATTGCCATATTCCTAGAGTCTTGTAATCGATTGTAAGCATAAATAGTATTGGGTGGAAAGGGTATTTTCGTGACTCGTGATCGGCCCTTTTTTTCCCGTGAAATGTGAAATGGCCAATTTTTTCCTCGTCAATCGTGATTTTCATAGTAGCCGAGAAGCGTGATTTTGCAAAATTATTTTCCGTGAAACGAGAAATAAATGTTTACTTTGCCGTGAACCGTGATTTTCATTATGTCTTTGTTTATCGTGAATTGTGAAAGGACCGTTTTATTTTCCGTGAAACGTCATTAGGACTTCAACGCGGTCCAACTGTGTAATTCATTATACATGCATAAATTTTGCTACACATGCGCAGTTTGGTGCTAATACTACTGAGGGAGTTTGAGACCCAATTAGTATCGTAGCACGTGACGCAAAAATGTCACATGATACTTGGAAACAATGGGCTTGCATATGCATGAACCCCAGTGGAGTGGGGTTCGGAAAATGACACATTTTGACCTCGACAAAGTCGTCATGGTGATCTAGACCCCCCCCCCCCCTTTACCACCCTCATAGTAGGGAATTTAAGATACCATGACGGCAAAGGAGGCGAAAATGTCCCTTAAAAAGATAATTTGGATCAATTTAAGTTTCTGGGAAACTGCCCACCTCCCCCTTTCCTTAACCCTTTAAGCCCCAGTATCCACATACAAATTCTCCAAACTGATCTCCATACATTTCCTTAAAGAATTAGTTGAGAGAATTTGTTCAAAGATCAAAGTATTTTCTCTTGGGTGATCATTTTGTTGATTCTCAAAACTTATCTCTTTACAGTGTATGGATAATATTGTAAGGAGAAAATTGATCTTGGGACACTATTGGGACTTAAAGGGTTAAGCCAACATTAACACTTAACTTCTTGCTTAGGGCAAAATGTTTGCTCAGGGGAGGGACAGGTGTGCAGTTTCCCAGAGACCTAAACTGGTCTGTGAATTTTACAATACAGTTGAACTTCTCCACAATGGCCACCTTGTGCACAGAAAAAAGTGGCCGTTATAGAGTTTATGTATGGACTGTCCGCCAAAAAAGTGGCCATTGTAAAGAGGTGGCCATTACTAGAGGTTTGACCATAACTGAATTATATTTCATGCACTGATTGGCTGATTCCTATCAAAAAGAAGACAGACACATAAAATTTTAATTTATGTGATGGGTTATTCCTGGAAAAATCCACACCCCACAACAGAAGGCATGCTGGAAAATCTCACGTGGGGGGGTTAACAGCTCTGGAAATTCAGACGGGAGGGGGGCTCTGAACCTAAAAATACATCCTCGAGGGTTATTTTCAATTTCATTGATGCTTCAGTCGCTTCAATCAATAAGTTTTAAAAAAATTGCTTTCATTGCATTTTCAAATTTTATTATTCTTTCAAACTACAGACCTCTTACCACATTTATCTTAAGTTTCCATCCTTAGGTTTGCCTTTGTTACTTTTGTCTGCTTTTGTAGAAGCAACATACGATAACTTGAATATATCAAGAAAAATCACGTCATTCATAAAAAAGCGCTCAATTCAAGTAAAGCAAACAGTGATTTGTACCTTGAATTAAACATTTTTCCAAGGTCAATCTACCACTTAAACTCGCCTTACAAGTAAGTGTAATTGTTCGTGATTGATCGGCTGCCATTTTGAAAGACAAGTGGTGTGGCTGGCGGTATAGTGCATCATGTAATATCCCACTTAGTGTCCTTTTTCTTTCTTTCTCAGTCATTTTTTATTGACAAAGAAGAGAACCTTTTATGTGAGTACATAGTTTTGAGCTTTATTTTAGTATATACTGCTGTATATTTTGCCTGGTCTAGGAAAAAAAGAGAAGTTCACTCAATTGTGAGCTTATTTGCAAGTAGTGTAAGCCTGCTTAAGAAGATGAGGAAATGTAATCTTAACTTTCACAACAAACACAGTATTCACGGGAAATTGAGACTTATTTTTAAGGTCATCTAAGGTAAGTGCCTAAAATAATTCTTCTACAGTGAGTGTAAATTAAAACTGTGGTGTCTAACAATGTTATGGAAACCCGGATGGGTGGGGGGTCTTTGAACTTGGAAATCCTGAGGGGAAGGGGGCTCAAGCAGTTTTGGAAATTCAGGTGCAACTTGGGGGGGGGGGGGGGGGGGGCTCAAAAGACCGTGCCTTCTGTCGTGGGGGTGTTGAATTTTTCTGGAATAACCCAATTCGGTAATTTGCCAAGCGTTTTTGTCTTGTTTAGTTTCATCTCGTTTCGTAGAAGATTTGAAACTTTCTCTCTACGGAGAAAAAATATTTAGATAGCACTGTTGCAAGACTTGCATCTTGTTTGAATTCTCTTCAAAATGCTCAAGTGAGGCAGCGATTTCCAAAAGCAGAGGCAACTTCTTAGGCATTGCACAGTTTCAAATCTCTGATCCCCTCAGACTCAGATAAGCTTTATGAATACATAGTTTTAAATTAAAGGTTAAAAAGTGTTATAAGTCAAGTTTTTTGGGAATAAATAAAAGTTTTGTAATTTGCATATTCTCATAAATTTTGCAATGTTTGCAGTCTGTTTTGCTGGCTGATAGCCTTTGATGAATCTTTTTGCATTCCTCCATCAAGGTTTGTTGATGGCCTCGGAAAATTTTGCAATTCCCCTACTTTTTGCAAGCTATTTTATCAAATTGAAGCAAAATAACTGTTTTGCAGATTGGTTCCAATTTAGAAATACTTATCCACTCGTTTCTTCTTACTTGTAACAGATCGTGTTTTAGCATTTTTCAAGGCCATCAATTGCTTACAATTGAAATTATCTTGAATTATCCTCTTTGCTTTTGGACAAAACAAAGAAAACAGTTATAATTGTTTTCATAATACATTACAGGTAAACTATTTGGCATATGGATGATTGTAATGTCATCTGCATGTCTTGAGTAAACTTATGCAGCTATCAATGTTAAGCCGGCGGGGGGGGGGGGGGGGGGCAGGGCATGGGGTGGGGATTTGATTGTCTTTGTTTTCCCTGGGGTAGGGCATTTAACTGATCTTGTTCTCCCGGGGGAGGGGATATTTGACTGCCGACTCGGACGAAAAAGACTGAGACCGAACATATGTTCCCGCTTCCATGCTTCATGCATGCGCGCACGGTCTGGAAAATCTGGAAAATCATGGAGGCCATTAACGAGAGTAAGCGTGGATTTCACTGTTTTGTCTTCAAATTTCGTTTGTTTTAGCATGTTTTTGATCAATTGAACCTCTTAATATACTGTGGTATCAAAGTAAACGGAAGTAAAGAGAAACCAAGTCGATTTTTGCAACTACAATTGATTAGTGTATGGCTTATTCACCACAATCACTGTAAACTTATAAAAGTGACTTTCTTTGTACCCTTTACTAAGAACGATATATTTAGACTTACAAAATGTGAGCTTTGTCCTAAAGCTTTATGTATTCTACGCAGTGTAACATGGATTATGGTTAAAACGTATAATTGCAGCTGTAACAGGAACATGTATCTTTGGTGATGCAGCAACGTTTATATAATAAAAAGATTGCAGACTTTTATTTGGAGATATTTTTATTCTGCCTCTCTTGGGTCCAGCCTTGGGATTGACAGCAATGTGCAGCCTGGGGTGGGGAAATTTGGTTGCATTTGACTGGAATGCTTTGCCCATGGGCAGGGAATTTAATTGAAATTTTTTGAAAAAGTCAAATCCCCAACCTATGCTCTGCCTCCCCCCCCCCCCCCCCCCCGCCGGCATTACATTGATAGGTGCATTATGCATAAGGATGGGAAAGTAAAGCCGACAAATGATGTGTGACAAGCATGCATGACAATAAATTTTGTTTGAAAAAACCTTCCACAAACTCTACATTCCTTTAAAAAATTTTTTTGAGAAGAGCAGAAAAAATTAAATGTGAAGTGAAGATTCCAAAAAAACACTGGAAGTAATAGCCCTGTCATGGTTGTCACCCGCAAGCATTTTGCCATCCTTTTGCGTAAACTCATATTTGAGATCATGGGTGACGACCATCCTCAGTCCACTTAGCATTCACTGCATTTTATTATAGGTAGTAAATGCCGATGATGATGACAATAATGATAATAATGATGATGATGATAATGATGTTGGAAAGATGATGCCAGAAGTGTACTGTTATTAGTAGTCACCTGGAAGAAATCCTAAATGTTTCCATTTGAATGGGAAAATGTCTTTGCTCATAAGGTAGGTGATAAGACTGACCTATTTCTCTCTTTTCAAATTTCTATACTCTGTAAAATCATTGTATAATTATTATCTTACAAAAACCTCGACTCTTACAGTAGGTAAATATAGCTCTAGTCTAAATTCTTGCACCAGTCATCATGAATGTCTCCCTTCCTACTTCATATTAAGTCTCTCTCTTTTATAGCCAAGCTCGTTGTATCGCGCTGCGAGTTTGCAAACTTCGAATGTTTTTTCTGTTCCGTCAATCATTTGAGTGGGAGCAAAGTTAATGCAAATCACAATGCAACGCTCTCACCCTGCTTGGCCCACAAAAACAAAATTGAGAATGACCCTAAACTGCTCAAGAACAACGAAGGAAATCGCGATGATGAGTGGAATTTTTGTTGAGGGCAGGAGGCAGACATTGCTTTATTCTTGCAAGAGACAAGAATAAGAAAGATCATAAAGAGCTTCGAAGAAAACTAGTCGATCGTTGCCCGAAACAGGGTGATCACAAGCAGCGAACCTTGAAACAAACAAACAAACAAAGTGGATCGAAATGCACCAATCACAGGTAAACATCCTAAGAGGTCCGCTAAGATGATTGACGGAACAGAAAATCCAAAACTCCTTCGAAGTTTACAAAACACGCAGAGCGATACAACGAATTTGGCTATAAAATTAGGACAAACAAATTATTTAGATGCATTCCTTGTTAATTTTGCGTGTAGATCTGCGTGTACTGCAGTTCAGTGGCTGAATTCATGCTAGAGAAGAAAAATTATCCGTCTGGAACGAATTATCTGATAATTCGTGTAGATATAAAACGTCCTAGGTTAATTCGTCTGTCAGCACGTCTTTATGGACGCGCAAAGAGACGGATAATTCGTCTTGAGACGGTTTCTCTAAAATTATATTTAGATGGAAACGGATTTCTGTTAAATTTTGACTTAATAAGGAGAGTGGTACCTATTACCGCCCGAACGAGAACATTAGAGATGACCTTACCATCATTCTTGCGCCAATGCCGGCATAAAGCTTTCTGGCTGTAGGCCAGGAAGCTCAAAAGTGCAATCAATTTTTCAACCGCACAGGGAAGAGCACCTATAAAAACCAAGAACATTGGTGGTCCAAGGATGGAGTCTTGTGGAATACCTTGGGTTCTGTTTCGCCAAATTAAGTTCGACTGCTTCCTGTTTATCGCGGAAGTTACCTTTCAAAGGGAGGAATATTGGGCAATAATTTTCGCGTAAATATTTAGAACCATTCTTGAGCAGTGGTGTCACTGAAACGGCATTAGCAGACGACAGCTCGTTTTAACTCACTTTAATTAATTTGAAGTACATGTACAACACAGACACAGCAGACTGAGCCGACAACTGTGAACTGTAGTGGTAAAACCTGCGTAACAAATTTATGAAAACATTTTGCTTGTTTACATGCAAAAAAATTCGAAAGAAAAGCTGACTATAAAAATATTAAATCATACATACGTTGTTAATCGTCATGCACTGCTTATAGATAGATACTGGCCTAATGAAACACGAAAGAAACTTGTACTCAAATCCGGGCGTAAAACATGGCGGCGCCTATTCTTTTGGAAAAGCACATGTTCGACACGCCCTCGAGGGACAATGGGTAAAAATCGACACCTCGCGAACTCTAAACTAATCGCGGCGAATAAACGTTGAAATTAAGCTAAATTCCCAGCGCACCGGGAGGATGGGGGTTGCTGAGATAACACTCCGCCGGAACAAGCAGGGTAAGGCATTGGACTGCTCTCGAGACTGCAGTGTCTCATGCACCTTGGTACTCACGAGCACTTTAACTATTTTACTGAATAGGCCCTCAGCGCACTTTTCCTTTTTCTCTTGGGGAAAACTTCTTTGACAGGCGCCAAGCAATAATCTCCTCTAAGCGTGTTCTTGTCTGCCACGATTACTACATCTCCTGGCGAAAGTTGCATCAGATAGTGTGCCATTTGCGCTGTATTAACAGAGTTGGCGCATACAATTCCGTCTATCGCTGACTGAACAAGGTGATACCAAGAGAAAGAAGGCAGCATGGCCGATTGGTCAGCACGTTGGACTCGCAATCTGGCAGCCCCGGATTCGAGTCCCACCATGGCCTCTTGCTCGACTTGTTCTCGGTCGTCCCGAGTTCAATCCTCGGCCACGCTTGTAAATAGCCAACTGGCTGCCTCCTGCCAGTTGGGGTTTTTAATCCTGTTATGTTATATTTAAAATTATTTGTTTCTAAGTATTTCAGTGGAATGCCTGTAAACTAGCTGGATAAGCTAAGTGCACTTTCCACTATGAAAAAGCCTTTTTAAGTGCTTGTCTCATAAGGTTGCATGCCATGCTAAGGGGTTGGATGCTGTGGCTCGTCCCAGCAACAAACTATTGGGTGTTAGGACATTGATGGTTGAATCCTCACTTGGTTTCACACCAATAGGACGCTTGTTCAGCAAATTGGACACTTCAGACACCCAGGCACAGACAATCGTTTTTTACTCACTAAAAAATGAATGGCACGCTTTGCCGCCTTGATTAACGATTTAACGGCTCCTTGATGCCACGGACTATCGGCAGGAGCAAATACCCACGTTGATTAATTCTGTGCGGAGATTCTCTGAAATGACTTGCAATCAATCTTTTTGCAGACTTCCTTGAGCTATCTCTCTGCACCCCTAATTTGAGAACATGGATCACTGTAAATTTTCTCTGGCCATCCACGGATACTTGCAACCTGCTGAGAGCCATCAGGAAATTACTTGTGTCATATCCAAACATCGCTTGATGTACACGGTCCTCATTGCCAGGTCTGTAAACATTACACCATATGCTTTGCCACTGGTGCGGTTTTGGACCTCGCCTCGTACCATATAAGGGCCAAACAAATCAAGCATGATATGGTTAAATGCAGGTACTGGTTTAAGTCTTGCTTCCGCCAGTAGTTCCATCAACAGCCCCAGGAAGTTTCCATCGCGTAACTTGCACAGCTGACTGTTCATTTTCACTGACCTTGCCAGTTTGTGTCCATGTGGTACCCAGTAGCGCAGTCTAAATCGGGCCAGAGGTTTCATCTCCTCCTCTCCAGGTGATCTGTGACATCATTGCGGGGGCCTGGGGAAAGAAATTTTAATGCCGTATCCCATAAACCAACACGCCCACTAATTCAATTCAATTCAATCTGTTCCCATCAGCTTTGGTTTATGGGATACGGCATTAAAATTTCTTTCCCCAGGCCCCCGCAGTGACGTCACAGATCACCTGGCTATGTCCAGCTTGATGAGTTTGTTGGATGAATAGGCGTGTAGCTGGATACTGATTCGGTAACAACGTCTGCATTGCCTTGTACCTTGTCAGCCGTCCGCCAACAACCCAGATTCCATTCACATCGAGTACAGGCCTCAGTTTAGCATAGTGACCTCCTCTGCCTTCCTTGTTGCTACTCTTCTTGAGCTCACCTTCAATGGATTTCTGCTTCTTTCAGGTGCTGAGCGCTTATCTGCATGGCATTTCCAGCACGGAAAGCTTTGCTTCTAGCAATGGTTATTAGTCTTGCAACTACTCAAATGACTCAATCGATATCACTGAATTTTTCATAGCGGATGAAAGTCGGTTGTACTGTGACAACAGTTGTGCTACAAAACTTCTCTCCTGGAAGCGGCTCTTCTTTCTGCAGCCCAAATTTGAGCCCCCAGTCGTCTATGGGTTTGTCAAACTAGGGGGACCTTTCCACCAGTGAGATCCCGTATTCAGTTCGTCGGGGGTGCGCCCACGTGGTAACCAATCTGCTGTATTATTGCGACCCGATATCTAGGCCCAACAGGACACATCTCCATTCGTTGCAGCTTGAATCTCTCCAGTTCTGACTCCTTTAAACACCTTGAAACGAGTGCTGGTCTTGTTAATTGTATTCAATACTGTTTCAGAGTCTACAATGTGCAACACTCTTCCCAAGTTGAACCTCATCTCTTTCTCAATGAGTTTTTGTCCTCGTTTTGGACAATACAGCAGCATTCAACTCCATCTGAGGGGTGGACAACTTATCCACAGGGGCAGTACGACACATTACCATAATACGTCGACGCCAGTAATCACCAAGCTACCATGTGATGTACACTGCAAAACCGTAGGCGAGATCACTTCCATTACTAAAAATGATGAACCAGGGTTGTCCTAGATTGCGAGTAGTCCCCATTTTTCCTCAGAGATAGTAGAGCGAGCGGAACTCAAGCCGGTGAAAATCATCCCTCGTGAGGAAGGAGAGACGCGGCGGGGAGAGAGAAAAATGAGGGACTACAGTTAAAGCCCAAGCTTTTGACCTTTCACGGCTGACTGACTTTGGATGTGAAGTTCTCATAGCCTTTCAAATCAATTAAGCGCATCCAATGGGATTTCTTCTCTCATTGAGCTGTTACTGCTTTTGTCATCGGTAAACTGGGGGGATATTTGTTGCAAGTAAAGGAAAACCCAGATACTAATTTTCTCCGTGGCTGTTTCGCACGAAGAACTTGATAGTGTAAAATGTGGGTCGGTAGGCAACACACGACTTTTTACTCATGCCAAAATGCTGCTTGTTCCAATGAATTTTTTTTCTCTGAAGGGTAGATTTATGCTCTGGAGGAAAACGTTTTGACTGAGCAAATGTGAGTTTTGCCGCTTATTTCGCACCGAGAGGTTGTGACACGCATGTTGATTTTCTGCGGTTATTGTTTATGGTCGGCATGATTTGCCGTCTAATGCAAGAGCATTTTCTTTGACCTCTTTTGAAATGTTAAGCTGTTCAATGCGGCTAAATAACGGTTTTAGGTTGTTTAATTTTTCCAGTGCCTCTTGGATCTGAATAGACTTGCTACAAGTCGAACTCTTGGCCGCGAAGCGGCCAAGCGCGAGCGACGAAGTCGCGAGAGGTCGACTTGTCTCGCTTGCAGGGTTTTCATTCGCATTTCGCGCCAAAAATGGGGAGTGGCGTGACTTGCATTTGGGGTTTCAAGTTTCATTTGCGAGTCCTTGACTTCAATGGCGGAATCCATCATCGAAGGAGCAAATTTGTTTACTGTGTGCGAAAGTTGTTTCTAACAGTGATTTTAGGCAAAAGTTGACGATCTCAGGTGGCCTGAAAAAAACAAAAACTTGTTTCAATCGCGAGTCAATACTGGGAAAGGAGATCTCCAGTGACTGTTTTTTAGCTATTTTTTTGTCGTAACTGACGTTCTGACAAGAACGAAACCCTTGTTCGGAAGCTACACGGAGTGAGAGAAAGCCTCCAATCGTTGAGGAAGGCCATTACAGAGGAAAAAGGAGGCATAACTTCAATAAAACGGCAAGCACGAAATTCAGATCGTGGTACGAGCGAGCAAAAGAGCAACAAAAGAGCTCTGTTTGTAGCGCGTGATGATCCCCCTTCCACCGACAACTCGATCGCGGCCCTGAGATGCAACGACACAAGTGGGTTTCGAAGATTTCCTTGAGGAAGAGAGTATTTTAACTGAAGTAAGTTTGAAAAAAAAAGAGTATTCACGGTCACATGTTCTGTCATGTTACAATTTGCTATTAAAAACTTAGCGTAATTCTCACACTCGATAAATTTATGTGGCACAAAATTTGTGCGGGTTCAATTTTTTGCGATTTTTCCAGTGATCCGCAAAAATAAGCTGCCGCAAATAAAATTCACCGCAAACATTTTTCCCGAAAAATTTTACTCCAGAGCAAATATTCTCCAAAGTGAATTCTTTATTGTTGAGGATCGCCTCGGGACTCCCAAATACTGTTTTCTCTTTCAGATTTAAAATATCCTCTAGCTGTTCCTCCGAGCAATCGTCTCCTACGTACGATGCTCTAATGCCACGGGAATTTAGGTTTGAGACCTGATCTTTCATGAGAGAAATCAACGGAACAATCACGAACACGATGGCATTGCTAGCCTCACCAAATAAATGATCGAAAGTGTATGGAGCCAGCTCAAAAGTCAGATTCTTGCCAGCTCCGGTTGGAGCAGACACAAAAACATCTTTCCCCGACAGATATGCTTCGATTGTTTTCCTTTGGTAGTCACGCAATTTTGAATAGCCCGTGGCCTGAAGAGCATCTTTCATCGCTTTCGCAATCGACCCCATATTGGAATTTGAACCGCAAGTCATGTTTTCAGTGCACTTAGTACTTGTGAGTGACAGCTTTATCCCCAAGGGTCCTTGGGAGCTACTCTGATTGGTCCAAGCGCACCGACCCGTTTTTGGGTCGGTAAAATTGGCGGCAATCAAGTATGAAAAGTACCTTCGTCCCGCGCCATATGAAATCCGACAAACGACTTTTTTGAAAGTCTAGGATCTGAATAATTTTAAGCTATTTTCTTTTTGTCCGTGAGTGTGACGGTTTTCTGCAATTTTTTGTCACGCTGGCCCAGGTCATTAGCGTTTTTAGCAGGATATTAAATTCTAACGGGGTGTGATTTACAGTACAGATCCAAATCTCGAAGAATGGATTGCAGCTTAAACTGAAGCTACATCAACTATGGAGAATTGCGTTGTGACTCAGTCATGATTGCTCTGAAAGCAATGAATTTTAGACTCCAGCTTGTTTTTCTAAGGATAATGTGTGTCTTTGGACCGGAGCGCGTAGTTCCTCCCTTGGTGATAACTTTTGAATTAGCCTTGCGACTGTTCTGTTATTACCACTTTGTGATAAGGCAAGACCATGGTTTTGGTTCTCCACGCGAACCTCATCAGTTACCGCGTTGGCTTTATGCTTAGTTGGTTCTACAAGAACAATTCTAGTTATTTGTTCTGTGCTGTTATTTGTTCTGCACTAGTTATTTGTTTACTAGTAAATTGTGATTATGTGGAGTGTTGATAGCGGCTGGCGCGTTTTTGACAGATGTTCACAGATTGCCATAGACGAGGCAATCAGAGTTATGCGTTGTGAGAGCAACGCATAAGTTCAAAAGCTTGGGCTGTGTCTGTAGTCACTCATTTTTCTCTCTCCCCGCCGCGTCTCGCCTTTCTCGCAGAGGGTGATTTTCGCGCACTCTCGCGTTTCGCTCACTCTACTATCCCTGAGGAAAAATAGGGATTACTTGTAGTCTAGGGTTGTCTGAGCGTATTCGGTGGCTGTAAGCAGCGGTCCAAAATGTTGTGCTGAAGTTCAAACAGGGCGCCCAAGAGGCGAAGCCATTTGGCACGCAGTTCGGTAGACAGCTGATTGGCAGATGAGACCATGTTTCTCTCAGGTAAATTTTCCCCAGAAAAATGTGTGAGCACACAAAGCCAAGGGGAGCAAATATCATCATCACTTGTCCCAAAACAATTCTTCTTATCAGCACCAGTGGTAAGGCCTGAGGCAAGTCTACTTTGTCGAGGCTGGGGCCAGTGTACACCCCTTTCCTCTTCTTGCTGAAACTGAGAGTAACTTCAAAAACTACAGTATCTTGCACCGGATTCCAACCAACACCCAACACCCTCAGCTTACCATCGGTTCCTTTCCTGAGGACCACTGGGTAAATTAACCTCGTCATTCTTAGAACTCAATTCACTGCCATTGTGAGTACCTGACTCCTGACTGAATTGAAAACACTTTTCCGTGAAACCACCCTTAGCAACCATGTTCTCATACCGTGGCAGTGTTAGCTCAGTCGGTAGAGCGTGTCGACTGCAGAGCGGGAGGTCGCGGGTTCGATTCCGGGGGCCGGACCAATACTCAGGGTCTTAAAATAACTGAGAAGTGAAGTCACTCCCTTTGCAGTGCAAGCGGCGAGACCTTCGCGTGGCTCGGATGACCACGTAAAATGGCGGTCCCATCTTCAGTTGGAGACGTAAAATACAGAGGGCCACTAGGGAGAATACTTCATAGTAATAGGTGTCACCCTCTTAAAACAAAGGAATTTTTTACTTTTTATCTTTTTTTTTTTCACGAGAACCTTGTATGGCTTCAGATTTACGTGGTTGAGAGCCAATTATATCATCCACATAGCTGGATCTTTTCAAGAGGTTAGCAGCCT
The DNA here is from genome assembly GCA_038088405.1 of Porites divaricata. Lineage (NCBI taxonomy): Eukaryota > Metazoa > Cnidaria > Anthozoa > Scleractinia > Poritidae > Porites > Porites divaricata. The sequence continues at coordinate 51,863,338 of JBBMOI010000001.1, read as the reverse complement.
TTGGACTGTCACTTTCGAACATGTCTGCTGTCTGGTAAATGGCTTTAGTGCTAATAGCGGGAGCCGGGGTGTCTGCCATATTGACGCGTGTCATAACATACACATCAAGAGCTTGATCTGTCTTGAGATCGCGCCACAGGAACCGATAACAGTGCCGCTCCAAAGGCTTTAAGAAGACCGAATTAAACATCTTGCAAATATCTCCAACAAGAGCTACTTTTACCTCTCTCCAGCGCAGCAAGATGCCTAGAAGACTATTCATAAAGCAATCTGGTCCTTTAGCCAAACAGAAATTGAGGGAGGTTCCCTTGCACACCTGGCTGGAGTTAAAGACAATACGCACTGGTGTGGATTTTGACTTTGGGTTGACCACAGCCAGGTGAGAGATGTAGGGAGCCCTTTTCTCGAAAGTCCCGGTAACTTTTCGGGCCCGAAATCAAATATTCAAATCGAAATGTAAAGAGTTAGAGCGAAGGTCCAGGCTAGCAAACTACTCCATTTTGTTTCATTAACTAATAGTTTTATCATGTTAGATGCAAAATTTCTATCTTGCATGTAAACAACAACAGCTTTACGCTCTACGTTAATTATCGGGACTTTCGAGAAATGGTCCCCAGACCATTTCTGTAACTCCTCCTCAGAGAGCTTTCTAGCAACACCTCGATCCAGCATATCCTCCATCTATCTTTGATATGTCTCCGCCCACTGCTTATCTTTGCTGAGAGTTTGCTCTGTCTTCCTAAGGGTAGCTAAGGCTGCATGATATTGCTGGTATGGTGGATGGGTCCACTAGCCAAGGATAGCTTGTTACCCGGCACTGATGCGCTACATCATATTCTAAATTCTTATGGATCAACTTCAACTCTTGCTCTTCCTTGAACGAGTAGGTTATGACCAACAACTGGACACATTCCACAACGACAACTACCACATCCCGGTGTGATTTCTGTTCCTGGGTCTTCACCACAAATAAAGTTTTCCACTTTTCGTCTCACATACCTCCCGGTGAGAAAAACATTTGTTTCATTTTTGGAGATAACATGCTTTTCACTTGTATCAAACACCTCCATTGGGGGAAACACAATCTGGCTGAAATTCTGGGTGAGTGTGAAGATATACATGGTGTGCTTCATGGTTAATAGCTGTGATTGTGAATTGTCTTGAAAATATTTGAGTCATACTCAGTTTGTTCAACTAGATCGGGATGGATACCTTGAAGGCAGACTCCAAACTGCAACTTTATGATCTCGACCCGCATGCAGTTCAGTGGTTCAAATCATACTTATCAAATCGCTTTCAGAGTACTTATGTAAATGGACTCTGTCAGACTATCTTCCTGTTAGTTGTGGGGTCCCACAAGGTTCTGTACTTGGACCCTTGTTGTGTCTCATTTATATAAATGACCTACAAGAATGCGAGCTGTCATCATCTGCACTCATGTATGCGGATGACACCTCGCTTACCCTTTCCGCCTATGACTCTGGGGATAGAGGTTGACAAGGCATTGGGGTGGCAATCCCATGTAGATATCATCTGTAAAAAGGTATCTGCAGGTATAGGGGCCTTAAAACATATTCGTTTCCTGGTGCCTCGCCAAAACCTACTGAAAATGTATGATGCTTTAGTCGCACCTTATTTTGATTATTGCTCCGAAGTCTGGGGATGTATGGGAAAAGGCCTGTGTGACCGACTCCAGAGATTGCAAAATAGGGCTGGGAGAATTATAACATTTAGTGATTATAATACAAGATCTGCGGATATCCTCCAAGACTTGAGATGGGATACCCTTCAGCAAAGACGCTCTAAACAGCTCGCAATAAGTGTTTTTAAGTCGCTAAGTAACCTTTACCCTGAGAGTTTAAAGAATATGTTTAAACAACCTCCGGGGTTCATTCCTATAACGTGCGACGTGCCTCGAACAACATTTTTGTACCGAGGCCCCGCACTGAAGCTACTAAGAGGGCTTTTAGCTATAGGGCAGCAGTCATGTGGAATGGCCTAGAAAATTTGCTTAAAGACGAGACAAATCTCAACTCTTTCAAGTCTGCCCTGTCTTTATCTTGAACCCGGGATTGCCTTGAGGGAGTTGAGATAGAATTTATGTTATTTTAGTTATTTAATGTACCTTTAAGGTTGATTGATTTTTATGTACGTAATTATAGGATAGATTGTATTAATGTATAGATATATTTTAGTATCAATGTAGTTTCTCTGAAAATTTTGTTATGTAAACGGCTCACTGGAAGAGCATTTTTAATGAAGTGATACCGTTAATAAAGCTTGATTGATTGATTGATTGAAATCCCCCGCATTATACTCAAGTTCTCCCCGAAATACCGTCTTTTGTCCTGGCCAGCTCCAGTTTTAAAATGCGTAGCTCCCTTTCCACGATCCCCCTCTTTGGTACCTTCGAATAACTTTCTCCGTCTTGGTTGGTGCTCATCTAATCGAGCCACCGCTTCTCCCTCTCGTTCCATAAACTTCACAAAGGGTTTGAATGGCTGGAGCTTCTCTATTTGACACATGTCATGATACTTGCGAATCCGTTCTATTCTTAGATGGTTTGGTAGGAGTTCATTAACATTGTCCTCGTCCCTCATTGTGGTGAGTGTTGAGCTGGTCTAACTCTTCAAGTTGACTATACGAAGAGTCTACAACATCAACAAATTCAACGAGCCCCTATAAGTAGATCCTCAAGGGCTGCTTGCACAGTGGCCCTTGCATCATCATAAAAATCTTCCAGTTTCTTCCACATTGCACCATACGCTTCCGGTTTAGTTACATAGACCGACTTGATCCTCTGACTTGCTTCTCACTTCACTGATTTCATTAGTTCGTGAGCCAGGGCTGTCTTGTTCTTGTATGCCCCCTCTGCCAACTGCTTCCAGACGTTTTTAAACTCTGGCCAGTCCTTTCGCCGTCCTGAAAAAGTTGGGAAGGTCATCTTATTTAAATGGACGCCAGTCGCAACTGCCGCTTTATTTTGATCTGCTACCCCATTGCCTGCTAAGGTGGTATGGTAAAGTATTCACTTGCTGTCCAGCATAAGGCTGTCCTCCGGTTGACTGTTGAAATGAGGGCATTGGGCATACTGTAACCTGTGTGGCTGATGAAAACGGCTCTCGTGAGAAGATTGTTTGCCTGGGTTGGCATGGCATAACTGGCAAGCTGATAAGGAAAAACATTCATCGTGTGTCCAGGATAAACACGAGTTGCTGTTGGTTGATGAATGGGTGACTGAGAAGGAAGGTACTAATGGTGTGGTATTTCCATCTTGGTTGGGGGAATCAGCTGATGGAGGTATTAAATCAAGTTGAGCAACATTTGTTTTCTTAGCTGCTTTTGCCTGCATAAGGGCATTTCTGGCCCCTGTATACAACTAACTCAGGCAGTCAATTCAAATCCATTGACAATCCAGTGCTCTGTATGTTCTTCATCTGAAATCAAAATTTCATACTCCTTATCTATTATACAAAAATCGTGAAAAACCGTTTCCAGTTCAACCATCAACACTGTTAAAATATCGATGTCTAGAACCCTATCAACAGCTCTGGTTAGTCAACGTGAGGCTGTAGTAACTTGCTGCTTGGCCTTAGTTCTGTCCTGTCTTCTACAGCACTCATAACTTAAAACTTCATTCACAAGTCAATATGAGTACAAATATACTGGAATATGTTGTCTGGGAACTTAATTGAGAAATTCAAAACACAATCTGATTTAAATTGACTCCCAAGATAAAATGCCTAAAAATACAGATTCAATTTTTTAAACAAGGACCAGCTTACAAAAAAGAAGGACCGGATCCTAATAAAGAATCTAATCAGCAATAAGTGAAAATATAAGACAAAAAAGCAAGGCTGATTTTACAGTCGGGAATATATTATCTTTTGACCAATATTTCGGAAGGCACGGCCTTCCTTCTTCAGGGTCTTACAAATAATGAGACGTTACAATTTGAAAATAAGAAATAGCGTGCAATGTGATACTATGATAGCAAGTGAACGTAGAAAACAAAAACCGTTGAAGTAGTGATTGAAAGAAATTTGAAATAGAAAAATAATTGATAACAAAGAGAAGAAATAAATATGGTATTACATTTCATCTTTCTTATTAATACCTAAAGGTTCAAGAGTTTTACCTCTCTCGATAAGGTATGCCTCTCTAGCTTTTCGTATACTGTCTCTATTAGATTTGGTAAGCTCTAGTGGGATGAGGGTGATGTCGTTAGCAGAGTGATCATCGGTAAGAAAGTGTTCTGAGACTGTGGTGGGTTTAGAGATATTAGAGGGGTTATCAACTGGTCTGCGGTGTTCGTTGAAGCGGTCTTTAAGTCGTCGTTTGGTTTCACCTATGTATTGTTTGGAGCACTGGTTGCATTGTATCATGTAAATGACGTTTTTTGAGTTACAGTCAATGTGATTAGTGATAGGTCTGGTTTCGCCTGTAGCGTGGAATGTGTATGAAGTTTGTCCGTCAGATATGTATTTGCAAGTGAGACAGTTTTTTCCGCAAGGGTATGAGCCACGGGGCTGGTTGTGTTGTACAAGGTTGCGAAGTTGAGCCCTCACTAGAAAATCACTGAGTTTACTGCTGCGTCTATAAGCTACAATGGGTGCAGCTTTAAAGACGTTGTAGCAACGGGGGGATGAAATAAGGATGTGAAAGTGTTTGCGAATAATGGATGAGATGGAACGAAGGCTCAACTTAAATGAGATGCAAAGTAAAATAACTTGAGATTTTATGTAGGCGTTGACGCACGTAAAGCTTAGTAGCTCTTAAATGTTGCTTAACGACCAAGTGTAAAGACTACCATTAAACTGATTTGAGGTTCTCGATATTTTCCGACATTGGCTGTTAAACGGGGTCATGGTTTGAAGGTCGTGGCGGCACACCTCTACCCAAACATTCCTTGAGTGCCCCCCGGGATTTCAGGGTGCTAAAGTACTGACTTACGTAATTCAAATGTGCGTAAGCAAAATCAGCCAGCTCTATCTTTCTATCAAAAGTTGTGACTCAGAAACTGTGGATTGAGTATTTTTATTCGAATTGTGGTCGTTTCACCCGAAGTTGTTTCGTCCGGACGAAAGTCAATTCGCCCGATAACAAACAGCGCTCTACAACACGGCTTATCAGAGATGTTTTTAGTTAAGCTTGGATTCTGTTGCTGCAATTGCTCAGAAACGAGCAGTCTGAACGATCTTATCAATCTCAATAATCACTTTCGAGATACTGAAACCGACTATACATAAAAACTGACGTCTACATTTACTTCAGCGATCGCTAAGCTACGTCGATCTTTGATATATATTTTGTGAAGTTTTCACTGGTAAAAGTTGTTGGCACTGTCATTCACGTTTATTCATTTTTTCAGGCTTGAAGAACGGGCAAAACGACCTGTAAGTGTTACCGTTTTATTCTCAAGCGACACCTCCATCGGCAGCAAAATGTCAAAAATATCATTAGAAATGCACAGAATATGGACAACAAAAGTACAAGTTCCATGAATAGCGATATGCAAACACTAGGAAGTTTTCCGTTCTTTGGAAGGGCTTTTTTAACTCTATGGATATAGTTTATTTGTTCTGGGGTGAGAGAATCACCAATTCCTATCAATTGCTGAATTTGACAGGTAGTCACGACATTGATAAGGTTTTGCATGTGACTGAATTGTTGAAATCCTTGTATTTCGACTGGTTTAATGTCCAGCTGGAAAGCTAAAAGCCCTATGTAGGCATCATCGGGTCCAATTCTTTTAATATGTCTTGAAAATCCCACCATCTTGGGAATCAAATTCCATGATAGGACAAACATTGAACCTTTGCAAAACACCGGGTAATGGTCCAGGGAGAGATCATCTTTCTTAACATAATGTCGATGAGCCTTGTCTCTGACAACTTCTCCCTGATAGAGAATACCACCATAGATAGAATGCTCATCACTTCGTTTGATCAACCACTCAATTAACTTGGGAATTTCGATATAAACATCATCGTCCGTTTTGAGAACATAGGAACACTTGATTTTCGATGCCCACTGGAATGCCATTAGAAGTTTGATGACAATATTTCGATATTCGTCTTTGTAGTCACCGATAAGTAAGTCTCTTTGGCCCCTGTGCTCAGCCATTATGATCTGGTTCATTTCAGCGTTCTGTGGCTTGCCCATTACAAACACTACTTTCCATATAGCATCGTTTGGCCCACGAATTTCCTCACAATTGCCCCAAGTCTTTCGTATCACATCTCTCCTTCCCGCATTTACCCGTTTGTTAGGTGAAGAAGACACGATAACAAGCAAAAATATGGGTTGCTCGAGGTAAGGTTGAGGTTCCTCGACCGGAGATAAGATGGAAAGACTATCTTTATGATTTCTTAAATCAATCCATTTGATGCTTGGTGGGAAAAGGCGCCTGAAATTCTTGTGGCACAATACCAAAACTAATACCACAGCAAACCATAATAGTCGGCGACGAAATTGTCGCATGTCAAAACAGTGAGTTCTTGTCCTTCATAAGGTAATTTAGAAAAGAGCTGGTAGTGACACTCACCCGATGCTACAGCGACAATGGTCAATTTAAGAGCTTATCTGAACAGTTTCCTCTCCTAGGGATTAGAGCTTCTATTTGCGTTTCGCTTGGTCAATTCTATCGAAACCACCCGTTTTACATATTGAAAAGTTTCCAAAACAGTTACTTCAATGAAGTTCCGGTGCACCTAATTAAAAGTGTGGCTTTAGACCAATCAGGTAAAAGGTACTAGCAACGATTAATCAAGGAGCCAATGACATTTTTGTGCCTTGGTACTTCATCCACTAAACTTTCGGTCATCCCTCCCATATTTATCATGAATTCTCCGAGGTGGCGGGTAATAGTTTTGCACGTGGATTTTTACATGAACTAGGTATCAGAAGCTATCGAATATACCATTTTTATAACTGCTGGGAATGACAAGCTGCAATGTTTGAGGTAATATTTTGCATAACTTAATTGATTAACAGGATTATTAGGAACACTTGATTTTCGATGCCCACTAGAATGCCATTAGAAGTTTGATGACAATATTTCGATATTCGTCTTTGTAGTCACCGATAAGTAAGTCTCTTTGGCTTCTGTGCTCCTCCATTATGACCTGGTTCATTTCAACGTTCTGTGGCTTGCCCATTACAAACACTACTTTCCATATAACATCGTTTGGCCCACGAATTTCCTCACAATTGCCTCAAGTCTTGAAAAGCTTATCTGAAGAGTTTCCTCTCCTAGGGATTAGAGCTTCTATTTGCGTTTCGCTTGGTCAATTCTATCGAAACCACCCGTTTTACATATAACAGGTGTCGCTATTTTTTGTAGTGAAATCTGCCAGGTTAATAACTACAAAAGGTGGGCTTTGTACTTATTAATAGTAAAGAGCGGTACGTTAGTTATTAATCGTAAAGAACGTCATTTACGATTAATAATTATGTGAAACATAGTTAATAATCGAGAAAACCACGATTAATAACTACGTTTGACAGGCTTTGTAGTTATTAATCGTAAGGTTGTCAATTTCTCCAGTAAAGCTAACTCAAGAGCTAACAACCGCCATTGCAGAAAAGAAAACAAACTCAAAGTCTTTTTTTCAAGGTCCCTGTTTTCACAAAAATATATCCCTGAAAACTTTTTGAGAGGTCGAAGTTTCCATTGAGCTAATTTTTTGATCGATTTTTTGTCTAAGAAAGCTAGGTTCTTTGGCTCTATTTTTTCGATAACCTGACATCGCGAGCGGGCGGCCTCGGCGAGTTTGCTGTGCACGAAATTGTAATAACCGATATAAAAAATAAAATGTTAATCCACATTTTTCAGTTCAAATTACTCTTCCTTTAAATTTTAACTTGGAGAGAGACATCTTAATCCTTCCCAAATGTAACGACAATAAATAAGTGCAGAATAATTCGCTATCGCTATGTTTTTTCTCGCTTTAAATCGTCGACATTGTTACATTGATTTCTCCAAAAAACGTGCAAAAACGGCAGAGAAATGTACAAAGAAGTTGTGATGCACGTACAAAGTTGTTGTTTTGCTTATTATAAACTTATTGTTGTTTTAAAGTTCTCGTTGACGTCGCGTTGTTGGGACTTTAAGTTCCTAATTACGCATGAAACGTCCTTTTCCATTACATTGTCCAATGTATGCTGAAATCTGGGCTACCGATAGCCAATTAGATTAGAGAATTTTGTTATATTTAGGATAAGCGGCACAGTGACTGTGTACAGAAACTCAGATCGAGCGCTTTTGTTCAAGAATTATATTTAATGAAAGAGGATGAAGAGGAGGGTGGTGCCGTGCTGTCTTCCAGGTTCAACCATGGAAGATAAATAAGGGGGTCGGTTAGGCTGGATTTGTGAGAAATAATTATCTTCAGACTGATTTGATGAAGTGTTAAAGAATATTGCAGACCAGTACTGGAAAAGTGGATGAGCACTTGGGAGTCTTAGGGAAGTGATTGATTTGGAAACACCACCCTATAAACGATTTTAACATCTGCAGGACTCAACAAAAATGCCAACTAACTGACTAAACGATTTTTTTGCTGCTTACAGACTAATTAGTGTTTTTTTAGCTGTTTACTGTCTAAGTAGCATATTTTTACTAGCTGTTTACTGACTTCAGCTATACCCCATTGACACCCTCATACATACATAACTTCACAGGAGTTCAGGCTTCAGAAGTAATCATCGTTTATTTCGACAGTGCTGTTTCGTATGGTCCGAAAATTATAGGTCCACACTCATCAGGCAACTTCAACTATGTATGTATTTACATATTCTTGAACTTGACTTGAATGTATTTCAGAAAAAATTCATAATCATCTGTACAAAGGATCTCTGCAGTCTAAACTAGCGAAATTTAGTTAGCAAGTTCATGCCCCCACAAAAGCAGATACCTCCTCACGAACTTTATGATAAAGTAACACAATCATCCAAATTATAAATAGCAATCACATGATTTATATGATCAAATAACGTTATTTTTATATCTCATAGCAACCGTATTTCCGCTCTTTTGCCTGTTGTTGTAATGTAACGGTCAGTCGTTGATATTACCCGGATGAGTGTGGTCATCTTTTTGCCACACGAAACAGAGCCGTGGTAGTAAAACGATGTACTACCTCTGAAGTCTTGAACCAGTTTATTATAATATGTATTTACTTACATACATACCTACATATGCTTTATTTAACGTCGAAGTTAGAGTAGCTAAAGATAAACTAGTATCTTCGAGTTATAAGTATAGCGGTTCTAAATACTACTAAAATTGTGAAATTCACAACATTCCAAAATTTTAAACCACTAAAAGGAGTCATATACCAGAATCTTGCGCTTGAAATCAGAATAGTTAGAAATTCGAAAGGCCATGTACGGAAAGGATTGAAGACCATAATGCACCTATCAATGTTAAGCCCCAGGGTGGGGGAGAGGGGGGGGCAGACCCAGGGGAATTTGACATTTTAATGGAAGCCAGAGTCAAATTCCCGACCCCCAGGCACCTAGTAAATGTCAATTTCCCGCCTCTGGGACAAATTTTTCTAACAGAGTCAGGACTTGATAATTGACAGGTTGGAAAGGATATGTCTTTTACAACCTCACATAGAAACAGAAACAAAAGGAACGAAGACTCTTCTATTTATAAACATTCGATCATACAATGAAAGAAGTGATGGTTCATATATACCGAAAAATAAAACAGATTTCCTCACCTTTCTTTCGCTCATGTTGTCTTGTTACTTTCAAGAAAAGGAGAGGTCATTTACCTCTGGTGACTTCTGGGTATTACCAAGATGTCAGGTCACTCATTTCCAGTTTCTCTCGGACTTCCAAGATGGCGGCCATGTCAAATTCTCGACCTTGGGCCAACGCTTAAATGTCAAAATCCCTACCCAGGGGAAGGCACGCTCAGTCAATTTCCCGTGGGTAGCCCGGCCCCTCCCCCCCACCCTGGAGCTTAACATTGATAGGTGCATAAGTCGTAGTTTTCAGAGACAGTAGAGACAAAGCATAATTACCGCGTAGACTATAGGATGTTGACCGGACATTAAACATATTTCTTAGATAGCCTGGGTAGCAGGTAAAAAAAACCAAGCAGTTGTACAATATAATTAAGAAATTCTGAAGGCGTCTTGACAGTGTAAAGTAAAACAAATCTGACAAAGTATTTAAGGATATTCACGATGGCTAAATGTAATTATTCACTAAGAAAGCCTCCTGTAAGGTGATGACGTTTTGGCGTGAAGGACGTTGTTGCTCCACCAGTTTTCTAAGTTGTACTGCTGAATAAGTTCATAGAAGTTTTTCCAGAAAAGTAAAGTCATATTGTCGAAAGTTATGATGCGACCGTGAAACTTAATCGCCTCCTTTCTACTTGGACGACATTCTGACGTCCATGGCTTTGGAGGTCGACAGCAGGCATAGTGGAATGACATCATGGGCCGAAAGATTATCCGCCTCATGTTGTACGCATACGGAAGTTCTTTCCAGCCACTGTCTGCATAAAACTCATTAAGTAATTCTTGATCCGTTTGGCAGGTGTCTTTTTTGTTGTTTCTCGCCATAGTTTCATGATTTCCTGGTAGGTTTTCAAATCTGGCTTGAAGACCAGAAGCCCTGCATTGAAACAAGGGTCCAAAACGCCAGGTCTGGAGCAAGGGGCAATGGGAAAGCGTTCCGGAATCTCAAAGAGTTCGTCGATGTTAGGTATCAGCATGTAATTAGCATCAACATAAATCATTTTGGAGAAGTCTGTGTAGTTCCACGCGTGAAATCTTGTGTGTGTTCCCTTAATTCTGTTTCCTAGAGGTCTTCCAAATAGTCCGCTATTTCGATCTCCACCAACTCTAGCATCCATCCAGTCACAATCCATTTCTTCTACCGAACGAGTCTCCCAGCCGACGCTCTGAAAAAAATAAATAATTTATTCAAACTCTCTTGCAGTAAAAAAAGGACTGAATTATCGAGTTAAATTTACAATTATAAGGCAACATCTAGAGTATAGTAACTTACAGATATAAAGTTAAAAAGACAATTGAATCACTTAAAAAAATTTAAATGTAAAGAAGTCCTCCACTCTCTTTGTCCTACAGACCTGCATGTTCCGGAAAAGATAATACTTTTGTGTTTTCTGCTTTAAGGTGTAGTTAGGCGCGTCCAGAAGTGGGCTGGGAAGTAGGTGGTGCAGAGGGTGGCTGGGGGACTTCATTTTCGCCATATATTTGTAGCACAGGAGTACTCTTCTATCATCTAACCTATCTAGTTTACCTAACTGTAAGGCATGAGCGTATGACTCTGCCTCAGGATAGATTATGTTAAGCGCCCCTTTTTGCACTCGCTCTGTGGCTTCGGACAGATAAGCAGGGATGTTCTACCACACTGGTACAGCATACTCTAAAACTGGTTGGACTGAGCTAAGGTATATCCTCAAGATGTTGGGTTGGCTCACCCTGGCTCTACGGAGAACTCTAAGGGGGTATAATTTCTCACAAGCTTTCTTAATAATGTAATCAACGTGACAGTTCCACTTCAGTTCATTGTTCATAATAACTCCTAAGATCTTATAGGTATTGGCACACTTGATGACATTACCGCCAATTATTATCGGGTTAATGAGACAATTAGAGTTGCGTAGGAAATTAATATGCATTTCTTTACATTTGGTTGGATTAAGTCTCATATTAAGAGAAATGGCAAAATTGTGGATGTCTGATGCCACTACATTAAGTAAGCTAGGGGAGTTCCTTGGAATTATTTCGAGAGCACTGGTGTCATCGACGTATTTGATGCGCAGCCTCCAGTCAGACAGCAGTTTGTTCGTCATCACCGTAAAGAGGATCACACCCAGTTTAGTTCCTTGGGGCACACCTCCTTTTAGAGTTAACCAATCTGACAGAGTTCTTCCGATTCTAACTGCTTGCATCCGGGATGTCAAGAATGCCGCAATCCAAGATAAAAGGGCTGGATGAACTTCAAGATCTGCCAGTTCTTGCATCAATATTGAATGATGAATTAAATCAAACACGTTAGAAAAATCTGCGAAGAAAATCCGAGCTGACGCCTCACCACTATCAACTGCCTCGTAGATCGCTTGAAGCATATATACCAGGTGATCTGTGACGTCACTGCGGGGGCCTGGGGAAAGAAATTTTAATGCCGTATCCCATAAACCAAAGCTAACGGGAACAGATTGAATTGAATTGAATTGGTGCGCGCGTTGGTTTATGGGATACGGCATCAAAATTTCTTTCCCCAGGCCCCCGCAGTGACGTCATAGATCACCTGGTATAAGGGCATCTGAAGCGCTTTCCTTGTGTTCTCACTGACATCTTTTGAAATTAGCGCAATCATATTCGTGTGACAAGAAAATGTTCCTAAGGGCCAGTTTACGTGAAAGTGGGGGACCCCAGGTAGGTGAGGTAACATATGGCGGGTTACCCCACCTAACATGTAAACGTGATCACATTAAAATGAAAGATTATATGGACCGGCGGGTTACCCCACCTAAGCGGGTTACCTCACCTATGTGGGGTACCCCATGTCCATGTAAACAGGCCCTAAATGATGAGCGGAACGCGCTGATCAAAAACATGTCAACAACAGGAGCCAATTAGTATAGGCTCCTGGCGCTAATTACTATAATGGCTGTCAAACTTCAAATGTTTGGCGGCGAAATATGTCACGTTCACGTGAAAGTAGACCACGCGGGTCACGGAAACAACAGACAAAAATAACCTACGCAGCACGCGCGCGAACTTTAAATAGATTTAAAAAAAAATTATCATGGGCACAGGGATTCGCTCTCTTAATAGCTCATTCTCTCTTGAGAATAGTGAATAACAAGCAAATCTAGTTTAGATTTTTATATCGCTAGATTTTCCCTTATTATTATTGATCTTCGTATGTTCTTATTTTGATTTTAATTTTCTTGGTTTCTTTCTTATTTACTTATTTATGTATTTATTTGTTTCTTTTGTTGCAATATATACTGGATTATTGTAATTTGCCGAATTACAATAATCCAGTATATATTATAACGAAAGAAACAAAACGAGTCTTGTACTCATCCGTGTAATGTGGATAAATAAAATACCTAAGTATCTATATCACTCATTTACATCACTTTAATGCACCTTTCCATTGTTTTGAACAGGGTGTTATTTTCAATAACCGATGGAAGGGTAGGTCACTGACGTGGAATCCCGCTCGCTCTCTCCTTGGCCGTCTTAAAAATTAAGAAGGTCTTGGAGCTCAGGCATTATCCTATATCTCAGTGATATACTAAATAATGAAAAGAAAAATTAGCCTGTAGAAAGAACAAACTGTGATGACAAAGGGTATTTTAGAATAACAAATGAGTTGTTGTCTTTTGTTCACGTTGTCACGCCTTCATGGCACAGAAGAGAAGTACTTCAAATTTGTGGACCTGACCAGTGTAAGAATTTAGTATGGGAAAGTCACGTTGGGCAACAAATTTTCGTCGTCTTTGAAGATTTGTATCGTTAAAGGAAACAAAATCCAGCTTGCTTTCGATAATAAATATCCTGAAAATAATCAACGCGTGCCAAGACGGCGTTAAACATGGAAAAAAACTGTACAGATGAGTGGTTTTATTTCTTATGCGGCATCATCAGCACTATGGGTAAAATTATGTTAAAATGTGTGGAGAGCAGGGCTTCATAGCTGTGCATGAAACGGTGCATTTGGTTAAATTTATAGGCAAAGGTTGCTCAATTGTTTTTTTCGAGTGCTTATTGTACGCTACTTAGTACTGCAGGATATAAAGTACTAAATTAAGTATTCGTTCCGGATTCATATGGTCTACGTGGCCGCACAACAACATCAGAACAAACTTACACAATTTCCGGTTTGTGCTAATGTTGGTGTGCTTTTCACCTTAGATATTCTGTCACAAGCTTGCAAGAAGCACATCCAAACTCGATTTTCTCTTTAGTAATTTCGGTTTTGGAGTATTACACAGCCAATAATGTTTATGTCATGTTTCAGTGCATAGCGGAGCTTTCTGCGTAAGACACAAAGCCAGGGATCCGAGTTTTGTAGCCTACTTTGATCCGAGTCACTTTAGTTTCTGATTTAACCAATTAATTGAGTTACTTGGACCAGGTTTTGTTCCCTATAACAGTAGTGCCTTTTATATATTGAAAAAAAGGTCAAAAAACGTTTTAAAAACGCTCACTGCGAATTTTGTGAACAATTTGCATGTCGGAAATGTTTCCCATACAAAGCCTTGGAGTGGAATGCGGGGGTCTAAGGTGACAAAACCTATTTTAGCAATAGTGGAAAGCGCTATTCAATTGCAATTACACCCCCGAGGGGAGGGGGTATTCCTGGGATTTATTCTTGGTGGGGGCATGCCGCCGGGTTCTCCAAATCCTGACCCTATTTCAGACCAAAAGATGTCATTTTCTACACCCGTTTTCAAACCAGGCCTCCAAACTCCATACTCGTTTTCAGACCTCCCATATAAGAATTTATGATATCATTACTTAGATTAAAAGACCAACAAAGATATTTGTAAAAAAGCCATTTTGAATTCTCTTATATTTTCATTTGGAATTGAAACGAGAAATCATACCCGATTCCAGACCAAAATAGGCAAAATGTGTGACACGAAATATTTGCGGGAGTTTATTTTTGCGGATAGGCGATTTTTTTGTGTTTTGCGGGAACTACTAGTTTTTGCGATTTAGGACAGATTGGTTTTTCTTGCTGGGAATTAATTTTTGCGATTTTCAGAACGTACCCAGTACCCAACATTGATAACATTTTCGTTTTCATTGAGTACGTGCAATAGAAATACATATTTTCAAACGATAAACCAGTATTTCGTTTTGTTTCTGAATGAAGGAGACAAGTTGTGATTGAACAGACACGATTTCTTAGTACTGTATTTTCGTGTAGGGGAATATTTTACTCTGGAGTAAGTTTTCTCGGGAAAAATGTTTGCGGTAGTTTTTATTTGCGGGAACTTATTTTTGCGGATCGCTGGAAAAATCACAAAAATCGCAAAAATTAGAACCCGCAAAGTTTCGTGCCACGCGGTACTTCCTATAGAGTGTTTTCACTCACGTGGCAAGCATCTATGCAAATTTATTAGAACAAAAGAAATCATTTGCATAAGAAAAGAGTACAACTCCCAGAGGATTGGTTTGGGACACCAACATGGCCGTCGTTTCATTGTTTTGGGACACCAATATGGCCGCCGTGACGTCATGTGAAAACACTCTATATGGCTTATATAAGGGAGTACTCCCCCGGGAAAAATTCACTTAGACTTTACTAGTTAAGGTACGGAAAAACGGTCAACACAAAACATGCAACTTGTCTAGCAATATTGATGCAAAACGAGTTAAATAAATGGCGATGTTGCGAGTTTTACCAACCACATCAAGCCTGTGTTGCAACACAGGTTTGATGTTTGATGTGGTTTTTAAAACGCGTTTTTTGTGGCCCGTTTTATCGAAGCTTTAGTACATTCTGCACGTCGACAAATTCCCTCAGGAGTAACGACACAAAAAGTGATAATATGCCCCTGCTCATCATTTATTGGTTGACTGATCAAGTGAAAATTAACATATAACTTTTGCCAAGCGAAGCTCTCGTTTTAATAATATACTCATAGTTTACGGAAACAAAAATTAAGAAGTGTAATGCTAAACGGCGACAACAACGAGAACGGCAAAAAATCAATAGGTCCAATTAACCAAACAACAGCTTTTCACGTGCAACACACTTTTTTGTCCATGTCAACTTACACGTTTTATGTAGGAAATGTCGTCTGACTTCCTGTTCGCTTTTTTCATAATTTTCTGTCCCTCCTTTATGCCTTGGTGGCCGCTAGCATTTTTCGTTTGTTCACCGCCTCTATAAAATTTTCATGTTTTCCATGCAAAAAAAAAAATCGTCTCCTTTGTTATTTTTATCTCTCGCTCTAGCTCTTCCTCTGTTATCCGCGCCAACGTAGACATTTAAATTAAGTCGAAAAAAAGACGGCTCTATTGTTGTTGTTTCTCTCTAAAGTCCGGGAGGCCATGCGATTTACCGCCAAAACGCGTGGACCGTGCTTGAAATGCGAAATTTCACCCCTTCTTACATGAATGAGGGGAAGTACGGACGTATGAACACACCATTTTGTCGGAACAAAAATTTCTTGAGTGCATAGATAACCAAATTTTCTTAACTATGGTGTTCCGCTATTAAAGTGTGCCTCACGTTAAGTGTCTGTATTAGCGTGTTTACAGTAACGGTTTAGACCAGGCCAGGCACTTGTTTTAAACAACTTTATTGACGAGAATAGCACTCACCATAAAAGATTATTCAGAGCTACTAAGCAACTACTTGCTAAGAAAGAGGAATTGTCGTTTCTTAATTATCAGGACAAATCAAAACTAGCCAATGACATCGGCGGTTTTTTCGTTTGAAAGATAGGTAGAATTCGTTCTGATATTGAAGCTACAGACATCGATCCAAGCGTGCGCGGAAGTAGATTCTGCGCATGTTTTTCATTCCTTTCAACCTCCCTCGGAAAACGACGACTCTTCGCTCATCCGTAAGGCTGCTGAGAAGTCCTGCCCGTTGGACCCGATGACGACTTTTCTGCTTGTTGGCTGCCTTGACGTGCTCACCAGTTGCCTGTTATTTCACGAATTATAAATCTTTCGCTATCATGCGGCCGTTTCTCTGATGAATGGAAAGAGGCTCTGGTTACTAGCCTCCGATCATATCCTTAAGAAACCTGGCTTTGACCCGACGCAGTTGAATAAGCTCCGCCCTGTCAGTAACTTGCACTTGATATAAAAACTGACAAAGCGTGCTGTTTTCGACTAAATTCACAGTCATATGAGTCGATTCGTCTTTTATCCAACCTTACAATCCGCTTACCAAAAGGGTCACAGCACAGAAAGAGCGCTACTGAAGGTCCAGAATGACATTCTTATGAATATGAATTGCAAGCATGGAACCCTTCTAGTTCTTCTAGATTTAAGCGCAGCGTTCGACACTGTTGACCATAACATCCTGCTTGCTCGTTTAAGTCAAGTATCGGCATTAATGGCACCGCCCTGAATTGATTTCGTCTTATCTTAACAGCGAGTCTCGCTAAATGGCTATACATCTGACAGTTTTAGGCTTCCTTATGGCGTTCCACAAGGATCTTGTCTGGGGCCATTGTTGCTTACCAAATATTCTAGCAAACTCTTTGAAGTCATCAAATACGATCTACCTGAGGCAAATGCCTGAATTCCTGTTCGCAACTTTACCTGTCGTTTAGTCCTGACTTGGCTACTAATCATACAGATGCAGTCGTTGCCATAGAACGTTGTATATCGGACATTCATACGTGGATGCTTAGGGATAAGTTCAAACTTAACCACGACAAAACTGAGTTCATGTTGATTGGAACAAAACAGCAACTTTCCAAAGTAAAAATTGATAGCCTTACCGTAGGAAGCATTGACGTTCATCCTGTCACTGTGGCAAAAAATTTAGGGACATTGTTCGACTCTAATTTGAATCTCCAGGAACAGATCCAGAAAACCTGCAAATTTGGGTTTTTCCATTTATACAATATTCGGCGTATCCTAAAGTATCCGTCTCAGGAATCTGCACGCACTTTGGTCCACATGATGCTTTTATCATAGGTCGTATAGTTTACAGCCTTCTATTTGGTTTACCCTTTGTTCGTCTACTTAAACTCCAACGCTTGCAAAATACAGCTGCTCGGCTTATATCCAATGTTCCTCGCTACAATCACATAACACCAGTGCTATGTTCGTTACATTGGCTTCCCGTCAAATTTTGTATTGATTTTAAAATTCTTCTTATTACTTTTAAAGCTATGTACGGTTATGCGCTTGTTTACTTGATTGACTTGATTGTCATTAAAGAACAGCCGCGCTATAATCTCCATTCAGCTAAACGGTCTAATCTTAAAGTTTCCTAGTTTAAAACTGAAAAAGACTTTTGGGTATCGTGCTTTTTCATCTGCGGCCCCTAATTTATGGAACAATCTGCCCCTTCACATCCGTCTTGAGCCCAATTTTGAACGTTTTAAAGCTTACTTAAAACACATCTTTTTAGACTAGCTTTTGATATGTAATGTTTTAAACCTACAATGTAATATATTTCGTGTTTTTATTAAAATTTTTAACGCTGTTTTGTTAACAAAGGTGCAATTTTCTTTGCCGTTGTCTATTTTCAGCGTATGACCGACAAGAAACGCCTGATGTGTGCTATGAGCTTTCTTTCCTCGTGGAAGAGGGCATTGGTCTCCTGGGTTCATTGTAGAAGAAATAACCGCAGAAAGGCCGGAAAATGTTTGCTGTTTACAATTATTTGCCTGTTTATGTATCTAAAACTAAACGCTATGACTCCAGGAACATACACCGGGAATAAACCCTGGAGTCCTTCGCCAAAATGCAAGAATTCTGAACAAGACATAAACCAAATGGTTCAACTCACATACAAAGTACATGCAATATTAGAAAAAATGGCAATCGATTGCTGGCTTATGTACGGCTCTTTATGGGGACCTTTGCGAGGTGTCGAGGGTCCCCTCCCGTGGGACGACGATGTCGATCTTGCTATTAATGGCGATGGTCAATTCAGCCAAACGTCATTTGAAGAATTCAAAACCATTTTTGTGGTTCTTGGGCTGTCTGTGGAAAACAGGCTGTGGCAGAGTTCGCTAATTGTTATCTCTGAAGGAGCCCATTGGCCATCACTGGATTTGTTTGTGTTTTACAATTATAATGGAATGATGAGGAGACCTGGTATCGAGTCCTGGTTGATACCATTCAACTACAGACTTTATCATACATTTCCTGCTGACTTAGTCGAACAACCCTTGCCTAAAGTGAAGTTTGGATTCTTTAATATCTCAGTTCCTAGAAATGGCATTGAAATCATGAAACACTTGTATCCGTATAATTGGTGGAAAGTTGTGAGACCGATAGGTTGTGATAATTATCAGACTACTGAGCTTTCACACTATACCGGATAGCTTCTGTGTCGACACGAAAAGCTAACCGGTGTAGTGGCACAGAAACGGCACCGAACCGGTGCAAGTGGTTCACAGACATCGATCACCGTACCGGAGCGGTTGGCCGAGAGGGTTTGATGATTAAATCCCAATCCTCACATTTACTTTCGTCTCAGTTGATTCCAGTCCTCTCTCGTACTTATTCACTTCCGTTTCCGGTCCGAATAAGTGTTCACACTGCGCCAAAGTGAGGCACAGAACCTATCCGATATGTGACGCCTCACTGTCGACTGTGTCGAGATTGGCGCTGCTCAGCTTCGCTCTGTTACAGAAATCGCGCCGAAATCGCCGTTGTCATGTGTGAACAGAAGCCCTATCCAGTATGGTTTCGTGCCAGCGTAAGGGCTATGCTTTATAATGTGAACATAGCCTAATTCTAAGTAAAATAGTAAGTGGATTTTTATGCTCATAGTTGTGGCATTTGCCGTTGACATGCATGGCAAACATAGAGGATATTACATGGCGGTTTGGGGATACGGATTTTATCTTCGAGTGCTGAAAGTATCTCTCACGAGTACGCGAAGCTACTGATGAAATTCCTGCATAAAACGCAACTTTTCTTTATTCATTTTCGAAACAGCAATAGTGCAATTAAAGTGGTCACCATCGCAAAATGCCTGTCACAGAAATGTTATGAAACTCGGATATAAAGTTATAGAGAAGAAATAAAGACAATAATACTTATATTTTCTGTTCCAAAAATCAAAAATAATGTTAGTAACCATGGCGATACCAATATCCTCACACGAGAAAGATAAAAATAGTATCTTCACTGCGCGCGATGAAGATAAGACTTTTTAAGTAAACGGAAAAATCCTGGTATTTCATCGGTATCTATATAATAAAAATGTTTTTATACTAGTCTGGCGAAGCAGTGTTTGACGCTAATTAATAATTTCATTGCCGGTGTGGCATCGTTCTGTAGAATAACAAAGTAAAACTAGATAGTACCATATAATAGAAGTGCTGAAAAGGTTTCATTTGAATGTTCTCACCACAGGATTTCATCCACAGACTCAAAAAGTTAGAACTACATACTGAATAAACAGTACCATGTGAAAGTAATGCTGAAGAGGTTTCATCTGAATGGTAACACCATAGGATTTCATCCATAGACTCAAGTTAGAATTACATTCTAAGTAATGTTGTGCAGTATTTTGAAAGTTATCTTCAAGATTTGTCTTATCTCTTAAGTTTCGTTTTTGTTTCATTAAGTGAGTCAAGCTAGGTTAGTCTTGATTTTATCCACATTGGTGTTTTCCTGTTTTGATCCACAAGAAGAAAAATGAAATTTAAGTGTTCTTAAACACGAATTAATCTTGTCTTAAACTTGGCTTTAATAAGTTTAAGTGGACGTTTAAGTTCCTTAAACCCAAATTTTAATTTAACGTAAACCCAGCTTAAAGCAGCTTTAAGGCTAAAGTTTAAGGTAGGTTTAATCAGCTGTTTAATTGTGTGAAACGCCTTGTTTTGGTTGCATTAAATCAAGCTTAAATGTGCTTGAAACGTTTAGTTTAAGCAGGAGCGTACTATAAAACCATACTTAAACGGAGCCTAAACTCAAGGTTTTAGCTAAAAATAATCAATCTTAAATATGCCCAAAACTTGATTTTTAAAGTCAAGGATTTGAAATTGAATTGTTAATTTGACTTCAGAAACTACAGTTTAAACTAATCGGCTGGTTCCAGTGGGCTCAAGAATGGTATGGCCCTGATCATTTTGTCTGGTACTATTTTATGAGTTACTGATCTTGAAAAGTTAAGTAGTTTTCAAAATCCTTTTGGAAAAATGAAATTAATCTATCCCTTTTAAGTCAATCCCTTTCCCTACACAATGAAGACAAGCAGTTTTTCCGCTTTCAACTCGCTTTATTTTATTTAATAGAGATGGTTACAATTCTTTTTTAAAAAAATTACTTAAACGAAATTCATTGGCCTTTGAAAATACAAAGAGCACATAATTTTAAGAAAACACTAAAACAGAAATCTAAATATATTTAACACTAATAACGACAGCATAAAGAATTGTAATTGGTAAAACTACCGTCTCCAATACATTTCGTATGGTTCAAAACAGTTCATTTCTTCTGGTAGTACCGGACACCTTTACAAGACAAACACCTCGGTAAGACGGGCATCTAGAGTTGGTCCCCGCTTCTCTACTCTCTTTATTCGACAGACAGCTAGTTAGTAATGCCAGTCTCAAAGGTGTCTGTCTTATAGAGAGTTGATTTTATAATTATAAAATAAAGTCCAGACAAAAAGGCCTGTTTCTTATATTAAAACGATATCTAAATCCATTTAAGGAAACGCCAACAACAAAAAGTAAATGCCTCATAGGTTTGTTTGGTGGGCTATTAATGCTTGCCAAAGGAAACAAAACTTATGAAATAGCTGAAATGTGGATTGAGTGCAAAAGAGCTAAATGTACATTAATCAATAATGCTACTAAAAAATTTGTAAACAGCAAAAATCTGACATATAATATTTACACAATATATAATAATAAATATTACATAATTATAATAAATATATATATATAATAATAAATATTAAATAATTATTATTGAGAGCTTGAGAATTTGGAAAAGTTAAGCGTAATCAATGACTTCAGCTTGCAGCTTGTTTTCTACAGTTAACCAAATATCAGTTGAACCTTGATTAATATCTCAAACAAACTTTATGGTTATCCCATTCTTCTGATCCCAGATTTCTCATATGAATATTGCAAACTCAAACCTGATTTTCTTTCTACAAGTCTCTTTCTCTTTGAAAATCAAAGTTAGTGCTTATATGTGTTGTTCATCATATAAGCTACCCTATTAAGAAAGCCACAGTAAATGGCATTTTTGAAAGTCAACCTATGGCTTGTAGATATCAATTTTCTTATCATCCACACTCCTTTATTTGCCATTTAAATATTTATTGCCACCAGTGGTGCTGAGTCTGTATAAACAAGGTTCCACTCACTGACTTAAATTTTAAATAAATAGCCATATTTTACTAAGGACCAGGTTATGCAATGCTGGTTTATGCAAAATTTGAGTTGAGATAAGAAAGCCTATTATTGAGCAATGGCCTGTCTCACCGCCCATGATGGACCATCGGATGCTGGCCTCTTTGATATATCACCCTCAAACCTGGGCTTTGCCAATGCTTTGGCATGAGGGGTGAGGCTTCTATAATGGGCTCTGTCAAGCTTGCTTTTTTAAGTTTGTCAGGGCTGTTCTCTCCCAAGAGAGCTTCCTGTTTAAATAACCCTTTAGTTTCTGTGTTACTTCACCAGTGATGGGATCTTCCTCATCTTCATAGGCAGACTCCTCACTGCTCATGTACTTGACATAGAGCACTTCTGGGGCAAGCTGCTTCTGGCTCGAGGATAAGGATTCTCTTATAAGCTCAAAAGTCCCACATCGCCTGTCCAGCTTCTAATAAAAACATAAAGGACAAAAATCAAACTAAATAATGGTGTTGCAGTCCTTCAATAATAAATATAATCTATCAATTTATGTTTGTAATAATGGAATTTTTTCAAGAAGGTAAAAATAAAATAACTAAGGATAACAGTGGCCTCACCCATTTACAGGTAAGGTCAGGAAAAAAAAACAATGTATCACTGACAATAAATATCATTATGACATTATAAACATATTATACATTGTTTTTCATAAGGACATGAAAAACTGTCCAGTACATACAGGTGTCCCTATTAACGGAATACCACTGCATTTATAATTATCAAAAAAAGTTTTTATATTTGACCATGTTCAGATGTTTGGAAAAAAACTTCCTTATACTTACACTTGTGAGACGTCTACTCATTTTGCACCTTTTTGTGTTCTCTTCATTTTTTCCTTTTTTTATTCTTTGACATTTCTCCTTTACCATTCTGAAGTAACGAAGGAATTGAGCTGTTGACGTAAAGACCAATAATTAGCAAAAAGAAATTTTAAAGTAGGCAACATTTTATAAAAAAAACTGCTGAGATTTCTTATTCATAAGAGTGATACTCAGGCTCATTCATTAATTGTTTATTAATAAGAGTACTTTGATTCATGTAACAACAATCCTTCCATTTGCAGATCAGTCCATGGGCAATTTTCTCCTCCGTGCTCTTTTTTTAGAACTTCTTTTATTTTAGACAAGATGTCCTGGTTCACCTCTGACTGGGAACTGTGCCAAAAACAGTATGTTAATTTCAAAGTGAAGGCTCAGTAAAATATCCCCAGTTAAAACAAGACCTAATTCATGTAATAGGTCAATTTTAACTGAAGCCTATCAATGACATTTTACAGTGGACTATTTCCAATTTTATGAACAACTTTTAAAGTTAATTGATGTTTTTGTTTAAAAATATATCATATAAAAATAATTATTTAAACTATAATATTAACTGTACAATTATTGAAGGTGAAAACACCCAAGGCTGTGTTCTGGCAGTACATAGTCACCCCTGGCAACTAACTTTTGCTCCTGAGTGACTAGAAAATTTCAGGTTTCTATGGGCACTCTGTATTTCACAGGTTCATGGCAATGGACTCCCTTCAAAGTTTCTTTGAGCACAGCCTTGAGGACTAAAAAATATGTTATTTCACCCATACCAATTCAGACCTGAGCTAACAATCACCACAGATCAATGACGACTCAGGCATGTCGGCGCCTTTGAAGACACGCTATCACACGGTCAGCTCTAAAGAATAAGCACAAACTCTGATCTCTCATGATGAAAAGCTTTTCTTCTAACATCAAAGCAATAAAATAAGTACGTAAACCTACCCTTAAATCCACAGGAACTTCTAATTTGGATTCTGTACGTTTACGTTTTGAGCCGCGTTTGGTGTTATTTATAGTCTCTCCTGTTGTGAGAGTCCATGATCAGTTCGCAACTTGATGTTTTCTTGCTGAAGGCTCTCTAAAAATGAATCCAATCTCCTGTTCATACTTTCCATAAGCACAAGCTGCCTTTCTTGAGAAGGACTGCACGAAGCCATGATTCGGTTGTAAAATACGATACTAACAACCAGGGCAAAAGCTCGCAACGAACAGCACAACTTTTCGAACAACCTCGTTCCCAGGTTCTCTCTCCTACCCGTCGAGAGACCCTGGTTGGGTCTGGTCACGTGTCTCCCAGAATCTGGGAGATTACAAACAAACAACTTGGGGGAGGGGCGGATAAGTGTGAGATTTGTCTCTACAAAGCGTAGACCGTCGAGATCAGTGGAAACTGCGTATCCGACTTTGTCTGAATGGTCCTGTTTTTTATAGTTCCCGGACTAGTCAAAACAAAACCTCGAACGCCGAATCCTTTGACAGCGAAAGCGTAAATTCCTGCAGAATATCTGGATGTTTATCGGATGTTGCAAGGGAAATCACGGATTCACCACTTGTGGTCCTTGTGCAGTTAAAAATATTTTAAGCGTCTGTATTCATACCGAAACGCAGTGGGTTTAAATTGCCATTTCTATGTTATGGAGGCCATCTTTAGAAAGCAAACGTATGTATTTTCAAGACTATGATTATGCAGTTCGAAGTGGGGCCGAAAAGATGTATCAAGCGTTGCCGTCCTCGAAAATATTAAAATCAAACAGAAGCAACAGGAAGAGAGAATACGCCGCTCGGACTCAGTTTGATTGTTCAAATGAAAAGAGGTAAACAGAATCTTAGAAGAGTATATTTTTATCCAACGGCTCTGTGTTGTATTTTTGTCGTCGTTTAAAATCAACAGAATAGCCGGATAAGTTTCTTTGTTAAAAAATATGGCTTGCACGACTGCCAACCGTTTATTGTTCTGTGTTTAATTTTCTAGAGGGTTAGGTATATGCTTTAGAGGATTCAAAAAAATCACTGAGCTACATTTGTTTTTTTAATAAAGCTTTCATTTGGACCATATACAAGAAATCCTTTCGCTTTGGAAGGTTATCACTGAGTTATGTTGTCTGTTTTGTCTCTGTTTATACTATTTCCTGTTGTCTTCAGTGTCGCGTTTTGGTCACCTTTGCTTATGCACGTACTATATTATATTTTTGTTACCTCTATTTACCACTAAAAGCGATACGTTTTTTCTGTTGCCGCATTTTAAAAGGTTAGGGGTAGGAGAAAGCTGACATTTCAGACTACAGCTTTCCGTTGAGTCATTAGAGCTAAAATATTATTTTGACCGTGAATGTAAAATGAATCCTCTGCTCTCAACGTAACGACTTTGTTTTGTCACCGCTAATGGTTTAGGTTTTGCATGTACTGATTCGGGCCGATTACCAGCTGTTTCCGACAAACATTGATTCTTTCAATGCAAGTTCAACGAACAAGGATTTTCCCTTCAATGCGGATAAACACGCGCTTGTGTCTTACTCAGGATCGTAGATTTTAGTATCTAATTGTTGCCATCGGTTTAACTGCGATAACACGAGTTTTTTATTTCTCCGCTGGTAATTCGCTTGTTTATCTGGTGATAGCTCTGTTTAGGCAGAAATTTCCCGAATTTCAGTTATAGTTGGAGGCTTAGCAAACCTGTCTTGCCCTGTCGATCATTGCGTGAACGGTGAAAACAAACCAGACAAAAAAATTGAGAGACAAAGGACCCCTCCCTCGGAATTAATTTTGTTCTGGGACCACGTGACCAGACCCAACCAGGGTCTCTCGACGGGTAGGAGAGAGAACCTGGGAACGAGGTTGCTTTTCGAATTGAACTGATAAAGACGCGGTCAAAACAGTGATCAAACATACCGCGTTTGTAGCTGTGGACATTTGATTGGCGTTCTATTGCTGACGTACCTTTAACGTCACCAATATCCGATTTCACATGCGTGGGAGAATATTTTTCGCGCATTCGCGCGCGCGTTCGTTCAAGGAGACGACGATCAAGATGAGTTCGCTTGACTCAGACAATGAAGTTTTTTCTTTCAGTTCAGAAACTCCGGTTTCTGTGTTTAGCAATAAGTGTGATACTTGTGGAAAGTCATTTCAATTACACATGCCTTGACTTGTAAGTCTTCAACTCTTACTTTCGTGTGAAAAGATTAGGATTATATAGTGAAAAAATTAGGTTGTTAGAGGCACTCCTTTTTTCCTCTAGCTGAACAAGGCACCATTTTAATTTTTGTGTACCTTATTCCAAAATGGCAAAAAATTTTAAGCCAAAGGCCAATACATGTATGCATGGATGGAGAAGGATAATTTCTTGTAAGGGATTAGGGAAGAGAGTGTGTAGGAGACTTACTACGCTTAAAAGAGGCTTCAATGGACTTGGAATAAATTCTGGAAAAGATTTAATAATAATAAATAATAAAAGTATTATTATTAAATTATCATTTGAATAATTATGATGTAATATTTTTTTACCTTTAAATCAATAATACATGTCTTAATCTGGTATTAAATTTTTGGCATATCTAAGAACACTTTAATTTGTCTTATATCTTTCAGTCCGTTTATAATTAATGATATATTTAAGAAGACTTAAATTTGTCTTAAATCTTTCAGTCCATTTAATGGTATATTTAAGAAGACTTAAATTTGTCTTAAATCTTTCATTCCGTTTAATGACATATTTAAGAAGACTTAAATTTAATTAAATCCTTACAGTAATTTAGGGATGTTTAAAGTGACTTAAATATATCTTAAATATAAAGCTAGTTTTAATATGCATTTAACTTAAAGGTAAACATGACTTAAAATAAACTTTGCTTTTAAGTCATGTTTAATATCCTTAAACCTGACTTAAAACTATCTTCAAATTTAATATTTATTTAATGTTGCTTAAACTGGACCGAAATAAGTTATTTTGCCCAGTGATCTTTACTTGTACTTGAATTTCGCTTAGCTCGCTAATTTGCTTAACTGTTATTTTTGGAATATTCTTCGCTTGGCATCGAGGACGGATTTAGGGGTAGGCCGAGGGGCCACCCCTTTTTCTTTGAAATTTTTGTATTATTTTTATTGAATTCTCAGGAAAATTAAAAAGTATCTATATAGCTGGCAAGTGGGCACCCCTTGGCCAATTTTCTGAATGCACCCCTTGCCATTATCAGATGCTAGTGTGTCATAAGTGGTCGTGTTCGTGATGTTCGAGCTGAGGAGGGAAAATAATAAAAAAATTGTGGAGGAGGGGAATAGAAAACATTGAGGAAGGAAAATAAAAAAATTGTGGAGGAGGGGAATAATGTAAAGAAAAATTGAGGAGGGGAAAAAATTGTCTTAAGAAAACGTGTCTGGTTTTATTGCTAGCAATTATTAGTCGGGTGTTTTAATTGATCCTTGTTAAGTTATTAATTGGCTTTTTTGTGTGTTTTTATAATAATACGTCAAGAGGCTCCCTTGGGGTTTTTACTGCGGCGCTAATTTGTATGCAACGGTTGGCTTGTGAACTCGCATAATTACCTGACTAACGGCGCGTGAAACGCTGAGACTTCAATAGTTTTTCATTTCCTCGAGATAGATAGGAAAAAACAGTTCTGTAATAGTCAGACAAAATTGAAATAGAGGTTTTCAGCTCTACTTTGTGTATATGTGTGTTTGTTTTGTTTATATATCCGAGTTTTAGCGATAAATAAGCCTTTCAAATCGCTGTGTATTAGACTCTTTTTGTTGTTGGTTTTTAATAAAGTGTTTAAAACGGTATCTCTCTTGTGGTACTACTGCTAGCAATTATAAGTCGCGTGTTTTAATTGATCCTTGAGGTTTTTCCTGTAAAGCTAATTTGTATTCATCTTTGGGCTTGTGAACTCGCATAATTAACTGATTAACAGTGCGTGAAAATGACAAGACTTTGTTGGTTTTTCGCATGTCGCCGAGATAGCTAGGAGAAAACGCGGTTCTGTAATAGTCAGACAAATTTGAAATAGAGAGTTTTGCGCAAAACTTTTCAGAGCAAAACTGACGCAGTGAAGTTCTCTCCAGGTAGAGCTCTGGTTCATCTGAAATGAATCCCAGTTAATATGTGAGACAGGCGGATCATCAATTGCAATAAAGGCAGCACAGCCCGTAGCACCAGCATCTGAATAGACAATGCGAGATGGCGTACGAACAGTATTGAGAAACGACCTAGAATTCAGGTTAGAAACGTTATCCTTCCAAAACTCTAGCTCTTTGCGAGCGAATGGGTCCAAATCAACACAGGAATCCCACCCTTGCCTGCGATCGAGAGCCTTGTTTAGGCTTTTGGTCATCAGCTTACACACATTGCCAAAAACAAACATATTAGAAATAATACTGCCGGTGACAGAGGCCAGTTGCCTGGCTGGTAATCTACTCTGAAGGAGCACAATGTCAATACTCGCTAGTAACCTGTCGATTTAATCCACAGGAATAGATAACAAATTATGTTTTAGATCCCATTGATAGCCCAACCATCTGAGAGACTGAACTGGGACCCATATGCTCTTAACACTATCAGCTACAAAGCCCGCTTGGGACAAATCTGATTTCACAGCCATAGACTGGGAATAACAGACAGGAAATGTTGGACACACGCCTAGGCTATCATCCAAATATACAACAATTCTAATAGCCTGAAGACGCCAATAACGTACTAAGGGCCTCAGAACTTTTGTAAAAATATAAGGCCCGGTGGAAATGCCGAATGGCAAAACAGTAAATTTATAAAATCGAATCACCCCATCCTTAGACCAGGAAAAGCCTAAAACCTCTTGGTATGGGGGTAAAATGTCAATATGATGATAACCAGTTTGATATCAAACGAAAAAAGCCAATTCTGAGAACAATCGACAAAAGAATAAAGCATGGTTTTCGCGTCCTCGAATTTAATCTTGGATTTCTTAACAAATTGGTTCGGATATCGTAAGTCTAATATGAGCCTTTTCTTACCATTAGCCTGAATGGAAACTGATAGCGGGTTAACCACAGTAGGGGCACAACCACATTCAACCACTGATCCTGCTATAAGAAGATCCGAAATAGCTTACCCCACAAATTCGCTATGCTGAATGGCAGATCGATTATTGCGAAAGCTCGCTGCGGGTGGAGTGTAAATAAAGGCGATCTTATACCCATCGACATTAGTATCACGAACGAAACGAGAAGCACCTATATGCTCCCAAAAGGCTATATTACTCTTAAGACTATCTTTAACCTTAACAATAGGCACACCCTCCTGATATTCGGGACTTATTACATCACTAGATAAGTCAAACGCATCAACAGAATTCTTGACAAGTTCCACTGGATCGAAGTCATTTAATTGCGTTAATAAATTCACTAAACTATACTTATCTGTCCCTAATCTCTCTAAAGCAACTTTGTATTTGTCGTCAGTTTGCGGCCTTGCTGCTTGAAGGGACTGCAACGGTTCCTCTAAGGCGGCGAGCAGGCGTAGCGTCATGTTTGGCCGCCATCTTGAACAATTATCAACCATCCCCTCAAGCCACAGTTGCTAGATTTGTCTTTGTTTTGACCCCTTGCCCTTAGACTGCAAAACAGTCCGTATTTTTGCGTTCAAGTAAGCGCGAGCAGTCAAACGAAGGGTCTGGAACGAGGCTGAAAACGGAGAGTGAGACTGGGGAGAGAAGCTAAAAATACGGACTGCCCGCTTTGCATACGTTATATTCGTTCTAATTACCTGCTTCCCCAGCCACGGGAAATTTTCCCATTGGCTAAATTCAATGCAAGCTGTCAACAAGCTGTCAAGTAATGTTTTCAACAAGTCATTTCGCGTGATGGCTGATGTTGATCCCCTGGATTTGCTCGCCCAAGAACTTGGATTTGCTTTAAAATCGGAGCAGAGGGAAGCTTTGCAGTCGCTGCTCAGGGGAAATGATGTGTTTTGTGTACTACCCACAGCTAAAGTGTACAACTCATATCTGAAGATCTTACTATCCGTGAAAATTCGACATCCTGCAAACAACACTTTAAGAGCTGGGCCGCAGGAAATAACCACATTCACGGACAAATAATCTCACATGCATGCATGTAGTTATTCAGATCCAGGCATTACGGAGAAAATCAAAGAAACTAAAATCTTTGGAAACAGAGGTCAAAGAAAATTAAAACACTTTACAAATGCATCTTAGATCAAATCCTATCAGGGACACGTACAGAAGCATAAACTACAGGAAATGATTACTCAGTTTGCATGTAACAAACCAGCTTCATGACCTCTTAATTACTAGTAATGTGAGCGGAAAGCCTGCGTGGTGTGGCAAAAACAACATTTACTCAGTCAACCGAAGTTTGAAATGGTACATGCACTGTGAAGTGCTAGTAACCTTCGCGCGAGAGAGAAAAAGGAAAAAAAAAACTTCTGTTCAAGCTTACACTCAAGGTCACGTTTCACATTGCCGCGAGCTTATGAGTCGTGTTTGGCCTGTCAACACTTATTCTAACAGGGGATTTGCTCATTCTTTTCAATCGCAATAATTGATCATTATCAGTCAGCGTGTTCAGTTTTTCTCTAATTTGCGAAAGCATCGCAGCACAGTTTCTGACCTTTGTCCCGCACGAAGACGGCAAACTCTTGAGGAGAAAGATTCTCCTTCCTCGACGACAACGAAAAGTTCGGTTTTTAGTATAGATCGGCCAACTTTCTTAACTTTTCTCCTTTACTGGTGGGCGCAACAAACATATTTTCTGAGCTTATCCATCCACTCTTAAAATTGCTGAACTGTGTTTTGAAGTATAAGTAGTTATACTCTTCCATAACCTGTTATCTGAGGCCTCTAAAAGACTTAAAACGGGTGAAACCTCCTTAAGGAAACCCAAACGAACTGCTCTTTCCTGAAATTTGTCAATTTTGGAAAAATATTTATCATAATTAGCACCACTCCATACTGAAATGTCAATAAGTAAAAACAGGTATAATCAAACTATGGAAGAGGTGGCGTGGAGAGTCTAAACTATAGCCATATTTCTTGCACACTCGTAATATGTGCATACGCCTCCCTGCTTTCCTAATAAGGGCATCAATTTGCTTGTCCCAGTTTGTAGGATTACTATGAAGATAAACACCTAAAAGCTTAAGAAATTCTTCTTGTTTGATATCAAAAGTGACAATGGGAAGGGGCCCCTCAACTTTACCCTTAACAACCATCTCCTTAGTTTTAGTAAGGTTTATAGTCATAACGTTGTCCTGGGCCAAACTGAGTATGTTTTGCACTTCTTGGGGCCGCTTGGTCCTGGATTTCCTTTACCAAAACTTAAAGTTAGGTCATCCGCAAACTTAACCAATGTGGAACTGTCTGAATACAGGATGGGTCCAAGTATAGTGCCCTGAGGCACATCTCTGTTTATAGGCAAAAAAGGGATCTTGCCACCATCAGCTATAAGTTGGTCTTGTCTATTAAATAAAAACTATGAACTCGTTGATCTCTATTTTCGTGTGTTTGAAGCAATAGACCGTTTTTCGTATGAACCTGAAAAATGGTTTTGGTAAGTGTTATTTATTTATCAGCCAATGGATAAAAAGATCCAAACATGGACTCTTCTTTTTCCTGCCAAAGAAAACCCTGATATGAAGAAGGCATTGTTCGATTGGCCAATCGTGTTGCAGTATGACGTCAAAGCGAAGTATCAATTGATTTCTAGAAAGTTCTTCGAGCATGACGTTTTTTCAGCCGAGCGTTCGCTTAACCAACCGAAAGCCACGCGCGTTTGTATCCGTTCGATAAACCAATCAAATCGCTCTATTTCCGTTCGTTTGTTGTTTCTGTTTTGCTCGCGCGTTTTCATTTCGAGGTCATACGAAAATCGCTCTAATTTTGACATTTCTTTCAGTCCTGTGATCTGAAATTGCTTAAAATAGCACCCTAGTCCCTTCAACATCCATTGCTTTTTCTCAACCAACACGGAACGTAACACTTCCATTTATATGGCGTTTGCATTCGCTTTCCAAAAAGGCCAAAGGTATAAGGATATCGGAAGGACAGTAACTTTTCTGGTGAATGAGGGACAGAAGCAGAGACTCCGTGGAAATTGATTCTCCCCGCGGGAAACGCCCAGGAATATGGAAATGTTTCCAACTTATGATGATATCTATTCATGATGTTATCATTTTCTAATACGTATGAAGGGTATGACTTATACAGCATTAATTCTGTCCCGTCGTGAGTGGTTCGATATTGAGGTTTCCATGGCACAAAGTCAAGTACCACGCCATTAAATCTCGCTTTAATTCCCGCTGCTGCGATCCCGGACTTGGCCAATTCCTGAAAGGCTTGAGAAATCTTTGAACTCACAAGAAATGACACGTCCGCGTCGTGGTCGTGGGGAAGAACGTCACCCATACGATAAGCGCCAAGAAGTGTCCCTGGAAGATTGAAAAAGAAAAACAGTTTATTTACGAGTATAAATTATTAAATTATAATTTATTACGAAGGTAGGCTGGATTACCAGCCTTCCCATTTAAAAAATAGAGTGAGTTGGATTTAAGTGAATTGCGAACTTTAATCATGCAGGGGTCTGATTTTTACTCAAGCTAAAAAGGTCAATGGTATTTTTTGGAGGCGTAATAGGGCACAGGAAATGATGAAAAATCCGACCTAAACTTAATATGACTTAAAGTTGGCTGTAACATTTCATGGCCCAAGCGCCACGGAAAATAATATTTTTTTTGCTGAACATCTCTGGGAAGAGACAGTGTACAGTACACCAATCATAATTAGCTATCATGAACTGATCAGGTGATGCGCGTTATATCACTAGAATCTCGTAACAGAAACCCGGGAGGCAATCAAGGGACTGTTTGTGTAGAGGTGTGCCACCGAGGCCTTCAAACCCCGGCGCTGTTTGCTTTAACAATTGACCTTATTGTATTAATTACCCTCATTCATTTCCTTTAGCTTACAGAATTAAGTAATTCATAAAAGTAACACCAAGGAACTTGATTTGTTGGTTAAAAAAAGTATAGAGCGCACATTTTTAAAGTTTCGGTCCAAAAACACACCCTGTTGAAGACGCTGAAGCCCTTCTTAAGACCCAAGCCCCTTAAAACCATTCCCTATTCAGCGGCACATGCCCGTCTAGGTCAAATAATTATAAGGGACTGTTCCCCCTTCCCCTTTCAATAGAAAGTACAGATTAAAACAACCCATACACAGGAGGGTAATAACGTTGGTGAATTACAGTCGAACCTCCCAGGGGCGTAGCCAGCCAATGGGCATGTAGGCCCAGGCCTACAAATTTTGAACACTCTACCGCTTGTAATAAATTATGCGTTGTGGGGGTGAGCTAAAAAGTATAAGGGGTCAAAGCGTTGGTGAGGTCAGTGCGTACTAGTCATGCGTGCAATTTGTAGGGTATGTGGAAGTGAAAGTCCGCCAGGCCTACAACTAGTCCAAGAAGCTGGCTACGCCCCTGCCTCCCGTAAGAGACTACCTAAAACAAGGAGGTGGTCGCTTACGAGAATCGAACTGCAGAAGTTCTTTTACAAGGAGAAGTGCGGCACATGTACTTATTGGAGAGAAAGTATTGCATGCAATTTATAGACTTTCTACTTTCTACTTCTAGACTTTCTATGGAACTGAGAACTCACCGTAGTCGAGCCAATATTTTACACCGTGTTTGTCAAACACTTTCGAAATATTCTGCACCATGTTCCTTAAAATTCGACGTTTTTCATCAGGGATAAAACATTCATCGTTGTATCCTCCACTGGCTGCTGGTAAAACGATGAAGTGAAGAAACGCGACAACAGCCAAAACGACGAGAAGAAATTTGAGAAGCCTGTTTTTTAGCATCCTTCGTCTTCTTGTTGTCATCCAACAGTTATCATCATATACCTTCTGCCAGTATACTTGAATCCGCTCCAGCATTATTCATATTCACTTTGTCGTGAATAAAGAGGTAAAGATATAAATCAGTTACTTGATTTTTTGACAGAGCGTTTGAACTGCTGCATTACGAATTTAGCTCCGACTTTTGTTTAGCCTGCAATTACAGACGTGTCTCCTTCCTCCTTGTCTCGTCTTGAGGGGGGGGGGGGGGTACTCCCTATATAAGCTATATAGGTATGTGCCACCCCTTCGGGTAGGGTTTTTGCGCCTTTTTGGTCTGAAAACGGGTATAAACTTTGCCCATTTTGGTCTGGAATCGGTTATGGTTTTTGAGGGAACTACGGCAGTGTATTGGAACGTATTTATCGTTTCAATTCCAAATAAATGAGAAAAAAAGAAATATGCGAATTTGAAGTGGATTTGAACATTTTTTTGTTTGCGCTCTAGTCTACGTAATGATAACATAATTTCTGCCTAAAGGCCAGGTCTGAAAACGGGTGTGGAAAATTACATTTTTTGGTCTGAAATAGGGTCAGGACTGGGAGAACCGGGCGGCACACCCCCACCAAGAATTCCCAGGAGTACCCCCCTGGCGTCTTTAGGGGTGTTCACAAGCTGGCAAGGAGAGACGTCTGTATTCGTAGGCTAACTCCTGTAACAGTTGTGAATTTTAGTCTACTTTCCAATAACAAAATCCCTGTACTTCAATTTACATGTAAGGAGTTTCGGCTTTCCGTATGTTATTCTATCTGACTCTTTTCTTTTCCTTTTTTCTTATGCTATTTAAATTAATATCGCCCATATTTAAAGTTTTGTCGTACCTAGATTAGCATAGGTGCATTAAGTATTATAAACTTTATAGTTCTGTTAATAAAGAAATACATTGTTGTTGTTGCTTGTTTGTTTGGGAGTTCTCTAGTCCTTGAAGTGTGCAGGATCTTTGTCACATAAACTTAGTTTAGTGGCCTTATCTCCCAAGGGACTCCTATGGCTCAATGGTAGAGTATCTGCTCGGAGTGGTGACCAGGCTCCCAATTGGTGACAAAATTGTTGAGACATTAGGGCCATTTATACGAGAAAAAATAAGACGCGTCTTACATAAGACGCGTCTTAAATAAGACGTGAACTTTCCGTATAAACGGCACTTTAGTCTAAAATAAGACGCGACTTAGCTAAGCCGCGTCTTATTTTAGACGAAATGTGCCGTTTATACCGAAAGTTCACGTCTTATTTAAGACGCGTCTTATTTTTTCTCGTATAAATGGCCCTATTGTCCTCAAATGGGGTAACTTCGGAGAAAAAAACTGTCCACAACCCTTCCCCTCCCCTCCCCTCACCCCTCCATTCAAAGTTGGCCTATTCGTTATTTTCTCCAGGTAGCTTGAGCAGCGGTGCAACTTGCATAGAGGGGGTGGGGAGGAGAAAGCTTTATTTTCCCCTTTTTAAGTCGGCAAAAAGTCAAAGAACCCCTTTAGGGCAAAGAGTCTCGAGCAATTTTGTCGGTGATTGCCGGTTCAAGCGTTGGACAGCTTTTTCCACCGGCTAAATCACTATCCAGCAGATAAGTATTATGGAATCCAATTACACTGTTCGCTGAATAGTGGTTTATCCGGTGGATAGCGCTATCCCAGATCCATCGTTTAAACAAGCAGAGCCAGAAGTTCATAGGTTCAACTCCCGTTGGGAATACTAGGATTTTTTCTTCCCAGCCGACTGTGTCACTGACTGATCAAAAACATCTTTCTCATATTTTTGCATATTTTTTTCTCTGCAAAATTCATTTTGTTCACCAAGGTTCGAGCAATCTCCCGATCTACCGACTGAGTTAATCTGGAACTTCTTGGTCGTCTTTTCTAACATTGTCGGACTTAGGACTATTCATTCTTTACTGAGGAAAACCGAAATTGCGATAGAAAAATCAAATGGCCAAGCCTTCGTTTTGGAACATATGGGCTGTTGATGCAGATGTTCAGTACCAAAAAAAAAAATATGGAAAAGTCGAAAATTCTGGTAGGAAAGCAAATGGAAGATGACTTTTGGGGTTTTTCCAGTGGAAAATTTCGAGGAGTAATGGAACGTCTCCAGCCGTTTTGACTTACGACCAGATGGTCGGACGTGTTCTTTGAGTGGTCATGCAACGAACCGGCTGCGTCGGAGTTAGCGTTTTCAGTTTTTCAGTCTATTTGTAGATTCAGCTTTCGCGACATAAAGTTACAACCTATTAGAGTAGCGTAGGCTAGAATGTTAAATAGCAATGTTAATATCAGTCAAAATAGCGAAGAAAGTGTGACGTGACGTCAAAAAATTCAAATTTGTGAAATTATAAACTTAAGGGATTGGTTGGCATACTCATAAGAAACACCATTTTGCTCTGACGACTCCACACAAATACTTTAAAATTTGCTAAACTTGGTTTGAATTAACGTTTCGACCTCGTTCCATGGGCTTTCTCATTTTTTCAAGGAAAAGCTCTGGCAACGACGTTAGCAACGTTTACGATCCGGGTCTATTTTAGAAAGATGTATGAGGAGTCATCAGAGCATTATATTGATACCAATATCTCTTCAGGTCACTAATTTGCATCAACAGGCTCATTAGAGGCATTTTCCATCTTGTTCTTTGTGGAAACGCTAACCTATTCCAAAATCTAGAACTGCCGCTAGCTTATAGATGGTTTTCACAGTGACGGACGTCATCAAATTGTAAAGTCAAAGTAGCGAACTCTTATTTACACGGGGTTGAATTCTTCCATTCCCGTTGCATGTTTCATTTCGAAAATAAAGCAATTTGAACTTCCGAGTTTTCACAGTGCGTGACACCAAAATAGGAATGCTGTCTCGTTGAAAATTTCAAAAATTGAATTTTTTGGACGTCATTACATCTCTTCTCATGCATATAGTATATTTTGCCCTGGAACTGGTCAATTTACTTGTTTCTCATTGACTGCATGTTCACAGTCTCCTATTTTTACGTTAAGATCGGCGATATACGTTTGCCACGCATAGACCACGAAAATTCCTTGTTTCGTTCTGAAACCCAGCATTTGCCTGAAAGTCAATCGACACTACAGCAAACATGAATATGCATAATTCACAGCACTTGGAAAACAAATACCTGAAATACGTTCTCAGGCTGTCGAGCAACGTTTTCTAATAATGGAGGAAAATAACAACTGAACCTGCCAGGCCTATCTGTCATCACAAACAGTTCTTCTTCGAATTTCACTGAAGTTTACCAGTTTGTTTGGTTATCTTTTTTCCGCTTGATGTTACTTGAATGTCATAATATATCCAACGAGACGCGCACAAAAGGGAACTTGCCATTTAGAGGTCAATTTTCGAATTTTTAACAGTTCTTCTCCTCTCCCGTCCTTTATGAAACAAGTAAACATTCAGAGTCCCTCGTTTCAAAGTTGCATTTATATGGTGTTTTAAAAAGAGGTGGGATAAAAAAATTCAACCCTTGTTGACGCTCATAAATTTTTAGCGTGTGAGAAATGCTTTTATCCCAGGTGGCGACGCAAAAGTGTTCTTTTTTTTTTTTATCAGAGACACTTGTGAAGGCAAAATTACAACGACAAACCAGTGAGTAGTCTGCAACACAGCCGTTTTTAGTGTCGTCACGCAACACTAAAAAAACGGCTGTGTAAACAGGGACGACAACCAGAACGACAAAAAAACAATAGGTTTAATAAGCAAAACAACAACTTCGCACGTGCATCACACTTTTTGGTACATTTCTTTCCCGTTTTTGCACGACTACGACGTGAAAATGCCTAATTGCGCGTTTCATGGAGGACGTATACAAGCAACGACGAAATTTTATTTCTCTTTCTGAGCTTGGCTATGGTCCCTTGAAATTCAGCTTCAGGAGGGTTTGTCTACAATTGACAAAGTAAGTGGGTAGGAATAATCGCTATAAAGACTGGAAGAACGCAAATTCACTTTTTAAGCGACGTTCTTGTCGCTGTCGCGTCGTTGGATCTTAAAGTCCCTAATAGAACCATAAGGTCGAAGACGCACGGTCTGGCACGATCATGGCAGATTTATACTGAAAGGGCTAATCATCATGTCTGAGTCACCTGTATTTATCGGCCCTTACAGAACTAAAACATGCATGAGATATACAATACAAAATTAAAAGTAACTTACAGTTGATTCCGTAGATTGAGTGCGGTGTCAACATATACGTGCGTCAGCTCACAATTCCCAGTTACACGCAACTGTATCATTACTTCTCTTTCATGCGAACGCAGTTCAAAAGCCGCATTTACAATTGCGTTTTTCCGGCTGCCGTTAATCATAATTATGATCACAAGCAACGAACCTTGAAACAACGGATCGAAATCCACCAATCATCAGAAACCATGACCTTTTAAACCTGTTAAAGAAAAGTTTTGTTTCCCAAGAGGTCCGTTAAGATGATTGAGGGCAGCGAAAAACGCAATCGTCAGGTTATATCACGGGAATAAACAAGTCTACACTTCAGCAGTTATCATACATAACAGTGATGACGTTGTCAGTAAAGAATGTTTAAGCCTGCTCACGTAATGCATTTACTGAAATCCACAATTGGATACACGTTTTGTTTTTAAATATGAACGTCAAATTTCTCTAGCCTGAGAAAAAAAAGAAAAAAAAAAAACGCCTGATCGCAGGTTAAATTTCTCAAGTGGGCACGTCTGGCTTTGATCTTTAGTACATATACATATACATGTAAGACGATGTAACAACAATTTTATTTTTGGTTTCAATATTTGTTTCAATTTCTACTTATCAACGTTACCTACCCAAACGCAAAGGAAAATTAACGTATCCACTTGTTCTCGTTGTGCTCTTAGGCCAATTTGAGCTAACTGGAGACAAAATTAATAAACAAAAATGAGCAAAAATAAAATACAAGAAACTGAAATAAAATGATAATGTGGTCGATGCGATGTATCACGGCCCCTTTTCAAACGTCGTGTACTGGCGTGTAGCACGGCAAGCGTAATCGTGCTAATTGACCAACATTTTAAAAGTTGATTCAACCGGGTTTTATTATATTTCTTTGGGTTGTTTTCAACAACAGCTTCGTTAATTCTACGTCTGAAACGATGCAAATCCCATCTAGCCTCCCACGCAGCATTCTTAGGGGTTCGTCACGCGTTCCTGCACCACGTACGTGGCAGAGGAATGATTGCGTGACGAACCAGATAGTAACTCGTCATTTGAAACCAGTCAGGTAAGGGCCACCCAACGACTGTTTTCTCCTAAATGCATTGAAAAGTCTTTTACGCTATCTAGAGTACTTTTAGCCTGTTTCAGGCGTTCAGATACTTAGAGGGTGACGGTCAGGGGGGAGCGAGTTAAATTGTACACCGGGAAAACCCGGGGGGTGGGGACGGGGGGGGGGGC
Source organism: Porites divaricata (assembly GCA_038088405.1). Lineage (NCBI taxonomy): Eukaryota > Metazoa > Cnidaria > Anthozoa > Scleractinia > Poritidae > Porites > Porites divaricata. Next base: position 51,824,145 of record JBBMOI010000001.1, on the reverse strand, counting down.
GAGAACGAGAGACTCTTTTTTTTTTGCTCGCGAGTTTTTCCCCCGCGCTTTACTATCTGAACGCCCGGAACAGCCTAGACCTACTTTTAGATCTCTAGAAAATCGACGCTACAAACTGTTCGGTCATCCTAAGGGAACTTCAGGCTTTTCGAAATTTTAATACAAGGGCTTCTATGTTATTTTCCAGACAATTTTAGATGAACGTTGCACATCACATTTTTGAGTTCGAAAATTCTAGGCTTCCTTTTCCTACGAAAATTAGCCTCACATAAGGAGTAAAATATCAAAAATATGATTAAAATTTAGAAAATCGAAGGGAATTTTTTCGATAAGCTTCGAACATTGTACCTGAAATAGCCATATTCAAGCAACAGAAAATGCTGGCAATATTTACTTCTCCGAACAGATATTTCAGGTACAGACTGAGTAGTCGATGCGTCGCCCCTGAGTGAAGCCTTAGGCCTGTTTCAAACGTCGTAGTACTGCAGTGCTAAGCTGGTTCGACTGTAGCTCGACTGCAGCACGACACTAGCACGACTTGGTTTAACCGCAGTCGAATACAACGGCTGTTGCCGAAATAAAGAAACATTAAGTCAGATGTAAATGACTTTTGAGTGTTCACCGCGGGTATAGTTCGCGGAATGACAGCAGTTGTACAAACCTGAAAGACAAAAATAGAAAACTGAAAGAACAGAGAGAGGGAACTTGAAATTGCGCATTGAGGAGTGATTGACACATGAAGTAATTTGCATGTACAATCTCGCAGTTGCGTGATAGATATTACGGGGTATTATCATAATAACAAAATTCCTTACATTGGAAAATATTAGATGAAGACCACTTCCGTTCTATTCGTCATCGACGTGGTGCTTGATTCTTCGCTGTTACTGAATTCAGTGAAATAAGCGTGGAATCGAATATGAGCAATGAAACGGAATTAACAACGCAGGAATCAAGATCACGAAAGGGAATATGCATGTTGCTTTGCACTCCTTTTATAATCTTCGTTGTTTTTGTTGCTGCTTGGAGACCCATTTTAATTCCGTATTCATACAAATTTGTGAAGATCGTCTCTTTACATGTTATTAATGATAAAGAGAGATTTTTGCACAACGAACTTCTACTTGCTCGAAAGGAATGGAGATTGTATCAATTGGAGAGACAGTTCGGTAATCAGTGGTGCAGCAAGAATGAATTTGGGTCACGAAAAGATGTAGCGTGGTTAACTGTTATGGTTAATGATAACTTTGTCGTTCCCGCTTTGGTTCTTGGTCACTCAATTCAAACATTTTCTTGTTACAAGAATATGATTGCGCTTATATCAAGAGATGTGAGTGAGGATACACAAAACGCGCTTCAAAGGGTCGGCTGGGAAACTCGTTTAGTCGAAGAAATGGATTGCAACTGGATGGATGCTAAAGTTGGTGGAGATCGAAATAGCGGACTTTTTGGACGACCTCTAGGACACAGAATTAAGGGAACACACACAAGATTTCACGCGTGGAACTACACAGAGTTCTCCAAAATGATTTATGTTGATGCTGATTACATGCTGATGTCTAATATAGATGAACTTTTTGACATCCCGGAACACTTTGCAGCCGCGCCTTGCTCCAGACCTGGTGTCCTGGATCCTTGTTTCAATGCAGGGCTTCTGGTGTTCCAGCCAGATTTGAAAACTTACGAGAATATCATGAAACTCTGGTGGGAAACAACAGAAAAAGACACCTGCCCAACAGATCAGGAATTGCTCAATGAGTTTTATGCAGACAGTGGCTGGAAAGAACTTCCGTATGCGTACAACATCAGGCGGATAATCTTTCGGCCGATGATGTCATTCCACTATGCCTGCTGTCGACCTCCAAAGCCATGGACATCAGAATGTCGTCCAAGCAGAAAGGAGGCGAGAAAGTTTAACGGTCCCATCATAACTGTCGATGATATGGCATTAGTTTTCTGGAAGAACTTCTATGAACTTCTTCCGCATTACGACTTGGTGGACTGGTGGAGATCTACGAACTTTTACAGGCCAATGCAGGAGTTTGGAAGTGATTCAAATTCTGCTTGCTGGAGGATCACTTGATTGACAACGCGTGGTGGCGGGACGCTTGCGTCACTCCGCCCCGGGCGGCTGTGAGGGAGACTACCTTATTGGTACGTAATTTCGCGTTTTTCGCGCGATTGTAAAAAATTCGCGAAATTAAAGGGACATAGTCAGCTATGGGACCGCGCTGACCTAGGACCCTGTCAGGTGAGCGGCAGATCTCGTCGTGAGGAGATTTGTCAGAAGTTTGAGTTACTTTGCCTACTAAAGGCGTCGCTCGGTTACTTCGAGCGAACAAACCACGTAACATCATGCTACACTTGAGAAAAGCAACGGCCGCGTTTTAAAATTCCAAACAGTAGAATCTTTTATAATTTCATCCTGTTTTGCATTAAGGTAGCTGAGCCTGATATTTCGATGATCCTGTATTGTTTTTACACTACAGTGCACTTGAAACCCATTTGTGGCGGTTTAATAGCCGATAGTTAAAAATGTTTTATGCACTAAAGGAACGTTTCAAGCAGTTTTTACAATTACTGTACGCGATATCTCCGGATGTTTCTGGGGAGGAGGTTTGTTATTATACGTACGGCTCTTTAGTCATGAAATTTGACCCTGCCCCGGTAATACGGCCAATTTTTTTGATCCATTAGTGACCGTCTAATAATATGAAGAAGAAGAAGAAGAAGAAGAACATTTTTTTAGCGCCTATCCAGTATTTGTATAATTACATTGATGACTATCGAAAATAGAGTTCTGTGATTGGCTAGGAGCTTCGCTCTATCCCGCTATAATCACCGCGCGGTGATTATAGCATTGAAGGCTAGCAGTTTTCAAAATGGCAGCCAGATTTTTTTATGTTTCGGGGTCGGAAATTGATCAATAATTTTATTTTCTCGAATAATCATCAATGTAATTATACTAAAACAATAGGCTCCTTGCAGGTAGCCATTCACGTGGTACAAAACCGCCGTGCTGGTGAGCAAAAGGGACAAGACAAACAAAGAAAATTACAGTTTAAAATTATGTATGTCTTTTGTTTGTCTTGTCCCAGTGCGACGTTTGCTCACCAGCACGGCGGTTTTGTACCACGTGAATGGCTACCTGCAAAGAGCCTATTAGTCGCCTCAGGCGACGTGAATATTGGCGAATAGTCACCTCGACTTCGTCTCGGTGACTATTCGCCGATATTCAGGTCGCCTTCGGCGACTAATTGTTAAATAGATCTAGGCGCTTAACAAAATGAAAAACTTAGAATTAAAAGTTGATTAAAATAAATTTAAATTTGAATAAAACACATATAAAATCAAATACATCTTCCTAATGACTAAAGTAAAAGTTCTTTAAAAGATCGGTTTTAAGTTTCTCCTTAAAAAGACTTAGATTCTCGCATGAGCAGATATCGTCAGGTAGTTTGTTCCAAAGTTAACGGGGTTCCACCGTAACTCGTGATCTCTCCGCACTGACCTGTAAGAACAGCATTCTTAGGGGTTCGTCACGCGTTGCTGCTCCACGTTCGTGGCAGAGGAATGATTGAGTGACGAACCAGTAAGAACGTCTGCGTGGGAGGCTATTCTACATCGTACTTCAATCTGGACAGCTTAGGCACCATAGTAACGCGTCGTTTGAAACCAGTCAGGTAAGGGCCACCCAACAACTGTTTTGTCCTAAATGTATTAAAAAGTCTTTTACGCTATCCAGAGTACTTTTAGCCTGTTTCAGGCGTTCAGATACTTAGAGGGTGACGGTCAGTGGGGAGCGAGTTAAATTGTACACCGGAAAAACCCCGGGGGGGTGTGGACGAGGGGGACGAGAACGAGAGACTCGTTTTTCTTTGCTTCGTGAATTTTTCGCCCGCGCTCTACTATCTGAACGCCCGGAACAGCCTAGAGTACTTTTAGATCTCTAGAAAATCGGCGCTACAAACTGTTCGGTCATCCTAAGGGAACTTCAGGCTTTTCGAAATTTTAATACAAGGGCTTCTATGTTATTTTCCAGACAATTTTAGATGCAAGTTGAACATCACATTTTTGAGTTCGAAATTCTAGGCTTCCTGACGAAAATTAGCCTCACATAAGGAGTAAAATATCAAAAATATAATTAAAATTTAGAAAATCGTAGGAAATTTTTTCGATGAGCTTCGAACATTGTACCTGAAATAGCCATATTCAAGCAACAGAAAATTCTGGCAATATTTACTTCTCCGAACACATATTTCAGGTACAGACTGAATAGTCGTTGCGTCGCCCCTGAGTGAAGCCTTAGACCTGTTTCAAAGTCGTACTACTGCCGTGCTAAGCTGGTTCGACTGTAGCTCGACTGCAGCACGACACTAGCACGACTTGGTTTAACCGCAGTCGAATAGCTCGTTGGATGAATATGCGTGTAGCTCGATGCTGATTCGGTAACAACGTCTGCAGGGATGAATCCGGCGTCCTTGCCTTGTACCTTGTCAGCCGTTCGCCAACAACCCAAATTCCATTCACATCGAGTACAGGCCTCAGTTTAGCTTAGTGACTTCCTCTGCCTCCCTTGTTGCTACTCTTCTTGAGCTCACCTTCAATGGATTTCTGGACATCCCTTACGATGAAGTCCTCTGCTGAGCGCTTATCCGCATGGCATTTCCAACATGGAAGGTTTTGCTTCTAGCATTGGTTATTAGTCTTGCAACTACTCAAATGACTCGATCGATATCACTGAATCTTTCATAGCGGATGAAAGTCGGTTGTACTGTGACAGCAGTTGTGCTACAAAACTTCTCTCCTGGAAGCGGCTCTTCTTTCTGCAGCCCAAATTTGAGCCCCCAATCTTCTATGGGTTGGTACAAACTAGGGGGACCTTTCCACCAGTTAGATCCCTTATTCAATTCGTCGGGGGTGCGCCCACGTGGTACCCAATCTGCCGTATTATTGCGACCCGACATCTAGGCCCAACAGGACACATCTCCATTCGCTGCAGCTTGAATCTCTCCAATTGTGACTCCTTCAAACACCTTGAAACGAGTGCTGGTCTTGTTAATCGTGTTCAATACTGTTTCAGAGTCTACAATGTGCAACACTCTTCCCAAGTTGAACCTCATCTCTTTCTCAATGACTTTTTGTCCCCGGTTTGGACAATACAGCAGCATTCAACTCCATCTGAGGGGTGGACAACTTATTCACAGGGGCAGTACGACACATTGCCATAATACGTCGACGCCAATAATCACCAAGCTACCATCTGATGTACGCTGCAAATCGTACGCGAGATCACTTCCATGACTAAAAATGATGAGCCAGGGTTGTCCTAGACTACGAGTAGTCTCCATTTTTTGAGCTATTTTGAAAAAATAGCTCATATGTCAGTGGTGCAAGCGTATGTATCTTTGTGGCTTTGTATGTTGGGATGTTTGTTGCAAGAGCCAATAAGGTTGAAGGTACTATGAGTTGATGCTTAAGAACCAATGAGATCTTGGCATCTATTTAAACATGGCATTGGTAAAGGTCGAACAAGGGCACTTTGAGACCGCCATCTTGATCCTTCACAATTTTTTCGTCTTTTATTACGAGTACCGAGGTGTTTGGAAGCATTACATAAAATATCTTCATGATTCAAACGCTGTGAACAGTGATGCAGCTGTTTGAGGGTTCATATTTAAGTGTAGTTGCTGCTTCGGGGCATTTCTGACCTAATTCGGCTATCGGTACAACGCACGTCAGTATGAGTTCTGTTTCACCTGCTACAACTGGGTAGAGTTAAAAGATCATATATTTTCAAATCTCTTCCAATGAAGCAATAATTGATATTTAGATATAGACTTTAATTCGAAAGTATGCACCCTATAAAATGTGGTTTTAGAAGTTTAAAAGGCAGCTTATTTTTTTGAAAGCTGTATCGAGTATTGTTAATCCCGTAAACAAGCTTTAAAAATATTATTCTCTCGCTTACAAAGTTCAACCGACCTTTTTCGTTCTATTTAGTAAATATGCGTAACTTAAGTAGAAAAAATAGCGTTAGGTAATAAAATTGGAAGAAGCTAGTTGACACAATAATTAGATACTGTTATATTGAGTGGAGTAACATGATATAAGTAGAAATATATTTCGGCAGTTTGATAATGTTCTTGGAAGTTAATAAATGTTAGGCTATGAACCTTGACGTTGCATGAAACATAATTTAATTGCAGATGTTGTAATAAAGCCGAGGTGATTTCTTAAAATCGTTTGAGAAAATGTTGTAGTAAAACAATTTGCCTCTTTTACGTACGAATTGTGAAAGGGGCAAAGACCAACATCTTCACATGCAAATTGTGTGCATGAGTTATTTCACGTACGAACGACAAAAGGGGGCAAAGTCCAACACTTTCACGTGCCAGCTGTGTGACTGTACATCTCATGCAGATTGGCTTTTCACAATAATAATAGTAACTCGGACGTATGAAGACCTGTTTCGTTTAGTAACCAATGCCTTAAAAAAGGCTCTTGTCTTTTAAGAAGCAATGGCTTTTAAAACATAACGAAATAAGTTATCGGAGTTAAAGACTGTTTCACAAATGTTAATAAATGTTAGGTTATCAACCTTGACGTTGGATGAAACATAATTTAATTGCAGATGTTATAATGAAGCCGAGGGGATTTCTTAAAATCGTTTGAGAAAATTTTGTAGTAAAACAATTTGCCTTTTTTTACGTACGAATTGTAATAGGGCGAAAGACCAACATCTTCACGTGCAAATTGTGTAGGTGAGGTATTTTTAGAATTCTGTTTACTAGTTTACTGTGTGATAACTCGAATTCCCTCACGTACGAACGACGAAAGGGGGCAAAGTCCAACACTTTCACGTGCCAGCTGTGTGACTGTACATCTCATGCAGATTGGCTTTTCACAATGATAAATAGTAACTTGGACGTATGAAGACCTGTTTCCTTTTGAAACCAAATCCTTAAAAAAGGCTCTTGTCTTCTGAGAAGAAGAAATAAGTTGTCGGAGTTAAAGACTGTTTCACTGAGTAGAATCGCACGTGAAAACCTCGTGAGTTATGATGATGCAACCATCTACCACAATGATAAAAATCCTGGTATTTCGTAACTATTCAGTATTTGATGAGTCACATTTTGGCTTAAGAAACTCTGAGGAAACCTTAGAGTTTTCCTTCTAATCAACGTTTGGTGAGTAGAAATTTATTTCACTTTAACGATTTGTTTAACTTGCACCAGATGTAACAGGGAAAGACAGAAGAAATTGAATATATAGCTTGAAGATCGATTCAGCTGAGCGTTTCGCGTTTTCATTATGTACCGCAATACGCAATTTCGCACAAAAACCCAATCTACATTTAGGATGAAAGAGGTGGATTCATCACTTTTGGTAAGGTTACACCGAAGCATTAAAGTTACACTGAAGCATTCAAAATAGCTCATGCACGTTTAACGTGCCTATGTTCCTCAGGGATAGTAGAGCGAGCGGAACTCAAACCGGTGAAAATCATCCCTCGCGAGGAAAGAGAGACGCGGCGGGGAGAGAGAAAAATGAGGGACTACAGTTAAAGCCCAAGCTTTTGACCTTTCACGGCTTACTGACTTTGGAAGTGAACTTCGCATAGCCTTTCAAATCAATTAAGCGCATCCAATGGGATTTCTTCTCTCGTTGAGCTGTTACTGCTTTTGTTAGCGGTAAACTGGGGGGATATTTGTTGCAAGTAAAAGAAAACCCAGATACTAACTTTCTCCGCGGCTGTTTCGCGCGAAGAACTTGATAGTGTAAAACGTGGGTCGGTGGGCAACACACGACTTTTTACTCATGCCAAAATGCTGCTTGTTCTAATGAATTTTTTTTCTCTGCCGGGTAGATTGTGCTCTGGAGGAAAACGTTTTGACTGAGCAAATGTGAGTTTTGCCGCTTATTTCGCACTGAGAGGTCGTGACACGCATGTTGATTTTCTGCGGTTATTGTTTATGCTCGGCATGATTGCCCTCGAATGCAAGAGCATTTTCTTTGACCTCTTTTGAAAAGTTAAGCTGTCCAATGCGGCTAAATAACGGTTTTAGGTTGTTTAATTTTTCCAGTGCCTCTTGTGTTCTGCAATGTTTTGTCACGCTGGTCCAAGTCATTAGCGTTTTTAGCAGGATATTAAATTCTAACGGAGTGTGATTTACGGTACAGATCCAAATCTCGAAGAATCGAATGGATTGCAGCTTAAACTGAAGCTACATCAACTATGGAGAATTGCGATGTGACTCAGTCATGATTGCTCTGAAAGCAATGAATTTTAAACTCCAGCTTGTTTTTCTAAGGATAATGTGGGTCTTTGGACTGGAGCGCGTAGTTCCTCCCTTGGTGATAACTTTTGAATTAGCCTTGCGACTGTTCTGTTATTACCACTTTGTTGGTTTTGGTTCTCCACGCGAACCTCATCAGTTACCGCGTTGGCTTTATGCTTAGTTGCTTCTACAAGGGCAACTCTAGTTATTTGTTCTGTGCTGTTATTTGTTCTGTAAATTGTGATTATGTGGTGTTGATAGCGGCTGGCGCGTTTTTGACAGATGTTGACAGATTGCCATAGACGAGGCAATCAGAGTTATGCGTTGTGAGAGCAACACATAAGTTCAAAAGCTTGGGCTGTGTCAGTAGTCACTCATTTTTCTCTCTCCCGACCGCGTCTCGCCTTTCTCGCAGAGGGTGATTTTCGCGCGCTCTTGCGTTTCGCTCGCTCTACTATCCCTGAGGAAAAATGGGGACTACTCGTAGTCTAGGATTTTCCGAGCGTATTTGGTGGCCGTAAGCAGCGGTCCAAACTGACGTGCTCAAGTTCAAACAGGGCGCCCAAGAGGCGAACCTATTTGGCACGCAGTTCGGTAGACGGCTGATCGGCAGATGAGACCATGTCTCTCTCAGGTAAATTTTCCCCAGCAAAATGTGTGAGCACACAAAGCCAAGGAGAGCAAATATCATCATCACTTGTCCCAAAAACAATTCTTCTTATCAGCACCAGTGGTAAGGTCTGAGGCAAGTCAACTTTGTCGAGGTTGGGGCCAGTGTTCACCCCTTTCCTCTTCTTGCTGAAATTGAGAGTAACTGCAAACACTACAGTATGTTGCACCGGATTCCAACCAACACCCAACACTCTCAGCTTACCATCGGTTCCTTTCAACATGGTTGTTTGTGTACGATGAGGACCACTGGGTAAATTAGCTTTGTCATTCTTAGAACTCAATTCACTGCCAGTGCGAGTACCTGACTCCTGACTGAATTGCCAACACTTTTCCGTGAAACCACCCTTAGCAACCATGTTCTCAGTTTCACGAGAACCTTGTATGGCTTCAGATGTACGTGGGTGAGAGCCAATTATATCATCCACATAGCTGGATCTTTTCAAGAGGTTATCAGCCTTTGGACTGTCACTTTCGAACATGTCTGCTGTCTTGTAAATGGCTTCAGTGCTAATAGCGGGAGCCGGGGTGTCTGCCATATTGACGCGTGTTATAACATACACATCAAGCGCCACAGAAACCGATAACAGTGCCGCTCCAAAGGCTTTAAGAAGACCGAATTAAACATCTTGCGAATATCTCCAACAACAGTTACTTGTTCCTCTCTCCAGCGCAGCAAGATGCCTAGAAGACTATTCATAAAGCAGTCTGGTCCTTTACCCAGACAGGAATTGAGGGAGGTTCCCTTGCACACCCGGTGGAGTTAACGACAATACGCACTGGTGTGAATTTTGACTTTGGCTTGATCACAGCCAGGTGAGAGATGTAGGGGGCCCGCTTTCTCGAAAGTCCCGGTAACTTTTCGGGCCCGAAATCAAATAATCAAATCGAAATATAAAGAGTTAGAGCGAGGGTCCAGGCTAGCAAACTACTCCATTTTGTTTCATTAACTAATAGTTTTATCATGTTAGATGCAAGACCTCTATCTTGCATGTAAACAACAACAGCCTTACACGCCCGTTAATTATCGGGACTTTCGAGAAACGGTCCCCAGACCATTTCTGTAACTCCTCCTCAGAGAGCTTTCTAGCAACACCTCGATGCATCATATCCTCCATCTGTCTTTGGTATGTCTCCGCCCACTGCTTATCTTTGCTGAGAGTTTGCTCTGTCTTCCTAAGGGTAGCTAAGGCTGTATGATAATTGTCTGGTATGGTGGATGGGTCAACTCTGGGTCATAGCTTGGAAACAATTTAGCTAAGGCTGAAGTATTCAAGTTAGTTATAGGACCAGTAATTCTGTCCATGCCTAATGCCATAACGCTGACTTTCTTGCCGGAGTCTGTTCTCAATGTGAACTGATATTGTCGAGTGTTGTAAGTCTTCTCTAAATTCCCCATAGTGGTGTCATCAAGTGTGAACTCGTTCAGTTTCTTTGCTTTGATTCTATCAGCAGGTTGGTGTGTTATATGGGTTGTGTTTGATCCACCATCACAGAATATAATGACATTCTTTCCACTCTCACACACCTTTGCTTTTTGTATTGGGTATAGGTCAAAGCCAGCTCCTTGTGCCGCTTGACTTGCTGACTCGGCATGTGTATGAAAATCAGTTTTGGGATCCGTTTTATCCTTTTCGGATTTGCACAAGAGAGGGGGCACTAGGGAGAACAGTTATCTGATGGTGTTCCCTGGTTAAATAAAGCTAGTATTTATTTATGGTGTTTTTAACTGCCATACAAAGAGCACGGCTTCTTGTTGGGTCACGTCTGTTGCGGGTGATTTCCAAAACAAACAAAGCAGGTGTTCATTTGTTTGAGAAGTTCAAACCGTCCACCCTCCCCACTGATGGTGAGCTTCTGAAATTCTTTAGAGTCACTTGTTGTATGTTTAATTATATCTTTTCTGTGGAAAGCACAGTGGAAATACCGTCTTTTGTCCTGGCCAGCTCCAGTTTTAAAATGCGTAGCTCCCTTTCCACGATCCCCCACTTTGGTACCTTCGAATAACTTTCTCCCTCTTGGTTGATTCTCATCTAATCGAGCCACCGCTTCTCTCTCTCGTTCCATAAACTTCATAAAGGGTTTGAATGGCTGGAGCTTCTCTATTTGACACATGTCATGATACTTGCGAATCCGTTCTATTCTTAGATGGTTTGGTAGGAGTTCATTAACCTTGTCCCCGTCCCTCATTGTGAGAGTGTTGAGCTGGTCTAACTCTTCAAGTTGACTATACGAAGAGTCTACAACATCAACAAATTCAACGGGCCCCTATAAGTAGATCCTCAAGGGCTGCTTGTACAGTGGCCCTTGCCTCATCATAAAAATCCTCCAATTTCTTCCACATGGCACCATACGCTTTCGGTTTAGTTACATAGACCGACTTGATCCTCTGACTTGCTTCTCTCTTCACTGATCTCTTTAGTTCGTGAGCCAGGGCTGTCTTGTTCTTGTATGCCGCCTCTGCTAACTGCTTCCAGACGTTTTTAAACTCTGGCCAGTCCTTTAGCTGTCCTGAAAAAGTTGGGAAGGTCATCTTCTTTAAATGGACGCCAGTCGCAACTGCTGCTTTATTTTGATCTGCTACCCCATTGCCTGCTAAGGTGGTATGGTAAAGTATTCACTTGCTGTCCAGGATAAGGCTGTCCTCCGGTTGACTGTTGAAATGAGGGCATTGATAACAGCTACTGCTGACTTGGAGACATACTGTAACATGTATGGCTGATGAAAACGGCTCTCGTGAGAAGATTGTTTGCCTGGGTTGGCATAGCTTGAGATCATGCCCTCTCCCTATTAACTCTTTATGTCTCTCACGGGAAGAGGGCATGATACATTTCTTTGACGGATCACATGTAAAAATGCCGGATTCTGGACTTTTTTCTGATTGGATAGGAAACAATGCGAATGATTTGCGCCGTTTCGATTGGCCAAAATGCCGCCATCCGTTAGTTGTTGTTAATTGATTTCAGTCTGCATTTTTGTAATGCGGCAGTGAATACACACGCGAGTCCGTTATGAAATTTCTGCCGGCTCAGTTTTCTTGAATTTGAAGAATGCTTAAATAGAAATTTCATCCGTTGAAATATTTTCCATCTCATCGTATACTAAAAAGTCACCGATCATTTGAATGCAATTTGATACTGGCTACAAGTTACAGAAGCGACAAACGGGTTCATTTTTCAAATAATCAATTCATGAACGGAGTCTTGACCTGGCTTGACTGTAATTCTTCCTTCAGAAACCTTCGAATTATTCTGAGCGATCTTCGCTTTCACACCACCGTGTCAGTTCGTGAAATATGGTGTTTCAGCCTAATTTTTTTTCACTGCTTTCGGTACAGAACGAAGTCAAAGAGCTTTAACCAGTAAATTCTTTATTATTTGTAGCTGTTAAATAAAGGTACGGCAGCTCCAGCTAGCAGTATTTCATCACAAAAACAACACATTTAAAATTTCGGTAAGATTTCCGTATAATCCCATACATTCATTATGCATGCATGTTAGGACTCTTTTCTTATAAACTTGTTGTGTGAAATAGTATGAGATTGTTGCATGCATAATGATGTATGGGGTTATACGGAAATCTTTCCAAAATTTCTTTTTTAGGAAGCGCCATCTGAACATGGGCGAACTTAAAAATTTTCTTTTCCTTAAAATTGATTTCAAAAGAGACATTATTCGCGTCAAAATTTGATTCCCTTGTGGTAAACGCTTATTGTCTAATAACATGACAGGTCAAGCAGACGTTACATTATGTAAATTAGGGGGCGGTTGACGGCTTGTTAAATAAATGTATCAGGCGTTATTTTTTTCCCTCTCGAGCCAAAGAAGCAAAAAAAAGAAAAAAAATAACGCCTGATCTTAGGTTAGGGTTGGCATGGCATAACTGGCAAGCTGATAAGGAAAAACATTCACCGTGTCCAGGATAAACATGAGTTGCTGTTGGTTGATGAATGGGTGACTGAGAAGGCAGGTACTAATGGTGTGGTATTTTTATCTTGGTTGGGGGAATCAGCTGATGGAGGTATTAAATCAAGTTGAACAACATTTGTTTTCTTAGCTGCTTTTGCCTGTATAAGGGCATTTCTAGCCCCTGTATACAACTAACTCAGGCAGTAAAGTCAATAAATGTTTGAAAACTTGAAACACGAATGCAATCCACTCGAACACGAAACACGTCCAATGTAATTCGCAAAATCGAAAACACAGGAATGAATTGGCTTACAATTCGAAACACGTCCAATATAATCCACAAAATCCTCAACACAGGAACGAGTTGACTGGCGACTCGAAAGAAGTTGAGCGTAACACACAAAATGCGAAACACAGAATTAGAAATAAGTTGGCTGGCAGCTTGAGAGAATTTGAGTGTCATGCAGGAACTCACACAGTACAGGAATGAATTGGCTGGCAATTGGAAAAACAGTAGTTGGTAATCAAGCGTACCTTAGTCCCATACACTTTACACACTGGTGTATCGGCATGCATTTTTATGACACAGCGATTCGTCATCATCCTCTAGATCATCCCCGTCAATGATGTGCAGGTCGTTGCAATGCTCTTGTATCCCTACTGTTTAAGAAAATGATGGGGAGGGGAGGGCCGGAGGGGGGTGTTGCACTTATTGTAGAGGATCGCTTGTTTGATATTATAGCCTAGGGGGTGGGTGGGTGCTTACGGGAAAGAGGGCGCTTGTACCATTAAGAGCTTGAGCGTTTATTCGAGAGAATACAGTGTACGTGTGTGTCTGACGGTTTAGAATGCAAGAAGAAGGGTAAAGCCCTGGGGACGAAGTTGGAATGCAAGGCGCCATTCTGTCGGCCCCGGGGGACTTGTGTGGATGAATTTTTGGCATGCTACATTATTATCACGAGTTTCTTGGCAACAACACGGTCAATTAGTCTGGTAATCATGGGGTTAATTAATCTGGTAGTCACGGGTTCCAAATACAGGGCAAATTTAAATTTGTTCGAGTTTATGCTTCTTCTCATTTGTTATCGTAAAGTTTTGAATTCTTCTGCGAACGAGCGTCAGCTGAAAATCAAACATTGGGAAAGGCTAATTTAATTTTTGAAACATTTGAAACTCCACGAATACCAGAATAATTGTGTAAACATTGATTTACGTCATCAGTGTGGAATTTCGTCGTTGAGGCGGCTATTTCCCCACGCAATATAATTAAGATTGATTGACATGCTTCGCCTTTCTCAAAGCCTAGGAAACGGCACGTTCGCAAAGTCGGTTTTAAGGATGGTTTTCAGGTCACTTGAAACTTTTTTGGAATCGTTTCAACTTTCCGACTTTAACGAGATGCAACGTAAAATAACTTGAGATTTTATGTAGGCCTTGACGCACGTAAAGCTTAGTAGCTCTTAAATGTTGCTTAACGACCAAGTGTAAAGACTACCATTGAACTGATTTGGGGGTCTCGATGTTTTCCGACATTGGCTGTTAAACGGGGTCATGGTTTGAAGGTCGCGGCGGCACACCTCTACCCAAACATTCCTTGAGTGCCCCCCCGGGATTTCAGGGTGCTAAAGTACTGATTTGCGTAATTCAAATGTGCGTAAGCAAAATCAGCCAGCTCTATCAAAAGTGATGACTCAGAAACTGTGGAGTTTCGTCCGGACGGAAGTCGATTCGCCCGATAGCAAACAGCGCTCTACAACACGGCTTATCAGAGATGTTTTTAGTTAAGCTTGGATTCTGTTGCTGCAGTTGCTCAAAAAAGTTCGAGCAGTCTGAACGATCTTATCAATCTCGATAATCACTCGCGAGATATTGAAACTGACTATACATAAAAACTGAAGTCTACATGTACTTCAGCGATCGCTACCCTACGTCGATCTTTGTTATATATTTTGTGTGGAGTTTTCATTGGAAAAGGTGATGGCACTGTCATTCACGCTTATTCATTTTTTCAGGCTTAAAGAAAGGGCAAAACGACCTATAAGTGTTACCGTTTTATTCTCAAGTGACATCTCCGTCGGCAGCAAAATGTCAAAAGTATAATTAGAAATGCACAGAATATGGACACCAAAAGTACAAGTTCCATGAATAGCGATATGCAAACACTAGGAAGTTTTCCGTTCTTTGTAAGGGATTTTTTAACTTTATGGATATAGTTTATTTGTTCTGGGGTGAGAGAATCACCAATTCCTATCAATTGCTGAATTTGACAGGTAGTCACGACATTGATAAGGTTTTGCATGTGACTGAACTGTTGAAATCCTTGTATTTTGACTGGTTTTATGTCCAGCTGGAAAGCTAAAAGCCCTATGTAGGCATCATCGGGTCCAATTCTTTTAATATGTCTTGAAAATCCCACCATCTTGGGAATCAAATTCCATGATAGGACAAACATTGAACCTTTGCAAAACACCGGGTAATGGTCCAGGGAGAGATCATCTTTCTTAACATAATGTCGATGAGTCTTGTCTCTGACAACTTCTCCCTGATAGAGAATACCACCATAGATAGAATGCTCATCACTTCGTTTGATCAACCACTCAATTAACTTGGGAATTTCGATATAAACATCATCGTCCGTTTTGAGAACATAGGAACACTTGATTTTCGATGCCCACTGGAATGCCATTAGAAGTTTGATGACAATATTTCGATATTCGTCTTTGTAGTCACCGATAAGTAAGTCTCTTTGGCTCCTGTGCTCAGCCATTATGATCTGGTTCATTTCAGCGTTCTGTGGCTTGCCCATTACAAACACTACTTTCCATATAACATCGTTTGGCGCACGAATTTCCTCACAATTGCCCCAAGTCTTTCGTATCACATCTCTCCTTCCCGCATTTACCCGTTTGTTAGGTGAAGAAGACACGATAACAAGCAAAAATATGGGTTGCTCGAGGTAAGGTTGAGGTTCCTCGACCGGAGATAAGATGGAAAGACTATCTTTATGATTTCTTAAATCAATCCATTTGATGCTTGGTGGAAAAAGGCGCCTGAAATTCTTGTGGCAGAATACCAAAACTAATACAACAGCAACCCATAATAGTCGGCGTCGAAATTGTCGCATGTCTAAACAGTGCGTTCTTGTCCTTTATGAGGTAACTTAAAAAAGAGCTGGTGGTCAATTTAAAAGCTTATCCTCCTAACGATTAGAGCTTCTATTTGCGTTTCGCTTGGTCAATTCTATCGAAACCACTCGTTTTACATATTGAAAAGTTGCCAAAGCAGTTACTTAAATGAAGTTCCGGTGCACCTAATTAAAAGTTCCTTTTCCTTTTTGATTTAGATCAATCAGGTAAAAGGTGCTAGCAACGATTAATCAAAGAGCCAATGACATTTTTGTGCCTAGGTGCGTCATCCACTAGACTTTCGGCCATCCCTGCCATATTTATCATGATTTCTTCTAGGGGGTGGGTAATGTAATAGTTTTACTCATGCAGTTTTACATGTACTAGGTATCAGAAGCAATCGAATATACCATTTGTATAACTGCTGGAAATGACAAGCTGCGATGTTTAAGGTAATATTTTTGCATAACGTAATTGATTAACAGGATTATCGCTCTTGTTTTTGCTTTTGTTTTGTTGCTACCTTGCGAGCAGAGATTTCTAGTGCGTGGCTATAAGTGTTTACAAAGTCGTTCACGTCGCTTGTCATTCGCGTGTTCTAATTGGTTTGGTTTCTCCCGGGCCGTATGAAACAAACCAACTACGTTGGCGTTGCTTCTCTGTGAAATGTAGTATATTTAGTGGAGGATCAAAAATGAGTGGAAGTGGCAGTACGCCAACAAAGCCTGTGCCTGCTCGGCCTCGAAGGAGGAGTAAGCCGAAAGAGCCGAGCGCTTCAGATATAAATTGTAGAATTTCAAAACACAGTTCGGCAGTTTTAAGAGTGGATGGATAAACTCGGAAAATGTATTTGTTGTGCCTACCAGAAAAGGAGAAACGTTACCAAAGCTGGCCGACCTACTGAAAAACGAACTTTTCGTTGTCCTCGAGGAAGGAGAATCTTTCTCCACAAGAGTTTGCTCTCCGTGCGGAACAAAGGTTAGAAACTGCGCTGCGATCAGTTTCCCAAATTAGAGAAAAACTGAACACGCCAACCGACAATGAACAATTATTGCGATTGAAAAGAATGAGTAAATCCCCTTATTCCAATCTACTTCTTCGTGATTTGGCTCTGTAAATCACTATCCGTGAGAATTTAAACATCCTGACAAAACCATGCTAGCACTAGCAGGAAAAATTCAAATTCATGGACACAAAGAAAATCGCTTAGAATTATTCAAATCCAGGAGCCACTTTGGAGAAATTAAACAACCTAAAATCCTTAATCAGCCGCAATGAAGAACTTTACATTTCTAAAGAGGCCAAAAAAGAAAATGCTCTTGAATCAGAGGAAAAATCATGCCGACCAGAGAAACTCAATACATTGCGTGTCACGAACTCTCAGTATGAAATGTATTTTAGAATAAGCGACCAAAATTCACATTTGCTCAGTCAAAACGTTTTCCTCCAAAGCATAATCTACCCGACAAAGAAAACAGTTCATTGGAACAAGCAGCATTTTGGCAGCAAGTCGTGTGTTGTCTACCGATTCCCCTTTTTTGAACAGGCGAGATACCGTTGCACGAAACGTGAAGAACTCTTTGCATGAACAAACATCTGATAAATAAGCCTGTTGGTAGGTCACATTCTTTCCCCTGAGAGGCAACTGCAATGCTTTCCTCTGCTCCGATTAATTTAAAACAAATCCCAGTTCTTGCGCGAGCACATTCAGGTAATCAACATCCGTCATTTTACAGCGAAAGCTTTAGGAATCTATTCATCACGCGCGGTACGGAATATTTGTTGACAGCTTGCATTGAAATTTAGCCAATGGGAAAATTGCCCGTGGCTGGGGAAGCGGGTAATTCGAACAAATATAACGTATGCAAAACGGATGTAGCGTTGCAGTTGTGTCCTCCGTTGCAGTTTGGTCCTCTCACCTATCGACCAATAGAATGGGTTTTTGTTTCTTCCAATCAAAGTGCGTTGTGATCGTGTCTTGTCCATTTGACTTCCCAACTGGGGGAGGGTTGTAGTATGAGTTTTGTTCGCTTCGTTTTCCTGATCCAGCGTTTTGGCTGATGGGTTTTTGGAGAATTTTACAGAAGTGCGAATTATGTTCGAAACTTTCCTCGGTCAACGCATATGTTCATATGTTGGAGAGCTAGAACTCGTGCCCAAATAAAGAGTTGGAAGAGGGACAGTAGCAAGAATCTGAATGATCCAGTAAGAAGAAGAAGAAGAGATCCCCTGGATGCAATGATTTTCGAGCTTCTGAGGTAAGGTGTTATTTGCAGTTCTTTCAAAAGGCTTTTTTATATATATATATATATAAGGATTAGAGTCATGGTGCAGATAAGCTCAAGCTAGGCTAGCTCTTGTTTTTATGGATCGTGAAGTTGTGAGCTTTTTTGATTTTGCTGCAAATTGTAAGTTAAGTTACTGCTTGAGCTTATTTACCGAACCGGGCATGTAAAAACTGACCATAACAAGAAAAACTGAAGCATTGTTCATGGGGATTTTGAAGTCTTCCTTCAGAAAATAAAATATTAACACTTGATTTTAGAAATTGAGAACCTATTTCAAAGTTTAGTTTAAAGAGTTTCCTGTATATATGAGGGCCCTCCAAATAGCAAGTTTGGGATTAGTGCAGTCATTTATTTCAGTCAGCCGACTGCATGACTCTCTGAAAGTGGCTAAGAATAATAGTGTGGAAATTCAATCTGGATGTGTTTTGCTTTTGATGTGAAAGATGACGCTGTTAGACTTTTTTGGATCAAAATTCTGCAAGAAATGTGAGTGCGGTTTAGCCTCAACTCTTTAAGATGGACACCTCTGGGATCAGAAAAAAGCGTCTGTCTTAAAGAGATGTTGGTCTTTTAGAGAATCTTAATTATAAAGTGAGTAAAGTAAAGCAGGGATCAGCTCTAGTTGTCCAATATACAGTTTAGCAGGATGTCCGTTGAGGGATTTTGTATTTTAAAATTCAGCATAAGAGCTACAGTAGTCCTGGACTCACTATCATGCTGAATTTCACATATCAACAACAACAACAACAACAACAGTTTATTCCTACTACTGTAAACAACTAAAAGAATTTACAAGATTATAATTATAATTACATAGTAGTGGGACACTCAAAATAACTAAAAAGCTATTTCTAGTTGGGTGACTGTAATTATTATGATAATTAAAAATGTGAGAGTCAGGAAAGAGGCACAACAAATGCAATGGTACATATAAATATCATAAACTTGGTACCAAAGTAAACATACAGAACAAAACAAAACAAATAGATAGATACATGTGTATAAACCATCAAAATATCAGTAAAGATTAATAGAGACTAATGAAATGCGAAGTTAGTTCTTTTTTAAATTGATTAGAAGTACAACACTTGAATCTTTCATCGAGTTCATTCCAGATTAGCACTTTCGGCTTCTAAGCTCGCATTCCTTGCCTCAAAGTGAATCAAGTCTTGCTTGTAGAGCCTTGTAGTTGTCATCAACTTTTTTGAATAGGTCGTCTAGCCTGGAATGTATCGGCTTGAGTTTGCTATCAAACAGCGACTCAAGGTCCTTTAGAGAAGGCTTGTCGTTTGATGGCTTTTCGCTTGTTACATAAACGGACGCATGGAGACACCAAAAAATAAAGAAAAACACTATAAAAATTTGCATTAAGCAGTGAATGGAAGATGTATCACACACAGGAAGCAAAACACGTCCGCCATCTTTGCTGACCGCTTCTACGTGTAAAATCTGTGGAAAAAATTCTGTACACCTAGGTAAATATCAGATAAGTCAACATTCAGAATTTTCTTTGGAGACATAGGTGCCTTGTCAGTCCAACTGAAATTTATATGCCAGTGAGGTCAATGCTTTAGTTCCTCTTTTTAATTTATGGTCATTTTTACATAACTTCCAATTTGGTATGCAGATTTTTTTTCCTGGGAGAGGGTGTCTTTGCAAACTGTCAAGGCCACCACATTGTCACTGACCATTTAATGACATAGCATCTCAGGTGAGAGTTAAACATAAACTCATCTGAACTTTGTACCCTTTTGAAAGACTTTTGTAACAAGAAAAATGAGTACCATTTTTAAATCAGGGCTGTGACTTTTCACATAATTCCAACATAATTTTATGAAAAAAGTAAGCAAGTTAGACATTCTAAGCAAGAAACAAAAAGCATTATTAATTTTTCATGCACCCCTCTGCCAATCCCTCTGCCCCCCAAAATAAAAGTGTGACAGCATAATTTGACTGATTTGACCCAACCAGAAATTCCAAAAATTCTTGTCGTTCTACTGGTCATAAACCGCTGTTAACAAGCAGTACATTTCTCAATTCAGGTTCTTAAAACTAACAAAGCAAATTAAATTTAGTTTCATTTTTGTCTGATATTGCATTTAAAGCCTTTCTAACTCTCCTAGTGAATATATACCCATATTTTTTTTGACATGTTGATCTACAATGAGCACATTTTCTGGAAAATTCCTTTCCTGTAAGGAATGGCATTTGACATGCAGAGGAAGAACAATCAGATAAAAAGAGACATTGGCTGTCACATTCTACTTCAACATAAGGCAATGACAGACCTCAAAGCGACCCATCCTACTATCTTTAATTTGTAAAACGCACTGAAAAAAGTGCCAATGATAGGTTGAGTGATGTCTGTATTCAATGGATGTACTTACACACACACAGAGATTTGCAATCACGTTTTGAAAGGGAAAAAACTCATCAAAAGGTTTAAACTTTAACGAAAGTGAAGAAAAATCACAAAAGGTACTCATCGTAGCAACTTTTGAAGGAGGCAATGAAAAAGCATAGTACTCTAGCTTCAAACACATCTTCATTTATTGCAGGATTTGGAGAGCAAGACAACGTGCCTTCCCCCACCATGAATTCCCAGGAATACCCCCCCCCCCCCCCCCGATTTGTCAGTTAATAATTATTGATAGCATTCATTCTGTGTTGGACGTTCTGTGCCTAATAGGTATTGGTCTGAAATAAGTCTAGGGTCAGGAATTGAAGTGTAGGATGGCACACCCCCACCAGTAATTGCTAGAAATATGCACCGGAGAAAAAATTGAAGGCATTTTACGAACTCAGGGTCCACTTTTCAGCAAGCTAAATAATAATAAGTTGAATCACTTTTGAATACTCTTAGCTGTACATGTACTTCTTTTTTTTCTTCTTCAGAAAATAATAACCTTTTTAAGAACCTAAATAGCCTTAACTAATGTGCTAACTACCATTTCTATAAGAACCTGTTAAGACTAACTTGGAAAAATGCAGGTTCTTTTGTCGTGGGGGCCGTATACAATTCCTGTTCTTAAAGTTACCATTGTGAACTGTCATGCTGTTCAGCCACCTAGCTCCTATATTCCTCCAAGACATGTGATACTTGAGTCACTGTGTATCAGATAAACAAGGGTAAACAAGGTGTATTATGGGCAGTTTGAAAGAGGCAAATAAAAAGGTCTGCTATGTAGTTTCAGGTTGATATCAAACAATTGTTATTAAATAATGTACCAACTGTGCATGCTGAAGACCTTACACAACAAAGCAGACTTTAACGACAAAGTCTAGACACACGGGCTTCTTATTCTTTTTAATATACATGTACGTCTGAAGTTCAGAATAATTAAATACAGACTTCTGCCAATTGCTGCTTTGTCCTGATAGTACAAACTCACATCCTGTCATAATTTTATTATGAGGTTATATCTTTTCTTTATTACTGTAGACACTCTCTGTAGCTGTGTAGAGACATGTAATAAAAGTTCTCTTGTCCATGAATTTTCAATTCATTTTCAATTTTTTTTTACAGGCATGATAGAAAACCAGGGATTAAAAGAAGCAAACAAAGGCTTGGATTGGCTGATAAGCTTCATTGATACAATGTATGTATATATTTTCCCTGAAATGCACTAGTGGTTAAATATTGTCCTTTGCATAAATGTTGTCTTTTTTATGGTGTGCATGAAAGTGCATTAGCTAATAACATTCACTACTCGATAAAGTTATGGTAAGATGATTTATTACTCAAAATCTTCTACCAGCCTAATGAAACATCTTCGTGGCTGTTGATTGTGCACAAGAAGTATTTGGAAATTGTGCAGAATTTCCAGGTGGTCACATGCAACAATTAAAGAGGGTCTACCAGGTAGAAAATTATGCATTTTTTCTGAGACTGACTTTTCACCGAAGACACTTGCTGTCATTAAATTCTCAACAACATCAAAGCTCTCAGAGACTCTGCACAATTTTATGCTTAGTGTAATGATAGCAGTCTCAAATGCTCAATAAAGACAAATTCAATCTTTAATGACCGCCTCAAAGCTACTACAAAAGCACCTGTTTTTTAGGTCATGTGGGTTACAACGTACCACCACAGGCTTACCATGACACCTTTCCTTCTTTCTTTTTTTTAACAAATAAAATGAAAATAGAAAAAAACTTCATTGCACAGTGGGCACTTAATACACTGTAACTAGTGAAAGCATAACAACATCAGCCAAAGCACTGAACACAGAACATTTTGAGCAAAGTCAACAGTTTCAAAAGTGCTCAATGTCTAAGCAAGAAAAAGAACGAGAAAAAAAACCTATTTTTTAACTGTCTCCTACAATCATCAGGTGTAGTCAAGCATTAAGTTTTTTTAAATAGCCAGGTGGCTTTGACAACCAACCAGCTCTTGTGAGACTTGTTACTTGTCGTGCACAGAGGTTGGGCCTTGCTAGGTATTGCAACAGGGGTTTTGGTTGGCTGTTTAGACTGGTCCCCCCAAGATGGCACTGTTGGGAATGACTGACCCTTTGTTGGGTGAGGTCTTTGGACTTTCTCTAGATAGGCGACCATATCCGGGGGCTGCAGGGCTACAGGAGCCTCACTAGGTTGTGAGCTGTAGAATGGCTCTCTGCTCCTGCAGAGATGTCTGCAGTTTCTGCAGAGGATTCTCCCATCTTCTGTCAGATTCATGTTATAGGATCGATCGCACATCTGCTAGTTCTTCTATTTCTGCTTTGAACCATGTCTGGCTCTTGTCACAGAGAAGTGGCATTACTTTGACTGTCTCACCTTTCACCAATGGCCAGATCTCCTTCAAGGTGGGTTCGCGTACGTCACCCAAACATACGCTGAGCTGGCGAGGTGCTCAGCCCCTCTGTTGGGGTGTTTCTCCAGGTTAGTAGAGAAAGAAAATAATCGGCTCCTGATGCTTTGGCTTACTTGATTAAGCTCTTTGCAGTCTTGACTGTGTTTTCTACTCGTTCATTGTTTTGGCGGTAGCCCAGGGAGCTGGTTACATGTTCAGTCCCAGGTGATTGCAAAAATTCCTCAAATTCTGCAGAGTTAAAGGGTGGTTCATTGCCACTTAGCAATTCATTAGATGTTCCTTGTGCGACAAAATGTCTCTCAAGTTTCTTTATGATGACAGTTCCTGTTTTGCTGTGTAACTGATCCACTTCAAAGTACCCAGAGTAGTAATCTACTGTGCAGAGATAATTCTTGTCATCAAGTGTGAAGATGTTAATAGCAACTTTCTCCCATGGCCTTGATGTGGGCTCATGACAGATAAGTGGTCCTTTAGTCTAGTTACTCTGAAGTGACATTCAGACGTCGCATTTCTGGATGTAGTCAGTGATTTCAGCATTTGTGCTTGGCCAGTATACTGTCTCCCATGCTCTATATAAACAACCTTGGACCCAATAAGGGAGTAGTGTAGCTTCTGCTTGATCTTTTGTTTTAGGGTCTGCAGTATGATGCATTGCTGGCCCTTGAATATTACACCATCATGTACTGAGAGCTCATCTCGGATTTCAAAGTACTGGTGAATGGCTGCTGGTTGTTCACTACTGGCCCAATGATGAGTAAAAGCACCTAATGAAATTAATGTGTGGACAGCAAGTTCTACTTCGTTTGCGAATCCAAGCTTGGTAAGATCTAGCAAACAGCAAGTTGTCTTCTGCTCTGATTAGGCTGATTCAGTAAACCTCACTTATCTAGGCTGTCAAGGAACAGATGCAGAAAGTAGTTGAGCACAATAATGAAATAACAGGAGCAAGGTTGTAACCTTAGTACCCCACTGTATCATCAAAGAATGTGGTTTATTCTCAGGACCAATTGAGTAGTCTCAGTTTCCTCATAATTATAGTGACTTTAACTCAGCAGCAATTGGTTAAAGTTGAAATGGAAGTTGTGTCAGACATTGCTTACCTGCTTACGTGTTCAAGACCTTCCTGCCTATGTTTTCTTCCTCACCTTACGAATGAACCCCTTTAGTGATCTTTAGTATAGACTCGATCTTATTTTGCAAGAAAACATATTCCAGTTTAGCAAACAATTTAACCCTTGGCAGGCCTAAATGGTAGAAGGATGACCATTGCTTTTTTATCTTGTGTTCTGTTAATGGAACTCAAGTTCAGATGAATTTGAGAGGTTTCTTGAATTCACAGCTGCTATATTAGAAAAGCATTGTACATACTGTAAGAGTAGTGTAGGATATTACAAGAGTCTTTGATTGTAAAAAGTTTGATGTTTTGGATCCCTAATCGATTATGGGAGGTGGTCACTTACAATGTGCAAGAGTTGGTTTCACATGGAAGTTATCATTAACAGTTATGTTATGGGGAAGGGAGGTAAAAGGCTGGGTATTTTGATTTTATCGAACACAAAATGCAGGTTCCACATTTACTATTACATAGAGGTTAGAATTTTCAGCCACGGATGGATAAGTCACTTTTGTACCCCATTCTCAAATGCTTCACCCCACCAACCCCATACTTAAATACCTGCCAAATAAAGTATCAACAGGTCCTAATGTTGATCCATTATCTAATTTGCAGATTTTGTACCTAAAGATGCTCTCTTCAGAAGGGAGGTCAGGTTTTCCATGGACAGAACCCCGTCACAGAACAATATTTTCACAAACTAGAAAAGGAAAACAATTGAGTCATGATATTTGGTTCAGTAAATCAACGTTTTGTAGTATTGATATTAACATTAGGAAAGAGAGAATAATGGTAGGGATCAAATCATAAAGATCTGTAAATATTTAGTACTTGTATACGATGGTAGGCAGTCAAAAGGAAAATTTTATCGATCTAATTAAATGCTGGGTTCCTCATAAGAGTCAGGTAATTTTGAAACATACACCTTAACTTTTTAACCAGCTTTTATTAAATTGCTCCAAATTCAAGATGGCATTTTTCCTGAAAAATAAATTTATGGGCGTGATTCCTCAAATTTCTGTCATTCATCGTTCATTATTAAATCAAGTGTCAATAAATTAACAAACTTAAGGCAAGAATTTATACGGCTGGGATATTTGCTCTCATAACCTTTAATCCTGGGAGAGGTTTTAAATGAAGTGGTACCAATTGGGAAGTCCAGTGCTAGGTGCTTTCCTATTTTATTTGCTAGCAATTTTGACTTTTTTAGACATTTTCTTGATATTTCGCTCTAAAATTTGATCGTACACATAAACATCAACAATAAAAAAATGTCCTATTATGGTTTATCATAGCGTCTGGGATATAAAGGATATTGGAGGGCTATAGAATGATTTATGATAGTGCCTACATGGAAACCTGGACTTAAGTGAGTTTTTAAGTTCTTGCCTTAATTGCATTCAATAGGAATGTTACCCAAACCCAAGTAGAATAAATCACTAGGTTTAAGGTTACCTAATAGTTCCACTGTTGTCGCCGAGATTTCAAGTTGCCGGTTAAATATCACAAGTAGGCGTTGATCAAATGGCTAGGGATTTCTTTAGATTCCATTTTTCTGCTATTTTCGTATGAAAGTAGCTGGGGACCACGTTCATAGTAGCCAGAGGAGATCCCAGCCCCCTGCCTCTTAATGACAGCCCAGCCAATACACTGTAAGCATTAACTATTATCATCATGTACTTGGGATGGATTCCTTCAATTTAGATCTTAGGTGGGGTTTCTCCCTCGTCTTCAGTGCATGATATAAAGCAACTGAAATAAATGTGCAAAATTAAGTGCTCATTAGTATTGTCCGATTGTATTTTATAAATTGCTATTTTTTGTATAACGTCTCTTCAGCAGTTGTGCATGTGTTGCTATTATTTCTATGTATCTCCATCACAAAGGCTGGTGAAATCATGTATGAAATATAATGTATTAACAACTTACTGGGAAAATGGCATATCACGTGGATTTTTCTTTTCAGCTATACACTGAAAATTTCAAAGAGAATACCATTCTTTGAATGAACAGATCTTAACCTTTTCCTGAATCAATTTTCCTCCTCTCATACTTACAGTAACTGAATGTTTGCTTATAGATGCTAACCTGTGGGGAATGTTATCTCTGTTGCACTTCCTTTTCTGTCAGGGTACAGGGGTATCAAGACATGCATGAGAAAGGAACGATTTTATATTAAGCTTATGGAAGGGTTAATAGCATGCAGTTTTTTGCCTGATGTATAGACTGACCCAGACCTAGTTTTGTAAGGGTTAACTAGTTGCTTTTATATTCATCTATAACTGAAGGTTTGACAGTGCTTGTAGGGATGGCTATTGTATTATAACGAGTTCATCCACCATTAAATAAGTCCCCCTGCCTGCCCTCGTACCCTGCTTGACCACTGGCTGTCGGTTGGTGGGGAAGCTAAGGTAGCACTGACTTTATAGGCCCCATTTATATGAAGAAAAATTATCCCGGGAAAAGGGTGTCTCTTCCTTTAACGATCAATTTTATGAGAATAAAACTGACCCCTTTGCCCAAGCT
Organism: Porites divaricata; assembly: GCA_038088405.1. Classification (NCBI taxonomy): domain Eukaryota; kingdom Metazoa; phylum Cnidaria; class Anthozoa; order Scleractinia; family Poritidae; genus Porites; species Porites divaricata. The sequence goes on along the minus strand of JBBMOI010000001.1, from coordinate 51,797,420 downwards.
AACAGCGCGCGCACGCTCTGATTGTCTAAAACAGCGAGCGCGCATGCTTTCAAAGTGTTTGTGTGGAGAAACGGTGGCCCCCTACCAATTATATTATTATAAAGGGTGATCGGGCTAGGCGCGGCATCCTTCTAGCCGAGCGTAAATGCGCGAAACGTTGTCACCCAGGACGGCTAAACCCTTATACCCTGGACAACGTTTCTACATATAAAGGAGGCCTTAAATGGCTTACCGGTAATTGGTATCGTGACGTGACCTGGCCTAAATATTGAATTTCCCAGTTTATACCAGGAATAAACGGCCCTAGCATTTGAATAATTGGGGTAATCCGTTGTTCATGTACAAAGTGCATCAAAAGATGTGCCTCCTTATTTAAGTAGTATAGTAAGGACCGAATTGACCTCTCTTTGGGAAGAATCTCATAAAGAAGAAAAGGCATACATTATGGGAATCGTGCATAGTCATCAAGACGAAAGCAAACTAGCTTTTTTTTTGAAAATGTAATATACGCCACTTCCGAATTTCCCATAATGCACCTTATTTGCCCCTTATTTGTACCTTATTTTCTCCTGGGTATTATAGCCGTCCCAAGAGAAATTGAAAACATTGCTTATGCAAAATGTTTGGGGGAAAATAAGGCGCATTATGGGAAATGTGGAAGTGGCGTATACAAAGAAAGGCGATTTTTTGCCCTTCATCCGCCATTTTCACATCTCCCATAACACGCCTTCTTTGCCCCCCCCCCCCCCCCCAAATTTTTCCATGACCCTTGCACTTTATTTCCCCTGGGTATTACAGTCGTTCCAAGAGAAATTAAAGACTGCTTATGCAAAACAAGGCCTATTATGGAAGATGTGAAAATGGCGAATTATCCCTGTTAGCTTTTTCACTTTTCTATTATTCACGAAAAGGGCAAATTTGACAAGAATTTATAAAATATTTATAACCCTAACCCTAATTAAAACAGGATGAAAAAAGAGGCATGTCGATGATCGTGGGTCTTACAAAAATGACATTTTGCGAAATTGGTGAATTTGGCAAGGATTCATCAAGGGTCTGGGAAAAAATTTAAATAGGACAACAAAAGAGGCTTACTGGCAGCTGGCAATTTTCACGAAAATGGCAAATTAGAGAAACTGGGAAGAATCCATCAAAGGTTTTGCAAAAACTCAAATAAGGTGACAAAGAGGGAAATCTTGACAATTGGCGATTATCAGAAAATGGCAAATTTTGGGCGAAAAAGGGAAATTTGGGCAAAAATGGCGAGTATGCGAAAAACTCATCAAGAGTTTGGCCAAATATTCCAATGAGATGACAAAAAGGGGCATCTTAACAAATGGCGATTTTACGAAAATTACAAATTTGGCAAGAATTTATAGGTTTGGCAAAAATTAAAACTGGAGGCATGTCAATAATTGTGGGTTTCACGAAAATGACAAATTTTGCGAAATTGGCGAATTTGGATTTACCAAAGTTCTGGCATAATTTTAAATAAGACCACAAAAGAGGCAATCTTGGTTTGCAACCACGAGACAAGGCGGCCATGCTGGGGGTCAATACATATAATTTTTCTTGAAGAATTAACATGAAAATAGAGTTTGGTTCCCAGAGGAGAGAAATGCTTTTGTTCTTGACCACCAACATGGCTGCCGTGACGTCAAGTACAAACCAGCAATATTGACAGTTGGCGATTTCACGAAATAGGCAACTTGAGAAAATGGGGAATTGAGCAAGAATCCATCGAAAATTTGGCAAAAACTCAAATGAGGTGACAAAGAGGGCAATCTTGCCAAATTGCGATTATAAGAAAATGGCAAATTTAGGCGAAAAGGCAAATTTAATTTCGGCAAAAAAATGGAGAGTTCAAGGCTTCGGCCAAATACAAGTGAGATGACGAAAAGGGGCATCTTGACAAATAACAATTTTATAAAAATAACAAATTTGGCAAAAATTTATAAAAGTTTGGCAAAAATGTAAGCAGGATGATAAAAGAGGGATGTCGATAATTGTGGGTTTTACGGAAATGACATATTTTGCGAAATTGGCGAATTTGGCAGAGGATTCATTACATGTAAAGGTCTGGCAAAAAATTTAAATGAGACAATGAAAGAGGCGTATTGACAGTTGGCGATTTTCGCGAAATTGGCAAATTAAAGAAAACGGGCAATGGACAAGAATCCATGAAAGGTTTGGCAAAACCTCAATTGAGGTGACAAAGAGGGGAATCTTGACAAATGACAATTTTATGAAAATGACAAATTTGGCAAAAATTTATTAAAGTTTAACACAAATGTAAGCAGTATGACAAGGGAGGCATGTCGATAATTGTGGGTTTTACGAAAATGACATTTTTGGCGCAATTGGCGAATTTGGCAAAGGATTCATTAAAGGTCTGTCTGGCAAAAAATTTAAATGAGACGACAAGAGGCATATTGACAGTTGACGATTTTCGCGAAAATGGCAAGTTTGAGAAAACGGGGAATTAGGCAAGAATCCATCAAAGGTTTGGAAAAACCTCGATTGAGGTGACAAAGAGGCGATTCTTGACAAATGGCGATTATAATAAGAAAATGGCAACTTTAGGCGAAAAAGGCAAATTCGGCAAAAATGGCGAGTGTGCCAAAAATTCATCAAGGGTTTGGCCAAATATTCTAATGAGATGACAAAAAGGAGCATCTTGACAAATAGCGATTTTACGAAAATGACAAATTTGAAAAAACTTATTTAGGTTTGGCAAATATTAAAACAAGATGACAAAAGGGGTATGTCGATAATTGTGGGCTTTACGAAAATTACATATTTTGCGAAACCGGCGAATTTGGCAAGGATTGAGATAATGACACAACAAAACAGGCTATTGTCAGTTGGCGATTTTCACAAAAATGGGAAATTTGGGAAAAGGGGGAATTGAGCAAAAATTCATCCATGATCTGACAAAACCTTAAATGAGGTGGCAAAAAGGCAATATTGACAAAAGGCAAATTTCCACAAATATAGCGAGTGTGCCAAAAAATTCATCAAGGGTTTGGCCAAATACTCAGATGAGATGACAAAAAGGTGCATGTTGATAGTTGGCGATTTTTAGGACTGACAAATTTTGCGAAGATGGCAAATTTGGCAAAGAGTTATCAAAGGTTTGACAAAGAGATGACACAAAGGGGCATCTTGACAAATGGCGATAATAACAAACATGGCAAATTGGGCAACAGTTCATTTAAGGTTTGTCAAAATTCAAACGAGGCATGTCGATAATTGTGAGTTTTACGAAAATGCTAAATTTGGGAAGAATTTATAAAAGGTTTGATAAAAATTAAAACAAGATGACGAAACAGGCATGTCGATAATTGTGGGTTTCAACGAAAATGACAAATGTTGCAAAATTCGCGAATTTGGCAAGGATTCATCAAAGGTCTGGGAAAATTGCCTGTCGATAATTAGCGAGAATAGCAACTTTGGAGAAAATGGCTAATTTGGCAAGATATTTATCAAAGGTTTGGCAAAAATTAACACAAGATGACAAAAGAAGGATGTCGTTAATTGTGGGTTTTTACGAAAGTGCCATTTTTTACGAAATCAACGAATTTCTGGAAAAATCTATCAAAGGTTTGGCAAAATTTAAGTGAGACGACAAAAACGGGCATCTTGTACAAATAGTGATTTTAAGAATATGGCAAATTTAGGTGATAAAGGCAAATTCCGGCAAAAATGGCGTGTATGCCAAAAATTCATCAAGAGTTTGGCCAAATATTCAAATGAGATGACAAAAAGTGGCATGTTGCATGTTGACAGTTTTCGATTTTTACAAAAATGACAAATTTGGCGAAAATAGCGACTTTAGCAAGAGGAAATGAGTGGCTTGCCAGATGACATGGCGAAAAATGGTCAATTGCTGATTAGAGATTTTTACGAGGATAGCAAATTTTGGCGAAAATGGCAAATTTGGGAAGAATACATGAAAGGCTTGATCAAAATTCAAATGAGATGCCAAAAAAGGCTACCTTGACAATGACTTATTTTTCGAAGAAGGCAGATTTTTGCCAAAAATGGTGAATTCGACGAAGGCTAATCAAATGCTTGGCAAAAACTCATAAATGAGTTGACAAAAAGAAAGCATGTGAAAATTTGGGTACCAGTTGAGATTGAACCTCTGTGGTACCCCTCTGTTGATGAAATGACAGAGAAATATCTGACAATTGACTTGACATAGTTATCAAGAAAAAACAAAGCATTTTCATTGTCGTTGACGAAGATATATCCTCTGACTGAAATACTTCCATCAATGCATCGAGATGGAATTAACTAATTCAGAAAACGGTACTAAATTAAGCTCGATCAAATGTGGCCATAGAAACGCAAGTAATTCCTGTAGTCATAGGTGCATCAGAAGTTAAATCAAGAAAACAACGTCTTTTTAACTGTTTTTGGCAGTAACCTATGTACAGCCACCCTCTACCCCCAACAGAAAAACTCAGTGAGGGAAAAGATCAGTTTTTTTAGTATCATTTTCGATTATGTTTCCCGCGAATTGAAACATCACATATATGTATATAGTATTTTGTTGTTTTCTTTTCATCCTGATGGGGATGTGCTGCTGGACGAGGTCGCATTTTCACGTCTAGATGAGCTATAATGAGGTTGAACATTATAATGGTGTCAACAGAAGAGTCGCGGTTGCAAAGTTGACTTTATAAGGTACATGCATAGTAAGAAAGGACTACATATATTGAGATCGCGAAAATTATATTTGTCAAAAAGTGGATAAGATGGCTTCTATAGGGTCCGTAGAATAGGCAGTATACATGTAATAATGGGGTAGGGGTTCTGAAAGGCCAGCTGCATAGACCAAGCAAAAATTTCAGTTTGGCAGTAAGGATTCAGAGAATGACACTAGCCAAAAAAGTAGAGACTTCCAAGTTATGATTGACAGGACATTCATCCACCTAGCTAGTTACTTTAGAACATGAATGGCATGGCAGTGCAAATTAAACCTTAAAACAGGGAGATTTGCCGATCAACCTCATCTACACTCAATGAAAGTACTTCTCCCATAGTACAACCACCCTTTTCGGTTCGACCAACTGCCGGCAAGGACCAATAAGAACTGTCCTTCTTTTAAAGATAAAGACATATTTTGAAATAACATATGCGTTTCAAACTATGGCCCTTGTTGCAGGAGTCTTAGTTTGCGACATTTCAAACTATGGCGATGTTTCGATACCACCCTTTGCGTTATTGTAAAATACAGCATTTAACTCTTCTGTTCTTAGCTCACAAATCGCGTCCACTCAACCTTACCTGACCGGCGTCAGAGATCATTCTTGGCAAAAATAGGTGCACTTTACTGGGGCCAAGGTTTGCGCTAATGCATAATGTGGTATGACAGTTGTGACTTATTTTGCGTTAACTCAATCTGTGTTCTATGTTTTAAAACCAAGGTTTGCGCCAAAAAAATATCGCAAACCATGGCGAACTTTGAGATAAGTCATTCCATGTTCTTCCAATAACCAGGGGAAACCAACGACTGCGTCCTTCTAAATACATTGAAAACACTTTTTAGGCTACCCAGAGAACTTTTAGACCTTCAAGGGCTTCACTATTATTTTCCCGAAAATTTTAGATGCAATTTAACGTATTACGAAAGTGAGAATGTTTCTGATTCCTCTCTAAATCACATTTCCAAATCCGAAAATTTTAGGTTTCCTTTTTTGTAAGAAAAATAGCCTAACCTGGGCAGTAAAATGGAAAAATTAAACTTCAGAAAATCGTAGGAAATTTGTGAGATAAGCGTCGAAAATTTTACATAAGTGGAACGGTCATCTAGAAATTTTTAGTCGTCCTCAAGTGATAGAAAATTCTAGGCAATATTTGCTTCTCCGAACAGATATTTTACAGAAAACGCTCGTTGGGTGCCCCTGAATAAATTCCGTATTTTGCGACAGCGCGAAATGTGGTTCCCAGATCGTGGACCTTATACAGGCCTCGCTCTTCAGGCCAGGATTTGAGTTATCGCAAACTGTGGACTTTACGAAAGGAGTCACATTTTGCGATAACTCAAACTGTGTCCTACCAATGAATCACCGAAAGTCACAGACACCTTTCTAGAACAACTAGTGATTTTACAACCGTTCCACAGTCAGCCGTCATCGGTCATATTAGAAAAACACTAACTTTTTCCTGCGCTAATGAAGAATACAACACAAACAGCGAACTTACGCGTTTTATGCTTAAAAGATCGGTCTATGATCGCTAGCTTTGCATATCAGAAACGGAAACGATCAGTCATAGCCGGCGGCATATTTTCGTAAGCGTTCGCGTTTTATCCAAGTCCAAGTTCGCAATATTCATAGGATGCAGATTTGATTATGATCTGTACAGGGACGTAGATGGTGAAAAGATTATAAACAAAGCGATTTGCCTTGCCCTCTTCGACAAGTATTAGCTAACTTAACTGAATATGGGATAAAATTAATTAAGCTGATCGATACGTAAATAAGAGCCGGAGAAAAATTGCTCAATGCGCTCTTCATATTTTTAGAATATGTAAAAACGTGAAATTTAACTTTAACGACGCACAGCCGGTCTTGTTTTTTCGAAGTTCTTGTTGTACAATGCCAATACAGTATTAAATATATTCTCCTTCGCAGCCTTTCGGCCGCCATGTTTACTTAACCTTGCAAGACAAATTTTACTATCGTCCCCGACCCGCTAGAATTGCAAATTTTGCTCGAAGACCAAACTGCAACGGAGATTCTTTTCCAGTCCTATGCCGCGACTACCACGATAGATCGCATGACCTGATTGGCTTGCATATGACATTACGTCAGAGGACATGTTCACAAGACAGGACATAACTACAACGGTACAAACGGACAGTCCGTAGTTTTAGCGTCTCTCCCCAGTCTCACTCTCCGTTTTCAGCCTCGTTCCAGACCTTTCGTTTGACTGCACGCGCTTACTTAAATAAGCAAAAATACGGACTGTTTTACAGTCTACTGACGTGGAACCCCGCTCGCTCTCTCTTTGGCCTTCTGAAAAATTAAGAAGGTCTTGGAGCTCAGGCATTATCCTATATCTCAGTGCTATACTAAATAATGAAAAGAAAAATTAGCCTGTGGAAAGAACAAACTGTGATGACAAAGCGTATTTTAGAATAACAAATGAGTTGTTGTCTTTTGTTCACGTTGTCACGCCTTCATGGCACAGAAGAGAAGTACTTCAAATTTATGGTTTTGTGAAAATAGCGCTTTCCACTAATGACGTCACAAATTTCTGGTCCCTGCTATGACTCAGACATTTTTAAAAAACCTGAGCAGTATAAGAGTTTAGTATGGGAAAGTCACGTTGGGCAACAATTTTCGTCGTCTTTGAAGATTTTTATCGTTAAAGGAAACAAAATCCAGCTTGGTTTCGATAATAAATATCCTGAAAATAATCAACGCGTGCCAAGACGGCGTTAAACATGGAAAAAACTGTACAGATGAGTGGTTTTGATTGCTTATGCGGCGTCATCAGTACTATGGGTAAAATTATGTTAAAATGTGTGGAGAGCAGGGCTTCATACCTATGCATGAAACGGTGCATTTGGTTAAATTTATAGGCAAAGGTTCAACCTCGTCCCCAGGGCGCTTTTTTATTTGCATGACCATAACAAAGTATTACAGTATTGCAAAAGCTACTTGAAATTAATCATTGATTCCTTGTAAATTCAATATTTAAAGTAATTTGAAAACGTTTTTCTTTTTTTCTAACCATCAGTAGGATTAATTATTCCGGAGATGAGTTTGTCTCTCAATTCAAAGCAAGTTGATATAAATGAAATTAATTGGATGTTAATAAAATAGTCAATAGAATTCATCAGATGTGATAATAAGGACTCATGTGATTGTAGTCGTAGAAATGGTATTTTAGGTTCTAGTTTAGAGAAGAACATATCTCTTATCGAAGAATGTTTTAGTGCATAGTGGTGCTTTCTGCCTAAGACACGGCCAGGGATCCGATTCTGTAGCCTGCTTTGATCCGAGTCGCTTTATTTTCTTATTTTAACCAATTATTTTAGTTGCTAGGACCAGGTCTTGCTCCCTATAGCAGAAATGCCTTTAATATATTTAAAAACGCTCACTGCGAATTTTATGAACATGTTTGTTTCCCATACAAAGCCTTGGAGTAGAATGCGAAGTTTGTCTGAGTCACGCGGGGGGTCTAAGGTGACAAAACCTATTTTTAGTAATAGTGGAAAGCGCTATTCAATTACAATTACACCCCCCGGGGGTATTCCTGGGAATTCTTGGTGGGGGCATGCCGCCCGGTTCTCCAAATCCTGACCCTATTTCAGACCAAAATATGTCATTTTCTACACCCGTTTTCAGACCTGGCCTCCAAAGTCCATACTCGTTTTCAGACCTGCCATATAAGAAATTATGGTATCATTACTTAGATTAAAAGACCAACAAAGATATTTCATTTTGAATTCGTTTATATTTTCAATTGGAATTGAAACGACAAATATATATATTCATGCTCCACCGTACATGAAAAATCATACTCGATTCCAGACCAAAATAGGCAAAATGTCTGACACGAAATTTTTGCGGGAGTCTATTTTTGCAAATAGGCGAATTTTTGTGTTTTGCGGGAACTACTAGTTTTTGCAATTAGGACAGATTGGTTTTTCTTGCTGGGAATTAATTTTTGCGATTTTCAGAACGTACCCAGTACCCCGCAGCATTGATAATATTTTCAATCAATAGACCAGTATTTCGTTGTATACCGTTTTGTTTCTGAATGAAAGAGACAAGTTGTGATTGAACAGACACGATTTCTTAGTACTGTATTTTTGTGTATTTAAGTTAGAGAATATTTACTCTGGAGTACATTTTTGCGGGAAAAATGTTTGCGGTAGTTTTTATTTGCGGGAACGTAATATTTTTGCGAATCGCTGAAAAAATCGCAAAAATTAGAACCCGCAAAAGTTTCGTGCCACGCGGTAGTTGCTATATGGCTTATATAAGGGAGTACTCCCCCGGGAAAAATTCAATTAGACATTACTAGTTACGTGAGGTACGGAAAAACGGTCAACACAAAACATGCAACTTGTCTTGCAACATTGCTACAAAACGGGTTAATACATAGCGATGTTGCGAGTTTTACCAACCACATCAAACCTGTGTTGCAACAAGGTTTGATATTTGATGTGGTTGGTAAAACGCGTTTTTGTGGCCCATTTTATCGAAGCTTTAGTACATTCTGCACGTCGACAAATTCCGTCAGGAGCAACGACATAAAGTGATAATATGCCACTGCTCATCATTTATTGGTTGACTGATCAAGTGAAAATTAATATATAGCTTTTGCCAAGCGAAGCTCTCGTTTTAATAATATACTCATAGTTTACTGAAACAAGAATTAAGAAGTGTAATGCTAAACGGCGACAACAACAACGAGAACAGCAAAAAATCAATAGGTCCAATTAACTAAACAACAGCTTTTCACAGGTAACACACTTTTTTGTACATTTCCAACTTACACGTTTCATGTAGAAAATGTCGTCTGACTTCCTGTTCGCTTTTTTCATAATTTTCTGTCCCTCCTTTATGCCTTGGTGGCCGCTAGCATTTTTCGTTTGTTCACCGCCTCTATAAAATTTTCATGTTTTCCATGCAAAAAAAAAATCGTCTCCTTTGTTATTTTTATCTCTCGCTCTAGCTCTTCCTCTGTTATCCGCGCCAACGTAGACATTTAAATTAAGTCGAAAAAAAGACTCGGCTCTATTGTTGTTGTTTCTCTCTAAAGTCCGGGTGGCCATGCGATTTACCGCCAAAACGCGTGGACCGTGCTTGAAATGCGAAATTTCACCCCTTCTTACATGAATGGGGGGAAGTGCGGACGTATGAACACACCATTTTGTCGGAACAAAAATTTCTTGGATGCGTAGATAACCAAATTTTCTTAACTATGGTGTTCCGCTATTAAAGTGTGCCTCACGTTAAGTGTCTGTATTAGCGTGTTTACAGTTACGGTTTAGACAAGGCCAGGCACTTGTTTTAAACAACTTTATTGACGAGAATAGCACTCACCATTAAAGATTATTCAGAGCTACCAAGCAACTACTTGCTAAGAAAGAGGAATTGTCGTTTCTTAATTATCAGGACAAATCAAAACTAGCCAATGACATCGGCGGTTTTTTCGTTTGAAAGATAAAATTCGTTCTGATATTGAAGCTGCAGACATCGATCCAAGCGTGCGCAATACGCTACCTCCTTATCAGGAAGTAGATTCTGCGCATGTTTTTCATTCCTTTCAACCTCCCTCGGAAAACAACGTCTCTTCGATCATCCGTACGTCAGCTGAGAAGTTCTGCCCGTTGGACCCGATGACGACTTTTCTGCTTGTTGGCTGCCTTGACGTGCTCACCAGTTGCCTGTTATTTCACGAATTATAAATCTTTCGCTATCATGCAGCCGTTTCACTGATTAATAGAAAGAGGCTCTGATTACTAGCCTCCGATCATATCCTTAAGAAACCTGGCTTAGACCCGACGCAGTTGAATAACTTCCGCCCTGTCAGTAACTTGCACTTGATATAAAAACTGACCAAGGGTGCTGTTTTCGACTAAATTCACAGTCATATGAGTCGATTCGCCTTTTATGGTCACAGCACAGAAAGAGCGCTACTGAAGGTCCAGAATGACATTCTTATTAATATGAATTGCAAGCATGTAACCCTTCTAGTTCTTCTAGATTTAAGCGCAGCGTTCGACACTGTTGACAATAACATCCTGCTTGGTCGTCTTAAGTCAAGTATCGGCATTAATGGCACCGCCCCGAATTGATTTCGTCTTATCTTAACAACGAGTCTCGCTAAATGGCTGTACATCTGACAGTTTTAGGCTTCCTTATGGCGTTCCACAAGGATCTTGTCTGGGGCCATTATTATATACCATTTACTCTAGCAAACTCTTTGAAGTCATCAAATACTATCTACCTGAGGCACATGCCTATGCTGATGACACTCAACTTTACCTGTCGTTTAGTCCTGACTTGGCTACTAATCATACAGATGCAGTCGTTGCCATAGAACGTTGTATATCGGACATTCATACGTGGATGCTTAGGGATAAGTTCAAACTTAACCACGACAAAACTGAGTTCATGTTGATTGGAACAAAACAGCAACTTTCCAAAGTAAAAATTGATAGCCTTACCGTAGGAAGCATTGACGTTCCTCCTGTCACTGTGGCAAGAAATTTAGGGACATTGTTCGACTCTAATTTGAATCTCCAGGAACAGATCCAGAAAACTTGCAAATTTGGGTTTTTCCATTTATACAATATTCGGCGTATCCTAAAGTATCCGTCTCAGGAATCTACACGCACTTTGGTCCACATGATGCTTTTATCATAGGTCGTATAGTTTACAGCCTTCTGTTTGGTTTACCCTTTGTTCGTCTACTTAAACTGCAACGCTTGCAAAATACAGCTGCTCGGCTTATATCCAATGTTCCTCGCTACAATCACATAACTCCAGTACTATGTTCGTTACATTGTTACATACTCCTTATTACTTTTAAAGCTATCAGTACGGTTATGCGCCCGTTTACTTGATTGACGTGATAGGTATTAAAGAACAGCCGCGCTATAATCTCCATTCAGCTAAACGGTCTAATCTTAGAGTTTCCTAGTTTAAAACTGAAAAAGACTTTAGGGTATCGTGCTTTTTCATCTGCGGCCTCTAATTTATGGAACAATCTGCCCCTTCACATCCGTCTTGAGCCCAATTTTGAACGTTTTAAAATCTTTACTTAAAACACATCTTTTTAGTTTTTGATATGTAATATTTTAAATCTACAATGTAATATATTTCATGTTTTTATTTACATTTTTAACGCTGTTTTGTTAACAAAGGTGCAATTTTCTTTGCCGTTGTTTATTTTCAGCGCACGACCAACAAGAAACGCCTGACGTGTGCTATGAGCTTTCTTTCCTCGTGGAAGAGGGTATTGGTCACCTGGGTTCATTGTGGAAGAAATAACCGCAGGAAAGCCGGAAAATGTTTGCTATTTACAATTATTTGCCTGTTTATGTATCTAAAACTAAACGTTATGACTCCAGGAACATACACCGGGAATAAGCCCTGGAGTCCTTCGCCAAAATGCAAGAATTCTGAACAAGACATAAACCAAATGGTTCAACTCACATACAAAGTACATGCAATATTAGAAAAAATGGCAATCAATTGCTGGCTTATGTACGGCTCGTTATGGGGACCTTTGCGAGGTGTCGAGGGTCCCCTCCCGTGGGACGACGATGTCGATCTCGCTATTAATGGCGATGGTCAATTCAGCCAAACGTCATTTGAAGAATTCAAAGCCATTTTTGTGGTTCTTGGGCTGTCTGTGGAAAACAGACTGTGGCAGAGTTCGCTAATTGTTATCTCTGAAGGAGCCCATTGGCCATCACTGGATTTGTTTGTGTTTTATAATTATAATGGAATGATGAGGAGACCTGGTATCGAGTCCTGGTTGATACCATTTAACTACAGACTTTATCATACATTTCCTGCTGACTTAGTCGAACAACCCTTGCCTAAAGTGAAGTTTGGATTTTTTAATATCTCAGTTCCTAGAAATGGCATTGAAGTCATGAAACACTTGTATCCGTATAATTGGTGGAAAGTTGTGAGACCGATAGGTTGTGATAATTATCAGACTACTGAGCTTTCATACTATACCAGATAGCTTCTGTGCCAACACGAAAAGCTAAAAACGGCACCGAACCGGTGCAAGTGGTTCACAGACATCGATCACCGTACCGGAGCGGTTGGCCGAGAGGGTTTGATGATTAAACCCCAATCCTAACATTTACTTTCGTCTCAGTTGATTCCAGTCCTCTCTCGTACTTATTCACTTCCGTTTCCGGTCCGAATACCTGGTCACACTGCGCCAAAGTGAGGCACAGAACCTATCCGATATGTGACGCCTCACTGTCGACTGTGTCGAGATCGGCGCTGCTCAGCTTCGCTCTGCTACAGAAATCGCGCCGAAATCGCCGTTGTCATGTATGAACAGAAGCCCTATCCAGTATGGTTTCGTGCCAGCGTAAGGGCTATCCTTTATAATGTGAACATAGCCTAGTTATAAGTAAAATAGTAAGTGGATTTTTATGTTCATAGTTGTGGCATTTGCCGTTGACATGCATGGCAAACATAGAGGATATTACATGGCGGCTTGGGGATACGGATTTTATCTTCGAGTGCTGAAAGTATCTCTCACGAGTACGCGAAGCTACTGATGAAATTCCTGCATAAAACACAACATTTTTTATTCATTTTCGAAACAGCAATAGTGCAATTAAAGTGGTCACCTATCGCAAAATGCCTGTCACAGAAATGTTATGAAACTCGGACATAAAGTTATAAAGAAGAAATAAAGACAATAATACTTATGTTTTCTGTTGCAAGAAGTCAAAATTAATGTTAGTAACCATGGCGATACCAATATCCTCACACGTGAAAGATAAAAATAGTATCTTCACTGCGCGCGATGAAGATATGATTTTTTAGTAAAAGGAAAAATCCTGGTATTTCATCGGTATCTATATAATAAAAATGTTTTTATACTAGTCTGGCGAAGCAGTGTTTGACGCCAATCAATAATTCCATTGCCGTTGTGGCATCATTCTGTAGAATAACAAAGTAAAACTACAATCATGGACAAAAGTCTTGGGACACTTTTGCGTTTCTGGGGTATTTCTTCAATTCACACAGGTCGGACCCCTCCCCTCACCCCAGAAACAATGTTGGACGCATGTATCCAGAATTTTTTCGGAGTTTCAACTTTGTATAGGGTAGGGGGAGGGAGAACTGCAAGAAAAGTTCGAAAATGATGCACTGTTTTAAGAGGGAACCGAGAAATGACGGAAAAATGTGCATATTGCAGTACTGTCCCAAGGACTTTTGTCTATAATTGTCTGAATCTTGGTTTGGGAGGAAAAAGTCTGTTTTCTTCATTTTTCCTACGCTTTTTAGGCATTTTGGAGATAAGTAGGTGATCACATGCAATGATAATGACCTTTGAAACTATTTTCTCAACATAGCAAGTTTTCACAAGGCAATTCCCTGATTAGCCATATCGGGCCCACTCCCTTAAACTGGAGCCGAATACAGCGGATGTTGGTCAGGCACGATGTTTCGAGCATCGCGCACAGTACTCGGTCGCAAAAACAGTGTATTATCAATATTCGCTACAAATTCATTAAGGAAACACGGCTAGGATATATTTCAACCAAAAAGTAATTGCACTTGAAATAATTTGGGCCAAAAAGGCCATCCCGTAAAGTGAATACAACAGTACTCACTTGATTCAGTAAGGAAAAATTATCTTGTTCTTCTTTCTCTCCATTTGAAAGTGAGTACTGTGACTAAAAAGCTAAACAGCCAAATTTAACGGTGAGAATAATTCCCTGTGAATTCTGCTTCGGTAACATTATTCTGTTGACTGCTCGCAACATATCTGCCCTGGTATTGCCGGAAATTACTCTGCGTGACATATTCTACACTTTACGTTACTCCACAGTTCTCACAGTTCTCACCCTACAGTTCTCACCTGTAAAAAGTATATGTTCCTGCGTTTGAAACAGTGATAAGCAAATTATGTGCTTTCAGATATTGTATCTCATCTAGTCTGAGAGAAAAACGTGCTTGTACTGGAAATTCTCAAGCACACTAGGCTACTTTTAACAGTTCTCGCTCCTAAATAAATAAGAGAAAATTTCAAAGATTATTTTTATACTATAAAAGGGCGAGAACTGTGGCAAATCACTCAACGCTTCAGTTTTATGCAGGGAAATAGCAATAATTCATCGTAAACAAACATTTTATCACTGTGTCGATACAGTTTGATGATAAATCGGATTTCCAAGGACATATTTTTTCACATAAATAGCCGAGAACTGAAGGCGAGACATGTCAACAGGCGCTCAACTCCTGAGTGTAACGCAACCTCGAGATTCCGTTACACTATCTTATTTGGCATCAATGTTCAAGATACTATAAAATATCTACTATTTGGCATGTCTGCGAAACTGTAGCCGAAAGTTTTACTGACGCTACATT
The DNA here is from genome assembly GCA_038088405.1 of Porites divaricata. Lineage (NCBI taxonomy): Eukaryota > Metazoa > Cnidaria > Anthozoa > Scleractinia > Poritidae > Porites > Porites divaricata. The sequence continues at coordinate 51,782,313 of JBBMOI010000001.1, read as the reverse complement.
GCTTGTTACAAAGACAAGGAAGAGACTTTGCAAACATATAACAGAAAAGTGCTCTATATGGTGTTACGGTTAAATGTAGTGATTATTTCCAGCACTCTTAGAGCAAAAGAATAGTTGTTCTGGTTTGAAAAAATATATCATACCGTCGTCAAAAGATCAATTCCAGCATTAAGGATTTCATTGTGCAACAGATTACAAAGCAACGTCTACTTTTCTAAACAAAGTGGTTTTCAGACAATCATGGACAAAAGTCTTGGGACACTTTTGCGTTTCTGGGGTGTTTCTTCAATTCACACAGGTCGGACCCTTCCCCTCACCCCAGAAACAATGTTGGACACATGTATCCAGAATTTTTTCGGAGTTTCAACTTTGTATAGGGTGGGGGGAGGGAGAACTGCAAGAAAAGTTCGAAAATGATGCACTGTTTTAAGAGGGAACCGAGAAATGACGGAAAAATGTGCGTATTGCAGTACTGTCCCAAGGACTTTTGTCCATGATTGTAGATAGCACCATATAATAGAAGTGCTGAAAAGGTTTCATTTGAATGTTCTCACCACAGGATTTCATCCACAGACTCAAAAGTTAGAACTACATACTAACTAAATAGTACCATGTGAAAGTACTGCTGAAGAGGTTTCATTTGAATGGTAACACCATAGGATTTCATGCACAGACTCAAAAGTTAGAACAACATACTAAATAAATAGTACCATGTGAAAGTACTGCTGAAGACGTTTCATTTGAATGGTAACACCATAGGATTTCATGCACAGACTCAAAAGTTAGACTACATACTAAATAAATAGTACCATGTGAAAGTGCTGCTGAAGAGGTTTCATTTGAATGGTAAGACCATAGGATTTCATCCACAGACTCAAGTTAGAATCACATTCTAAGTAATGTTGTGCAGTATTTTGAAAGTTATCTTCAAGATTTGTCTTGTCTCTTTTAAGTTTCGTTTTTGTTTCATTAAGTGAGTCAAGCTACAATCACAGATAAAAGTAGTTGGGAAGGTTGTGCAACTTAACAGTAGTCCATTTTAACCCTAAAAAAAGAGATATAAACAGGCGTGTGCGCCAAAAACTGTCTTAACAAGGTACGGAAAATATTTTTTTTCAACAGAATACTGTTTACGAGCATTTTTTGAAGACGTTTCTACTGAAAAAAAGTCGTCCATTTTTTATCCTTGACGGCCACACCCAGAATTTTCAGACAATCACAGACAAAAGTAGTTGGGAAGATTGTGCAACTTAACAGTAGTCCATTTTAACCCTGAAAAAAGAGAGTTTTCTCTTTTTCCTAAATATCCCCCGTCCCCTCTGTTCAGTGTTGGGATATAACAGAATAATTACGCGCACAAACATTAACGTTTTGATCAACATTGGGCCAGGGGCGGGGGGAGGAACGAAAAGAAGAGGTAAAAAGGGCAACCTTCCCAACATTTTTGGCGATGATTGTATGTTAGTCTTGATTTTATCCACATTGGTGTTTTCCTGTTTTGATCTTTACTTGTACTTGAATTTTGCTTAGCTCGCTAATTTGCTTAACTGTTATTTTTGGAATATTCTTCGCTTGGCATCGAGGACGGATTTAGGGGTGGGCCGAGTGGCCACCCCTTTTTCTTTGAAATTTTGTATTATTTTTATTGAATTCTCAGAAAAATTAAAAAGTGGGCAAGTGTCCCGGCCACCCCTTTGTCAATTTTCTGAATGCACCCCTTGCCATTATCAGATGCTAGTGTGTCATAAGTGGTCGTGTTCGTGATGTTCGAGCTGAGGAGGGAAAATAATAAAAAAAAATTGTGGAGGAGGGGAATAGAAAACATTGAGGAAGGAAAATAATAAAAAAATTGTGGAGGAGGGGAATAATATAAAGAAAAATTGAGGAGGGGAAAAGATTGTCTTAAGAAAACGTGTCTGGTTTTATTGCTAGCAATTATTAGTCGGGTGTTTCAATTGATCCTTGTTAAGTTATTAATTGTTTTTTTGTGTGTTTAGATAATAATACGTCAAGAGGCTCCCTTGGGAGTTTTTACTGCAGAGCTAATTTGTATGCAACGGTTGGCTTGTGAACTCGCATAATTACCTGACTAACGGCGCGTGAGACGCTGAGACTTCAATAGTTTTTCATTTCCTCGAGATAGAACGGAGAAAACGCGGTTCTGTAATAGTCAGACAAATTTGAAATAGAGAGTTTTCAGCTCCACTTTGTGTATATGTGTGTTTGTTTTGTTTATATATCCGAGTTTTAGCGATAAATAAGCCTTTCAAATCGCTGTGTATTAGACTCTTTTTGTTGTTGGTTTTTAATACTGCTAGCAATTATAAGTCGCGTGTTTTAATTGATCCTTGTTAAGTTAATATTTAAAATTGTTTATAAACTAATACGTCAAGATGCTCCCTTGAGGTTTTTCCTGAAAGCTAATTTGTATTCATCTTTGGGCTTGTGAACTCGCATGAACTGACTAACAGTGCGTGAAAATGACAAGACTTTGTTGGTTTTTAGCATGTCTCCGAGATAGCTAGGAGAAAACGCGGTTCTGTAATAGTCAGACAGATTGAGATAGAGAGTTTTCAGCTCCACTTTGTGTATATGTATGTTTGATTTGTTTATATATCCGAGTTTTAGCGCTAAATAAGGAGACATAAACTAAATTGAAATAAAGACTTTTCAACTCCACTTATATTCTAATCACACTGAAACGATTATAAAATATTTTGTAACTAATGTAAATAATCACAAAACACAGAATAGGAGCGGGCATCTCGTTTATTGATACAGCGAGCGTAGAGCGTCACAAAAAAACCAGCATTACAGCTATAAATAAAATAAGAAATTAGGGTTGAAAGAGATGCCTCGAATGGCACTTACATATATCTTAACGAACCTTAAATAGTGTAATAGCCCCTTGGGACACCTTATAAGCACGCCTAAAATACTTCTACAGTATTATGCAACATAATATTCGTACTCTTGTGAAACTAACAAACGTTACAAAATATATTTCTATTCTAATCACACTGACGCGATTATAAAATATTTTGTAACTAATGTAAATAATCACAAAACACAGAATAGGAGCGAGCATCTCGTTTATTGATGCCCGCGTTCGAAAATAAAGAAAGAGAAATGGCAAAGCTAAATATGTAAACTTTTAGACACCGAGAGAAGAGATTCTAGTTTATCCTTAATATAACCGTCCTTAGCTTGATCCGTTTTCCACCTTCCATGACGCTTAAAAAGCCGATCGCTAACGCCTGCGTTAGCGGCCGCGGAAGCACCTCCCGCCCTTAAACTTTGTAAACCAAATAATTTTTTCGGATAATCTAATTCAGCAAACGCTTTTAATATAAAACTATATCTCGCGTTCTAGAGCAACTCATACCCATTCTACGCAAACTATAAGTAGAGGTAGCCTTAGGAAAATACAAAGAACGAAAAAAGGGTAACGAAGACAACAAATCTAATTTAGCAGAAGAAACGTATCTGCCAAGCAGATTGAAAGGGCAAGAAACATATCCTGTTCTTGCCAACAAAACGTAGGCACCATCCCTATAAACATCCGTTTTACTTTTGTAAACATAAATCTTGACAAAAGAATCGCAAAAACTAACATCGCAACAGCGTAGGCTGGCTAACTCATCAATGCCCTCTTGTCAAATCGACCCGAGGGGAGCCGGGGTTCGAATCAAAAATTGTCGATGACAAGTGACGGTGTGGTACCCGGGTCAGGCTTAGTTTGTAGAGGAGGCAGGGTTACCAAGCGGGTTTTCAACGGTCGTGTGTCGTGGTGAAAACCTGGTGAAAATCGGTGTATGACATTTGCAGACTGCAGACTGCAGACTGCAGACCGCAGACCGCAGACCGCAGACTGCAGACTGCAGACCGCAGACTGCAGACCGCAGACTGCAGACTGCATGAGGCAGCGTATGGCGCGTTATTAGGGTCAAAATTAATAATGCAAACTTTTTTAAAGATGACTTTCGAATTGCAACTCTTGTGGCATGATTACTTGCTAATGTAGTTTCTTTTGACATTTTTTGCGAAAACTTGCTTCTTTCTGCACGCTTCATGGCGTACAAGTGTTTTTCTTTACCATTACTTTCCAATTGCAACTCTTGTTACATGGTTAATTGTCAATTAAGTTTTTCTTCACATTTTCTGCGAAAACTTACTTCTTTCTGCACGGTTCTTGGCTTGAGACATAAACAATCGCAGGCTATTTTCCGAACATAAGAATTACTTTACACGCAAGGTTATTTCCGAAATATCAAAACTCTTACCATAACCAGTCTTTATAAAGCTCTGTTTCTAATACATCAACGTAAGACACCCGCAAGCGATAAGAAATACCAGCATCGAATTACTATTGAAATACATGTCTTACCGCAAATTTTCTGCGAATTAACTTAGCACCCAAATTTTCTGCAAAAAATCAGCCAGGCGTTCCAGTCACGTGATCTATCCCAGGACACCTTCTGATCGCTTCCCTCGACCTAGACCGGCCGTACTGCTGATTTTTTGATGAATCTTCGTCTACATCTCATCGACCTCTCTAGGAGACTAGAGCAAGATTCAACTGATGATGTCGCGGACTACGTGTTGTACCGATTGCAACAAGTTGCTCGTCATTTGTCGAGGATAGCTGCCAGTGCCACTGGAAATGTATTTGAAATTGGCAGCCTGTGTCTTTTGTTGTACGTTCTGTTCTATTCTCTCCCTGTTTGTAGTCCACATGGTACGGCCATGGGCACGAAAATGGCAGTCGCCTTTTCTAATATATTCATGAACAAGGTAGAGACGGGAATCCTTAGCCAAAGCCTTTTAAAACCGCTCGTTTGGAAACGTTACATAGACGACATCTTTTCGCTCTGGACTACAAACAGAGACAGAATAGAACATTTCATTGAACAAGCAAACAATCATCACCCTACGATCAAATTTACGGCTGAAATTTCCGATAAGGAAACAACATTCTTGGACACCTACATCTACAAAGGGGAAAGATTCGAAAGAGACGCAAAACCTCTTTTGAAGCTTTAAGCCTTTTTTGTCGCTAAATAAGGCTGTTAGGTTCTTTATTTTTGTCCAGTGTCTCAGGATCTGAATAACTAAGCAATTTTCTTTCTGGTCCGAGAATGTGATGTTTTCCTGCAATGTTGTATCACGCTGGGCCCAGCTCGTTAGTTTTTTAAATTGTTTGCAGGATGTTAAACTCTCACGGATAGCGATTTACAGAGATGAATTTAGAAGAATGAATTGCGGCTTAAACTGAGTAACTGAAGCTTCATCAGCTGTGGAGAATTGCATTGTGACTCAGTCAAGAACAATGATAAACCCCAGCTTGTTGAGTCTTTGTACTGGAGCGACTGTTTGGTTGTTTTGTTATTGTCGGCTACTCATTTCCGGAAGAGCGGTCACGCGCGTGTAATTAGGGGGTGTTTCTCATTTTCACAGTGTTTTCGGGCAGGCGCTTTCTCTTCTCTCTCCCCGCCCCCTCCCTGCTCCCTTTGACTCGTCCCATTTCCTCCTTTCTTCAGGAAGTTTCAACATGGCGCTTTCGCGAGCAAATTGCACACCCAAAGAAAACGCCTGCACTGCAGGCTACAAATTCTCATGAAAAACTGGCATTTAATAGAACAACAACCATTACTGAGCCTAGGACGACCAACCGATCCCGTAGAACATACAACAAAGGACACAGGCTGTCAATTTCAAATACATTTCCAGTGGCACTGGCAGCTATCCTCGACAAATGACGAGCAACTTGTTGCAATCGGTACAACACGTAGTCCGCGACATCATCAGTTGAATCTTGCTCTAGTCTCCTAGAGAGGTCGATGAGATGTAGACGAAGATTCATCAAAAAATCAGCAGTACGGCCGGTCTAGGTCGAGGGAAGCGATCAGAAGGTGTCCTGGGATAGATCACGTGACTGGAACGCCTGGCTGATTTTTTGCAGAAAATTTGGGTGCTAAGTTAATTCGCAGAAAATTTGCGGTAAGACATGTATTTCAATAGTAATTCGATGCTGGTATTTCTTATCGCTTGCGGGTGTCTTACGTTGATGTATTAGAAACAGAGCTTTATAAAGACTGGTTATGGTAAGAGTTTTGATATTTCGGAAATAACCTTGCGTGTAAAGTAATTCTTATGTTCGGAAAATAGCCTGCGATTGTTTATGTCTCAAGCCAAGAACCGTGCAGAAAGAAGTAAGTTTTCGCAGAAAATGTGAAGAAAAACTTAATTGACAATTAACCATGTAACAAGAGTTGCAATTGGAAAGTAATGGTAAAGAAAAACACTTGTACGCCATGAAGCGTGCAGAAAGAAGCAAGTTTTCGCAAAAAATGTCAAAAGAAACTACATTAGCAAGTAATCATGCCACAAGAGTTGCAATTCGAAAGTCATCTTTAAAAAAGTTTGCATTATTAATTTTGACCCTAATAACGCGCCATAGCAGCGAGACTGTAAATTGAATGAAACCCAAAATATCGTAATCAAGGTGGCGTCATCATCAACATTATCTTGTTCCGAGAAGTACATGTAAGGCCTAGAAGTGAAGTTTTTTCACTCAAATTACACCGACCTGATTCCTGAAGGAGTTGTTGGCTGTTCGTCTCGTATTGAATAAGAGCATAATAATGTCTGCCGATGTCACAAACTCGCTCATGAATCCATAGCAACAGGCTAGCAATTTAACCTGCACCACAGACGAAACTAAACTCTGGTTATATAAGTCTGTCTGTGAAACAGTGCCGGAATCCTTATTCTACGGGGGCCCCAACTGTGTACTAGGATTTGAGCATGAGCAATGATTGGCCTATTAAAAAAGCCACTGTCGATTTGCCTATTTAGAAATTCAAAATGCACTTCCGGTAATTCATCGAGTCCAGGTAGGATCTGTTCGGTTTAGATTGTCTAAAATACGTCATTTTAAAGATGTTAAAGGTCCGTGGTCTATCCTAGTTGTTTTTGTAGACGTAACTGTAGTGAGCACGAAGTGCTCGCAATCTAAACACTTTTTTTTTCACAAAAGACTACTATTTAGACAGGCATTAATGGGCATTACTACTTGTCATTATCAATTCACAATAATCAAAGAAGAATAAAGAGTCAAGGCAATTAGTTATATGCCGGGTGAGTCAATAAAGAGTCGCGTCGGTGAAGAATAGCCAACAGCATCTTGGAAATGAGGCCAATGTAACTTTGCGCAAAAACATCAACCTTGTTCCCAGGCTACTTTCTCACTTTCACGCGATGTTATATTTTTGATGGTGTCACCTTTATTAGGAAGATTTTTGGTGTCTTTTAATTTACAATCTGCAATCTGTGGTCTGCAGCCTGCGGTCTGCAGTCTGCGGTCTGCAGTCTGCAAATGTCATACACCGGGTGAAAATGTACTCGCCCCTTCGGCGTCGTTTTGTCTTGGATTTTGGAAAACAAACTGCCGCTTGGCGTCGGTTGCAGTGGCCGGATTGCTCGGCTAATGAGATGAAATGAAACAAGGACATATTGGCTTGGATTCGGCGTTGGATTTGTGGCTGCTTGGCCATTTCAAGCTGAGGGTTTTTCGCCTCTCGCATGGGGCATCCCGAACTGGAGAGTGAAGCCTTGTCCTTTCTCTTACAGTTTACGTTGAAACTCGGGGTTAAAGGAAATCGCTTAAGTCGCAATGGATCGGGAAAATAACCACACAGCGAACAAAAACAAGTGAAGTAAATACGGTAAGCTGTATATTATTAAACATTCTAGCGAGTATTTATCGATTTGAATCTTTTACCTGAATCTTTATATTCACGGCCATTTTAAACTCACACAATGAGCTTGGGTCGCCTGTGCTTGATGTCGTTTCCAAACAGGCCAAGCGCTCCGATCGGCCGTGATGAAAATTTCGTGTATTTTGAATTCCACGAAGGACAATTTTATAAAGAAAAGCCTCCCTTTGTCAACTTGAAGAAAACTAAGCATTCTTTTGAAGTTTCCTTTCCCATCTGTGTGTTTTAGCGGTGTATTTAAACCTTGAAATGCGAAACTCTCGTCTTGTTTACCATCACCATTGAGCTGTCTCACCTTTGTCTCACTTTTTAGGAGTTTTGTCTAGGCCTCACATTTTCGATCGGACCACGTGACCCAAAACGCTTTGGCCCGCCGTAATAATGAGGCCTAGGGACTAGGCAATAGTGTACTATGGTAAAAGATATATCTTGTTGGTGCGTTCCCTTTATTAATATGCATAAGGGTCGAGTCTATGACTTCACCCATTGTTATTACCTAGGGGAAAATGCGTTCCTCCATACTAATTAAGGTGGTTGCACTGCCTAATTTTGAGTATTTTGAAACTCAGTTTAAAATGGAATACTTTCTTAGGATTACAGTCTATTAAATTGAATATTTGTCTGTAGCTAGAACTGGTATTTGACTTTTTCTTGCCACTAGCGATGTCGTGCCAAACCCGTTAATTATTAACTTATAGCCTTGCCCCCCGGGGACTGTAAGTTTAAAAAATTATGTTTTTTGTGAATGAACGACAAAAATTCTTTCTTTTTTTTTTTTTCACAATTCTGAAAACATTAGCGAGATAGACAATCGCCTGCTTGCAAAACACAGATAAAGCGATATTTAAAAATTTATTGCCAAATTTCTACTTCTTGCTAAAAATTAACCGGAGTTGAGTAATTTGAAAAATAAGTACGTTTGCAAGCTAGCGATCGGTTAGTACTACAAGTTGAACAAAATGGCCAAATTTCACCTTTATATGTGCTATAATTTTCGAGAAAAACGTTTTGGAAGATATGGCTAACCTCTGTTCGGGCAGCTTTTTTACATTAGAACCTCCAAAATTCTCGGTTAAGTCAAAAATACAGCAAGCTGGCGTAGCTTCATGTTTGGCCGCCATCTTGAACAATATTAAACCATCCCCTCAGGCCACAGTTGCCAGATTTGTCTTTGTTTTGACCCTTTGCCCTTAGACTGCAAAACAGTCCGTATTTTTGCGTATTCAAGTAAGCGCGAGCAGTCAAACGAAAGGTCTGGAACGAGGCTGAAAACGGAGAGTGAGACTGGGGAGAGAACCTAAAAATACGGACTGTCCGCTTTGCATACGTTATATTCGTTCGAATTACCCACTTCCCCAGCCACGGGAAATTTTCCCATTGGCTAAATTCAATGCAAGCTGTCAACAAGTTGTCAAGTAATGTTTTCAACAAGTCATTTCGACGCGTGATGGCTGATGTTGATCCCCTGGATTTACTCGCCCAAGAACTTGGATTTGCTTTAAAATCGGAGCAGAGGGAAGCTTTGCAGTCGCTGCTCAGGGGAAATGATGTGTTTTGTGTACTACCCACAGCTAAAGTGTACAACTCATACCTGAAGATCCTTACTATCCGTGAAAATTCGACATCCTGCAAACAACACTTTAAGAGCTGGGCCGCAGGAAATAACCACATTCACGGACAAATAATCTCACATGCATGCATGTAGTTATTCAGATCCAGGCATTAAGGAGAAAATCAAAGAAACTAAAATCTTTGTTAAGTTGTAAGAAACAGAGGTCAAAGAAAATTAAAACACTTTACAAATGCATCTTAGATCAAATCCTATCAGGGACACGTACAGAAGCATAAACTACAGGAAATGATTACTCAGTTTGCATGTAACAAACCAGCTTCATGACCTCTTAATTACTAGTAATGTGAGCGGAAAGCCTGCGTGGTGTGGCAAAAACAACATTTACTCAGTCAACTGAAGTTTGGAATGGTACATGCACTGTGAAGTGCTAGTAACTTTCGCGCGAGAGAGAAAAAGGGAGAAAAAAACTTCTGTTCAAGCTTACACTCAAGGTCACGTTCCACATTGCCGCGAGCTTATGAGTCGTGTTTGGCCTGTCAACACTTATTTTAACAGGGGATTTGCTCATTCTTTTTCAATCAGTTTTTCTCTAATTTGCGTTAATTGCAGTAATTCTGAGCTCTCAAGTCTCACGCATTGAGCGTGAGACTCACGCAAACAAATTCAATCTTACGCTCTCACGCTGAAACTATTATTTCTCACGCATTTGAGATTCCTTGCTCCTTTAGTAAAGTTCCTTTATAATAAACTATATTTTACGATATAATTTAAGCCCTTGTTTGGTTTGTATTCTCGCTTCGAACACTTTATTCTTGTGCAGAGCCATCGTTTCTCTGGCAAGTAGCTTTCATGACTATTGCGCATGTTCACATATGCTGACCCGGTAACGTGTTGAGAATGTAAAGAAAGAGTTGATATTGGTCCAATAAAAAGAAAATTGTGGGATCTAAATACTTACTTTTAACGCACGGCATTTCTGCTCAGAATGAAGGAAAACACGTCTTAGCTACTTCCATTTTCAAAATTTCCTGGGGGGGGGGGGGAAGGCCCCCGGGCCCCCTAGTGGGGTGACACCTGCGGCGTGACAAGCAACGGCTACGCCGTTGCAGATCTCACTCTTTGCCTACAAATCAACTTGAGAGCTCTGGTAATTGTTTTTGGGAAAACCTCTCTTTCTGCCAGTTCATTCTCGTCTTCAATTACGATCCGCGTTAAAATTTTCAAACACTAACTAGAATTCTCTTCCTCGGTAAGGTTACGATTCAGTTTCTACAACAGCTTCGTTCTCATTAAAACTGAAGCTAAGTTAAAATTTGGAAAGGCAAAGTCAACATCCCAGTCCTCAGGGTTTACATACATATTTCAGAGTTTATTCGGTGGAAACTAAGAGCACTGTAAGTATTTACCCGTTAATGTAACACTGGAGTCTTTTGAAAACTGCACATTATCGTTCTGGCTCGAACTCGTTTCTATCTTTCTTTCGTTGGTCTATGAAAGGGCACTGCAAATGGCAAAGAAGCTTGTCAAGATGATCGGGTGCAGGTATGTTTGTTATCATATTTGTTAAAGGAATTACTCATTTTCCGGCTCTGCCAGTCGATTTTCGTCTTCGTACCTGTGTACTACGATAAAATTTTCAAACACTGACTAGAATCCTCTCCGATTAGATTACGAGTTTATAGTTTCTTCGTCGCCTTCGTTCACAAATAAACACAGTTTAAAATGTTGAAGGCCAAAGTCAACATCCAAGTCCTCAAGGTTGACAAGCGTCTTATAACTTTATTTAAACATTTTTTGCGAGGTAAAGAGATTTAGACCTCCAAAATGAGCATTTTCTTTAAAAAGTTTGGTCCGTATAGCAAGTTACGGACCGCAAATTGGCCAATCGCATGGCGAAAATTGACTCAGCCATATAATAAAAGTAGTTATACTCTTCCATAACCTGTTATCTGAGGCCTCTAAAAGACTTAAAACGGGTGAAACCTTCTTAAGGAAACCCAAAGGAACTGCTCTTTTCTGAAATTTGTCAATTTTGGAAAAATACTTATAATAATTAGCACCACCCCATACTGAAATGTCAATAAGTAAAAATGGGTATAATCAAACTATGGAAGAGGTGGTGTAGAGAGTCTAGACTATAGCCATATTTCTTGCACACTCGTAATATGTGCATACGCCTCCCTGCTTTCCTAATAAGGGCATCAATTTGCTTGTCCCAATTTGTAGGATTACTATGAAGATAAACACCTAAAAGCTTAAGAAATTCTTCTTGTTTGATATCAAAAGTGACAATGGAAGGGGCCCCTCAACTTTACCCTTAACAACCATCTCCTTAGTTTTAGTAAGGTTTATGGTCATAACGTTGTCCTGGGCCCAACTGAGTATGTTTTGCACTTTTTGGGGCCGCTTGGTCCTGGATTTCCTTTACCAAAACGCTTAAAATTAGGTCATCCGCAAACTTAACCAATGTGGAGCTGTCTGAATCAACAGCTTGTATCATTTAACATTACAGAAAACAGGATGGGTCCAAGTATAGTGCCCTGAGACACACCTCTGTTTATAGGCAAAAAAAGGGGGCTTGTCACCATCAGCTATAATTTGGTCTTGTCTATTAAATAAAAACTATGAACTCGATGATCTCTATTTTCGTGTGTTTGAAGCAATAGACCGTTTTTCGTATCAACCTGAAAAATGGTTTTGGTAAGTGTTATTTATTTATCAGCCAATGGATAAAAAGATCAAAACATGGACTCTTCTTTTTCCTGCCAAAGAAAACCCTGATATGAAGAAGGCATTGTTCGATTGGCCAATCGTGTTGCAGTATGACGTCAAAGCGAAGTATCAATTGATTTCTAGAAAGTTCTTCGGGCATTGACGTTTTTTCAGCCGAGTGTTCGCTAAACCAACCGAAAGCCACGCGCGTTTGTATCCGTTCGATAAACCAATCAAATCGCTCTATTTCCGTTCGTTTGTTGTTTCTGTTTTGCTCGCGCGTTTTCATTTCGAGGTCATACGAAAATCGCTCTAATTTTGACATTTCTGTCAGTCCTGTGATCTGAAATTGTTTAAAATAGCACCCTAGTCCCTTCAACATCCATTGCTTTTTCTCAACCAACACGGAACGTAACACTTCCATTTATATGGCGTTTGCATTTGCTTTCCAAAAAGGCCAAAGGTATAAGGATATCGGAAGGACAGTAGCTTTTCTGGTGAATGAGGGACAGAAGCAGAGACTCCGTGGAAATTGATTCTCCCCGCGGGAAACGCCCAGGAATATGGAAATGTTTCCAACTTATGATGATATCTATTCATGATGTTATCATTTTCTAATACGTATGAAGGGTATGACTTATACAGCATTAATTCTGTCCCGTCGTGAGTGGTTCGATATTGAGGTTTCCATGGCACAAAGTCAAGTACCACGCCATTAAATCTCGCTTTAATTCCCGCTGCTGCGATCCCGGACTTGGCCAATTCCTGAAAGGCTTGAGAAATCTTTGAACTCACAAGAAATGACACGTCCGCGTCGTGGTCGTGGGGAAGAACGTCACCTATACGATAAGCGCCAAGAAGTGTCCCTGGAAGATTGAAAAAGAAAAACAGTTTATTTACGAGTATAAATTATTAAATTATAATTTATTACGAAGGTAGGCTGGATTACCAGCCTTCCCATTTAAAAAATTGAGTGAGTTGGATTTAAGTGAATTGCCAACTTTAATCAGGGGTCTGATTTTTACTCAAGCCAAAAAGGTCAATGGTATTTTTTGGAGGCGTGATGGGGCACAGGAAATGATAAAAAATCCGATTTAAACTTAATATGACTTAAAGTTGGCTATAACATCTCATGGCCCAAAAGCCACGGAAAATAATTTTTTTTTGCTGAACATCTCTGGGAAGAGACAGTGTACAGTACACCAATCATAATTAGCTATCATGAACTGATCAGGTGATGCGCGTTATATCACTAGAATCTCGTAACAGAAACCCGGGAGGCAATCAAGGGACTGTTTGTGTAGAGGTGTGCCACCGAGGCCTTCAAACCCCGGCGCTGTTTGCTTTAACAATTGACCTTATTGTATTAATTACCCTCATTCATTTCCTTTAGCTTACAGAATTCAGTAATTCATAAAAGTAACACCATGGAACTTGATTTGTTGGTTAAAAAAAGTATAGAGCGCACATTTTTAAAGTTTCGGTCCAAAACCACACCCTGTTGAAGACGCTGAAGCCCTTCTTAAGACCCAAGCCCCTTAAAACCATTCCCTATTCAGCGGCACATGCCCGTCTAGGTCAAATAATTATAAGGGACTGTTCCCCCTCCCCTTTCAATAGTAAGTACAGATTAAAACAACCCATACACAGGAGGGTAACAACGTTGGTGAATTACAGTCGAACCTCCCAGGGGCGTAGCCAGCCTATGGGCATGTAGGCCCGGGCCTACAAATTTTGAACACTCTACCGCTTGTAATAAATTATGCGTTGTGGGGGTGAGCTAAAAAGTATAAGGGGTCAAAGCCTAGGTGAGGTCAGTGCGTACTAGTCATGCGTGCAATTTGTAGGGTATGTGGAAGTGAAAGTCCGCCAGGCCTACAACTAGTCCAAAAAGCTGGCTACGCCCCTGCCTCCCGTAGGAGACTACCTAAAACAAGGAGGTGGTCGCTTACGAGAATCGAACTGCAGAAGTTCTTTTACAAGGAGAAGTGCGGCACATGTACTTATTGGAGAGAAAGTATTGCATGCAATTTATAGACTTTCTACTTTCTACTTCTAGACTTTCTATGGAACTGAGAACTCACCGTAGTCGAGCCAATATTTTACACCGTGTTTGTCAAACACTTTCGAAATATTCTGCACCATGTTCCTTAAAATTCGACGTTTTTCATCAGGGATAAAACATTCATCGTTGTATCCTCCACTGGCTGCTGGTAAAACGATGAAGTGAAGAAACGCGATAACAGCGAAAGCGACGAGAAGAAATTTGAGAAGCCTGTTTTTTTGCATCCTTCGTCTACTTGTTGTCATCCAACAGTTCATATATCTTCTGCCAGTGGTATACTTGAATCCGCTCCAGCATTATTCATATTCACTTTGTCGTGAATAAAGAGGTAAAGATATAGATCAGTTACTTGATTTTTCGACAGAGCGTTTGAACTGCTGCATTACGAATTTAGCTCCGCCTTTTGTTTAGCCTGCGATTACAGACGTCTCTCCTTCCTCCTCGTCTCTTCTTGAGGGGGGGGGGGGGGGAATACTCCCTATATAAGCTATATAGGTATGTGCCACCCCTTCGGGTAGGGTTTTTGGGCCTTTTTGGTCTGAAAACGGGTATAAACTTTGCCCATTTTGGTCTGGAATCGGGTATGGTTTTTGAGGGAACTATACGGGAGTGTATTGGAACGTATTTATCGTTTCAATTCCAAATAAATGAGAAAGAAAGAAATATGGGGATTCGAAGTAGATTTGAAAATTTTTTTGTTTGCGTTCTAGTCTACGTAATGAAAACATAATTTCTGCCTAAAGGCCAGGTCTGAAAACGGGTGTGGAAAATTACATTTTTTGGTCTGAAATAGGGTCAGGACTGGGAGAACCGGGCGGCACACCCCCACCAAGAATTCCCAGGAGTACCCCCCCTGGCGTATTTAGGGGTGTTCACAAGCTGGCAAGGAGAGACGTCTGTATTCGTAGGCTAACTCCTGTAACAGTTGTGAATTTTAGTCTACTTTCCAATAACAAAATCCCTGTACTTGAATTTACATGTAAGGAGTTTCGGCTTTCCGTATGTTATTCTATCTGACTCTTTTCTTTTCCTTTTTTCTTATGCTATTTAAATTAATATCGCCCATACTTAAAGTTTTGTCGTGCCTAGATTAGCATAGGTAGCTATTTGCGGGGCATTAAGTATTATAAACTTTATAGTTCTGTTAATAAAGAAATACATTGTTGGTGTTGCTTGTTTGTTTGGGAGTACTCGGATTTTCAGTTCTTTCGAGCCACCTGTGTCACTGATCAACTAAAGTATCTTAAGTTTCTCAAATCAGACTTAAAATTCAGCATCAAAATTCAGTTATCGCGCTTAAGCACATATCGACACTCTAGTCCTAGAAGTGTGCAGGATATTTGTCACATAAACCTAGTTTAGTGGCCTTATCTCCCATGGGACTCCTATGGCTCAGTGGTGACCAGGCTCCCAATTGGTGACAAAATTGTTGAGACAAATGGGGTAACTTCGGAGAAAAAAACTGTCCACAACCCGTCAAAAAATTCAAATTTGTGAAATTATAAACTTAAGGGATTGGTTGGCATACTCATAAGAAACGAGAAACCAAACAAAAAAAAACGCCCTTGCCAAAAAATCAGCTTGTCAGTGTAAATTGGTGAGGAAATAAATAAAACACCATTTTGCTCTGACAACTCCACACAAATACTTTAAAATTTGCTAAACTTGGTTTGGATTAACGTTTCGACCATTTTTTCAAGGAAAAGCTCTGGCAACAAAGTTAGCAACGTGTACGTTCAACCGGCTTCAGCTGTCCATAATTATAATACTAGGTATGCCACTAATGTCACTGATCAAAACCTGTGCAGACCGTTTTCCAGAACTAATTATCGCCTAGCAAGGTTTAGTGTAGTGGCATCACAGACCTGGGAAGCAACACCTATTAAAATTAAGTGTCTCCCCTTGAATAGTTTTAAAAAAGAATATAAACTCTTTCTACTTGACAGTCAGGCATCTTGAGAAACTCTAATCTGTTACTTAGTTCTACTTATTTAATTGTTTAAACTAAATAGTTTTACTATTAGTAGTGTAGTAGTAGTACTGTATAACCGCCACCCACTTGTAATCGCTATGTGGTAGTAGCCAACTCGAAAGCGGGGCTCCTTTGGCTCCTACACACTTTTTTCCTTTGTTATGTTTAATTCGATGTATAGTTACCTCTCTTTTTTTTATCTCTTCTTTTTTTCCTTATTGTTGTTGTATTGTAATTGAATAAGTGTGAATAAATGAACTTGAACTTGAACTTGATCCGGGCCTATTTTAGAAAGATGTATGAGGAGTCATCAGAGCATTATATTGATACCAATATCTCTTCAGGTCACTAATTTGCATCAACAGGCTCATTAGAGGCATTTTCCATCTTGTTCTTTGTGGAAACGCTAACCTATTCAGAAATCTAGAACTGCCGCTAGCTAAAAGATGGTTTTCACAGTGACGTACGTCATCAAATTGTAAAGTCAAAGTAGCGAACTCTTATTTACACGAGGTTGAATTCTCCCATTCCCGTTGCATGTTTCATTTCGAAAATAAAGCAATTTCAACTTCCGAGTTTTCACAGTGCGTGACACCAAAACAGGAATGCTGTCTCGTTGAAAACGTCTCTCCTCTTGATTTTCAGCAGTATAACCATTTCAAGTATTAGAAGATATGTTTATGCGCACGTATGCTAGTTCTCGAGAAAAAAAACATTGGGGCTTTTGTAGAAAAAGTGAACTACAGAATGATGTTTTTGTTGATTTCCGGCGGCCATATTGGTGCACCAAAACTATATATCACCACTGGCGTCTCCATACAAAGCTCTACAAAGGTACGTGAAACGTTTCGGCAAATAACTCAGAAACTGTGCCACAAAGACCTGAGACTTGGACAAATTGTTTATATATTAGTCTTTTATAACATTTCATTTTCTTGGCTTCTTCCACTGGACGGTTTTTCAATTTACCTTTTTTGTTGCGTGACAGTGAAAACGATCTATAAGCCCCCATTCTCCCCCCTCCCCGCTGCGTAACCCTAACCCTAACCCTAAACCCCCCTTCCTCCCCTCCTCCTCTGTAAGCCCTTCTGTTTCATAAGCCCTCCTTAAACCCGTTACGAAAATGTATAAGCCCAGGGCACGGTAATTTCACAAATTGAATTTTTTGGACGTCATTACATCTCTTCGCATGCATATAGTATATTTTGCCCTGGAACTGGTCAATTTACTTGTTTCTCATTGACTGCATGTTCACAGTTCCCTATTTTTACGTTAAGATCGGCGATATACGTTTGCCACGCATAGGCCACGGAAATTCCTTGTTTCGTTCTGAAACCCAGCATTTGCCTGAAAGTAAATCGACACTACAGCAAACATGAAAAGCACTTGGAAAACAAACACCTGAAATACGTTCTCCGGTTGTCGAGCAACGTTTTCTAATAATGGATCATAACTGGCAACTTCTGTCCGGGAATTTACCAATATATAGTAAGCAAACAACAACTGAACCTGTTAGGCGTATCTGTCATCACAAACAATTCTCCTTCGAATTTCACTGAAGTTTACCAGTTTGTTTGGTTATCTTTTTTCCGCTTGATGTTAATTGAATGTCATAATATAATATATCCAACGAGACGCGCACAAAAGGGAACTTGCCATTTAGAGGCCAATTTTCGAATTTTTAACAGTTCTTTTCCTCTCCCGTCCTTTATGAAACAAGTAAACACTCAAGAGTCCCTCGTGTCAAAGTTGCATTATGTGTTTTAAAAAGAGGAGCGATAAAAAAATTCAACCCTTGTTGACGTTCATAAATTTTTAGCGTGTGAGAAACGCTTTTATCCCAGGTGGCGACGCAAAAGTGTTCTTTTTTTTTATTAGAGAAACTTGTGAAGGCAAAACTACAACGACAAACCAGTGAGTAGTCTGCTACACAGCCGTTTTTAGTGTCGTCACGCAACGCTAAAAACGGCTGTGTAAACAGGGACGACAACGAGAACGACAAAAAAACAATAGGTTTAATAAGCAAAACAACAACTTCGCACGTGCATCACACTTTTTGGTACATTTCTTTCCTACGACGTGAAAATGCCTAATTACGCGTTTTATGGAGGACGTAAACAAGCAACGACGAAATTTTATTTCTCTTTCTGAGCTTGGCTATGGTCCCTTGAAATTCAGCTTCAGGAGGGTTCGTCTACAATTGACAAAGTAAGTGCGTACAAATAATCGCTATAAAGACTGAAAGAACGCAAATTCACTTTTTAAGCGACGTTCTTGTCGCTGTCGCGTCGTTGGATCTTAAAGTCCCTAATAGAACCATAAGGTCGAAGACGCACGGTCTGGCACGATCATGGCAGATTTATACTGAAAGGGCTAGTCATCAAGTTTGAGTCACCTGTATTTATCGGCCCTTACAGAACTAAAACATGCATGAGATATACAATACTAAATTAATTAAGTAACTTACAGTTAATTCAGTAGATTGAGTGCGGTTTCAACATATACGTGGGTCAGTTCACAATTCCCAGTCACACGCAACTGTATTATTACTGCGCTTTCATGCGAACACAGTTCAAAAGCCGGATTCACAATTGCGTTTTTCCGGCTGCCGTCAATCATAATTACGATCACAAGCAACGAACTTTGAAACAACGGATCGAAATCCACCAATCATCAGAAACCATGACCTTTTGAACCTGTTAAAGAAAAGTTTTGTGTCCTAAGATGTCCGTTAAGATGATTGACGGCAGCGAAATACGCAATCGTCAGTTGGCTTTCAGGTTATATCACGGGAATAAACAAGTCTACACTTCAGCAGTTATCACTTGGCTAACCATACATAACAGTGATGACGTTGTCAGTAAAGAATGTTTAAGCCTGCTCACGCAATGCATTTACTGAAATTTAAGAAACCACAATTGGATACACGTTTTGTTTTTAAATATGAACGTCAAATTTCTCAAGTGGGCACTCTGGCTTTGACCTTTAGTACATATACATATACATGTAAGACGATGTAACAATTTTATTTTTGGTTTCAATATTTGTTTCAATTTCTACTTATCAACATTACCTACCCAAACGCAAAGGAAAATTAACGTATCCACTTGTTCTCGTTGTGCTCTTGGGCCAATTTGAGCTAACTGGAGACAAAATTAATAAACAAAAATGAGCAAAAATAAAATACAAGAAACTGAAATAAAATGATAATGTGGTCGATGCGATGTATCACGGCCCCTTTTCAAGCGTCGTGTACTGGCGTGTAGCACGGCAAGCGTAATCGTGCTTTGACCAACATTTTAAAAGTTGACTTAACCGGGTTTTAATATATTTCTTTGGGTTGTTTTCAACAACAGCTTCGTTAATTCGACGTATGAAACGATGCAAATCGCATCTGGCCTCCCACGCAGCATTCCTAGGGGTTCGTCACGCGTTCCTGCCCCACGTGCGTGGCAGAGGAATGATTGCGTGACGAACCAGTAAGAACGTCTGCATGGGAGGCTATTCTACATCGTACTTCAATCTGGACAGCTTAGGCACCATAGTAACGCGTCGTTTGAAACCAGTCAGGTAAGGGCCACCCAACGACTGTTTTGTCCTAAATGCATTGAAAAGTCTTTTACGCTATCCAGAGTACTTTTAGCCTGTTTCAGGCGTTCAGATACTTAGCTAGAGGTAGCCTGCGTAGCAAGTGTTTCCTTGCGGTTTAGGAGCAAAGAACGAGGAACGAGAGTCTAAAATGGCGCCAATAAAAGAGCTGGGAGGGGGTGGGGAAGAAAGAAAGGAAGCGTTTCTTCTTGAGTGGGAGGGGGGGAATACTCCCTATATAAGCTATATAGGTATGTGCCACCCCTTCGGGTAGGGTTTTTGGGCCTTTTTGGTCTGAAAACGGGTATAAACTTTGCCCATTTTGGTCTGGAATCGGGTATGGTTTTTGAGGGAACTATACGGGAGTGTATTGGAACGTATTTATCGTTTCAATTCCAAATAAATGAGAAAGAAAGAAATATGCGAATTAGAAGTGGATTTGAACATTTTTTTGTTTGCGCTCTAGTCTACGTAATGATAACATAATTTCTGCCTAAAGGCCAGGTCTGAAAACGGGTGTGGAAAATTACATTTTTTGGTCTGAAATAGGGTCAGGACTGGGAGAACCGGGCGGCACACCCCCACTAAGAATTCCCAGGAGTACCCCCCCCTGGCGTCTTTAGGGGCGTTCACAAGCTGGCAAGGAGAGACGTCTGTATTCGTAGGCCAACTCCTGTAACAGTTGTGAATTTTAGTCTACTTTCCAATAACAAAATCCCTGTACTTGAATTTACATGTAAGGAGTCTCGGCTTTCCGTATGTTATTCTATCTGACTCTTTTCTTTTCCTTTTTTCTTATGCTATTTAAATTAATATCGCCCATACTTTAAGTTTTGTCGTGCCTAGATTAGCATAGGTAGCTATTTGCGGGGCATTAAGTATTATAAACTTTATAGTTCTGTTAATAAAGAAATACATTGTTGTTGTTGCTTGTTTGTTTGGGAGTACTCGGATTTTCAGTTCTTTCGAGCTACCTGTGTCACTGATCAAAAAAAGTATCTTAAGTTTCTCAAATCAGACTTAAAATTCAGCATCAAAATTCAGTTATCGCGCTTAAGCACATATCGACTCTCTAGTCCTTGAAGTGTGCAGGATATTTGCCACATAAACCTAGTTTAGTGGCCTTATCTCCCATGGGACTCCTATGGCTCAGTGGTGACCAGGCTCCCAATTGGTGACAAAATTGTTGAGACAAATGGGGTAACTTCGGAGAAAAAAACTGTCCACAACCCGTCAAAAAATTCATATTTGTGAAATTATAAACTTAAGGGATTGGTTGGCATACTCATAAGAAACGAGAAACCAAAAAAAAAAAACGCCCTTGCCAAAAAATCAGCTTGTCAGTGTAAATTGGTGAGGAAATAAATAAAACACCATTTTGCTCTGACGACTCCACACAAATACTTTAAAATTTGCTAAACTTGGTTTGGATTAACGTTTCGACCTCGTTCCATGGGCTTTCCCATTTTTTCAAGGAAAAGCTCTGGCAACGAAGTTAGCAACGTTTACGTTCAACCGGCTTCAGCTGTCCATAATTATAATACTAGGTATGCCACTAATGTCACTAATCAAAACCTGTGCAGACCGTTTTCCAGAACTAATTATCGCCTAGCAAGGTTTAGTGTAGTGGCATCACAGACCTGGGAAGCAACACCTATTAAAATTAAGTGTCTCCCCTTGAATAGTTTTAAAAAAGAATATAAACTCTTTCTATTTGACAGTCAGGCATCTTGAGAAACTCTAATCTGTTACTTAGTTCTACTTATTTAATTGTTTAAACTAAATAGTTTTACTATTAGTAGTGTAGTAGTAGTACTGTATAACCGCCACCCACTTGTAATCGCTATGTGGTAGTAGCCAACTCGAAAGCTTGGCTCCTTTGGCTGCTACACACTTTTTTCCTTTGTTATGTTTAATTCGATGTATAGTTACCTCTCTTTTTTTTTATCTCTTCTTTTTTTCCTTATTGTTGTTGTATTGTAATTGAATAAGTGTGAATAAATGAACTTGAACTTGAACTTGATCCGGGCCTATTTTAGAAAGATGTATGAGGAGTCATCAGAGCATTATATTGATACCAATATCTCTTCAGGTCACTAATTTGCATCAACAGGCTCATTAGAGGCATTTTCCATCTTGTTCTTTGTGGAAACGCTAACCTATTCCAAAATCTAGAACTGCCGCTAGCTAAAAGATGGTTTTCACAGTGACGTACGTCATCAAATTGTAAAGTCAAAGTAGCGAACTCTTATTTACACGAGGTTGAATTCTCCCATTCCCGTTGCATGTTTCATTTCGAAAATAAAGCAATTTGAACTTCCGAGTTTTCACAGTGCGTGACACCAAAACAGGAATGCTGTCTCGTTGAAAAAGTCTCTCCTCTTGATTTTCAGCAGTATAACCATTTCAAGTATTAGAAGATATGTTTATGCGCACGTAGGCTAGTTCTCGAGAAAAAAAACATTGGGGCTTTTGTAGAAAAAGTGAACTCCAGATGTTTTTGTTGATTTCCGGCGGCCATATTGGTGCACCAAAACTACATACAGTGGAACCCCGTTAATACGGACACCAACGGGACCTGCCCAAGTGTCCGTATTAACGGGGTGTCCGTATTAAGCGGGTTGTCAGAAAAAACGTTACAAACACATGTTTTATCGAAGAAAAGACCCTAGCAGACACTTTTTTACGGTAACAAACGCTTTAATTGTACTTAAGTTGCAACAAGGTCCTTTTAACTGTAACTGTAACTGAAACTTCAAATGTACATAGTACTGTATGTAACTGTAACAAAACATGTACTGAAATCTTCCAACCGAAGATAAAGTCAATAAAGTTTGTACTGGTATTTGACTATTTGCATGCAAGCAGGAACCTTTTCCAAAGAACTTGGGTTAAAATTATTACAGAATATTATATTCAAGAACTGAAGAAGTCAAATTTTGCCACTGCTTTATTAATAAAATTGCATTAACACGCCAAAATATGTCACTACATTTGTCTGCACAAACTACGCGGTCGAAAATGGTAGTTAAGGACAGAACAGTGTCCGTAAAGCGGGGTTGACAATCTATGAGAGTTTGTCATTCGGGACACAGAAAAGTGTCCGTTGTCCGTATTAACGGGTGTCCGTATTAAGCGGGTTATTTTTTAAAGAAATGTATGATCTTTTGGTCGGGGAATGCCAAACTGTCCGTAATAATGGGGTGTCCGTATTAACGGGGTGTCCGTAGAGCGGGGTTCCACTGTATCACCACTGGCGTCTCCATACAAAGCTCTACAAAGGTACGTGAAACGTTTCGGCAAATAACTCAGAAACTGTGCCTCAAAGACCTGAGACTTGGACAAATTGTTTATATATTAGTCTTTTATAACATTTCATTTTCTTGGCTTCTTCCACTGGACGGTTTTTCAATTTACCTTTTTTGTTGCGTGACAGTGAAAACGATCTATAAGCCCCCATTCTCCCCCCTCCCCGCTGCGTAACCCTAACCCTAACCCTAAACCCCCCTTCCTCCCCTCCTCCTCTGTAAGCCCTTCTGTTTCATAAGCCCTCCTTAAACCCGTTACGAAAATGTATAAGCCCAGGGCACGGTAATTTCACAAATTGAATTTTTTGGACGTCATTACATCTCTTCGCATGCATATAGTATATTTTGCCCTGGAACTGGTCAATTTACTTGTTTCTCATTGACTGCATGTTCACAGTTCCCTATTTTTACGTTAAGATCGGCGATATACGTTTGCCACGCATAGGCCACGGAAATTCCTTGTTTCGTTCTGAAACCCAGCATTTGCCTGAAAGTAAATCGACACTACAGCAAACATGAAAAGCACTTGGAAAACAAACACCTGAAATACGTTCTCCGGTTGTCGAGCAACGTTTTCTAATAATGGATCATAACTGGCAACTTCTGTCCGGGAATTTACCAATATATAGTAGGCAAACAACAACTGAACCTGTTAGGCGTATCTGTCATCACAAAGAATTCTCCTTCGAATTTCACTGAAGTTTACCAGTTTGTTTGGTTATCTTTTTTCCGCTTGATGTTAATTGAATGTCATAATATAATATATCCAACGAGACGCGCACAAAAGGGAACTTGCCATTTAGAGGTCAATTTTCGAATTTTTAACAGTTCTTTTCCTCTCCCGTCCTTTATGAAACAAGTAAACACTCAAGAGTCCCTCGTGTCAAAGTTGCATTATGTGTTTTAAAAAGAGGAGGGATAAAAAAATTCAACCCTTGTTGACGTTCATAAATTTTTAGCGTGTGAGAAACGCTTTTATCCCAGGTGGCGACGCAAAAGTGTTCTTTTTTTGTATTAGAGAAACTTGTGAAGGCAAAACTACAACGACAAACCAGTGAGTAGTCTGCTACACAGCCGTTTTTAGTGTCGTCACGCAACGCTAAAAACGGCTGTGTAAACAGGGACGACAACGAGAACGACAAAAAAACAATAGGTTTAATAAGCAAAACAACAACTTCGCACGTGCATCACATTTTTTGGTACATTTCTTTCCTACGACGTGAAAATGCCTAATTACGCGTTTTATGGAGGACGTAAACAAGCAACGACGAAATTTTATTTCTCTTTCTGAGCTTGGCTATGGTCCCTTGAAATTCAGCTTCAGGAGGGTTCGTCTACAATTGACAAAGTAAGTGCGTACAAATAATCGCTATAAAGACTGAAAGAACACAAATTCACTTTTTAAGCGACGTTCTTGTCGCTGTCGCGTCGTTGGATCTTAAAGTCCCTAATAGAACCATAAGGTCGAAGACGCACGGTCTGGCACGATCATGGCAGATTTATACTGAAAGGGCTAGTCATCAAGTTTGAGTCACCTGTATTTATCGGCCCTTACAGAACTAAAACATGCATGAGATATACAATACTAAATTAATTAAGTAACTTACAGTTAATTCAGTAGATTGAGTGCGGTTTCAACATATACGTGGGTCAGTTCACAATTCCCAGTCACACGCAACTGTATTATTACTGCGCTTTCATGCGAACACAGTTCAAAAGCCGGATTCACAATTGCGTTTTTCCGGCTGCCGTCAATCATAATTACGATCACAAGCAATGAACCTTGAAACAACGGATCGAAATCCACCAATCATCAGAAACCATGACCTTTTGAACCTGTTAAAGAAAAGTTTTGTTTCCTAAGATGTCCGTTAAGATGATTGACGGCAGCGAAAAACGCAATCGTCAGTTGGCTTTCAGGTTATATCACGGGAATAAACAAGTCTACACTTCAGCAGTTATCACTTGGCTACCATACATAACAGTGATGACGTTGTCAGTAAAGAATGTTTAAGCCTGCTCACGCAATGCATTTACTGAAATTTAAGAAACCACAATTGGATACACGTTTTGTTTTTAAATATGAACGTCAAATTTCTCAAGTGGGCACGTCTGGCTTTGACCTTTAGTACATATACATATACATGTAAGACGATGTAACAATTTTATTTTTGGTTTCAATATTTGTTTCAATTTCTACTTATCAACATTACCTACCCAAACGCAAAGGAAAATTAACGTATCCACTTGTTCTCGTTGTGCTCTTGGACCAATTTGAGCTAACTGGAGACAAAATTAATAAACAAAAATAGCAAAAATAAAATACAAGAAACTGAAATAAAATGATAATGTGGTCGATGCGATGTATCACGGCCCCTTTTCAAGCGTCGTGTACTGGCGTGTAGCACGGCAAGCGTAATCGTGCTTTGACCAACATTTTAAAAGTTGACTTAACCGGGTTTTAATATATTTCTTTGGGTTGTTTTCAACAACAGCTTCGTTAATTCGACGTATGAAACGATGCAAATCGCATCTAGCCTCCCACGCAGCATTCTTAGGGGTTCGTCACGCGTTCCTGCCCCACGTGCGTGGCAGAGGAATGATTGCGTGACGAACCAATAAGAACGTCTGCATGGGAGGCTATTCTACATCGTACTTCAATCTGGACAGCTTAGGCACCATAGTAACGCGTCGTACTTTTAGCCTGTTTCAGGCGTTCAGATACTTAGCTAGAGGTAGCCTGCGTAGCAAGTGTTTCCTTGCGGTTTAGGAGCAAAGAACGAGGAACGAGAGTCTAAAATGGCGCCAATAAAAGAGCTGGGAGGGGGTGGGGAAGAAAGGAAGGAAGCGTTTCCTTCCTTCCCTTCCCCCTCCCCCCACTTTCATGTTTTTGGCTCTTGTTTCAATTCTCGCGGGGCCAAAACCTAGAATACCGTTCCTCGGTCTTTCTTTGTTCCGAAACC
The DNA here is from genome assembly GCA_038088405.1 of Porites divaricata. NCBI lineage: Eukaryota > Metazoa > Cnidaria > Anthozoa > Scleractinia > Poritidae > Porites > Porites divaricata. Next base: position 51,756,354 of record JBBMOI010000001.1, on the reverse strand, counting down.
AAACGGAAACGCTTGCTACGCAGGCTAAGCTAGAGGATGACGGTCAGTGGGGAGCGAGTTAAATTGTACACCGGGAAAACGGGGGGCGAGAACGAGAGACTCGTTTTTCTTTGCTTCGTGAATTTTTCCCCCGCGCTCGACTATCTGAACGCCCGGAACCTTGAAAATCTAGAAAAAAAACTCTAGAAAAAATCTGGAAAAAAAAATCTAGAGAAAAAAAAACGACGAAAATCGAAAATCTAGAAAATCTAGAAAATCGGCGCTACAAACTGTTCGGTCATCCTAAAGAAACTTCAGGCTTTTCGAAATTTTAATACAAGAGCTTCTATGTTATTTTCCAGACAATTTTAGATGCAATTTGAACATCACATTTTTGAGTTCGAAAATGTTTAGGCTTCCTGACGAAAATTAGCCTCACATGAGGAGTAAAATATCAAAAATATAATTAAAATTTAGAAAATCGTAGGGAATTTTTTCGATAAGCTTCGAAAATTGTACCTGAAATAGCCATATTTAAGCAACAGAAAATGCTGGCAATATTTACTTCTCCGAACACATATTTCAGGTACAGACTGAATAGTCGATGCGTCGCCCCTGAGTGAAGCCTTAGGCCTGTTTCAAACGTCGTAGTACTGCAGTGCTAAGCTGGTTCGACTGTAGCTCGACTGCAGCACGACACTAGCACGACTTGGTTTAACCGCAGTCGAATAGAACGGCTGTTGCCGAAATAAAGAAACATTAAGTCAGATGTAAATGACTTTTGAGTGTTCACCACGGGTATAGTTCACGGAATGACAGTAGTTGTGTATCAAATTAAGTTTTGATCCGTTTTAGGGACGAACAATGACGAGTCATTTGGCTCATGAATAAAGTGTGCGAAAACTTCCTAATTTATCAGGCTGATTTATGGGGAGTATTTATGGTCTGAAGTAGGAAATTAGATCAATAAGGTTTGTGAATCTTGCATTTAAACTGTTTTTGGACTTTCTCTCATGAGCCTTTGCTTTCTTGAGCGCTAGACATATTACTAACGTAACTTACTGTTCAGAACCCGTGACGTCGATCGCGAAGTTCCGCGACGTTGTTTCTCACGTTGAATTATCAAGGGCTCCAATTATTAATAGAGCGTACGCCAGTCAAAACACACAAGGTAAAAAGCTGTCTGGCAATTGTTTGTTCTAATGAGAATTATATATTCTTCAAAATATCAAATTGACTGTGAGTGACTGTTTTTACTTTTAGAGAATTTGCTACTTTTGCTAGCTGATCTTATCCAGGAGGCTTTGCTAAAAAAAAAAAAAAAAAAAAAAGCCTAAAAGACAAAAATAGAAAACTGAAAGAACAGAGAGAGAGAACTTGAAATAATTACGCATTGACGAGTGATTGACACGTGAAGTAATTTGCATGTATAATCTCGGAGTTGTGTGATAGATATTACGGGGTATTATCATATAACAAAATTCCTTACATGGGAAAATATTAGATGAAGACCACTTCCGTTCTATTCGTCATCGACGTGGAGGTGCTTGATTCTTCGCTATTACTGAATTCAGTCAAATAAGCGTGGAATCGAAAATGAGCAATGAAACGGAATTAACAACGCAGGAATCAAGATCACGTAAGGCAATATGCATGTTGCTTTGCACTCCTTTTATAATCTTCGTTGTTTTTGTTGCTGCTTGGAGACCCATTTTAATTCCTTATTCATACAAATTTGTGAAGATCGTCTCTTTACATGTTATTAATGATAAAGAGAGATTTTTGGACAACGAACTGCTACTTGCTCGAAAGGAATGGAGATTGTATCAATTGGAGAGACAATTCGGTAATCAGTGGTGCAACAAGAATGAATTTGCGTCACGAAAAGATGTAGCGTGGTTAACTGTTATGGTTAATGATGACTTTGTCGTTCCCGCTTTGGTTCTTGGTCAATCAATTCAAACATTTTCATGTCACAAGAATATGATTGCGCTTATATCAAGAAATGTAAGTGAGGGTACACAAAACGCGCTTCAAAGGGTCGGCTGGGAAACTCGTTTAGTCGAAGAAATGGATTGCGACTGGATGGATGCTAAAGTTGGTGGAGATCGAAATAGCGGACTTTTTGGACGACCTCTAGGACACAGAATTAAGGGAACACACACAAGATTTCACGCGTGGAACTACACAGAGTTCTCCAAAATGATTTATGTCGATGCTGATTACATGCTGATGTCTAACATAGATGAACTTTTTGACATCCCGGAACACTTTGCAGCCGCGCCTTGCTCCAGACCTGGTGTCCTGGATCCTTGTTTCAATGCAGGGCTTCTGGTGTTCCAGCCAGATTTGAAAACTTACGAGAATATCATGAAACTCTGGTGGGAAACAACAGAAAAAGACACCTGCCCAACAGATCAGGAATTGCTCAATGAGTTTTATGCAGACAGTGGCTGGAAAGAACTTCCGTATGCGTACAACATCAGGCGGATAATCTTTCGGCCGATGATGTCATTCCACTATGCCTGCTGCCGACCTCCAAAGCCATGGACATCAGAATGTCGTCCAAGCAGAAAGGAGGCGAGAAAGTTTAACGGTCCCATCATAACTGTCGATGATATGGCATTAGTTTTCTGGAAGAACTTCTATGAACTTCTTCCGCATTACGACTTAGTGGACTGGTGGAAATCTACAAACTTTTACAGGCCAATGCAGGAGTTTAGAAGTGATTCAAATTCTACTTGCTGGAGGATCACTTGATTGACAACGCGTGGTGCCGGGACGCTTGCGTCACTTCGCCCCGAGCGGCTGTGAGGGAGACTACCTTATTGGTACGTAATTTCGCGTTTTTCGCGATTGTAAAAAATTCGCGAAATTAAAGGGACATAGTCAGCTTTGGGACCGCGCTGACCTGGTCACTACTTCTGTCAGTTTGAAAAGAGTTTACCTCAACCCGAAATCAAATGAATGCGTCGCCTACATCTAGAAATCCGCTTCAATCTTGCCTAGTGTTTCATTCGATCCTCGATCTTTTACAGAAAACCTCTTTTTGAGCAAACTTTAACTCATCGTATGACATTATTTTATCATATTTGGTTAAAAACAGTAACCAAAGGAACATGAACAGAAGAGGTGGGAAACGCATAGGCGCCGGGAGGGAGAAATCGCTTTCGTCTACCAAAATAACAAAAGAAATGAATCAGTAACATTGGCGAGCAAATAATCGTTATATGTATTTCGAAAATCGATGGAAAAGGTTACATATGTTTGGAAAATCAAGATTTCTCGAACTTGAACTTTCGACAATAATTCATGCCGACTCCGTGTCATTTCTTACCTCTACTGATGATCGAATTCAGAAGTATTCATTGATGTTTGGCTTTTCCTGGACAAATCCATCGGTGACAAATGTGTGCTCCAATGTGGCCTGCGGTCTATAATCACTATTTGGGCTTTTAACTAGTTTAACTCTGCAAGGTTTGTTTTGAGAATTCCGGATACGCTGATTTGCGTGTCTTGTGACACGCAAATCAGCTTAGAAATGGTATCTTATGCGCATGTGCATCAGCTTACTATGTCCCTTTAAAGACCCTCGAATATAAATCCTCTCGAAATTTAATACCCCTATCGGAAATTCATTGTAACAGGGTTTCGTAGCATAGAACTGTTTTGGCGGTGTATCCAGTTTTTGCCATGTTGTTTCACTTCTGCTGTGACTTCGACCATCACATGTGACCATGGTTTGTTGTGTCCAGGGTCGACGGGAATGACGCTATGGTATCGGGCCACCTATTTCCAGACTTAATTCGCTTTTTTCTTTTTAATCATGTTTTTATTTTGTTTTGGTCAAATCCGCTCAACTGACCAACCCAAAGACTTGTGCTAGTTCAGGGATAATTTTAGCGGCAAAGCCGCCATCGCGCGAAAAAAAAGGAACCTCTCGCGATGGCGGCTCCACCGCCAAAATTTTCCCCAACTAGCACAAGTGAGCCTACGCACAGGTTACCCAAGAGGAACTTACGTCAATCCAGGACCCTGTCAGGTGAGCGGCAGATCTCGTCGTGAGGAGATTTGTCAGAAGTTTGAGTTCCTTTGCCTGCTATAAAGGCGTCGCTCGGTTACTTCGAGCGAACAAACACGTAACATCATGCTACACTTGAGAAAATCAACGGCCACATTTTAAAATTCCAAACAGTAGAATCTTTTATAATTTCACCCTGTTCTATATTAAGGTAGCTGAGCCTGATATTTCGATGATCCTGTATTGTTTTTACACTACAGTGCACTTGAGACCCATTTGTGGCGGTTTAATAGCCGATAGTTAAAAGTGTTTTATGCACTAAAGGAACGTTTCAAGCAGTTTTTACAATTACTGTACGCGATATCTCCGGATGTTTCTGGGGAGGAGGTTTGTTATTACACGTACGGCTCTTAAGTCATGAAATTTGACCCTGCCCCGGTAATACGGCCAATGTTTTTGACCCATTAGTGACCGTATAGTAATAATAATAATAAGAAGAAGAAGAACATTTTGTAGCGCCTACCCAGTAATAGATCTAGGCGCTTAACAAAGTGAAAAACTTAGAATTAAAAGTTGATTAAAATAAATTTAAATTTGAATAAAACACATATAAAATCAAATACATCTTCCTAATGACTAAAGTAAAAGTTCTTTAAAAGATAGGTTTTAAGTTTCTCCTTAAAAAGACTTAGATTCTCGCATGAGCATATATCGTCAGGTAGTTTGTTCCAAAGTTAGCGGGGTTCCACAGTAACTCGTGATCTCTCCGCACTGACCTGTCCCAATTCTCACCCGCCTACAAAACCGTGCATGTCCCGGTCTTATTTTCACCCCGAATCTGGCGATTGGCTGCCCTTGAAGTTTCTCATACTCCACATCCGGGGCCAATCCTTTGTTGGACCCTCAAAGCAAGTAGTAAGACACTTTATAGCCACGAGTGCAGAGGAATGATGAACTCGAGTATAAATCAGAAAGGCCGTTTTTCTCCAAGGTACCCATAACTAGTCAGTCAGCTGATCACGCTGTGATCATCATTCGATACTATCTTTCAGCCTTTCACATTTCCATGTTACTTTTCCTCTCCAGAGCGGTCATAAATAGTTTTTGAGAAATTTCGAATTCTGTGCAGTATCGATAATTCTAAGTCAAATTTATTTTTATTTAATTTGAGAGTGCGCTTGGCGAGCGCTGGTATCTAAAATGACCAATGAAACCAAACCGAAAAAATGTGAATCTCAAAAGGTAATTTGTACGCTGTCTTTCTCTCCGATCATATTTATGGCCATTTTCTTTGCCGTTTGGAGACCCATTTTAGTTTCCTATTCATTCAGAGGTGTGAAGATTCTTGCTATACATATGAGTAATGATAAGCAGAGGCGTTTGGATAACGAACTGCTGCTTTCAAAGACAGAATGGAAATTGTATGAAATGGAGAAACAATTTGGTCAACAGTGGTGTAACAAGACTGAATTTAGGTCTCGAAATGATGTCACGTGGTTAACTGTTATGGTTAATGATGACTTTGTCGTTCCCGCTTTGGTTCTTGGTCAATCAATTCAAACATTTTCATGCCACAAGAATATGATTGCGCTTATATCAAGAAATGTAAGTGAGGGTACACAAAACGCGCTTCAAAGGGTCGGCTGGGAAACTCGTTTAGTCGAAGAAATGGATTGCGACTGGATGGATGCTAAAGTTGGTGGAGATCGAAATAGCGGACTTTTTGGACGACCTCTAGGACACAGAATTAAGGGAACACACACAAGATTTCACGCGTGGAACTACACAGAGTTCTCCAAAATGATTTATGTTGATGCTGATTACATGCTGATGTCTAACATAGATGAACTTTTTGACATCCCGGAACACTTTGCAGCCGCGCCTTGCTCCAGACCTGGTGTCCTGGATCCTTGTTTCAATGCAGGGCTTCTGGTGTTCCAGCCAGATTTGAAAACTTACGAGAATATCATGAAACTCTGGTGGGAAACAACAGAAAAAGACACCTGCCCAACAGATCAGGAATTGCTCAATGAGTTTTATGCAGACAGTGGCTGGAAAGAACTTCCGTATGCGTACAACATCAGGCGAATCGTCTTTAGGCCTTTGAAGTCATTCCACTATGCTGGCTCTCGTCCTCGAAAGCCATGGATGGAAGAATGTCGCCCAAGTAGAAAAGAAGCCAGGGCATTTGCAGGTCCAATCATAACTGTCGATGATATGGCGTTAGTTTTCTGGAAGAACTTCTATGAAGTTTTACTACAGTACGACTTAGAGAACTGGTGGAGATCTACATCGTTCTCCAGGCCAACACAGGAGTTCCCAATTGTTTCAAATTACACTTGTTGAACGGAGGACTTAGAGAGCGTCAGGCGAACGGCCTCGTAAAGGCCATTATAGGGAGTACCCCCCGGCCCCCCTCCCCTCGCACCCCCGGAGGACTGAGAGAGCGTCGGGCGAAACGCCCTCGTATAGGCCATTATAAGGAGTATCCCCCCGGGCATTTACTTTTTGTCCTCCTTCTCTATATTTTTTCGGATCAATTAGGTGTCTGGAAAACTGCCCACCTACGCCTCCCCTAAGCCAACATTTTGCCCTAAGTGAGAAGTAAGTGTTAATAGGAAGCTTAAGCGGCGACGTTTTTGAGCGACGGACGTCAACCGGAAGTGAGCCTCTTTCCCTTTTAATGTGTCTTGACGCTACCGTATTTGTATTGCTAAGTGTCGTAATTCTTATAGAGACGATCTGCCCAAAAATTTGTTCAAAAACACTGCTCAAGAGTTCAAAACGTCCACTTCCGGTTGACGTGCGTCGCTCAAAAACGTCTTTGCTTAAACTCCCTAATGTTGGTTTAGAGGAGAGGGAGGTGGGTAGTTTCCAAGATCCTTTTTTTTATTATTTCGAAGTAATCAATCACATGCCTTGTCACCTTTTCAAGTAGGAGCCCAAACGCGGAGTGCTCTTAAAAGAAGCTGGTCCGTGAAAAAGCCGTGACATACAGGCCTGCCTAATAAACCTTTCCAAGTTTTTTCCAACTTTCCAACTGTCGGACCGTCATCAAAATGCCGATTGCAGCCAAGTGTCTTTGAACCACTGAGTAGCTAGCTAGCTGATCATGATTCAGCTCTCAGCTTTTTAGAAATTGTAAATTGGCTTTCGGTTTTTTTGAATTTTTTTATATTGGCCAGATTACCCATTGTTCGACTCTTAAGGCGTTGATAAATTAGCTGGATATGTTCTCAGCTTAGCTCGACCTCTTTTCACATGTTTCCGTTTTACCTTTCACTTCTCCAGTTATAACAACCATATCAGTAGCCTAGTGTTTAAGGAATTTTACTTGCTTTTATTTAAAAAAAGTTTATGAACGGTACAGTCAAGTAAACCCTGCCTTTGAAAAAAAGATATATTGTAGGACTAGGCGAACCCCGTGAGTACCCCTCTAAGTAAGTCACGTGAAATATGGCGTAATAACCATTTGCGAAGTAATGATTGAGAGACTAGTTTTGTGTGCAGATTAAAGATGACATGTGTTGTTTTCTTAACGCCGTGTTTTAACTGGGAGTTGTGGCGTTGCAATATGTTAGAATTGCGCATTAAACATTTGCACCGAAAAACAAACAAACAAACCGGGTGCTGTACTAACGGCCAATCCACTGATTAACCAGCTAGTGGGACATTACTGGTCATTTCCTAAACGAGCAGGAAACTGATACGACGTATGAACGCAAGGAATCGTTTGGGAGGACAGCAAGCTAGCCCCTTGCTTTAGGGTCTGAATGGGGGGGGGGGGGGGAGGGGGATACAAATGTCAGTTGTCAGTTAAAATTTGGCCACTTGTCAGTTGTCAGTTAACCCCATCCAGACCCTTCTTGTTTAAAATTCCCTCAAGGTTAACCCTCAGACGTACACACAAATTCATACCCCCACCGTGGTACAAAAGGCGGGGGGGGGTTGATTGAACCCCTCTCTAGAGTTTTTGATATGTTGCAGTATTTCAAAACGATTTTACCTTTAGTGGAAAGCCTTAGTTTGATCTTCTCAACAAGATGAGGTATATTTTATGGTTGGTGGGGCTACTGGAGGCCTGTGGCGCCACCAACAATGGTCGCCATCTTGGCCGCCATCTTGGATTTTACCAAGAATTAGAAATCAGGTTAAAATCGCGATAAATGGTACTTTTTGTGCTTGAGATGTAAAATAACAAATAATTAAGTACTTTGCATAATTTCATCCACAAGTTTTATGGCTTTACCGCCTTCTACTTATGACCTCATATCTCGTAACCATAGTAATTGGCCGTCACTAAACTTGTCTCCAAATACCCACGAGGGATAAACGAACAGCTACTGAAAACGTTGGGTGCTGACGTTTACATCGTCTAGGAAAAAAATCAAAAAAACCTGAGAGGGAAGTGGCACTCCCCCTCCCCCTCCCCCCAATCCCTTGTACGTCCGAGGGTTAATCTGACTGAACGAGATATACGTGTATCAGTGTAATGGCGAAAGAAATTTGCATTCTGCGGTGTATTCCTATTTGGAGGTACTTTAATTCAGTGGTCTTTAGTATATTCATTTAGAGAGTTTTCCGTTTTGTTAGTTCAATAACCACACAGCAGTTCAATAAGTACACAACAGGTCAATAACCACATCAGTAGTTCAATGACCACACATTAGATCATTGAGCGTAAACTATATGTAGTTGCGGGGAAAAAATAGCCACAAATACGTTGGTCATTTTTTTTAATAAGAATGCGTAGCATTAAGTAAGTGGTAAATACTCTTTTAGCTACGATGCGAGAACTAAATTGATAAATAGCTATGTTCACACTGTTATTAAGAAGCAGTGTCTGTAAAAGCGGTCCGGTGCATTCGGGGTCGAAAAATAGTTTGCCCTCAAACTTTGCCCAGTAAATCATCTTAGTTCATAAGTAAATGAAACGACTTTCGTTTTGGGAAATATTTCAAAATACAGATTTTAGAGCGCTCAACTGTCAAACTGCCGAATGGCCTAAATTTGCGTCTGGCGAAAGCCAAAAATTGGACAAATTACGAAGCTTGCTTCTCCAAATCCACAAAAAGCGAGAAAAAATGATTATTATTTCAAGGTTACGGTGTTTATCAACAGTGTGAATAGCATGTGAATTTTGAATTTTGTTGAATTGTGTCTACAAAAAAATTAGTTTACTAGCACCTATGAGAGGCATTTTCAAATCGCGGCAAAGTACCCTATCTTTGCTGGCAATTATTTCGTAAGTCCAGACCTGCCTGCTCTGATTTTCTACTTAAATGAACTATGGAGATGCTAGGAAGTATAGAAATCTAAAAATACTTTGCGCTTTTGATCTTCCTTTAACGCAGACACTTTGAACTTTTGGGGTTTTTGAAGACACGACCGCCGTCAATTATGCAAATTAGATTGATAAAGTGATTCCAGAAAAAATAGTGTCACCTTGTTTTGCCCTTATTTGTTGGAAATATTGCCAAGTAAAACAGAAATTTCGTTGTTGCATTGTTTAATGTGATTTCGAAGGGTGACATCTACAGTTTCTGAAGTGCGATCGCTCGTAATTTCCAGGATATACCATGAACGCACTCAGTCGCGCAATAAGAAGACGGGTTGTCTGTTTAGACCTTTACCTTTCGGCTTGTCGCTAAGTTAATGAGGATATGATGAGTTGAATTTAATACATGATGTAAAGCATTCGTCCAACATGGATATATGCTGAGAGATACCATAAATGGGAAGTTGTCATGTCCATCGAAGCATCGTGACTTCTTCAAGGTCATGAGGTCAACCTTGGCCTTGGAAATAAATTATAAATTTCATATATTAATTTTTTTCGCGCAAGTTCCTGTAGTTTAAAATAAGTTTCATTGCTTGCATCCATACAAGCTAGTACTCTAAACCCTATAAGGTAAAAAGCAAACAAAACAACAACAACAACAAGAACTTCTTTAGATTTGGCCGGTGGGTTAATCAGTTGTTTTTGTCCCAAAAGACATATGGTGTACACTGAGTTGTGTGCAAATATATTCCCTGCAATAAAATGAAATTTTGAACAAGAAGGCGACGTCCAATGCCGCTTTCACCAAATGCGGAAAAAAGCGAAAGCAAGAGAGAATGAGCTAAGAGAGGGAATCCCTGTGCCCCATGATAATTTTTTTAAAATCTATTTAAGATTCGTGCGCGTGCTGCGTAGGTTATTTTTGTCTGTTGTTTCCGTGACCTCTCTTGGCGAAAGTGAGTCCCAAAGATACTCCTATCAATTTCAGTAGTAAAGATGGGTGTCTCAAATGTTCTTACGGGGGGGGGGGGGGGGGGGGGGACTGCCGTATTAATGTACACGGATGCTCGTCATCTCGCTTAGGAGTGTAAATCGCAGATTTTGGTTTCACTCAGGGTCTTTGGGACGGAAAGACACCATATTTGTCCATGCAGGTGTCGCTTAGGGCTATGAATAAAGAAATTTACTAACACAGGTAATCACAGCAGTGACGTAGGTCCTGTGATTACAATTATTTCACAACTGAACATTCATAGAGGCCAATTAAAGAACCACCATACCCTAAATTGGTGATAAGCTCAGGTAACGCCGTCTCAGTACGTTTGCAAATTCTGTCCGCACTCCTCCGGTCCGGATCTTTGCTCCTGTTACCCCTTCGGGTGAGCAGGGAAAATTTCAACGATGCAAAAGTGGCAGCAGTCTTTAAAGGTAACAAAGAAGGGTAAGGTGAAATATTTGGATACATAAAATCCTGATAGTTGAGAACCCGTTTCCAAAAACAACATGACAAATTAAAACCTTCTTGGCATGATCTGCTTGATCTTTAATACTACAATACTTGACAAACTAAGAATCAAAACTCCATTATCCATTACAGGCATGTAAGCAAACTCCTTGCAGCTAAATAATGAAAGCAGAAATGGGAAATACCTGACTGACAATTAGTTTTTACCACTGAGAAGACGATCGTTGTGTGACATAAAAGAAAGACTCTCCCAAATATCTTGCTATTTTAAAATAGCATCTTAAGACTAACCAAACTAAAAAATATGCATCCCTTTTTTTTAGAACTTTTTGAAGCTTAAGAAGTTTTTTTTTTAATCTGCGTAGCATTTGTGTGAAACGCATGAGAAAAGAGAGGTTTTTCTGTCTGTTCAGTTTGTTGGTAACAAGACGCGCTGGTCACGTTGGCAAAAGAACAAAAGTTCCAAGCCTCTATGTTTGAGGAAGAATAAAAAACCGGAATATTTCTATATTTCTATGCTACAAGTGTCTCCATAGCTGCTTTTAACCCGACAATTAGAGCATTTAGGTCTGAAATAGCAAAACATTTGCCACCGAAGCCGGAATTTTTTGGCATGTTTCAGAACGGCCTCAAGCGGGTAAACATACGTACTTTTCTGAAACCTCATTATAGTTATAGCGTAATTCTAAACTGAAATATACTTTATTTTATTAAACTGCTTAGTCGAGAAATATTGCCGACAATTGAGCCAAAAAAATTACAAGGGTACAACATTTTCTAATGGAATTTCTTGATCAAGCTAATTTGCCTAATTGGCTGTCGTGTCTTCAAAAACACCAAAAGTTCAAAGTCTCTGCGTTAAAGGAAGATCAAAAGCGCAAAGTATTTTTAGATTTCTATACTTCCTAGCATGTTCTTAGTTCATTTAAGAAGAAAATCAGAGCAGGCAGGTCTGGACTTACGAAATAATCGCCAAGAAAGAGAGGGTACCTTGCAGCGATTTGAAAATGGTCTCTCATGGGTGGTAGCAAACTGATTTTTCTGTAGACACGGTTCAACAAAATTCAAAATTCACATGCTATTCACACTGTTGGTAAATACCGTAACCTAGAAATAATAATCATTTTTTCTCGCTTTTTGTGGATTTGGAGAAGCGAGCTTAGCAATTTATCCAATTTTTGGCTTTCGCCAGACACAAATTTAGGCCATTCGGCAGTTTGATAGTTGAGCGCTCTAAAATCTGTATTTTGAAATATTTCCCAAAACGAAAGTCGTTTCATTTACTTATGAACTAAGATGATTTACTGGGCAAAGTTTGAGGGCAAACTATTTTTCGACCCCGAATGCACCGGACCGCTTTTACAGACACTGCCTCTTAAGTTCTAGTGAACTCACTAGTATAGACTGCAACATAGACTGATGTTAATTTAAAAATTTTAGTCTGCTCAGAAGGTCTGTCATTCTTATCAGGGGCACAGTGAACAGACCTGGAAAGAGAGTCAGCGCCGAAAAGGGAAAGCCTGCTTGGTTCGGAGAAAACTACAACTAAATAACCCGACAAAGCGCGCGTTGATAAAGCAGAAAAAATACCAGTTAACCGTGGATGAAACCTTCAGTTAAAGACGAGAGACCTTCTTTTGCAAATACTAACAGGTTCGATCAAAAACATTTCCTGGATTATCACTGAAAAGAAAGCTTGGATCCCATATAGCAAACTCGGCTATTTTATAGTCCCCGCACCACGCCCCCCTCCCCCCCTCCTTATCCCCATCCCAGCTAGCTAGATTGATATGTGCCACCTCGCTGAGATGCGCTACAATATTCAATAAATGCATTTAGTTTGCGTTAAATTCGCCATGTTCTAAACGAGTGAAAACTGGGCACGATCTGTGATCACAAAGCTTCCTTGGGTGGGATCGTCTGGAGAGACAGCATGAAGGTCAACAAACATCACGTACTACAAATATACTGCTGTGTTCCAAACTGCAATAATCACCTGAAGACAAGACAAGGTTTAAACTGGAAGTTGCTCAGTTCATTGCTTAATTACGCATATATCCTAGAAAGTGAGTCATTTTACTCGAAACTCTGAATATACTGGCCGTCGATAAAATCCGGAACATGGAACATTCCGGAACATGCCGGAACATTCCGGAACATACCGGAACATCCCGGAACATGAAAAAATAAAATAATTTTCAAGAAAAAAATAATAATAATAATAAAATTTTTGTAAAAATAATGACATAAAATAACAACAACAACAACAAAAACAACGAAAAATATAGAAATAGAGAAAAAGAAACTGGTATCATCTCCGAGTATGAGAAAACAATGCCGATTGACAATTCAAACTATATTAAAATAAGAAGAGCTTAGGTGCTCGTCTTCTAACTGTTATCAGTTAGCCTGAATTTTAGCTGTCTCCCGAGTCGCAAGTTGAGGACTGGCGATCGACGCTGTCAAAGTGATTTGGGTATCCTCTGAGAGATACTTTTGCAGTGTATTTATATTTATCTGCTAATTCCAATGCTTTGCTAACGTTTTTGTTTCTTTGAATTTTGTGACGTTCCCTGGATTTTAGTGAACAAGATTTCATTTTGGAAACAGTAGCTATTCTCGGCGACAAGACTTCACGACGGCACCAAATGCTCCGAAATTGATATATTTAGCAAGGTGGAACACAAAAACAAACAAACAAAGACGCACGGCTCGCCTTTCCTTTCTATTCACCTTTGACCCGGACATGTAACAAACGGATACTGTAATATTCAGTGAATTTAGCTGAAAAATAGTGTTTACAAAAATAACATGTGGCGTAAGCAAACCTTCAAGTGTCTTCGATAAATTCGGCATGGGCTCGAAATATAGGGGGGAACAACGTTTCACTTGAATTTCAGCCGTCTCCACTAGTCGCAAACTCCTCTTGCGACTAGAGGAGACGTCTGAAATATTAGGCTGACTGTAAACAGTATAGAAACTACTACGAATTTCTCTACGCAATTGCATAAATTGCGTTAACTGCGACGATCATTTCTTCATTTCATTTCATTTCAGCAGTTCACATATGATTCATTTCATATATCATTAACAATGTGAGTATTGTCCACTAAAATCCAAAGACAGGAGCTCCTAAGCTCTTCTTAAGTTGACAGAGTCTAGTCTGTAAGTAATTCATGTCAACCTCAAGAAAGCAAAGCACCTCAAGTAAGCAAATGTCGGTTATATATATAAGGAGACTATATGTTGGCTTGAAATGAGTTACTTACCGACTTGGCTTGACTTGGCTCCTTTGTGGGGAGGAGCGTTGCGTGACGAGCCTAAAAACGGCTGCGAAGGAGACTACCCTTCTCGCGACCCATTTTAATATAGTTTGAATTTAAGAAGCAAGCCTTCACTCATTACTGTCCTTTGCATGGACCCTCAATCGCCCAACAAATTAATTGCGACAAAATATTTTTTTCTCATCCTCGGAGATGATACCAGTTTCTTTTTCTTTATTTTTTTCTTTTTCTTTTTGTTGTTGTTATTTTATGTTATTTTAAAAAAAATGTATTTCATTTTTTTATTTATTTTTTTATTTTTTTTTATGAATTTTTTTTTATTTTTTCATGTTCCGGGATGTTCCGGAATGTTGCGGAATGTTCCATGTTCCGGCTTTTATCGACGGCCGAATATACTATTAGCAAAGTAATTAATATTTAACAATTATTCCTCGAGCCTGAATGGGTTCTGAGGCCGAAGGCCGAATGGACTATTGACTCAGATGCGGCCATGAGGTGAGAGGAATAATTGTTATAGTAAAATCCAACTATTTGGTCAAAAACTGAATATCGAGACAATACAACTTTAGCTAGCAAAACCCGATTTAGCCGCCACTGTTTTGGTTTTCAAAGCCGGCTCTTTTCGCTACTAGTAGGCTATAACATATAGCCTAGTAGTAGCTCAACCAATCAGAACGCAGCATTGATAATAGACCACTAGTTGGATTTTACTAAATAGATTTAGCCAGGGATAAAAGCGAAGCTCTGGTTAATAATACTTATAACAAAAAGAATTAAATCATGTGATGCTAAACAGGGACGACAATGAAAATGGCTTCAAGGCTAATAGATCTAATTAGCAAAAAAACAAATTACACGTGCAGCACACTTTTTCTTCTAATAAGCAAAAAACAAATTTGCACGTGCAGCACGCTTTTTTTGTCTTTCCCTTTCCGTTGTTTTGTACGACTAAAACGTCAAAAATCCTACTGACACATTATTTTTATTGAGGAATTGTCGTATGTGCCTACCCAATATTTTGTTTCCTGTGTTCATGTTCGCTTTAATTTTTCACTGCCGCTTATTTTCAAC
This sequence comes from Porites divaricata, assembly GCA_038088405.1. Classification (NCBI taxonomy): domain Eukaryota; kingdom Metazoa; phylum Cnidaria; class Anthozoa; order Scleractinia; family Poritidae; genus Porites; species Porites divaricata. Next base: position 51,741,253 of record JBBMOI010000001.1, on the reverse strand, counting down.
TTGCTGGCCGTTAGCTTTCTCATTTTCTCACCACCGCTTTGACTTTCCATGTTTTACTTCCTACGAAATTCGTCTCCTTTGTTTTCAATAAGTCGCTTTAGCTCTTTCTCTGTTATCCACGTTTGTGTAAACATAAAAAATAACGCCGAAAAAGACACGACTAAAGTCCGGGCGGCCATTGTGATTTCCTTCCAAATAAAACCTGAGTTGCATTTGGGTTGCCATACCTGTTGATTGAATTTTATATTTCACATTGGTATGCCTGTGGTGCGGACGGTCAGTGTACGGTCACGTGATTACCAAATTTTCTCGGATGGGGTAGATTACCAAATTTCCTTAGCTATGGGGCTCCGCCCACGCGCGGCGCCGCGCTTTGCGCCACGCGTGGAGCAGTCGTGGAGAAAAAACCAAAATTAATTACATTACATTGAAAGAGCTATCTTTTGACCGCTCAAAAAGCTATCTCTATGATATAGCTATATCAAAGCTATCTTTTGAGCACTCAAACTGAAGCCTGCGGCATGGGAATTCTACATGGTGGAGCATGTGTTCCAGCGTAGAAATTGAAATTTGTGTTTGTTGCATATTTATATTAATCGGCGTACTCAATGCTCGACTCTTTAAGCGCCTTCAAATAAGCTTGATATGTTTCCCTAGCTTAACCATCTCTCATGATCACATGTCACATACGTTACCTATTAACGTGAATGATAAGTGAGTGCTGGCAAGTGGACGATCATTTACAAGGAGGTCAGAGCGAGAATTGCTATGGGCTTTCTAAATTGTACCGTGTCCGTTTACTACTGGCTACATTTATTTTATTTTATCTTTTTTATTTCAATAGATATGATCACTTATCAGTAACGTATGAATGTACTACCATATATGTGTTGCCATTGTTTCTTCACGACTCCGAACGATATTCAATTTAAATGCATGGCAGAAGGTCTGTTAACCTTAACAGGTTTTTTAGATTACAAGGGAATACCTGTTGTCTACGTAAATTGTACAAAAGAATCGTGTGAAGAGAAGCTATTCTTTATGGTTCATGAATTTGTGTGTATATGTTTGGTTTCTAGTATCCGAAGTCGAATTTTAAAATTTGCTTATGCATTCAACAAATTGGCTCACCATAGCAGAACTTTTGTCAAGGAAACTTAACTCCTGCTGGCTTTAAAATTTAAACTACTATGAGCTCATGACAACTTTTTAGCCAACAATGGCTACCCAAATTATTTTTCATGATCATTTAATGACTGTTTGAATAACCTGGTCAATTTCCCACTGAATCTGATCAGCATTTACATGAAATTAAAGCTTTACTTAGCTGTTCTGTAGTCTTATTGTTAAGGAAAGTATTTTTTCATTTATACGGAATTTTTCTTCAAACCACTTTGTTAGACGAATTCAGTTTTTCGAATATCATTAAAACTACACGGAAAAATTACGCGGAGATAACACAGGATTGTGAACAGAGTCATGATAATTACCACGGGCAGGAACTGTTACAGTATTATCAGGTTTAAAAACTCGAGGTGAAGCTGAGAAATTCTAAATCTGATATATAATACACGCCTGTGAGGTTTTTTGAACGGTTCAAAATCTCTGACATAAATCAACTCATTCTTGCAGATTTGGGGTTGGTCTCAAAAATTGGACGTAAAGTTTACCGTGTCTTTAGCAGATAATACTCATTATACATTATTTTCTTTTGTTTTTCTTTATGAAATATTATGAGTTTTTGAATTATTAACTGACGGATTGCATAATATAATAGCCTTTATATGAATAATAACGAATCGCCAATAAAGAATAAGTAGTTGTTTCTAATTTGCTCATAATTTCGGTTTTTTTTCTCACTAAATTCACAAATCTTAAGCAAATAGCGGTCAAAACGTGTGACATAGATAACATACAATTTTCACTGGAGCCGCGGTTGCCTCATCTCTTTTTACTGCAATTCAACGATGCAATTGTCTTTTTTAATCGGAACTCGAAGAACTTTCTTAAAGCTTTTATTGTACACTTTGGTCCTCTAAAAAATTAGCCTTCTAGAAATCGGAAATAAAGGGATAAATTTGAAGTATTAGAACACCAAACACGAGTGTACGTGTTTCATTCAATCAAAATGCGGCATCATATCCAAACATCCGTACGTAGATCAATTTTATAATAAAACGACAACGGCGCGATGACAAATATAAAATCGACTTTGACAGTAAACCCTAGAAGTTTAATAATATTAAAATTATCAGGGGGGAAGGGGTTGGGAGCCCACTCCCTCCTCCCAAAAGAAAAGCCTAAGATTTCACGCAATGAAATAAAGTGAATTTACGTAACGCCTTCAGATTTTTTGTCGAAGCTGGTTAAAACAAATGAGTTCCTTCATTTTCAGTTGGTGAGGTTAGGAACTAATACTTTAAAATTCGGTATAATCATGCTCAAAGTAGCAATATTTGTTCTGTAGGCTGGAATTTGCTGGATGACTTGCACAAAAGTCGTTTGTTGAAGTTAGCTATTTTAACTCTAATATCAGCATGTATATTCTCCATACTATTATTCATGCATTTTCAACGGTACTACCTAAAAGAATTTCTTAAACAATCAAGACTCCTGGGTTGGACTCCTGGTTGGTTGACTCCTGGCATGGGTTCAAACCTTTCACAGTTTTATATTATACTCATTAATGTAATGGTTTTTAAAGCAGCCATATCTAAAGGGGCCGTTACTAGATAATTGGGTGATAAAGGGATAATCGATGGTACTGCACATTTCCTAAGTAGGTTGAGTTTGATCGTCCGGGTGAACGTAGTCCTGAATAGGACTGTTGTTGTTGACAGTAACTGACGTTTCGACAACCTGTGCGGTAGTCATCTTCCGAGTCAAAGTGAGTCGTATCACGTCAGTTGATGGTATTAAACTCTGGTTACTGACTTGATTGGCCAATTGGCCACTTCCGAGTTCCAAAAACCCTCACTTTCAAAATGAGCCCAAGTGCACAAACTTTCTTGTGGAAATGAGTTTTATTTGCCCGACAATGAAAAATCATTTCCATATCAAAGGCTGAGCACTTAAACCTCGTTTGATACAGAGGTCCGGGGGAACTCGGAAAAGACTCTTTCTGATATAACGGACTGATCATGACGGTTGATATTATAATTATCCTATATATTGCTCTTTTGCCATTGATTAGGTCAGAATGTTCCGGCAAAGATGTAGGGTTTTGAAAGTTTTGCTGATTGTTGTGTTCGCTGCAACCGTGTTTCTCCACTTTATCTTTTTACCAACTGTTAATGGTGGATACAATGACGAATGCTTTCTACCCGAGGGGAAACGGCACATTCTAAGGACCATGGTGCAAAACATTTCGATGGCATTTGATAAGTTTGGTGTTCAATACTGGTTGGATTATGGTACGTTAAGTTTTTTCTTTCCAAATTTCTAAGCTATGAGATATAGGAAGGGAAGGCTGGGAGAAGGAAATAGTGAGAGTTTTGCGAAAAGAAGTACGTGGCAGCGGGAAAGGCACTAAAGAAGATGGTTTGGTTAAAATAAACAATTTACTACTGAACTTTCTTGATATAAAGAATAAGTAGCTAACGAACTAAGTAACTGACTTACAAAGTAAATAAATAAATAAACAGTCCGGCTTAATTTTTCACTTTACATCAACGTATACACACCGCAATTATTCCAAAACCGACAAGGGTCAGTGATGGATCACAACATGCCTTACAAAGGTTGTTGTTCGTTTTCTATCAATTTAAGGTTTTTAAAAGGCTTTATTTTCCGCAAATTTTGGCGCTTATCACATGGCTGATATTCTTCCTCATGATTACGATGCAGTTATCAGTTGCGAGTTCCGAAACTCTCACTTTCAAAACGAGGCTAAGTGCAAGACCTTTCTAGCGAAAATGAGTTTTATTTACATGAGAATACAAAAATCGGTATCATTTTCGCATCAAAGGCTTCGCAATTAGCCCCACTTTGAAACGGAGGCTTGGGGCAACTCCGAAAAGCCTGTTCTACGTAGGCTCATAATTGCTAAGAATTGAGACAATTTTTTTTAGGGACACTTCTTGGCGCTTATCACCGGGGTGACATTCTTCCTCACGATCACGACGCAGATATTTCATTTCTCCTTAGTTCAGATACTTCAAAGGCCTTTCAGGAATTAGCCAAGTCTGGTATCGCAGCGGCGGGAATAAAAGCGAGATTTAAAAACATGGTTGTGGATTTCGTGCCTTGGAGAGTTGAATACACAAGGACTCGAGGTATAGGGAAAGTTATACTGCACAAAGCATATCCGGTTGAGGTGCTGGAGAAAGACAATATTGTGACGAGATATCATCATAAACTGCAATCTTTTCCACAGTCATGGGTTGTGCCACCCAAGCGAGTAAACTTCCACGGTGTCAGTGTGTCAGTTCCTAATTCGCCCGCTCGCTTATTAGCACATAGATATCCTTACACCTTTGGTGTGTTTGGAGTGCAGTTTCCTTATAAGTGGAAATGTTGGGTCCCCTGTTCGCTAAGAAAAGGAAATCCATGTTGAATTCAGAGTCGCTTTTTTGTAGCCTGAGTGCAGACGAGATATCCTTGTCTGGACCCCCAACGGACTCAACGAGTTACCGAAAGTGCGTTTCAAATTTCCCTTCAACCTGATTGGCGATCACGACAAACAAAACAAAGGCCATTTTAAACTGGCCAATCGTGGCGCGTACTCAAATCAGGGTACACAGCTGGAAGTCCAGAACAAGGATTTGGGCGCTGTTTCGCAGACGGAGTTAACCAGAGTTTAATTTCGTCTGCCCGCAGGCTACTTTTTAGATGCCCGGTTCGGTTCGATCCTACTTTTCTCGTAAATATAAAATAAACATTAAAGACAACTAAACGACAGTAATAGAGCCATTACGAGGCAGGGTCAAACATGACACGCGGGTGCCACTGGCACCAAATTATTGCTGACCTCATTTAACCAGGTTACGTTCCGAAGAATTTTTTACCGGGTTTTTCAAAAACTAACCCGGTTAACTTGCCAAGTGCGGCCGCAGCCAGTGTCAAACATGACACGCGGGTGCCACTGGCACCAATTTATTGCCGACTCAATTAATTCCTCTCGCTGTCTATGATTGGCTCTTGTTTACTTTTGGGTTTAACCAAGTCACGACTGGAACCGGCTACGATATAACTTAACTTAGGATCTTTCCTTGGGTTTCCTTCAATGTCACCAAGTACAATATCATCACTCAGATAAGAAGCGGAGTTAGCTTTTTATGACAAACAATTTGTGACTGCCGTCCTTTGAATAAGCCGCCCACTAATAATAGGGTAGAGAATGATCCTTGTTCCATAAAAAACTTAGTTTACTGATTTAGCAAAGCCATAGCCTGAGAAAACAGCCAACATTTGGCGACGCTACTGCTGGTTTCCCCGCGAAATGACGTCTGAGAAACAAGCGCAGAAATTCCATACTGATGACGCATCACTACCCATATCTGGGTAATTTCCCACACGGCACGACCAATCAGAAGCACAACCCGGATCTGGGTAGTGACACGTCATCAGTATGGAATTTCTGCGCTTGTTTCTCAGACGTCATTTCGCGGGGAAACCAGAGGTGACGTCTCGAGATGTCAGCTGTTTTCTCAGGTAAGCGAAGCCATGGGCTTTTGATTCTGCTTGTTTAGGAATGTTGTGGCCGCTGACGCATTATGGTTTCAACATTCTCTTAACAAACCGTAAAAACAATTAAGACGGTTTTACAACGGAGCCTAACCTCACCCTACTTATAAAAGTTAACAAAGTGCTGTACCTAGGGTATCAACTTTGACATGCTCTTATCCTATTCAGTGCTCGGGATCGAACAGTTTACATTAACTTAAACAAATACATCTTAACATCTTGAGTTTGAGTTTGAGTTTTGAGTTTGAGTTTATTGTGTTATAAAAACAAATAATATTACAGGTTTCCTGGCACCGCAAATAGCAGAGCTAGTCTAGGCGGGCCAGGAAATATATAGGAAAAAAAGAGAAGACTGCTATATATTCAAATGTTTGTAAAGTGAGAGAAAAAAAGAAGAAGAAACATAATATGCTATAAGCTAAAGCAGTTTGGACCAACAAAAGTGTCTTTCCGCAACGGAGCAGTTAGACACACAACCGCACGCGGTCACATGTAACACCATCACTAGTGATGGCGTTGCGACATGTCTGCTGTTTTGTCATCTCTTACAACTGCTTCTTAAAATGTAATAAAACTATCAACATTTGGACTGAGTCATTTTTTTCTTAGTTTCTCCTGCAGTTTAAATGTTTTAACCCACTTGTCATGGGCTTGACCTCCCCGTTTAGATAGGTAAAGCCGGAAAGCAGTTTGCCTCTTTGCGCGAACTCAATTTATGCGGAAATCTCCATTCTTGAGATGCCTTTCAGGGTATGAGTTCGGGGGGGGGGGGGGGGGCGGTACTTGGGTTAACGTTTTGCTTACAGGGTAGTACCCCTCCGGGGTATAGTAAGCAACTCGTCCAGATCACAAGGACAGGGAAATGTTTTACTGGACGCGGATGGACGAACTGAGTTAAAAAAAAAAAACAACAAAAAACTTAACTACAAAGACTGTTCTTTGTTCTGTATTCAGCTTGCTTAAATTGCCTATCAATTTTGTCTGTTTTGGCGAAAGCGACAGCCGGGTTGTTAAGCTAGGGTTTTCGGTGCTGCAATTGTTTGCCAATAAGAACAAGTCTGGCCTTAAGCAAACTCGTATTCCAGCTGGAATTAGGCTTTTGCAAGGTGATTTGCTATGTGATGCGACTTCCTCTTATTTATTTATTTATTATTTATGCATTTATTTATTTATTATTTATTTTACCGTAATGCAATACTGATCAGCGGATACCTCGAACATGATGAATGTCCACGTTTCCATTAGTTTTGGTAGGCGACTTTGTCCATTGCGATTTTTCGACTAGACGAGCCGAGGCTGCCTATGCTTTCCATAGTCCCTCCTCGACCTTTCATAGAGTACATAGGGATGTACCCCTGCACGATCGTACGGTCAAGTCACGTGGCTTCCAAAACAAGGCTGCACAGCGCATTTTCCCCCCGGACCCACCCCCAAAAGGTCAGCACTCATTAACATCCGTCGAAAGGCCCTTGGACACCTTATGAAGTTTACACAAGGTAGATTAAAGTACACATAGCAGCAACCCCAACCCTAAAAAGGAACCTAACCAGTTTCGAAACAGTGCTTAACCCTAATCAGTAAAGGAAGTGCTTAACCCTAATCAGTAAAGGCAGTGCTTAACCCTAATCAGTAAAGGTAGTACTTAACCCTAATCTGTAAAACGCAGTGCTTAACCGGCTAATCCAAAACGATAGGGAATACTACGTTGTGTAAACTTCATAGCCTTTCGACAGGTGTTAAAAAGTGCTGACCCCCCCAAAATTGTCCTAGGAGAACTACCGAACCTAATGATTAAAAGATAAAGTTGTGGTTACTTGGGTATCGTTGATCGAGTTCATTGGTAAGCGTGGCGTCATCTAGAATGGCCAATGGAAGCAAACAAAAGAATTATGGGTCTCGAAAGCTAATTTGTATGATATATTTTTTTCTCCGATCCTTATTATGGTTATTTGCATTGCCGCTTGGAGCCGGACCCATTTTAGTTCCGTGTTCATACGAATATGTGAAGATAGTTGCTTCACATGTAAGCAACGACAAGAAGAGGCGTTTCGACAACGAACTACTGTCTTTAATTTTATGAAATGGAAAGACAATTTGGTCAACAGTGGTGTCACAAGAATGAAGAGAGGTCAAGAAAAGATGTTTCGTGACTAACTGTTATGGTCAATGATGACTTTGTCGTTTCCGCTTTAGTTCTTGGTTACTCAATTCAGACATTTTCTTGTCACAAGACTATGATTGCGCCTATATCAGAAAATGTACATGTGAGTACTGAAGGATACACAAAATGCGCTTCAGAGCGTCGGCTGGGAGACTCGTTTGGTTGAAAAAATGGATTGTAGCTGGATGGATGCTAAGTTTGTGGAGATCGAAATAGCGGACTCTTTGGTAGACCTTTAGGGCTCAGAATTAAGGGAACACACAAGATTTCGCGCGTGGACCTACACAGAGTTTGCTGAAATAATTGATGTTGATGCCTATTAAATATTAATGACCAAAATGGATGAACTTTTTGACATCCCGGAACATTTTGCCGCCGTCCCTTGCTCCAGACCTGGTGTTCTGGATCCTTGTTTCAATACAGGTCTTCTGGTGTTCAAGCCATATTTGATAACTTACCAGGAAATCGTGAAACTGTGGAGGGAAACAACGAAAAAAGACACTTGCCCAAAATGGTTTTTATGCACGCAATGCCGGCTGGAAAGAAATTCCCTACGATTACAATATTAGGCGAATCGTCTGTAGGCCTTGGAAGTCATTCCACTAGCTGGCGGCCGCCCTCCAAAGGAATGCCACCCAGGTAGGAAAGAAGCCAGGGCATTTGCAGGACCAATCATAACTATCGATGATATGACGTCAATTTTCTGGAAGAACTTCCATGAAGTTCTACAGAAGTACGAGTTGGAGGATTGGTGGAGATCTACATCGTATTTCAGGCCAACGTAAGAGTTTCCAGTTGTTTTAAATTTTTCTTGCCGGACCGTTTAATCATTAGAAAAATCTAATAGTCTCGGCTTAATCCTACAGAGTATATTAAACAGGCTGACAATCGCTTGATTTTCTTTTACATCGCACACTGCATGATATTATTCAGCTGACAATTGGCGGCGTGTGGTACTGAAATATGTCTTTAAAGTGGTGACGTGACATCTTTGCAATTTGTCAGCCAAAAATACTGGCATTCGACTTATTTCTTAATGACTTTAGCAGTCGAAATGTGGTAGTTAAAGCCTCTGTTCGGGGCCGTCTTGTATCGTTAGCTCACAGATTTGGCCTTTTTTGTGCCATTTTTGTTTTTCTGAAAATGTTCAGTTCTTTTCAATGGTGTTTGTGATACATTTGTTTGAAGTATATTGACCATAGAAAACGCTAAGTTAAAACTGTTTACACCTGTCGATCCAAAGAACTATGGAGGCACCTAACGACTGTTTTCTGTAAAATATCTGTTCCGAGAAGCAAAAGAATTGCCTAGAATATTTTATAGCTGGAAAAGGCTAAACGTTTCTGAATGACCATTCCATTTCTGTACAATATTCGAAGCTTATCGAACAAATTCTCTACAATTAATTTTTCGCATTTCACTCCCCAGGTAAAGTTATTTTCGCAGAAAAGGAAACCTAAAATTTTCTGATTCGAAAATGGGATGCAGAGAAGAATCAGAAAAATTCTTACATTCGTAATACTTTAAATTGCGTCTAAAAGACCCAGAAAAATACAGAGCTAATAGTATATGCAATCGATTTCTTTCTCTACATTGGAAGAGGAAGCACTGCATATTCGCCTTGTCAAATCAGGCGTTCCTTGGAATTTTTAAAGCACAATCTTTTTCTTGGGAGGATATAATAAGAATAATAATAATAATAAACTTTATTTATATAGCGTCTATATCATTAACTGTTCTAGGCGCTTTACAATGTATTAAAATTCTAAAAGATCTAAAAACTACATATTTAGTGTTAATGATATATGAAATGAATCATATATATGTGAACTGCGGAAATGAAATGAAATGAAGAAATGATCGTCGCAGTTAACACAATTTATGCAATTGCGTAGAGAAGCCTGAAAAAAAAAATTCAGGGCATGAAGTTTGTACTGAAATTTGAAAGGTGTACGTCTGCGTGTTACCCGTATAACGTTGCACTTGCTTGGATTAAATTCCATACACCAGTCGGATTCCCATTTTTCCAAGCTGTGAAGATCATCTAGTAATTGCCGGCAATCGCTGTCAGATTTTATTGTAAGATAAATGACAGTGTCATCGGAAAAAAGACGGACCCTTGACTTAACATAGGATGGGAGATCATTAAGAGAAATAAGAAACATTAACGGCCCCAGCACTGATCCTTGGGGTACACCTGATGTTACAGGGACTGAATGCGAATGCTCTCCTTCTAGAACTACTTTTTGTCTTCTTTTCTCAAGAAAACTTTTCAACCGCTGCAATGTAATGTCATCAATGCCACACTTAAACAATTTGTATAGCAAGCCATTGTGTGGAACCTTGTCAAATGCCTTGCTAACGTCCATAACGCCGGATGACATCCGTTTGGCCTCCTCACTGCATTCTTTTGTGAGGTCATCTATAAAGGCAATTAATTGGGTTTCACATGATCGTGCTCGTCTGAAACCATGCTGAGAATCATTTAAAATACCGTAGGGATCCAAACGGTTTGAAATATGTGAGACCAGAATGTGTTCCATTAATTTGCAGCATATACAAGTAAGGGAAATAGGTCGGTAATTTTCAGGTAGTTGTCTAGATCCTTTTTTGTGTATTTGAGTTACATTAGCTAACTTCCAGTCATCAGGAACAGTACTTGTTCTAAGGGAAACCTTGAATATATTGCAAAGGACTGGAGCAATCTGGCAGCTTAATTCCCTTAGGATTCGGTGCTGTAGGTTGTCTGGACCAGGTGCCTTATAGGGATTTAACTTGTTAAATAACTTTTCAGCACTTGCAACAGTGATGTTTATTGGTGGCATACTAGGGTAGCAACCCCCAGATGCTTGTCCATTGGTTGCTTGCTCAGCAATATGTTAAAGTTTCATTGGTACACTCTTGGAAAAGGCCCTCTGAAACTGGTCATTAAGTAACTTGGCTTTAGTAGTCGAATCTGTTACTATGTCACACCCAGCCATTAGCGAAGAAATTCCTGATTTATCGCTGCGTGCATGTTTGATAAATGACCAAAAGCGTTTAGAAGTAGGGGGTGGGGGGTATTTTCAGCATCTCTTGGTTCTAAGATCTCCTCAACATGACTCCAATAACTTTGCCTTTCTCGCTTGAGAGATATGGTCATGCCTCTTGGTGAATGTTACGATGCGCGCTGCTCTTGATTCTGAACTAGCTGTAGGCGGCTTAGGAGAACTTTAGGTAGTCCATTTAGAATCGCATTAGAGTAATCCAAGTTGGTAGTCACAAAAGCATCAATAATTGCTTCAGTAGATTCACGATCCAAATATGTTCTTGTGTTACTAATATTAGTTAAATGGAAATGACATGTCTCGCATATCTTTTTAATGTGGTCTTCCATATCAGCACTGGGATCGAGTATCACACCAAGATTACGAACAGAAGAGGACGGTTGAATAGTTTCACCCCCAACACGAACAAATTCCAATGTAGGACTGGGCCGATAACGTGAACTGAGTAGAAGCAGCTCGGTTTTTTCCTCATTTAGCTTAAGACCATTAAGACTGAATCATCCAATTGTTGATTTGCTGTACACATATTTCAATGCTAGATTTTGCTGAGGAGAGAAGATCATCACTTCCTAATTTAAATGACACATAGAGCTGAGTGTCATCAGCATAGAGATCATGGGTAGGTAAGATTGTGTCTCTTTATGATGTCAGCCACTGGTGAAGTGTACAAAACCTATAACAGAGGCCCAAGGAGATCCCTGCGGTACACCACAATCAAGTTCACGTAAAACAGATAAGATGCGAACCATTCTTGTACAGACCCTGTAATATCATAACGTTGAGACAGCCTATCCAGTAGTATTTCATGAGACACAGTATCAAATGCAGCAGATAAATCTAGCATAATTAGTACAACGGCTTTATTGCAGTCAAGTGCATGCAGAATACCATCTTGTACCTTCACCATGACAGTTTCAGTGGAATGATGTACTTTATAGGCTGACTGGAAGTTCTCTTGTAGGTTATTGTTCATCAGGTAGTTGTTTAACGGGGGAGCAACACTTTTCTCAATAATCTTCGATAGTGCTTTCAAATTCGAGATAGGTCTAAAGTTCTTGAATTGTAAAAAGCCCGCATCAGGTTTCTTGAGCAGAGGTGACAATACTTCAGGTTTCAAACACATAGGCATGCAGCCTTCACGAAGAGAGAGGTTGACGATGTTAGTAATAGTAGGCAGCAATAGGTCTGTACATCGTTTGATGATAGAAGATGGTAATGGATCCAAGACACAGGGCTTCGAGAACAGTGTTGCAGCCAGTTCCCTGATGTCATCAAGTTTCACCTCAGTAAAAGTTAAAAATTTAGTCGAAGACATAGTGAGTACCACATCAGTAACACATTCGGCCTAATCAATAAGATCATTCTTTTTAACAAGGAGATCATTATGTAGTGTATCAATCTTAGTAGTATAAAAGGTAGCAAATTCGTCAGCTAGCATACGGTCGTTTTCAGAGGGTGGATAGTAGTTAACAGTTGATTTTTGAAGTAGCTTTTGAACAGTTTTGAACAAAACGTTTTGATTACCATAGTTTTCTTTAATAATAGACGAATAGTGCTCTGACTAACGAGACTTGATCAGATTGATCACAACGTTACATTGGTGTATCGATATAAGAGTTATGATTGCTTTTCTTTGAGAGCTTGACATTTCACCATGGTTGAAACACTCTCTCACACACTCCATAAATGGATCACTAATTAATTCCCAGCAACTTTTGTAAGATTCTATTGGTATTCCATCATTACCAGGAGATTTGTTATTCTCAAAACTGTTAAGGATGGCTGTAATTTCTCCAACAAATATTTCTCCCTCACAAGATTGTTTTTGTTCTTCTGATAATCTTGGTATATTCAAATTATTTAAAAATTCGTTTCCATTTTCCCTATCCTCATCTGTAACGTTACGTTTGATTTGTACAAGCTATGGTAAAAGCGTTTTTGTTCGTTCAGCATCCCAAAAGGATCAGATCAGATGGAACCACTTATTAGCAGTTTTCTTATATATTTTTTGACGTGATTACGCTTTTCTAAATTTAGAAAATATTTTGTGCTTCTCTCGCCGTGCTCGTGCCATCGTGCCCTTGCACGAATAATTACACCCCTTGTTTTTCCCTCATAGTAACTTTCTAGAATTTCTTTTGCTTCATTTAGAGTATTTAGGTTGGAGTCGGAACGGTCCTGTTCGAATTTTTTGGTTGCTTCCTCGTATACTTGTCACGGCAAGTTTTTTTCCATAGCAGATCGTTCTTTGGCTTTCTTTTTCGAGAACAAAATAGCAGGGTTCCGAATATTATACTTAAGCCAATCCCAGATGCACCTTGTCTGATAAATTATCACTTCCTGTTGTTTTCCAAAGTGGAATATTTTGTTTTAATTCTTCCCGATAATTAGGATCTTCGAGAAGAGAGACTTTCATTTTCCAGAAGCCGGGCCCCTTTGAGTTTTGATTGGAGTCGGTTAGATTCAACTCAGTTGCTGCATGATCAGTTTTTATAGCTGGAATGATATCGGTTGTATCAACAAAATCCCTTAAGTTGTTTGATATCAGCCAGTAATCTAAACGACAGAAAATTGGTAGAGATTTTTAGCTCCAAGTGTAACTTCTAGATTGTGGATTTTTAATTTATTCATAAACATTCAATATTATCTATAACCATTTTTCTAGGAACCATAACGCCACCTTTCTTATCCATCTTAGGGTCAAGGGGACAGTTAAAATCCCCTCCAATGATTATATTTTCTTCACAATCTAAGTCTTCTGTCTGTAGCGTTCTATGTAGGTTTTTAGAAAATTTGCCGCTGACTTTGTCTTTGACATTACTTCATTAAGACAAATCTCCATGCACCCACCGCCCGGAGTACGTGAAATTTTTTTCGCTTTTAAATGGTATTCTCCAGCGCTTCGTTCATTGACCGAGTGAAAACAAAGAAGCCGACCTTGCTGGGAGGTGGGTGCATGGAGATTTGTCTCAACGAAGTAATGTCACCCTCTCCCGGTGAGTTGTTATTTGACGCTAGCGCCCAGTCACCGCCGAGCGAGAAAAAGGTTGAAATGTAACGCTTTTCCTAGTCACGGATAAATGGCGCCGATTTTTGAACTGTAGTTGTCGAGTTGTGCGATCCAAACGCAAGGTTTACCGGAACGGATTGTTGGAAGGGGATCTTAAGGTACCACTTTGTGGATTCGGCGGCGTAAAATGAAAGTGTGTTTGTTTTTTCGCGTGAAATTTGGAGCTGATTGTGAGCAGCTCTGAAGGTCGATCGAGCGATTCTGTCCTACCTTGTCTCTTATTATTACACTGTAAGGTCAAATGATGTAAAAGTACTCAAATCGCGCAGAAACTTCGTACAAACAAAGACAACGACTCTAGGTAACAATATTTACACTTTATTGATAACTTTTATCGCTTTTACTTCATTTATTTCATCTAAGTTTCAAACTCTATTTCTCCCATACAAACTCTCATATTACGCACAGAGCCACCTGTGATATTACGCTTGGGCTACCTGTGATTTACCTAGCGTATCACAGATCAATAAAGTCATCCGCAAAGATCTTGTGATGACAAGAGAGAAAATTACTACCATCCTACTTGAATCCACAACCCCTGGGACAACAGCGGCAATTGATGATTTTCTCACCGAAATAGCTGACATCAACCCAACGACCCTGCACTTCTTTGATGAATCCAGTGTAATCAAAACTACAGGAAACAGAATATATGGGAGTGCTCCACTCGGAGAGCCTGCATTTGAAATACAGCGTTACGCGTCTAATGCAAATTTCACTATAAATCTGTTGCACTCATTTTGTGGCGTGACCGGACTTTTATAATATACTGGAAGGCCCGTCTAATGGGTTAGAAATGCTTAACTTCTTTGACGAAGTTCTTCAAGAGCAGCGAGCTGATGGAAGTGCAGTGCTTGAGCGCGGAGATTGCGTGATCATGGATAATTGTGGCTTTCACCACGGCCATCGTGTTGAACCAGTGCTCAGGGCCATGTTAGCGGATTGCGGTGTAAGACTATTATTTCAACCACCTTACTCACCGCATTTTTAATACTTGCGAATATTGCTTTAATGCGATAAAAGCTTTTTTACGTCGCCACAACATGCTAGCTGTCAATGAAACAAAAATCGCAATAGCACAAGCGATCCTCAACATCACCGCGGATAACTCCTATGCGTATTTCAAGCACTGTGGATATTTTTAAGTTAGGAGTTGGTAATTATAAAGTCCAGAAAACTGAAGTAAAAAAAAAAACCTACGAAATGCCTTCGAACACAGGTTACATATTGTTAACGAATTCGTTATTTGTTGAACACTGTTGAATGTTGGCATTGTTGAACAGATCGCTGAAGCAGGGCAGAAAGTACATAACTCAAACTAATCGCCAATAATTTCTTAGTGGAAAAACATCAGAAACGGAACAAATGACTCTTACAGTCTCAACGCTACATGAGACCGGGATTAATAAAATGTCTTCTAGCCAACAAATTAACATAGGCCTCAGAATAGGCTAATAAACGTACAACATGGTTCATTCAAATAAGTTTACACTTCTTTTTGTTTACATTCTACACGAGTTACGTTTATAAAAATGAAAAGGGAATATGAAAAACGCAACACCAAAACTGAAAAATGTCATAGAATGCTTGGAATAGTTGTTCATTCGTTCAAATAAATGTTTACATTCGAGTTCTCGTACTGTTGTATAATCAGCGGAAGTCTCCAATCTTCATCTTCGGACCAATCGGGAACCTTTTTTATCGCTCTTTGTAAAATTATAAGATCTCTGTCCAACCGACTTCTGTTTGAATATTTAACTTGGTTTTGCTTTTTCAATCTAGGTCTCATTACATAGAAAAACGAAGATTTTGCGCGTTCACGTGCGGCTGTAAAACCTTTGAGGTGGGCTTCCTCTTCTTGGGCCTTGTTTTCAAGAGATCTTATCTCCCGCTGACGTTGGCTATTTTTAGCTTTGTGCTCGGGGTGCTTTTCCTTTATTTTACATGCGTTAATGTCCGTACAAGGCGCTTTTGAACACTTAACTTTTGTATGCCCACAGCAATGACAGTTGTTACACAGCCGGCCTCGAATTTCACTTAGCGACTGAAAGTGCCTGGATTCACAGTTCAATTTCTCCAGTTCTTCTTTGGCGCTAGCAACTTGTACTTTCAAAATCTGCACATTTTCTTCAATTTCCTGTCGCTGGAAGTCCAAAGGACTTTTTTCAGCGCGGTTTCCTGTTGTTGGTGCGGGACGCGCGGCTTCTGGTGTGAAAGACAAATGCTTCGGTTGCAGCGACTCGTTGTCAGCTTCTGAACTCGGCATTCCCAGGTCGGTTCATCTCATTTTACTGGGTAGCGGTGAATCTATTTCACTTGCTTGTAGAAATATTTTTTTATAATCCCGTTCTTTTACTTCTTTGGCACTCCTCAGCATTTCTCCAAAAGAAAAAGCACTTGAATCTTCTCATAAATTAATCATATCACCGTCTTCGTCGCGATAACGTACACGAATGTTTGAAGCGGGTAAGTGCGCGAGTGGTGAGCAGTTGCGTTTTATCTCCTGCATAAGCTTCACGAAAGGGATGTCCTTGATTAAGAAAGTGCAAAACCTTTCTTCTCCGTACTTCACCTTCACCTGATAAGCCGCCATACTGTTTACTGAAAACTCTCTCTTTGGTAGCGCCGGGATCAACTTGTCGTTTCCTTCACCGGCGAAAAATGTCTGATTGGTCGTCGCGTGACCACGTGACATTGCCGAATTCAAAATGGCGGCAATACCTCCATAGTTTGTTTATTCCAGTGGAAAGAAAGTTAATTGCGGCTTAATATGAGTTGCAAATGCACATCGGATATTTTTTGAATAACCTAGACGTTTTATTATCCTTTTTCACCTATTGCTATGGGAGTCGTTTCCTGCAATGCTCGCGATTTGGCCGGTTTTCGGGATTCAACTTTGGATCACGAAGGACAACAATGTTTCTGCAAAAAGCAGGGTCACTAGAACGAACGGCCTTCGTTCACAGCTCAATGCAGCAGATAAATAAGACGCTATGGGTCCTTTGAAATTGCTTAGACACCTGGTAGTTATTTTATCATTATTTTTTTCCCTAAAAGGTAAAGCAAAATTATTTTTTCTCCAGCAACACTTTCCAATTTACAAAAAAAGCTTGAACATGAGCCAAATGAACTTTAGTGTCTGCATTCAGTCTTTTCATTGAGAACGGGTGCGATTTTAATATCAAAACTTTCTTTGACCGATGCTTTATCTGAAAGATAACCGGAAATTTTTAAAATTAGGGGAATACTACATACTATACTTTAAAAGAAGAGAACTTTGATTCAAGTGTTAGTTGGAAAAAATACTGATTATATTTTTTTAGTATATAAAGGTTAAAAAAGCGATGCATATAGTCTAAAGTGCTACAAAGGAGTAAAAACCCAGATATTTCCATAAATAAATTTTATTGACACTGTTAGGAACATGTGCTTTCCTAGAGCACACATTTGTTCGTTAAAAAATCTTGTTTGTGAGGCTGGACTTTGTTTGATGCAGGATCAATCAATCTTTTCTGAAGAGAAATGAAAAGTAAAGTATGTTAACATGTCAGATACTTCAATACTGTCTTAGCCAACATTACTAAGAAGAAACTGAACTTCAAATCCAAAAACAAAGTGAAAACTACTTCACTGTGAAACAACAACCACTTCAAATATATATCACATTATATTCATGCAAAATGTAGACCTGCTGATGAGAAGTTTATAGGAATAGAAACAAATAATAATTACAATAAATAATAAACTATAATTTTTAAATGAGATCTGTGAGTGTCCTCTCATAATTCTGACAGAAGATCAAAATTGGAACTACATTCATCAACCATCAACATAATCCAACTAAAATTTCATTAAGACCCAAAGCTTACTCCAAGCTTTAAACTCCTGTAAGTTTAGTTTGTGATGATTTTTTTTTTCTTGGAAAGAACTTTTGAATACTTAGTAGCATGTTAACTCTGACATTCATTTTATAACTTGGCTCCCAAAAAATGTAAGCCAAAAACGATGCATATAAAAACAAAAGCATTCACAGAAAAATTACCCTGTTCATCTCCTTCCAGGATCCAATTTTCAAGCAAAGAAGCACCCCCGACAGAAAGCCTTGTGTGAAAAATTTAGTGCTAAAAAATTGTACACGGGGGAATCATGTCTGTAAGTGCAGTTCCTAACGCGGAAAGTAACCTCGTTGTGGATAATCCCAAGCCAAATTTATGAGCAAAACAATCTAAACTTCGATCCTTCAATTATTAAATTGCAAGCCTAATGTTACAGCAGCTGTACACATTGTAAACAAATCAAATGTTCCTGGACCTATCGAACTGTAGCTCCAAGACGGTCTTAGCTTTTTAATGAAAACACTCTCACATTTTCTCATTCGACAGTTCGGATAAAACTCAAATTTCTATAACATACAAAGCTGTAATAATGTACAACAACAATGAAATGTAAATCGATGGACAAAATCACGTTCGAACTACGCACTTTAGAAAACTGCCGAAGCCCTACCGCTTTCGATCCACTAGCTACAAGACAATTTGCACACCAAGACAATGGCTAAGAATAATTCTTGACCTTCTTTATAATTTCCCTTTGTACCGAGTGACACAAGATTAAGTTGAGCCAAGCGTGAGCTTATTTTTCTGCCATACACAGTGTAAACATGAGGAGATTAAGCATCTAAATATAGTTTTCCAGCATCAAAGTACACGCCAAGTCATATTAACAAAACAAAGCCCAAGATTGTCTGTCCCTCTACTTTTTCGTTGAATCCGCTATAAGAAATTTGAACTAAACAACAAAAACACTTTGGATAGCATTGTAAGACGCTCTTCGACAACAGTCGAATGTTATCGAATGTTAGGTTCAGGAGGGGCTGGCGGCGAGGTCTGGAACCGAGTTTACATGATCGCCCCAGTTAAGAAATTTGGCCGAGTGAGACTGAGTTCAAATTTTCCTTGAAAACAAATATGGCGGAGAATGCAGAAATGCAAGACGATGAGTTTTTGCTCGGTTTTAAGTTTTCCCGTGTCCAAACATCAAGGAAATGTTTCTATGAACCTTTTTAATGGACCTTTTGGACATAAGGAGGCGTGATGTATGAACATTTTTTTGGCGACTTCACTTATCGTGATTCGGGATTTCGGCAAGTTCAGTTATTTTTAAGCTTCGTGAATTTTCGAACGACCACTCTGCTTTATCTCTTATATTTTTCCACTTACTTTAAGACTCTCTTCCTTATCCTAAACTAAAACATATGCTACGAGCACAATATACTAGTAAGAGTCTTGCAAGAGTCATATGAGAATTTTCATTAAACCACTGATTTTCTATTTCGCTGTTCGTAAGTTTGTTTGTACACCGTGAACCACAACAAATATTTAGAAGTGGGCGTAAATACAGAATACAGGGCCAATTTAGTAAAAATCAGGGTAAATATAGCAGTCACTTTGCTTCACAGATACTGGGTCTGCCAGTATAAGCTATTTTAATATAAGAAGACTGGGAGGGGTTTACTGAACCTTCAAAACCTTCACTGGAATATCGTTGGAGCGATAATCAATAAATTTCCAACAGCTATAACGTATTTAGAAGTTTTGTATTAGATAGCGACTTTGGTTTCAAGTATTTCAAAAAATTACCCTGTAGTTCGGAATTATGCTTGAAATGATTATAATGGTTTAGTGTGAGAAAGCAAGAGGCTAGTTCAGTTGCTAATAAGAGTAAGTACATCAGAGAAGGGTATGCGTTGATAAAAAAATTCCCCCAAAAGACTTAAGTACAAGAAGCAGAAAAAACAAAACTGAATGAACTGAATGTTTTGCAAAGTTTATAAAGAGAATCAAGAGAGGCTTGAAAAATATACCACTTAAATTTATTGTTTGCGTGAGTTATGAATCTGATTTTCAACTGAAATAAACAAGGTAAAATTGATTTTTATCAACCATCAAAAGAAGTTATTGTCAGGCTTGAGCCCAATCTTCTCGGAAGTTCTCTCTACGATACTACCCTTGGCTTATTTGGCCTAGATGGGTATGTGCTGCTGTTTAGGGTTGTGACTATTTCACCTGTTAGAGTTTTGAACAGGGTGTCTGTTTGGGCTGTGAAGGTTGAAGAAGAGCAGTCTATAGTGACATTTTTAGTACCAACATTTTTTCCCCCAAGTTTTTGCCATGTTTTTAACTTTAAAAGCTAACTTAATTTTGTATGCTAAAGGAAATGAATCAGGATTATAAAATAAGGTATCTTGGCTTAAAAAAGGTAGGGACATGCACAGTGTGTCCTACCACCCGGCTTTACTCTCTTTCAGTGCGAGCCCAGGGAGGTGATGTCACATTTAATACCCTTTTACTACTTGTTGTATCAGCAAAGTCAGTGAAGGTTTATGGTCTCTGAAAAATGTTTTTGCCACCCTCAACACAAGTTTCTAACTGTTGTTGTTGACTACAAATAATATTATCTTCATTTTACATTTTATTTTTCCAAGGCATCTTATGGTGTTTTCCATATCCACTAGTACAAGGCAATTTAAGTTGAGAGGGTTTGATTTCATTAACTACATTTTTATACAGACACAGGCTAACCTGACAGGTTTTATGTCCAAAGGTGTAAAAAATTACATGCAACTGTATGGCAAAAACTGATCACAGTGGCCAAAGCAAAGGTAAAAATAGAAATGTCACCATTTTCCCGATTTTATAAATTCCCTTTGAAGCATATTTAGCGGTGTATGACATTTGCAGACTGCAGACTGCAGACCGCCGACCGCAGACTGCAGACCACAGATTGCAGATTGTAAATTAAAAGACACCAAAAATCTTCCTAATAAAGGTTACACCATCAAAAATATAACATCGTGTAAAAGTGAGAAAGTAGCCTGGGAACAAGGTTGATGTTTTTGCGTAAAGTTATATTCGCCTCATTTCCAAGATGCTGTTGGCTATTCTTCACCGACGCGACTCTTTATTGACTCATCCGGCATATCACTAATTGCGTTGATTCTTTATTCTTCTTTGATTATTGTGCATTGATAATGACAAGTAGCAATGCCCATTAATGCCTGTCTAAATAGTAGTCTTCTGTAAAAAAAAGTGTTTAGATTGCGAGCACTTCGTGCTCACTACAGTTACATGTACGTCTACAAAAACACTAGGATAGATCACGGACATTTAACACCTTTTAAATAACGTATTTCACCTTAGTAGTATTTAAGGATATGCCAGACAATCTAAACCGAACAGATCCTACATGGACTCAACGAATTACCGGAAGTGCACTTTGAATTTCTAAATAGCTTTTTTAACAGGCCAATCATTGCTCATGCTCCAATCTTAGTACACAGTTGGGGCCCCCGTAGAATAAGGATTCCGGCACTGTTTCACAGACAGACTTATATAACCAGAATTTAGTTTCGTCTGTGGTGCAGGTTAAATTGCTAGCCTGTTGCTATGGATCCATGAGCGAGTTTGTGACATCGGCAGACATTTTTCTGCTCTAATTCAATACGAGACGAACAGCCAACAACTCCTTCAGGAATCAGGTCGGTGTAATTTGCGTGAAAAAACTTCGGTTCTTGGCCTTACATGTACTTCTCGGAACAAGGTAATGTTGATGATGACGCCACCTTGATTACGATATTTTTGGTTTCATTCAATTTACAGTCTTGCTGCCTCGTTCAGTCTGCAGTCTGCGGTCTGCGGTCTGCAGTCTGCGGTCTGCAGTCTGCAGTCTGTGGTCTGCAGTCTGCAGTCTGCAGTCTGCAAATGTCATACACCGCATATTTAGCCAGATGTGGTCCTTGTCAAAACTTGCAAACTTAAACATTTATTTTCTGAACTTAGCTAATCGTTTTTAAACTTGTTCCAAGGGGTAGCGTAGTTTTTGGAATAAAATATTTATAATTTCGTCTTTGTTTGCAACAAAACACACTTTAATGAGGACTCAAACTGAAGGCAGTGTAGTAACTGCTGTCATAAAAAGAGAATTCCTAACACACAAAATAATTACCCTTTCATTTGCCTAAGCTTCATTTGTTAGATACTACGGTAAAGTTTAAATTAAATCACACGAAGATAAGAACTTAAGCATATCAACATGTGCAAAATCAAGAGTGAATGATTTCTTTGCAAAATTTATTTAGCTTCTATTACATAACGAAATACATGAACTATGAGATTTGACCATATGCCACTCAATCATCCAACGCAACTCTGCCAGGATAAGTTCACAATCAAGAAAAATTAAGAATGTCAATCAACATTTCTTGTCGTCTTAAAGATGTAATGAAACCGTAAACAACTCTGACAACTCTTCCACTCGACCACGGCCACGGCCACGGCCACGGCCACCCCACTTTTTTTAATATCAAGAAGGATTAATTTTGGGCCTTTCACTTGAAAATATAAAGTTAACTCTTCTACATAAGCATAGGAGGGTTGGCCTTCTTTTAGTCTTGTAGGTCTTCTAAACAGAAACACAGCTTGAGAGCCTGCATCTAGAGAGGTGAAGTTAGTCAAAAGGTCGGGCATCGAGGAAGATGTACAACGACTGTTCACTGGTCTTGTTCTTAGTGTAGTAAACCGCATGTAATGACCAACGCAACACCAAAAGAAAGGAAAACGTAAGCTCCACATTACCGCGAAAAGAAAATTAGTTACATCAAAGAAAGCAATGACCAACACGACCAAAAGAGAATTCACTTCACACTGCCGAATCGCTGCGAAGACGAACATCTCGACGAGAATGGTTCCCAGCCGGTTTCGCGCATGCTCGCTACAATTCTCGAATGATTGACAGATTTCTTAACTGGGGCGATCATGGAAAGCCAAAGAGCGGCAAGATCAAAGGCCGTTGCCAGCCCGCCTCCCCCCCCCTGGTTAGATTCACAATCAAAGTCGAATTGTGACACAAAAACCGGATATACATTTAACAAAACTGTCGCTTCCGTGCCACTCGGTACAAGCTAATTTATATACCAAAACAAAGCCCAATAATTTTTCATTCACTCCTTTACAATTTCCTGTTGTACCGAGTGGCACGAAACTAACAGTAAGCATAGAAAGTCAAAATTACCCACCTTTTTGGCATGCCCTCTGCACCCAAGCAGGCGATTGAAAAGCCAATATATCCGACAAATACCCACCACTAAGTTTGTCCGCCGCTTCCAGGACGCTAAATTTACTAGAGAAAACATTCCACTCAAAACTTTCACCGAAATAATTTTTGATCTCTTACTATGGCAGGAAAACCGCAACGCTGTCACTGTCAAAAATACAGCCACGATTTTTTTCATCTCCACGGGCATTTCTGCCTCGGAGCCAATGACATTACCCGAAATCGATCACGTGTCATTTTTTGCAGAGCATGCGTAGACATTTTTCGCCGGTGAAGTCGTTTCCGCCTTGTTACAAGATTTTCTCCGCTGTGATTGGTCACTTGCCAGACCTCAGACAACCCAACTTGTCAAAAATATGTCAAAAAAATGTCAAAAGTTTTGTCTGGTGTTCACGGTTGCGCGCGTAGCACAGTAAATCAGTGATGTGAAGTATATGAAATAATTCATATTTGAACTGCGGTTGTAGATGAAAGTAAAGAATGATCATCGCAGTGAATTTTCCAATTTAAGCAATTGGAAAGAATAAATAAATTGACCTCGCTCCCAATGTGTGGCTTCATAGCTCAGTTAGTAGAGCAACGCACCGGCAACGCGGAGGTCATGGGTTCGAATCCCGTTGAAGCCCTGATTTTTTTTTTCAGGCTTCTTCTTTCCAATTGCTTAAATTGGAAAATTCACTGCGATGATCATTCTTTACTTTCCCAGTAAATTAGGTTAGTCAAATTGTATTTTCGGCAAGACAAATTACCATAAAATCGGGATTGTAATTCGAAACTCGCGTTGTTTTCAAAATTTGCATAAATCGGGCGCTGCTAGGAAATATTAGGTTACAAGCGCTTAGAAATACTGTACCTTTAAAACGGCATAGCCTTTACTTGTTGTGCCATATTTTTCGAAACCATCGATCGATTCTAGCTCAAAAACTGTCAAAGTGGCGGTTTAAATGTTAAAGCCCGTGCTGGTTGAAATCGTCTCTTGTTTGTTTTCAAAAGATTTAGGATGGATCAAATCGACTTTGGATCGATTATTATTTTATCAGCTTGTGGTATGAACGAAACGTTTTTCTTCTCGATAAAGTTCACTCAACAAATTTAGAAAGATTTACTTGACTTTTCGTATGTGGAACGAACTGACTTTTTTGTAGAACGAACTGACTGTTTTATGGAACGATCTGACCATGGAACGAAATGATCGGTTACCGTCCTGCACCTAGCAGACTACCGATGAACAAATTAAAATCTTTGCTACAGAAAACACGGAAAGTGACACTTTTCGTATGGAAGAATATTCGGAAAAATACACCATTGTCGTCTGAAATTCATTGTTACGTTAACAATAGACTGAATAGAAAAGGTTTACACGGGTTAATTTTGGCCAATTTAAGCTTTGTACTGATATAGAGAAGAATCCAGGACCTTCAGTTTATCTAGATGCTACAAAAACAGTTAATGCTCCATACTGTCAAGGAAATGTTACAGTATTTGGGGAAAATGCTGGACAACAATGTGTCGCAATGAGTCTGTGCGCTTTAATTTACTAAGCCTGTAAGGTAACAAAGATTACTTCAGTCAATGATATGACTCAAATATATGATTATATTCTAGTCTTGTCACTGCTTGCAAGACAATCTATGTTAATGTTAACAGAATTGCCAGGAATGGTTACAGTGTTTGAGCAATTTTTCCACCTTGAATACAGTGACAGTTATACTTGTAACATCCATCACTACTGTATATGCCACTCACAGGATACTGCATTTGAAAAAACACTCTTGGCACTAAACTACAACTCATTCATTTTAACGGTGGCAAGTATTGGTGCTGGTATCTACAATATTGAGGCTGGGGAATTTAATGTATTTGATTCTCATGCTAGAGATATGTATCACAACAGTCATAGTGAAAGGACATGTGTATTGTTGGAAATACCATCCATGATAAATTAGTACAATATTTTCAGACTCTACATAGGAATGAGGATATGTATGATCTTAAAGGTGTACATGTTGCCACCTTTGAACCTCATCTTTTCTAAAGCAATGTTGAACATTTTAGTATATCAAATGTTAATAGTTACCAGTGTTCCTGTAAACAGTGCTGCCCTATAGCAGTTTATGCAATGTGTTACTCTCTTATTAATCCTTGTGGATACTGGACTTAAGGAACTTTATTTGCCCTTGTTAGTAACCGGAAAACACTGTACAATGTGATGGGTGTGAAAACACATCTGTCAGTATCAGTGGACCTGAGATAAACCTTACTCTCCGGGCTGTAACCACTTATGTCCTATGTTGCAATTTGGCTCCAAGTATGTCTGCATTGGAGATGTGCATATTTTTAAACATTGTCACGAAATGACACTATAATTTTTGTTGTGGATTGGAACATACTGTATAAGCTGTGTGGTTCAGCAAACAAGTGAAGTAAAGGATTTGTCCTCTCTGGTAAGATATGATGACAGTTCTTTAGCTGCAATAAGGCATGTTCAACATATAATACCCGTAGTAGGACCACGCCCAAATACACGCTCCCACAGCGTCTTGTTGGCTGGGTTTGCCGCTTGTAGAAAGAAGGAAGTATTTTAAAGTTAAGTTAAAAACATACTGAGTTGTATAGCATTTCGCTGGTAGGCGACGTTGGCCAATACCATTTTTGCATTTCTGGGACTCAGTGCTCCCCTATGATTTTCTAGAGACTTCCCCGCTCTCTTTGCCCAGAGTCTGTACGGATAAACGTCAACACGCGACTCCGAAACGAAAGGCTCGGTCCCTTTTTTGGCGCAAACCCAAGAGGAATGTTGCGTGACGACATTAAAAACGGTAGCCTGCGTGGCAGGCGCTCGAAAGGGAAGGGAATTAGGGCGCGAGACCACGCGCGAGGGAGGAGGGGGGAGGGAAACGCCCGCATACTAATTAAAAAAATAACAAAACTAACGTAACCGTGAATGACTAGCTGTCAAATAAGTCTGGCCGCGATGCACGCTCTCGCGCGCCCAAATCCTCCCTTCCCCTTTTAACGCCTGCCACGCAGGCTATAAAAACGGCTGTGTAGCAGACTAAGGTCGCACGCACTCGCAAGGAATTTAAAATTGTCTGAGGAGATCTAGAGCTAGGAAGCTACAGCACTGGTCGAGTTCAGTGGTGAGCGCTGGTGTCGAAAATGGCCGATGAAACTGAACCAAAACAACGCGAATGTCAAAAGCTGATTATTTGTATGATGTCTTTCTCTCCGATTATAATTATGGCCGTTTGCTTTGCCGTTTGGAGACCCATTTTAGTGCCGTATCCTCTCAAAGGTGTGAAGATGCTTGCTCTACAAATTAGTGATGATAATCAGAGGCGTTTGGACAACGAACTGCTGCTTTTAGAAACGGAATGGAAATTGTATGAAATGGAGAAACAATTTGGTCAACAGCGGTGTAACAAGAATGAAGACAGGTCAAGAAAGAATGTTTCGTGGCTGACTATCATGGTCAGTAATGACTTTGTCGTTCCTGCTTTGGTTCTTGGTCACTCAATTCAGACATTTTCTTGTCACAAGAATATGATTGCGCTTATATCAGGAAATGTGAGTAAAGATACACAAAACGCGCTTCAGAGCGTCGGCTGGGAAACTCGTTTGGTCGAAGAAATGGATTGCAACTGGATGGATGCTAAAGTTGGTGGAGATCGAAACAGCGGCCTTTTTGGAAGACCTCTAGGACACAGACTTAAGGCACACGAGATTTTACGCGTGGAATTACACAGAGTTTACTAAAATTATTTACGTTGACGCCGATTACATACTGATGACCAATATTGATGAACTTTTTCAAATCACAGAATATTTTGCCGCCGTTCCTTGCTCTAGACCTGGTGTTTTGGACCTTTGTTTCAATGCAGGCCTTCTGGTGATCAAACCAGATTTGAAAACCTACCAAAGAATCATGAAACATTGGCGGGAAACAACAGAAAAAGACACCTGCCCAAATGATCAGGTCTTGCTCAATGATTTTTATACACCCGGTGGTTGGAAAGCAATTCCCTACTCTTATAATATTAGGCGATTCGTCTTTAGGCCTTTGAAGTCATTCCACTACGCCTGCTGCCGCCCTCAAAAGCCATGGACCGGAGAATGTCGACCAAGTCGAAAAGAAGCCAAGGCTTTTGCCGGTCCAATCATAACTGTCGATGATATGGCGTTCGTATTCTGGAAGAACTTGTATGAGGTTCTACAAAAGTACGACTTAGAGGATTGGTGGAGATCTACTTCGTTCTTCAGGCCACCACAGGAATTCCCAGTTGTTTCAAATTACACTTGCTGGGCTTAATGATTTAATAATCTCGCCTTAGTCAAATTCAGTAGCGCGAGCGTGCTTCATATTCGTCTTGAGCACGCTGATGACGTCAATAAACTATTAGTAATTTCTCGAGCTGTTGTGATCTTAGCAATCCAGAGTCGCCTGAGCGCATCCATAACTCAACAGTACATGCACGATGAAGCGTTTACCATTTGTTTTATAAGGAAACTTAAGAGGAAACGTTTGAATTTGTTAACCGATAGTAAGGAAAAGAGGTGAGTGTTGTTGTTCTTGTTGTCATCTCAAAGAGCTGTACGGGCTATGGCGTGAGATCATTCTTTGCAAAGTTGTTTTCTCTAGTCAATAACAATTTTTTGGTGAATCAGTAGTTTTCTGGCACCTAAATATGGATTTTACAATCATTTTAGATTAGACTTTCTCTCAGTTTCAGGATGAAAACATCAGCTTAGCTGTGATGAAAAAAAATTTATATCGAGCCGTGTTTTCATGTATAGTAAAATATGATCTAAAGTGACCCATTTAAGAGGGGCGAGCTTTGTTAAGAGCTAATTCCCCGGAAGAAACATTTCCGTATATGATGTCTTGTTCACAAATGGGGCGACAAAATACCGCCAGCCTAAATCAAAGGCTCCTAGGAGCGAGCTCATGGATGAATTGAGTTAGTGTAGAAAAGACAGTTCAATAATCAAAGAAAAACATATAAATCTTTTTGAACGATTCATTGTGTACGAACTTGCCAATACAGCGTGGCTCGAGCTGGAAGTATCCGATTGCATGTGCACCTGAATATTCTAGAAACTTGTTAAAAGTAGTTGTTAACGCTTTTTAGTTGTAAAATAATTTGCTTTCTCATGTGACTGTCAAACACTTTCCGAACGACAGTGCGCTTTCTTGTAAAATAGCCAAGTTTTACATAAGCACGAGTTTTCTTTAAACCGTGTTTTAAACAATTACTTTAATGGACCTCGAAGGTTTCCTAAAAGTGCGATGCTTTTAAATAAATGTTTCCATATGATAAGTACATAACGGTTAGTATATGTAGTACAAGCTATATTAAATACAGAATACAGGCGTTTATGGCTAAATTGAACTGCTTTAGAACGCGCTTTTGATAAAAACGACCCAAAAACTATTTTAATAAAGAGGATTAAGCTCAAAGCAGTAAATGCTCTGACCTAGCCAAGTAATTTCAGAACGCAATC
The DNA here is from genome assembly GCA_038088405.1 of Porites divaricata. Classification (NCBI taxonomy): domain Eukaryota; kingdom Metazoa; phylum Cnidaria; class Anthozoa; order Scleractinia; family Poritidae; genus Porites; species Porites divaricata. The sequence goes on along the minus strand of JBBMOI010000001.1, from coordinate 51,712,677 downwards.
GAAGTATCCGATTGCCTTTCTCCACCTGAATGTTCTAGAGACTTGTTTATACCAGCGCAGCATTTTGTAGACATTACATTAATAGCACTGCTAAATGGAATCACCCGACGAACAAAAGCCTACTTCAAAGATCACCTAAGAATTCAAGCAAAATGGCTTAACGCTTGTTGGTTCTAAAACCTGTCAGGCTGACCTGTGCTTCTAGTTGACACAACTTAATTCATTCCCTGTTTAATTTGCATACGAAGACATATGGTCGAATGGATTCGTCCAAATAACTGAATAAACTACTGTAACAATAGATACTCCTCAATGTCGCTTTAACAATACGAGGAACGTTTTTTTACAGTGATTAAAAGGCTGTTTGGCTTATTCGCTTTTCGCTGAACGAAATCCCATCGTCAGGCTGCAATAGCTCTTTTACACTCCTGTTGATCGCATCTTCTCCATATCAAGTGTAATATCGGGAACAAATGTGCACAATTCGGCCAAATATACAACAATGATCCACGCTCAATTATTTCAATGTCCTTTTAACAATTCTAAGTCCATTTCTTGCGGATGATATTATCAGTGTTCTTAATAGAATATTTCCATTTAAACAAAACCCATCTCTATAATTGCTGTGTCGGGAAAAAAAATTCGCCTTACTAGTACCCTCTAGAATATTCCAAACGTATGCGTAAAAGGCACTTGAAACAAAAGTAATACTAAGTAGGGGAGGTAAGAGTAAAGTGTTTAATCTGACTTTAATGAATAAATTAATGAAAATCGAGTGAGTGAGTGAGTGAGTGATCGAGTGCCATTCGAGTGCCTCCAAAAGCCCATGGCATGACTACGTCATCCCTGAGCTAAAACGTAATACTATCGTAGCGACAGGATGGAATAAACGTGATAAATCGCTTGGAGGTGAGGAAATGGGGAGGAGGCGGGAAAAAAATTTTCTGGGGATCTGTTCAATCTGATGGCGAGAGGAGGAAGGAAAATTATCTTGGTGGAACTCTCTTTCATATACTAGGCATGTGACCTACTTAAACCTGAGTGGCCAAACTAATGCTAGTATCAAATTCGAGCCTGGTACAGGCCAACCCCAGCGGAATATCACGTGCGTACCACGCCTCGATATAAATTACATTATGTTGCGCCATAATGTTCGGTTTTATATCGAGCCGTGTTTTCATGTAAAATATGATCTAAAGTGACCCACTTAAAAGGGGCGACCACTTAACTAATTCCCCGGAAGTAGCAATAAGAAGCAACTTTGTTGGAATAAATTTGGCCACGATTGTGGCTAGTTTTAATCGAACAATTAGCAAAAATTCAAACACAGCAATAAACATTTCCGTATACGATGTCTTGTTCACAAATGGGGCGACAAAATACCGCCACAAGCCACACTTTGTGGCTGAAGCCCCATTCAACGAAAACCAAAATAAAGCTCGCACCTCAGTGGACACCGAACAGTAAGGGTTATGATGGAAAGAAGGAAAAAGCTAAGCACCGACGAGATGCAGCCCATAGTCTGATCATCTCCATTGTGACTAAATACATGTACCTGAGCTTAGTTTTCTGGGGAAAACAACATCCACCGTCGTCTAAGATGCAGCCTTTGACTGACCAACTCAAAAATCAAACTTGAACTGGCTGATTGCCTAAGAAAGATCTACACGGTAATTACCGGGGCCCAGCCGAAGGCTGGCACCGGTCTTGAAATGCAGACGGTTTCTGTCGTTTTTTCAACGTTACATTGTTAGGGATATATCGCTGACTGAGATATATCGCTGGGTCGTTACTTTTGCTCGCTCAGTGAAATCTTATCCGCCATTTTGAAAAGTACGAGGCATGGAGGACAGTCAAGAGAAAGATCGTAGCTTTTTGTTCCCCAACCTTTACGATGGACTAGTTTATGAGCGAAAATTTAAGAGTGAATATTTGGAGAGAGTGAACCTTCCATCGTGAAACTTATCGAGAATAAGAGCGACTTATCAAAGCTATCTACATTGAGTGTTTCTTCCATCGTGAAATTTATCGAGAATCAAAGCGAACACTTATCAAAGCTAACTTTATATCATCCTAAAAAACGTGCTACAAGGCGATCTAGACGTGCTCGTGAACCGAGCAGAATTCCATATCTATTTCTAAGAGGTCTCACTCAAACAAGAATAATAGCATGTTGAAGAAATTTGTCTTCAAAAAGATTTCAACGATTGAGATACCGAAGTCTTCAAAGCTCCATCGCTATGTTAATAAGGTGAGAAAACTTTATCATGCAAGATATAAATGTAATAACAAACGCGATCCAAAGATAATTAACTTAAATAAAATGACTATACCCAAGAAAGCTCATTTGTTGTTTTTTTTTAGCAGGCATGCATTATCACAGGATAATGAAACTAAAATGTAAAGCACATCGATATTTATCATTGTTTTCTTGCAATTGTCTGAGTCATATGTGAATTTCAAACTAAGTAAAGATGTTGAGAAGAATCCAGTACCTACTCAATACAACACTGATCATCATGAAGTAATAATTAGACCTTTTATGCAAAATCACAGCTCAGCAATGCAGTTGACCTCTCCTATTTCCTCTGAGAATTTGATGCAGTCAAGACTAGGTGAACTTGGTTTACAATCAACAGGGGCACCCAACGAGGATGTAGTTCAAAACCACTTAACATAGCATTGTTGAACGTATGTTAGTATTTAAATGGTAGATATAGGCATATTTTTATCGCCTAAAAACATTTCATCTGTTCGGATTTCCTAGCTGAAAATCTAGTGATCCGAAAATTATAGGGATCAAAATTTACCTTTTCGAAAAATTCAGCCAGAAAAAGGCTTCCGAAAATTCTAGGTGGCCTCTTTTAGGGTAAACATCCGTTAAAAATTGGTAATTATAACATTTTTGAGACGTTCGAAAATACTAGGAGAGGCAGGCAAGCAAGAAATTTTACAACAAATGTTCCATTAATTCTAGATCTCAAATCGTCTTCCGAACAGATATTTTCCGAAAATTGCCGTTGGGTGCCCCTGTGCAGGTGATTGTTTCTTTAGATCTGTATCACATCAATTATATGGCAATAGCAACCATCATATGTGTATACGTACTGCTGGGGTTCAATTTATGAGAGACAACCCAGAGAGATTTATTGAGAGCAATACCGAAAATTCACGGCTAAGATATCTCAATAATATGTGTATTCAAGGTACAGGCTGATGCACTTATCATTCAAGCAGTTGCAGATGCATTAAATGTTACTATACAAATAGTAGAATCTAATCAAGGCTTTGCACCACTTACTACTGTTTACCCAGTTCAGGAAAGAAATACTTCCCCTACAGTTACTATAGGTCATATAGATGAATGTCACTATGTATCAACCACTGCCTTACAATCAAATGCCTCCATGTCAATGTGCAATGTCTTATGTCTGTTATCATTTCAAATTCACAATGTTTTCTCAAAAAATAGATAAATGTGATTAATAAATCTCCACGATAAACCTGACGATAACGTACTTGACAAAATGTGAAATTGTGATAACCCTGTAGCAAGGCTTCTTTGCAAACTTTGTCATTACCATTCAACCCAAAACTGTCAGTAATTTTTGCTTATTCACTCAAACTTAAAAACAAATAAAAACCCTATACAGATCACACTTATTGACATCACAGTGTAAACACACTACTATAACACAGACCGTTAGCTGTGATAACACTGAACGAACTTACGACAACATCCTCCTTTCTCGTGCATTTTGTTGCTTTTCTTCTGCATGAGTTAGTTCAGAGTAACTATTAGTCTCCACAGAGGAGGGGGGAGGGGTGCGAGAGGTTAACTATATCTATGCAATCACGTGTACCAGTGGGCCCCGGTAAGTTCCACGTAGTGGTTCTCGTTAACTAATATGTTATACGGAGAAGCAAATGACGATGCGTGCCGAGTCGCGGCCCATTGTCCAACCGACTTAACAGGCATGCCACACAACCGTAAGAAGGTTTAAAAACTTAAATTAACTTTGACGAAAGGCAAAATGATGACAGCACAATAGCAGCCCGTGTCTGAACTACAGTGCCGCAACACCAAACGTTAATTAGCTTGTAGGACCTCCGACCTTAAGTAGACTTTAAAAGCGTCAGATTTTCAGCGGCCAAGAGCACGGATTTGCGCATCTGTGTAACCCCGATCAGCAGCATGACAAGCGCCGCCAATACGAAAACTGTGACTTTTGTAGCGACTGGTGTCCAACCCACAATAAGCTAAACAACGCTGTAGTTCGACATTAAATTGGTGAGTTAAAATTGGGCTTTGATCAGCATGACAAAAAAGGGGGCCAAGAGAAGATCCCCGCAATTCGCAGCATTGAATAAGGCCTAGAACTGGGCAAAAGGCGGAAGATACCTCACGGGCAATTAAGATATCAAACGGGTGACGGCTTGTGTTATGCTTATACTCAGAAATCGTAATTTTTGCCACGTGAGTACGACCTTTGCGTGATAAAAAGGTCAGGTTACCGAACTGAACGACAGAAGACGCAAATCGATTGCTCTTGGCGGTAAGTTTACCTATGCGAAATAAGCCATAGAAGGCAACGAGAAAAAGAGCAGGAAAGAGAGAACGCTGAAATGCCGAAGAATTAGTGAAACTAAGTGTACGAACCAGCGCATGTAAAACAGGTCTTGTCACCGGAAAACGTATGTCAACTGGCTGTCGACGGCTGAGAGCCGTTAATAGCTTTTGAATTAAAAACGATTTTGTGGGGTCATGGAGCCCTCTCAACTTGTGTACGTAGGAAATGGCTGAAAGATATGAAGTAATCGTTGAAACAGCCAATTTACGAAATGTTAGATAAGAGATGAATAAGGGGAGGCACGTAGGAGGTACCGGTAAAGGAGGATCATCAGAAGCGTAAAATTGGCTATAAAATTGGCGAAAAATAATCCACGCACGCTGATACGAGCGCCTGGAGCCGGCTGTTAAAGAGGAGCTTAAAAGAGTTCTCAAGTTAGCACCCAATTCTTCGGCATTAGGTTCTCGGGTATCTGAGTGGGAGATTCCTCGGCTTCCGGGAAGATGTCCTTGAAGTTCACTACCTGAGAACGGGAAAGGTAATCTGCGCTTGAGTTTTGTAATCCGGGGATATGACGTGCTTGAAAAAGGATATTGTGCCTAAGACAACTTAACACTAAATCCCTTAAAAGCACCATGATATCTTTATGTCTAGATGTCTGCTTATTTACAATATCCACAACAGCTGCATTATCAGAGAAAAATATGATACGCTTATTAGCCATAAGGGACCCCAAACATGAACTGCAAGGACAATGGGGAAAAGCTCTAAAAATGCTATGTTAAAGGTTTTCCACATCTCGGGCCAAATACCGTGTAGCAATGGCAACCAAAGACTGCGCCGAAACCAATTGAACCCGCCGCATCAGTATAAAGGTGAAGGGTGTGTGAGGTTTCCCATATATCATGAAAGAAAAATGATTTACCATTAAAGTCCTTCAAAAAACGAAGCCAAATTAAGATGTCCGATTTGGCACCCTTCGAGAGACGAATATGGTGATGCGGCTTTTGAATGCCTCTCGTGAGATCGATCAAGCGGCGGAGAAAAGCGCGCCCCGGAGCGACAACAGTGCAGGTGAAATTCAATAAACCTATTAAGGACTGAAGTTCTTTCAGTGTAACTGTACGACGCGTATAAAAGTTGTGTAACATCACTCGACATTTGGCAAGCTTGTCTTCGGGTAAGCGGGCCTCAAAAGGTACGGAGTCGAGTGTTATTCCCGCAAACAGTAAAACTGTGCCAGGGCCGACGGTTTTTTCGGGCGCAAGGGGCACACCCAGATAATCACGCATGAAAATAAAATTCTGTAAATCACGTGCGCATTGTTCTTTAGTTTTGGCAATAAACAGGAAATCGTCCAAGATGTGTAAAACTGCGGAAGCATCGAGAAGGTTCAGGGATACCCATTCAAGGGCGGTGCTAAAGGATTCAAAAACAGCACAAGAACTAGACAACCCCATGACAAGAGCCCGGTCGAAGTAATACATATTGTTCCAGCGTATGCCCAATAAGGGATAGTCAGCGGGATGGATATATAGGAATGATGCGAAAGGCAGACTTCACATCAGTTTTGGCCATAAAACAACCTCTCCCTAATCGCTGTATAGACTTAGTCGCATCACCTACTGAAGCGTATTTTACGGTGGAGCAATGGTCTGGAATAAAGTCATTCACAGAAGAGCCCTGTGGATAGGATAAGTGGTGGATGAGGCGAAATTCGGAAGCATCTTTTTTTGGAACAGGACCTATGGGAGAGGTGCGGAAATTCGAAAAGGGGGGTGTAGCAAAAGGGCCAACTATCCTCCCCGCATCGCATTCCTTCTGTAACTTAGCACTGGTAACTACGGGACGCTCCAAAGCACTCTTTAGGTTAGGAGAATCCATGGCTCACCGTTCACCAACAAAATTGATACGAAAACCCAAACTGAAACCCTCGATAAGATATTGTGTTAAGGCAGGATTATAACCGTGTAACAAAAAGGCAAGGCGTTCCACGTTTACCGGTGTTACCGGAAATAGCGGAATTGTTCGTCATACCAAATCCAATCCCCAGCTTTTTTAGCTAAATCCCTTACAACCTCACAGTATTTCATTAACCGTGGGGTCTCTGCAGTAAATTTTTCGGAATAAACGGAAACAAAGATATTAAAGGCAGAGACCCATTGTTGAATAGACTGAATGCGTTTCGCATTTTGTAACGGTTCGAGGGTGATTTGGGGTCGACTAGATGACCCCTCTGAAGGTGCCATGGAAAGTGAATACTTCCCTTCGTCGTTAGGGGAAGAAGAAAGTAAAGCCCCAAAATCTACATTTTCGTTCGCGAATATTTTGGCTTTCAATTTAGCACTAGCCCTAGAGCTAAGAGGCACAGAGATGCTCGTAAAGGTGCTCTGTGGCCGAGAGTCGTTTAAACTAGTGGAAGCGCCTCCCCTATTTGTACCTGAGGCGTGACCGTCCTGAAGAATATCAGCTACTTCAGCATTTAAGGCGGCGCCCACAGAGCTGCAGGATTCCAAGGCCAGTGGTTCCAACGGGATAGCGGGTCCACTGTTTTTAAAAATACTAGTCAAGGTTTCGGACGAGAGAGTGGTCTTAAGGGTTTCTGTTACCACGGCAGACACTGTGACGGACTGGGCAGCAACATCAGTCGACACGGTGCCTGAGCTCGAACTCGACGCGGCGTCGCTAGCTGGTAGTACGACACTGTCGGAAATGGCCATCGACGTGGCTGCGGAAGACTGACCCCTTTTTGCTCTAGGAGCGGTGCCTGCAGAAGTCTTAGTGGAGGAACGCTTGCTAGGAGGCATCTCTTATACAGAATAGAATTGGTAGTAAAATATGAGAAATAAAAACAGACAACTATGCGGTATGTGGGACCATTAAAGTAACGGAGTTAGTTTTGCCTTCAGCCGCCAAGCATCGTTGTCTGACGAACGGAATAAAATAGCTGTTGAGAGGAGCACCTGCACGATCTATAATCACCTAAAGGCTAGGGTGCAGTGGCAGAACGGATATAATATATTAAAAAAAACCAGGATAATTTAAAGTGAGACGTAGAATACAATGCAATTTCGGCCAAAATGAAAACAAGTGCATTGGACACACCCCTGAAAGGGCGATCAATGGGTTGTACACTGAATAGGCAAAGTAATAGCACAAGACAACAACGCGAAGGCCATAATATGCACGGTTTGTTTCAACCCCGACTTGAACACAAATCTACTGTCAAAAACAAATGCTTTGACAGAGGTGCTGAACACATACAGCGTCAAAATAAATGGCACCAGAGCCGCACTATCACGGTCGAGACAGTACGAAACGGTGGACCTGGTATGACAATCGGCCTCGCGGAAAAATATAGCCGTTCAATTGCATGACACTCTCACTGACACAAATTGGATCAGATTATCCAAAGTAATTTAAATTGGATCAAATTAGATAACTAAGGAAAAGCAAAGTGGATTAATAGACAAAACGTAAATTGGAGCAAAGTGAGCCAATGAAGCAACTTTACCCGCTAGCCTGGAGAGATCAAAAACATTGCAAAACTGCCCCTCTCAAGCTACGGAAAAATTTTGTACTGCCCTAAGTGATTACGGTGGACACCATCGCCTGTTAAAAAACGGGATTTACAGTTCCAAAAACCTCTGTGTCGCCAGAAAAGAACATAAGGAATCGGCTCCAACACTACTTTAAGATATTTTGTTAATAACTTAACCTGGCGATTGAATAAAGGAGCATTACTGCGAAAAATAGTCTGGCAAACACAGACCCTTTGCACACCGTATGACTCATGTAGCAAACGAGATGAGTCCTCGAGAGCTGGCCAGTTATAACGGCGGAAAGGGAAGACAGATCATTGGTGCCCAACTGGATGACGGCTATCTCTGGGGCAAATGTCTCTACTATTCCTAAATCATGTCGGATCAGTTCTTCCCCCGATGCCATGCCATTTGATGGAAAGATCCCCAGCTATATGCAAATTTCTGGCAAATACCTCATTAAAATTTTGACGAAGAAAAACGTGTAGACGGCGAATGAAGGAGTGGCCGAGAATCAAAATTCGTGTTGGTGCCATAAAAAATGATGTCTAAATAAAAATGGAAACTAGCAGGAGCCCATAACCAGGAGCGTCTAACTTCCATACTGCGCCTATGCAACGGCGTTTTCACAAGTAGGTTTATTTTTAGATAAGCTTTTCCCACGAATTGCTTTCAAAAAGCCAATCACTAGCAATTGCGTCATCAATGATAAACTTTTAATACGTAACTAGGACAACTCCTTCACATTGAAAAAAACACAGCGGACACACGCGAGGAATCTTCAGAGGAGTCTTCTGACAGTACTTCAAACGACAATTTCAGTATTTACAAGGAAACTAGCAGTTCAGAAGAAGATTTGCAAAACCTAGCCAGGACGTTTACTTCGTCGACCACAACGCATTATTCACGCAAAGGGAATTAAATCGAAATCATCTTCGAAATAGCCGACTGTGAAAAGGTCCAAGCGAGCTACTAACAGTCTAAGCGACGATGAAATGCAGGAATTGACCTCGTGGAAGAGTTATTTTCCGCGGGAAAAGCTTATCTAAAAATAAACTCACTTGTAAAAACGCCGTTGCACAAATTTATGGCAGTTGAACGCTCCAGGTTATGAGCTCCTGAAACTAGTGAGTACTTCCCTGAAAAAGTTGAAAAGGAGCACTCTTGGAAAAAGTTTTTCTGGGGATCTGTTCAATCTGATGGCGACAGGAGGAAGGAAAATTATCTCGGTGGAACTCTCTTTCATATACTAGGCATGTGACCTACTTAAACCTGAGTGGCCAAACTAATGCTAGCATCAAATTCGAGCCTGGTACAGGCCAACCCCAGCGGAATATCACGTGCGTACCACGCCTCGATATAAATTACATTATGTTGCGCCATAATGTTCGGTTATAGTCACGTAAACATTGACTCGTACTGGTTTGAGCGCGCCCTACCATAATAAAATTTTGAGTTAACTGCTGCATTGATCGCTTTGATAATGTTATAAAACAGTTAGTTCATGCTTCAGCAGTGCGCATGTCGAGATATTGAGCACGCGGGAAGTTTGGAGAGCACTCGAAAGGCTAGTGTTGCTCTTGGCTGCGCCTCGAGCTACTCTTTGGCTGCGTGCAAACGGACGCAACATTGTTGGCAAATAACTCCCAACATTGTTGAAAGTTACATGTTGCGTCCGTTTGAACACCCTGTTGCATGTTGTTGGATGTTGTTGCGTGTTGTTGCGCAAAGTTTGAAACTGGTCAAACTTTTATCACCGTGCAAACGGACGCAACATTGTTGGGAGTTGTTGCGTCCGTGTGCACGTAGCCTTACGCCTCTTTCGTGCTATCCAAACTTCCCGCGTGCTCAATATCTCGACATGCGCACGGTGAGGCATGAACTTATTGTTAAATAAACTGTCTTCCTACAATTTCTTTGACATTCATGACAGCTGCCGACGTGCGGCAAATATGAATAAAACTGGCTGCATTCTTCACTTACAATGACATGCAGTTTATTTCGTCATATATTACAAAGGAATAAAAGCCTCCGTAAGGTAGTTTTGTGCTTTAGTGGTAGCAGTTTGTCCTTTTTGTGCGATTTTTCTTTTTTCCGACCATGTTTTAGTACCCTATCGTGTGTTCCGAAAGTATTGACCCTCGTTACTTTCGAACCTTCCTTCCGCTATCGTACTTTCGAAGGCTCACTACTTTCGGGGGGTCTTTACTTTCGGACCCACATAGGCACTGGAAAAAATAAAATCGTAACAAAATTAATGTGAAAGGAATACTTTTTGAAAAAAGGTAGTGTGTATCCTGTACTTTAAGACTGAGTTATGAATAGGAATGTCAAACAATCATTATTAATAAACCTCGGATCAGTGTGGCATTTGTTCAGGATATCTATTATATCTGGGTTTTTTTATGCTTCAATCTACAGACAAAAAGGCAAACCTTAATCAGAATGAAATATGTGCTGTGCTCTGTTTGAAAAGGCAATACAAACAACATAGCCGGTTTATTAAACTCTGAAAATCCAATACAAATACAAACTGAAACTTTCATAAACATGTATTGCTGGCGAAGGCATTGCAAGACAGTGCATCCGCAAGAGTGTTCTTAATACCTGAAATGTGTGCTTCAAGCCAACTAGCACAAGTTTACGAACAAAAATCATTAAAGATTATCACATGTACTAATGCCTCATTATCAGTGAAGAACGTAATACACCTGTCCCTAATATGGTCACCCCACAACATTAAACTCGGAACAAATGGGTAAAAGTCCAGAACTGCAATATTTTGACCCAACCATGCCTTAGGCCATTCACCATAGCACCAGTGAGAACCAAATACAACTCCAAAACTGTGCACCCCTGCTGCATCAGTAAATAACTGGAGGCTCACACTATTTTCCCATTTCTCATTAAAAAAATGATTTACCATTGTATTCTTGAAAAAACTGTTGCCAAGTAAACAAATCAGCCTTCACCTCCTTGGAAACACAAACAAAATGACCTGCTCTTTTGAGGCCAATTGTCAAGTCAATAAGCCGGCTTAAAAAGCAACGGCCTGGAACAACCACTCGACAAGCAAAATTTAGTACCCCGGTGAGCGACTGCAGCTCTCTCAATGTTGCCTTCTTCTTTTTTATAATTTCTGCAATCAACTGTTTACATTTCAATAATTCATCTTCAGGTAAGCGTGACTCACAACGGATAGTGTCTAGTTCCACACCTGCAAATGTCAAATTGTAGATGGGCCAAATGTTTTTTCAGGTGCCATGGGAATGCCTAAAAAATCACATAATTCTAAGAAGAGTCCAAGACTTCTTGAACACTGAATTTCTGTTGGCTGAATGAGGAGAAAATCGTCTAGCAAGTGAATAAGGTTAGCTATACCGAGCTTATCCTGTGCAATCCACTCAACAGCCGCACTAAAGTTTCAAAGGTTTTACATGAGCTGGAACACCCCATAGACATGCATTTATCATAATAATATTGACCACTCCACTTTCTGCCTAAAAGATGAAAATCTTGAGGATTAATGGGTAAAATCCTGAAAGCACTTTTAATTATCGGTTTTAGCCAAAGAAGAACCGACACCTGATCTTTTAATAGCATGGTCAATATTAGCATATTGAACACTGGAATGTTCATGCATGGGATATTCCATCATTTACTGATTTACCCATGGGATATGAAAGATGATGGATCAGACGAAATTCCCCTGGGGTTTTCTTTGGAACAATACCCAGGGGTGACACTCTGAAAACAGGAAAGGGTGGTGTATCAAAAGGTCCAACCAACCTGTGGACTTCCAGCTCCTTAGCTAATTTTTGATCAACTACTTGAGGTTGTTGTCGTGCAGAATGATAACAAATTAGGAGATTCAAAAGATCTACTTTGACCAACAGAAAAGAGATGAAATCCATACTTAAATCCATCAATTAAGAACATTCGCTTTTCAAAGTTGTACCCTTCTAGCAAAAACTCAAGTCGGTTTTCATTTACTGGTGTTAGGAGTGGTAGGATTGGCAGCAACAGGTTTTCCAGTGGAGTTGCGAAAATTATGGCAATTTATCATCTGATGAGTCTTTTGACATAATGGGCATGAATGCTTAACATTACATCCGACACATAGATATCCTTACACGTTTGGTGCGTTTGGAGTGCAGTTTCCTTATAAGTGGAAATGTTGGGTTCCCTGTTCGCTAAGAAAAGGAAATACATGTTGAATTCAGAGTCGCTTTTTTGTAGCCTGCGTGCAGACGATAACTAAACTCTGATTAGTACCGTCTGCGAAGCAGCACAGAAATCCTTGTTCTGGACCCCCAACGGACTCAACGAGTTACCGGAAGTGCGTTTCGAATTTCCCTTCAACCTGATTGGCGATCACGACAAACAAAACAAAGGCCATTTTTAACTGGCCAATCGTGGCGCGTACTCAAATCAGGGTTCGCAGGTGGAAGTCCAGAACGAGGATTTCGGCGCTGTTTCGCAGACGGAGTTAACCAGAGTTTAATTTCGTCTGCGCGCAGGCTACTTTTTTGATGCCCGGTTCGGTTTGATCCTACTTTTTTCGTAAATATAAAATAAACATTAAAGACAAACAAACGACAGTAATAGAGCCGTTACGAGGCAGTGGCTGCGGCCGTACTAGGGGACTTAACCGAGTTATTTCCAATTAACTAATTAAAGTTAACTGGTTTAAAATATCAGCGAGTGCGGCCGGGTTGTCTTCAGTCTTAACCGAGTTTTAACCGGGTTATGCAAATTAATCAAGAACAATAGATTTTCCTAACCAGGTTAGGTTTTTTTAAACCACCTCGCGAGGTAGTTTAACGCAGGTTAACGTTATCAATCAGTCAACCATCTCCGCCTACGCGTGAGAATGTTCCTAATTTTGGCTTTATCATGCACGCAAGCACAACCGTTTCGAAAATTACTTCTTTTGCCCCAAGTTCAGCTTTTCTTTCTTATAAACAAAATTGAGTTAAAACTTCTAGGAAGTCAAACTCTTTTTATCAGTGATACGGGGTCGAATTTTGTCAGTCACTCTGAGGCGAACGTTATGAGGGACCCAAGCGAGTGAAAAAACAAAACCGCACAACATTGACTAACTTTGTGAAAGTCTAAATTAAGTCCGGCTGGTGATAAAAATTAACCCGGTTAACCTCTTTTAACCAGGTTACGTTCCGAAGAATTTTTTACCGGGTTTTTCAAAAACTAACCCGGTTAACTTGCCAAGTGCGGCCGCAGCCAGTGTCAAACATGACACGCGGGTGCCACTGGCACCAATTTATTGCCGACTCAATTAATTCCTCTCGCTGTCTATGATTGGCTCTTGTTTACTTTTGGGTTTAACCAAGTCACGACTGGAACTGGCTACGATATAACTTAATTTAGGATCTTTCTTTGGGTTTCCTTCAATGTCACCAAGTACAATATCATCACTCAGACAAGAAGCATTAGCTTTTTATGACAAATAATTTGTGACTGCCGTCCTTTGAATAAGCCGCCCACTAATAATAGGGTAGAGAATGATCTTTGTTCCATAAAAACTTAGTTTACTGATTTAGCAACGCCATAGCCTGAGAAAACAGCCGACATTTGGCGAAGCTACCACTGGTTTCCCCGCCAAATGAAGTCTGAGAAAAGAGCGCAGAAATTCCATACTGATGACGCCTCAATACCCAGATCTGGGTACGGGTTCTGATTGGTTGAATCAAATTTCCCACACGGCACGACCAATCAAAAGCTCTACTTAGTTCTGGGTAGTGACGCGTCATGAGTATGGAATTTCTGCGCTTGTTTCTCAGACGTCATTTCGCGGGGAAACCATAGGTGACGTCACGAAATGTCAGCTGTTTTCTCAGGTAAGCGAGGCCATGGGCTTTTGATTCTGCTTGTTTAGGAAATGTTGTGGCCGCTGACGCATTATGGTTTCAACATTCTCTTAACAAACCCTAAAAACAATTAAGACGTTTTTACAACGGAACCTAACCTCACCCTACTGATAAAGGTTAGCAAAGTGTGCCATACCTAGGGTATCAACTTTGATATGCTCTTATCCTATTCAGTGCTCGGGATCGAAGAGTTCACATTAACTTAAACAAACTTACAACTGCTTCTTAAAATTTAAGAAAACTATCAACATTTGGACTTAATTTCTCATGCAGTCTAAATATTTTAACCAACTTGTCATGGGCTTTACCTCCCCGTTTAGATAGGTAAAGCCGGAAAGCAGTTTGCCTCTCCGCGCGAACTCAATTTATGCGGACATCTCCATTCTTGAGATGCCTTTCAGGGTATGAGTTCCGGGGGGGGGGGGGGGGTACTTGGGTTAACTTTTTGCTGGGTAAGTGCCGCTGGCCTGTCAGAGCTCCTACCCCATTATCGTCTTATTATAGTCAATCCATTCGGGAAAATGCGAACCCATTCAGCGGTACATCACCATTAGCCTCTTATAGGGAAGTACCCCTCCGGGGCATGAGTAAGCAACTCGTCCAGATCACAAGGACAGGGAAATGTTGTGCTGGACGTGGAAGGACGAACTGAGTTAAAAAAAAAAAAAAAAACTTACCTACAAAGACTGTTCTTTGTTCTGCATTCAGCTCGTTTAAACTGCCAATCAATTTTGTCTGTTTTGGCGAAAGCCACACAATTGTTTGCCAGTGAGAACAAGAGTCTGGCCTTAAGCAAACTCGTATTCCAGCTGGAATTAGGCTTTTGCAAGGTGATTTGCTAGGTGATGCGATTTCCTCTTATTTATTTATTTATTTATTATTTATTTATTATTTATTTTACCGTAATGCAATACTGATCAGCGGATACTTCGGACATGATGAATGTCCACGTTTCCAGTAGTTTAATTTTGGTAGGCGACTTTGTCCAATGCGATTTTTCGACTAGACGAACCTACGCTGCCTAGGCTTTCCATAGTTCCTCCTCGACCTTTCATACAGTACATAGGGATGTACCCCTGCACGATCGTACGGTCAAGTCACGTGGCTTCCAAAATGAGGCTGCACAGCGCATTTTCCCTCCGGATCCACCCCCAAAAGGTCAGCACTCTTTAACATCCGTCGAAAGGCCCTTGGACACCTTATGAAGTTTACACAAGTTAGATTAAAGTACACATAGCATCAACCCCAACCCTAAAAAGGAACCTAACCAGTTTCGAAACAGTGCTTTATAACCCTAATCAGTAAAGGCAGTGCTTAACCCTAATCAGTAAAGGTAGTGCTTAGCCCTAATCTGTAAAACGCAGTGCTTAACCGGCTAATCCAAAACGATAGGGAATACTACGTTGTGTAAGCTTCATAAGTACGAGTTGGAGGATTGGTGGAGATCTACATCGTTTTTCAGGCCAACGCAAGAGTTTCCAGTTGTTTCAAATTTTTCTTGCCGGACCGTTTAATCATTAGAAAAATCTGATAGTCTCGACTTAATCCTATAGAGTATATTAAACAGGTTGACAATCGCTTGATTTTCTTTTATATTGCACACTGATATTATTCAGCTGACAATTGGCGGCTTGTGGTACTGAAATCTGTCTTTAAAGTGGTGACGTGACATCTTTGCAATTTGTTATTTCTTTAGCAGTCGAAATGTGGTAGTTAAAGCCTCTGTTCGGGACCGTCTTGTGTCGTTAGCTCACAGCTTTGGCCTTTTTTGTGCCATTTTTGTTTTTCTGAAAATGTTCAGTTCTTTTCAGTAGTGTTTGTGATACATTTGTTTGAAGTATATTGACCATAGAAAACGCTAAGTTAAAACTGTTTACACCTGTCGATCCAAAGAACTATGGAGGCACCTAACGACTTTTTTCTGTAAAATATCTGTTCCGAGAAGCAAAAGAATTGCCTAGAATTTTCTATAGCTGGAAAAGGCGAAAAGTTTCTGTTGACCGTTCCATTTCTGTACAATATTCGAAGCTTATCGAACAAATTCCCCACAATTAATTTTTCGCATTTCACTCCCCAGGTAAAGTTATTTTCGTAGAAAAAGGAAACCTAAAATTTTCTGATTCGAAAATGGATGCAGAGAAGAATCAGAAAAATTCTTACATTCGTAATACTTTAAATTACGTCTAAAAGACCCAGAAAAATACAGAGCTAATAGTATATGCAATCGATTTCTTTCTCTACATTGAAAGAGGAAGCACTGCAATTGCGCCTTGTCAAATCAGGCGTTCCTTGGAATTTTTAAAGCACAATCTTTTTCTTGGGAGGATATAATTATAATAATAATAATACTAATATGTGACCCTCCAAGCGAAAAGGGGGCTTAACTCAAAGCGTTTCAAAGGCGTTTATGTTTGAAACGCGTTTGAAACCCGTTTCAAAATGTTTGAAACGGGTTTTAAACTGTTTGAAACCCGTTTATTCTTGTTTTAAACGCTGCGTTTAAAGCGTTTATTCAAAATTACGTTAAGCCCCCTTTTCGCTTGGAGGGTCACACATAACAAAATCTTTATTCAATACTCACAAAAAACAACTATGTACAGTGCTTCACTTAAAAGGAATTAAAACGAAATTTGTACCTTAATATCTGTTAGAAAGAGAAGATCATAATGTCTCAATATTTCTTGAAATATAATCCACGACAGTGTTTCTTTACCTCTGAAGCTTGTAGCATTCGTAAGTGGCTAATCCATTGCACTGCTTGTACAACATACAAAGACGTGCGTCAGATCGTCTGAGCTCCAGAGATCTCCATTTAAGGTGGCTCGACTGGATTTTTTTGGGGGGATACCTCCCAAGTTTGAGCATTAACTACGTCGCCATGAGTAAAGATAGGGAAAAAAGATTACCACAACTGTATTATATAAAGATGAAAATTTCTTATGATTTAGGTTTTATCGCAATCGGAGTCGCCAAGGCAACGTAACAACGCCATTACGTTTTTTATTTATCTTTGTGTTTCTCTGCACCGGGAGTTTTTTTTGTTTTAGGGCCGGAGACTCAGCGAAGTGCAATGCGGAGCCTCCATTACATAACAAACCACAAGTCTCTGCACCGGGAGTTGTTTTGAGAAATCGCTTAAGGGAGTATGTACCTGCCATAGTTGCCTCAATTATGGTAAAGTTTGAACAAATTCTATGAGAGCGTTTTCCAAATATTTTGAAACAAAGTTTTAAGCATCATAAAAACAGCGAAATAGCATGCTATCCACACAATTAGCTAATTTTTAAAGAACATGATAAGCTTTGGAAACGAGACTTCATCTCATAGTGGTTTGATTCCATTGTAAACTGTGTACAAAAAAAGAGGGGAATTGCTCTCGGCGATCGCGAGTAAGAAGAATTTTATTAACTTGCATTTAGCTGCTTTCGTTACAGTTTTTGCACGTAATTTGGTCGACGTCTTCAAATTTCGCATTTTTCAAAAAACCGCTCGATAAATTTTTTTAATAAATTTGGTAATCCCGAGATCAATTGTCAATAAATATACCCTGCAAGTTTCAAGAACATTGAAAACAGGGAAGACTTTCAAATAGGACCTCAAATATGAGCAGTTTTTCCCCCAGATGTTGTGTTTACAAGTGAACATCCTCATTATTCACTGGCATTGTTTTCAAGTTTTAGCCGAGCAATTGCTGGTAAGTCGTGATTTTTAATATTTCGGTGTTTTGTTGATGTAAAATACCGAGAAAAAATATCGAGCTGAAATGATTTTTTTCGCACGTGTTCTCTGATTATGTATTTCACATAATTTTTGATAATGTATTACTAAAAGATTCTGTCCAGATTTCTCAATATTTTATCAATTTTACTCTATCACACGCCGCCCAACAAACGATCGCTAGGCTCGAGTACTTGGCGCTTTCCTATTTTGCTTTTGTATTTTGATCACCGTCTCACGAAAGTGCTTTTAATTATTTCTGACAGGAAATATGTACCGCGCGTGTTTGTTTGGCGCCCAGATCAGTGACATCAGTAATCAAGAAAAAAAGGCGTTATATAAAATGTCTATACCGTTTTATTATTACCGAAATAGTAAGTGCCTCGGAATAGCGGTTAGCGGGGCAGAAAAAGATTTAAACCTTGCTTTAATCGGATATTGCGGTTACTTTCATTTCAGTTTATGGTAGCTTGAGTTACTTTTTTGTGGGCAATTTACGGAAGTCCTACGGTATTCAGCCGACACCTCAAGAGCCTAGAGCTGTCAGACCTTGGTTTTGAATTACTTATGCAAATTAGCTGGCTGCACATTTTTCGCTCTTCAAAGCTCGTCATGCATGCTACGGTGATCAGGTTAGCAGAATTAGCATATCCAAAACGATAAGGATGGTTAAACTGCATCTAATTCTCATATCTCTGAGTTATACGATGAAGAAATAGTTTTTGATTGAACGGTGTCCTGTCTTTCAGCAGGAGGGCCAGTATTAAGATCGACGTTGAAAGAGGCATTATCATTTGGATAGTATCTAAACCTAGATTTAGTCAATTTACGACGCAACTGATCGTTGAACATCCTTTTTTTTCCGGCCCAGACGTTTTCTCCCGACGTTAGGATAACAATTTGCTGTGAATAGTCAGAGATTGGAGTTCTCTTTTCTTTTTAACAGGCTTTCACCCTGAAATCGGATTGTCCAGAGACAGGGTTTAATGCCTGGTAAAGCAGCGCACTTCTTGTGGTGTCCGGTGCGGTGCGTTCTCGACGGCCCTTGAAAATCCGCGGCTGAATTTAGCAACACAGATATATTACATGTAACCTTCATCGAACTGTCATTAAGCATCATACGTGGCTAGTGCAGGCGTTTATCTTTTTGTTTGCTGGGTTTGCCGCTTGTAGAAAGAAGGAAGTATTCTAAAGTTAAGTTAAAAACATACTGAGTTGTATAGCATTTCGCTAGCTGGTAGGCGACGTTGGCCAATACCATTTTTGAATTTCTGGGACTCAGCGCTCCCCTATGATTTTCTAGAGACTTCCCCCCTCTCTTTGCCCAGAGTCTGTACGGATAAACGTCAATACGAGACTCCGAAACGAAAGGCTCGGTCCTTTTTTTGGCGCAAACCCAGGAGGAACGTTGCCTGACGACATTAAAAACGGTAGCCTGCGTGGCAGGCGTTCCAAAGGGAAGGGAATTAGGGCGCGAGACCACACGCGAAGGAGGAGGGAGGAGGGAAACGCCTGCAAGGAAGCCAATTAACGCCTGCGGCGCATGCTATAAAAACGGCTGTGTAGCAGACTAAGGTCGCACGCACTTGCAAGGAATTTAAAAATTGTCTGAGGACAACTAGGAAGCTACAGCACTGATCTAGTTCAGTAGTGAGCGCTGGTGTCGAAAATGGCCAATGAAACTGAACCAAAACAACGCGACTGTCAAAAGCTGATTATTTGTATGATGTCTTTCTCCCCGATTATAATTATGGCCATTTGCTTTGCCGTTTGGAGACCCATTTTAGTGCCGTACTCTCTCAAAGGTGTGAAGATGCTTGCTCTACATATTAGTGATGATAACCAGAGGCGTTTGGACAACGAACTGCTGCTTTTACAAACGGAATGGAAATTGTATAAAATGGAGAAACAATTTGGTCAACAGCGGTGTAACAAGAATGAAGACAGGTCAAGAAAGAATGTTTCGTGGCTGACTATCATGGTCAGCAATGACTTTGTCGTTCCTGCTTTGGTTCTTGGTCACTCAATTCAGACATTTTCTTGCCACAAGACTATGATTGCGCTTATATCAGGAAATGTGAGTAAAGATACACAAAACGCGCTTCAGAGCGTCGGCTGGGAAACTCGTTTGGTCGAAGAAATGGATTGCAACTGGATGGATGCTAAAGTTGGTGGAGATCAAAACAGCGGCCTTTTTGGAAGACCTCTAGGACACAGACTTAAGGGAACACACACAAGATTTTACGCGTGGACCTACACAGAGTTTACTAAAATTATTTACGTTGACGCCGATTACATACTGATGACCAATATTGATGAACTTTTTCAAATCACGGAACATTTTGCCGCCGTCCCTTGCTCTAGACCTGGTGTTTTGGACCTTTGTTTCAATGCAGACCTTCTGGTGATCAAACCAGATTTGAAAACTTACCAAAGAATCATGAAACTGTGGCGGGAAACAACAGAAAAAGACACCTGCCCAAATGATCAGGTCTTGCTTAATGATTTTTATACACCCGGTGGCTGGAAAGCAATTCCCTACGCTTATAATATTAGGCGATTCGTCTTTAGGCCTTTGAAGTCATGCCACTACGCCTGCTGCCGCCCTCAAAAGCCATGGACCGGAGAATGTCGACCAAGTCGAAAAGAAGCCAAGGCTTTTGCCGGTCCAATCATAACTGTCGATGATATGGCGTTCGTATTCTGGAAGAACTTGTATGAGGTTCTACAAAAGTACGACTTAGAGGATTGGTGGAGATCTACTTCGTTCTTCAGGCCAACACAGGAATTCCCAGTTGTTTCAAATTACACTTGCTCGGCTTAATGATTTAATAATCTCGGCTTAGTCCTATAAAGCATATTATAACATAGCTAGAAAATTCACCTAATCAAATTCAATAGCGCGAGCGTGCTTCATACTCTTCTTCAGCACGCTGATGACGTCAATAGACTAGCAATCCAGAGTCGCATGAGTGCATCCATAACTCAACAGTACATGCACGATGAAGCGTTTACCATTTGTTTTATAAGGAAACTTAAGAGGAAACGTTTGAATTTGTTAACCGATAGTAAGGAAAAGAGGTGAGTGTTGTTGTTCTTGTTGTCATCTCAAAGAGCTGTACGGGCTATGGCGTGAGATCATTCTTTGCAAAGTTGTTTTCTCTCAATAACAATTTTTCGGTGAATCAGTAGTTTTCCGGTACCTAAATATGGATTTTACAATCATTTTAGATTAGACTTTCTCTCAGTTTCAGGATGAAAATATCAGCCTAACTGTGAGGAAAAAAAATATAGTCACGTAAACATTGACTCGTACTGCTTTGAGCGCGCCCTATCATAATAAAATTTTAAGTTAACTGCTGCATTGATCGCTTTGATAATGTTATAAAACAGTTAGTTTATGCTTCAGCAGTGCGTATGTCGAGATATTGAGCACGCGGGAAGTTTGGAGAGCACTCGAAAGGCTAGAGTTGCTCTTGGCTGCGCCTCGAGCTACTCTTAGGCTGCGTGCAAACATTGTTGGCCAATAACTCCCAACATTGTTGAATGTTACATGTTGCGTCCGTTTGCACATCCTGTTGCATGTTTTTGGATGTTGTTGAGTGTTGTTGCGCAAAGTTTGAAACCGGTCATACTTTTCTATCACCGTGCAAACGGACGCAACATTGTTGGCTAACAACTCCCAACATTGTTGGGAGTTGTTGCGTCCTTGTGCACGTAGCCTTAAGCCAATTTCGTGCTCTCCAAACTTTCCGCGTGCTCAATATCTCGACATACGCAAGGTGAGGCATGAACTAATTGTTAAATAAACTGTCTTCCTACAATTTCTTTGACATTCATGACAGTTGCCGACGTGCGGCAAATATGAATAAAACTGGCTGCATTCTTCACTTACAATGACATGCAGTTCATTTCGTCATATATTACAAAGGAATAAAAGCTTCCGTAAGGTAGTTTTGTGCTTTAGTGGTAGCAATTTGTCCTTTTTGTGCGTTTTTTCTTTTTTCCGACCATGTTTTAGTGGGTCGTTACTTTCGGACCCACATAGGCACTGGAAAAAATAAAATCGTAACAAATGTGAAAGGAATACTTTTTGAAAAAAAGGTAGTGTGTATCCTGTACTTTAAGACTGAGTTATGAATAGATGAATAGGAATGTGAAATAATCATTTTTAATAAACCTCGGATCAGTGTGGCATTTGTTCAGGATATCTTCAATCTACAGACAAAAAGGCATCCCTTAATCAGAACGAAATATGTGCTGTGCTCTGTTCGAAAAGGCAATACAAACAACATGATGGAAAAAAATGGCTATGTGAAATTTTGCACATATAGCCGGTTTAATAATAAACCCTGAAAATCCAATACAAATACAAACTGAAACTTTCATTAAACATGTATTGCTGGCGAAGGTAATACGAGACAGTGCATCCGCAAGAGTGTTCTTACTACCTGAAATGTGCTTGGCTTTAAACAAAATATTGTGCTTCAAGCCAACTAGCACAAGTTTACGAACAAAAATCATTAAAGAGATATCCCTAGAGGTAGACTTATTTATCACATGTACTAATGTCTCATTATCAGTGAAGAATGTAATACACCTGTCCCCAATATGGTCACACCACAACATTTTAAACTCGGAACAAATGGGTAAAATCCCAGAACTGCAATATTTTGATCCAACCATGCCTTAGGCCATTCACCATAGCACCAGTGAGAACCAAATATAACTCCAAAACTGTGCACCCCTGCTGCATCAGTAAATAACTGGAGGCTCGCACTATTTTCCCATTTCTCATTAAAAAAAATGATTTACCATTGTATTCTTGAAAAAACTGTTGCCAAGTAAACAAATCAGCCTTCACCTCCTTGGAAACACAAACAAAATGACCTGGTCTTTTGATGCTAATTGTCCAGTCAATAAGCCGTCTTAAAAAGCAACGGCCTGGAACAACCACTCGACAAGCAAATTTAGTACCCCGGTAAGCGACTGCAACTCTCTCAATGTTGCCTTCTTCTTTTGATAATTTCAGCAATCAATTGTTTACATTTCAATAATTCATCTTCAGGTCAGAGCGTTATTCACAACGGATAGTGTCTAGTCCACGCCTGCAAATGTCAAATTGTAGATGGGCCAAATGTTCTTTCAGGTGCCATGGGAATGCCTAAAAAATCACATAATTCTAAAAAGAGTCCAAGACTTCTTGAACATTAGCTGAATTTCTGTTGGCTGAATGAGAAGGAAATCGTCTAGCAAGTGAATAAGGTTAGCTATACCCAGCTTATCATGTGCAATCCACTCAACAGCTGTACTAAAAGTTTCAAAGGTTTTACATGAGCTGGAACACCCCATAGACATGCATTTATCATAATAATATTGACCACTCCACTTTCTGCCTAAAAGATGAAAATCTTGAGGATAAATGTGCAAAATCCTGAAAGCACTTTTAATATCGGTTTTCGCCAAATAAGAACCGACACCTGATCTTTTAATAGCATGGTCAATACTAGCATATTGAACACTGGAATGTTCATGCATGGGATAGTCCATCAATTACTAATTTACCCATGGGGTATGAAAGATGATGGATCAGACGAAATTCCCCTGGGGTTTTCTGTGGAACAATACCCAGGGGTGACACTCTGAAAACAGGAAAGGGTGGTGTATCAAAAGATCCAACCAACCTGTGGGCTTCCAGCTCCTTAGCTAATTTTTGATCAACTACATCAGGCTGTTGTCGTGCAGAATGATAACAAATTAGGAGATTCAAAAGATCTACTTTGACCAACAGAAAAGAGATGAAATCCATACTTAAATCCATCAATTAAGAACATTCGCTTTTCAAAGTTGTACCCTGCTAGAAAAAACTCAAGTCGGTTTACTTTTACTGGTGTTGGAAATGGTAGGATTGGCAGCAGCAGGTTTTCCAGTGGAGTTACGAAAATTATGGCAATTTATCATCTGATGAGTCTTTTGACATAATGGGCATGAATGCTTAACATTACATCCAACACATTTTAAGTCTTTATGATACTTCCAGCAATAACCTTTGGAAACTCGAAAGCCTGACTTTGATTCCCCCTCAAACTTCTTTATCTGTGAGTAATTATTTCTGGGTGGCTGCGATCTAATCCACAACTCCCACTGCACTGAACTCCAAGAATAGGCCTTGGGGTCTTTTTGTCAGAGATGTCGAAAGTTCTAGTCATAATATCGCCAGTTATATTATCTTGCTGCCAAATCCCTAATAATTTCACTATACTTCATTAAAAAGGGGCTTCAACAGGATATCTCTGTGTGTAGATGTTGTGGTTCAATGTTTTCCTTGGTTTAAATTTTATTTTCCTTTGTTTAATTAAAACCCATTATCATAAATTGCCATACCCAAAAACAAAGGAAAATATAATTTAAACCAAGGAAAAAATTGAACCACAACATAGACACCCACAAAGATTTCGTAGGCCGTGTCCCACATTTCAATTGAATTGATATGTTTTGACTTTTGCTTTGGCTCCAATGTGATGCGTGGTTAGTCATTTGATGATGCCATGTCATTTGAAAGGCATAGATCGAAACTATCATGGTCTTTCTTACTATTTAAAAGCAAACGAAAATCGACATATTCATGGGCCCATATTTTTCTTTTTAGCCTATCAGAAACTGACATGTCAATGGGGATGTCTGATGACACAAAAATATCTTTTGGTTTAGACATTAAACTGGTGCTTCCTGACAAGCTATCCAACACAGTCGCAATCGACCCCTGTACAGTTGCGGCTGCTGTGCTAGCCTGATCTGAACTATTTAAAATTTCAGAAGTATTAACCTGGACCACTTAACGCATTGATGACTGGTTCAGCGACAACTGACCCCTGTACAGCTGAGGTTGTTCCAGGCAATGAAACATTTCTAGTACCTGGCGCATTATCATTGAATTGTGTATTTTGTATTTTTTGTAATACTGGATTTGTCACCATCTTAATCAAGTCATCAACGCCAACATACGGAGGACTTGCTAGGCCTGGTAGCTGATCTGCTTGTTCTTCATTCTCCTCCACCCGGCTACGGCGACTAGCTGACTGTTGCTTGGACTCTTGCAAGATAGTAGTTTTTCTCTTCACTCTAGCTGATAACCGGCAAGACATCCTGAAACGTAAAATAACTCAACACCAGTATACATGTAGGCTAGAAACATATAGCAAGCTTTTCCATTGCTAACAAGGTCATTATGCGCAAAAAGAACCAATCCAGAGGATAAATTCAGCAAATGCCCAATAACACAAGTAAAGGGAATGCCCATCCAAAGAACTATGGAGGCACTCAACGACTGCTTTCTGTAAAATATTCGTTCCAAGGAGCAAAAATTGCCTCGAATTTTTATAGTAGCTGGAAAAAGGCTAAAAATTTCGATATGTCCGTTCCATTCATGTACAATTCTAAAAAATTCCCTACGATTTATCTTTCGAATTTCACTCCCTAGGTTAAGTTATTTTTCGTAGAAAAAGGAAACCTAAAATTTTCTGATTAGAAAATGTGATGGAGAGAGGAATCAGAAAAAGACTAAAATTTGTAATACTTTAAACTTCGTCTAAAATTTTCGAGAAGATAGTACTGGAGCTTTTGTAAGTTCGAAAAGACTCAAGTTGTCTTAGGATGAGCGACCAGGTGAAAAAATTTTATAGCGCCGTTTAGAATGCATTTCTAGAGATCTAAGAGTATACTCTGTAGCCTAAAAAGTGTTTTTAATGCGTTTAGAAGGAAATCTCCGTTGGGTGGCCCTGATCATGAAGAATTAGGATATAAATTAGGGGGTGCTTACATGACACCGGGGCGACCTTCGTGACCGCGCGAGTTCACTCTGGCTTCCTCTCATGGCTCTACATTTGTTACATTTGTTCACATGATACCACCACAAAATGTCATGCCGGCGCGAGTCACCCCGGCGTGAGTTCACCTCGGTTTTTGTACCGGGGCGAGAATTTCACTCCGGTACGAAATCTCGCAACGGTGTCAGGTAAACGCGAAACGACCACACGTTTCGGTGTGAAATCAGTCTGCCGGTAAACTGGAACGGGTAGCGCATGCGTAATGTTTGCGATTTTGAATCTTACGTGCATTTTTTCAACATGAAGTGTACCCTCAAATAACGAGATATGAAACTAGTTGTAGCTTTCGCTAAGTGCCAATGAAAGAAAAAGAATTTGCCTACATCACCAGTTTTAGTTCCAATGTTTATAAAACCATTTCAGCTGCTGAGGCGAGAATTTCCACTACAAGCACTCCTCGTTCCTACATTTTTCTGCCATGCTCTTGGCCTTAAAATCGCTCTTATTCTACTGCTTACACATTTTTGAACTTGTCGAGTTTCAAACCGCGAAAGGGAAATAACATTTATAGGTTAGCGCGAACTTGAAATAGTGAGTAGTTCGTACAAGTGCAGTAGTGTGACAGAGAACAATGTCCGAACTTAAAAGTACACGTGGAAAAAATCTACTAAAATCCCCAGGGAATCTTCACCTTACATTACACTTTTCACAACACAATCGAGAATTTTTCTGCCTGCTGCAATACTTCGCGTGGCATTAAGCTGGCCGCCTCGCAAGCCGACCGTCTTCGCTCGGCTTGCTTGTTGGCAATGAACCAGTCATAATGTAAACGCGATGGGAAATTAAAAAAGTCATCCCGGTGTTTTCACTCACGTGGTCAGCATCTATGCAAATTTATCGGAACAAATGAAAGCGTTTGCATAAGAAAGGAGTTCAACTCCCGCAGGACTGGTTTGGGACACCAACATGGCCGCCGTTTCATTGTTTTTGGACACCAATATGGCCGCCGTGACGTCATGTGAAAACACTCTATAACAAGCCGCAGCTGTCTTTGACTTTGGAGAATTAATACATGAAACTGAATAAATTTGAGTGACTGGGTAATTTGGAATGAGAATCTCTTCTCCTTTTTATTTAATGGCCTTAATTATGCTTAGAGACCCAGAAGAATACAGAGCTTAGTATAGCTTTATATCAGTTGCAATCCACGATTTCTTTCTCTACATCGAAAGAGGAAGCACTGTAATTACGCCTTGTCAAATCAGGCGCTCCTTAAAATTTTTAAAGCACACTCTTTTTCTTTGGAGGATATTGTTTTTTCCGACCCACACTTCCTCTGCCGACGTTAGGCTAAAAATTTTCTTGTGAATAGTCTTAGATTGTGCTGAATTTAACCACACAGATATATCACACGTAGTCTACATGTTACCCTGGCTGCCAGAGGCTTTTCATGCGCGGTTTCCGGTTTCGGTTAAGTCTTAAAAAGTGACCCGCGCCAAAAGCCTCTGGACCAGAGTGCCATCCTTTGATAGCGCCGAACCAATTACAACCCCGCTTATACCATTATATAGTATTGTTAGATCCATTGTCGAGTACGCCTCGCCAGTTTGGGCTGCGATCCCTTTATATCTGGACGAGTTAATTGATTCTGTACAGCGGAAAGCTCTCAAAATAATATTTGGTCGGGTAGACTATACGGAAGCCTTGGTCTTGGCCGGCCTGGAGTCTCTTAGTGACAGGAGGGTAGGAGCTTGTAAGCGGTTTATGGCTACTGCACGCCAAATGTCCCCCCTTAAGAAACATCATCCCCTCTCCTGCCGCTATTTAGTCTCATTACAGTATAAGGGTCCAACTTCCAAGACGCCAACATGGTCATACCAGAAGAATTAATGACTTTGTAACTTAATCGTGAGAAGTTGTGGTAACTTATAAATTTCAGTGAATGTATGTAAATAGTTAATTGTATGTGACAATGACCTTCCCCAACAATTCAGTTATTGCTGCAAGTGGGTGAAATAAACAGAATATCTATCTATCTATATCTATCTAGAATATGCCAGTTGATGCGTACGCACGCCTATCGGCAGAGTGCTCAATAGCTTTTTAAGGACTAGAGCGTAGTACAATCTAGTTTGTCTGGTGTCAACTTGAGGTTCGTCGAACCTCAAGTTGACACCAGACAAACTAGATTGTATCTAGAATATGGATGTTTTGCTGATTGGTTCTCTGGAGATATGGAATGTTTCAAATGCTCTGATTGGATTACAATCACAATAGGCGCGTGATCGGGACGCGGGTGGTTTGAAGGTGACAAAGATCAAATCCAAACAATCCAAGAACACATTACGGACGTTTAGAATTGGAAATATCAGATGCCTTTATGTACGGAGGATTTAGATAAGGCAAAGCCGAAGTCACTGGAACATTCGATGGTGTGGAGGCAATAAGTGCGGAACTAAGAGAGGGCATTGTATAAATTATATTCAAAGGAGGGACATACTGGCGGTCTTGCCGACCGGCCAGATAAAAAATCAATGCTGTTCCAGTTACTACCTCGCATATAGGGTCGGTAGGCAACACACGACATTTAACATTTACCTCGTGCCCAGGCTAGTGCCTGCCTCGTGCCAAAATGCTGCTTGTTCTGATGAATTTGTTCTCCAGCGGGTAGATTATAACTGAGCAAATGTGAATTATTTTTGCCGCTTGTTTCATACTGAAAGGTCGTGACACGCATTGATTTTCTGCGGTTTATTTTTGATCGGCATGATTCGGCCTCTCATGCGAGTCGAGAACATTTTCTTTGTCCTTTTTTACAACGTAAACTTCTTCCTTGTGGCTTAGTAAACTTTTAGGTTGTTTAATTTTCTCCCAAGTGCCTCCCGGATCTGAATAAATAAAAGCGATTTACTTTTATCCGTGAATGTGAAGGTTTCCCGCAATGTTCTGTTACGCTGGGCCCAGTTAGTAGTTTTTGCAGGATGTTTTGAAATTCTCCTTAGTGATTTTCGGATCCAAATTTCGAAGAATGGATTGCAGCTTAAACTGAAGCTACATAAATTATGGAGAATTGCACTGTGACAAGATTAGCAATGATTTTTAAACTCCACCTTGTGTTTCTAAAGATAATGTGACTTTCTGGGCTAGAGCACGTTGTTCCTCCCTTGATAATTACTTTTGAATTAAGGTGGCTTGACTGAATTTTTTTGGGGGGATACCTCCCAAATTTGAGCATTAACTACGTCGCCATGAGTAAAGATAGGGGGAAAAGGTTACTACAACTGTATTATATAAAGTATTATATAAAGATGAAAATTCCTTATGATCTGGGTTTTATTGCAATCGGAGTCAACATGGCAACGTAACGACACCATTACGTTTTTTATTTGTCTTTGTGTTTCTCTGTACCAGGAGTTTTTTTTTGAGAAATCGCGTAAGGGAGTATGTACCTGCCATAATTGCCTCAATTATGGCAAAGTTTGAACAAATCCTATGAGAGCGTTTTCGAAATATTTTGAAACGAAGTTTTAAGCATCATAAAAACAACGAAATAGCATGCTATTCACACAATTAGCTAATTTTTTAAGAAAATGATAAGCTTTGGAAACGCGGCTTCATGTCATAGTGGTTTGATTCCATTGAAAACCTCCTACTAAAAAAGATCGCGAGTAAGAAGAATTTTATTAACTTGCATTCAGTTGCTTTTGTTACAGTTTTTGCACGTAATTTGGTCCACGCCTACAAATTTCGCATTTTTCAAAAAGCCGCTCAGTAAATTTTTTTATAAATTTGACAATCCCAAGATTAATCATCAATAAATATACCCTGCAAGTTTCAAGAACATTGAAAACAGTGAAGGCTTTCAAATAGGACCTCAATTATGACCAATTTTTCACCCAGATTTTGTGTTTACAAGTGAGCGTCCTCATTATTCACTGGCATTGTTTTCAAGTTTCATATGCACGTGCTAATATTGGCTTGCGTCACAGAGAGCAGTGAGCTCCGAGACGGTGAACGTCACGGCTCATCTTGTAGGATGCAACACTTAATGATCTTACTCGTGTTATAACATCACAGAAACTCTTACAAAGAGTTGCTGTGATGTTATAATATATCACTAATTTCTTTACCCGGTTATTAGCATATTCCGGAGATTTGACCGAGTGTCATTTTTGATGCAATTCTATCTTTTTTCTAAATTTGCACGTGCATATGAAACTTGAAAACAATGCCAGCCGAGATTAGCCGTTTTGTGACGTAATTACTAGTACTTGCCTGAACATGGTTAGTATAAATTAAACATTAAGTTTCCCGCGCATTTTATCCATGAGCTATTTATTAAATTTTACTCCTCACTTTTACTCCCCCTAAAAAACTGCTAATTCTGCTCAGAGACTACTACTGAGGCGTGTGAAACTGAAGTATGACTTTAAAGTGGTTACATCCTCGCAATTTGTCAGCTCAAAATACTCTGGCATTCGATTATTTTTTGTCATGACTTTAGCAGTCCAAATTGGTAGTTGGAGCTTCCTTGAAGGGCCGTCTTCTACCGTACAGGGGCACCCGACGACAATTTCGGAAAAATATCTGTTCGGAAGGCGATTTGAGATCTAGAATTTTCGGAACATTTGTTGTAAAATTTCTTGCTTGCCTGCCTCTCCTAGGATTTTCGAACATCTAAAAAATGGTATAATTGCCTATTTTTAACGGATTTTTACCGTAAAAAGGTCACCTAGAATTTTCGGGAGCCTTCTTTCTGGCTGAAATTTTCGAAAAGATGAGTTTTGATCCCTATAATTTTCGGATCATTAGACTTTCAGCTAGGAAATCCGAACAGATGAAAAATACCCTGCTAGCAGAGGCTTTTCCCTTGTGTTTCTCAGCGTTGTACTGCCATTCTCTTCGCGGTTTTGGCTGCTCGCGTTTTATTTTGGTTGTTTCTGTGCCGAGGAAAAGACCCCTGCAGACAGCCGTTTGGGATTCCTGTTGAGCATGCGCGAGATGAAAATGCGGTTACCATGGAATTTCTGGGTCACGTGTCGGTAATACGATGCCGCCGCCGGAGTTTGCTCATGTATTCATGAGTCAATTTTCCCACGGGAAAGACTCGCACTCGCCATGTTGATATAGCGGGCTCACTTTTGCATAGCAAACTAGTACAAACAAGATGCGCGAGTCGATAAAACCGGTTCCACAACAGGTTTAGTCATGTGACTACCTCCTAGATATTGGAGGTATCTAATACGCATGCTCAACAGGAATCCCAAACGGCTGTCTGCAGAGGTCTTTTCCTCGGCACAGAAACAACCAAAACAAAACGCGAGCAGCCAAAACTGCGAAGAGAATGCCAGTACAACGCTGAGAAACACAAGGGAAAACCCTCTGCTAGCAGGGTAGATGAAAAATTTTTAGGGGATAAAAATATGCCTATATCTACCGTTTAAATTCTAAAATACGTTTAAAAATGCTATGTTTAAGTGGTTTTGAACTATATTCTCTTTGGGTGCCCCTGACCGTAGGTAACGGTAATCAGTCAGTTGAATCAGCAGCTCCCAGCTTTCTCTTTTTTGTGTGTCGTTTCTGTTTCCTGAAAATGTTCTTCCTCAGTAGTGCTTGTGATAAATTTGTTTGAAGTATACTAACCCTAGAAAAAGCTAAGTTAAAAAGTTTTACACCTGTCCATGACACTTTGATCCAAAGAACCAGATGCATCCAACGACTGTTTTCTGTAAAATATCATTCTGTTCCGAGAAGCAAAAGTAACCCTTCCATCATGTACAATTTTCGAAGGTTATCTAACAAATTCTCTACGATTAATCTTTCGAATTTCACTCCCAAGGTTAAGTTATTTTTTGTATGATAAAGGAAACCTAAAATTTTCGGATTCGAAGTTGTGACGGAGAGAGGAATCAGAAATTGCGTCTAAAATTTTCGGGAAAATGATACTGAAGCCCTTGTAATTTCAAAAAGACTCAACTTGCCCTAGGATGACTAAACTGATCAAAATTTTGTAGCGCCGCTTAGAATGCATTTCTGGAGATCTAAAGGTACTTTGGGTAGCCTAAAAAGTTAGGAGGAAACCGTGTCAATGGGTACTCCTGAAGAATTAGAGTATGTATTAGGACCAATTAAGACAAGCCGCAGCTGTCTTTGAATAAAGTTTGAGTCACTGGGTAATTTTGAATGAGAATCTGTTCTCCTTTTTATTCGTTGGCCTTAATTATGCTCAAAGACCCATAAAAATACAGAGCTTAGTATAACAAGCTACACGGTAATGATCGAGTTCAGTGGTGAGCGCTGGTGTCCCGAAATGGCCAATGAAACTGAACCAAAACAACGTGAATGTCAAAAGCTGATTATTTGTATGATGTCTTTCTCTCCGATTATAATTATGGCCATTTGCTTTGCCGTTTGGAGACCCATTTTAGTACCGTACTCTCTCAAAGTTGTGAGGATGCTTGCTCTACATATTAGTGATGATAATCAGAGGCGTTTGGACAACGAACTGCTGCTTTTAGAAACGGAATGGAAATTGTATGAAATGGAGAAACAATTTGGTCAACAGCGGTGTAACAAGAATGAAGACAGGTCAAGAAAGGATGTCACTTGGCTAACTGTTATGGTCAGTGATGACTTTGTCGTTCCCGCTTTGGTTCTTGGTTACTCAATTCAGACATTTTCTTGTCACAAGAATATGATTGCGCTTATATCAGAAAATGTGAGTAAAGATCCACAAAACGCGCTTCAGAGTGTCGGCTGGGAAACTCGTTTGGTCGAAGAAATAGATTGCAATTGGATGGATGCTAAAGTTGGTGGAGATCGAAATAGCGGACTTTTTAGACGACCTCTAGGACACAGAATTAAGGGAACACACACAAGATTTCACGCGTGGAATTACACAGAGTTTACTAAAATTATTTACGTTGACGCCGATTACATATTAATGGCCAATATTGATGAACTTTTTCAAATCACGGAACATTTTGCGGCCGTTCCTTGCTCCAGACCTGGTGTTTTGGACCTTTGTTTCAATGCCGGCCTTCTGGTGATCAAGCCAGATTTAAAAACGTACCAAGAAATCATGAAACTGTGGCGGGAAACAACAGAAAAAGACACTTGCCCAAATGATCAGG
>JBBMOI010000001.1:51657500-51675000 GCA_038088405.1 Porites divaricata | reverse complement strand
CATCCTTGCCCATATACCTTTTGCTTCTTTCCTCAACCCCCAACCCCACCCCACCCTCTCCCCTCTGCCTCGAACCATCAGGGGAAATTCAAAGAGGTTTTAGTTTTTGGGAGTTCGAGTTGAACTAAGACATTTTTCTTACTGTACTATGAGCAGATTTAATTGTAAAAAATGTTAATTGGAATTGGAATGATACTTCCAGATTATGAAACAACATAACGAAACAAAACAGCGTTAAGTAAAGCATGCATTTCCTGTTTCAAGAAGTAGTTTTTTAAACGTTTCTGACGCTTCTCAGCATATCTATTCCTATATACTAGGAGTTTCAATTTGAAAATAACTGCTGGCATCAGAGCTGGAAGACAATATGGAGAATACAGTTTGAAAAAAAAAATAAAAGGAAAAAAAAATGAAAATGCCCCCTGAGAATAATTAGGGTACATAATTATAAGCCTTGTTAGAATTAATTTGTTATTTCTGTGTATTTACGAGGTATGAAAAGGGAAAGCCCTTTGATTAAATTTGCAGAGTGCAAGCAGATGATAAACGAAGCCTTATTTTTAAGTAATTGCTTGTTTATATCTTTTATTTTTCTTTATTTCTCCATGGTAACAGACAAATGTATTGACTAATTGTCAAATTATCAGCTGAATTATTTACCTTAACGGCCAGAGATCAATGAGTTACCAAGGGTAAAATTGCAGTAAATATAATTATTAAGGAAATCCAGGGGAAAGTGATTTTGGTTTGAGTTAACACAAGGTTTGAGTTTAATAGTGAGAGGTCAATTTATCGAGAGTCAGCTGTTGTTAATGGCATCACTGAACATTAACCAGTGAAAGTGTCAAGCATGGCCACTGATAACCTTTTGGATGGTCTGAGTCCTTTTAAAATATTTGGAAAACTCTCAGGATGCCAATATTCCTATAGTGAATTTTCATCAGCATTCTATAGCTGTTTCATTAATTTATTCACTCTGTTGACTTGTGGTTTATAGTTTCTTTCAAGAAACATGATTTTTGCTTTGTCCTAGGCTTGGGAGATTTGTTCACAATTAAATTATATAATATGTCCCATGTGGTGTTTTTCTATAAATCTGCTGGCCCTAGCTTTGTGCATTGTTACATGAAGTGGGTAGGAACTGGGCTTGGGGCTGCTTGGAATTGACTGCATGAAGCATAAAATTTCCCTGGTGGTTTTTGTTGCTGCTTTTTTTTGCTCCACTTGCATTGTTGGTTTGGGATATGTTGTTGGGATGGCAGGGGGGTTAGGGTTAGTGGTAAACATAGTTCAGTGCAGGAATGCCACAACTAAAGTGCCTCTATTATTTTAAAGTTTTCCTTAGAGCTTCTGTTTATTTACTTTGGTCCACAGATTGGGGATGACATGACTGTTACAAAAGATCACGGACGGGAGTTCACACCATTTTTCACAGGATAGTTATTGACAAGGTAAATCAATCCTCATTTGTTTTTAGTGGATTGTACAGTCACCTAACATGGAGCCATATTAAGTGATGATTTGGTCCAAAGTTTTTCTGGTTGGTAATAGGATAGAACTCGACTACCCAGTATAGTAATATAATATTATCGTAAACTGCTGCTTATAACAGGTTTACCTTTAGACAACTGTTATGAAGTTTTCAAACTTTCCTTACAACCAGTTAAAGAAAAAACATATTTTGATCAGTACTGCAGCTATAGCTTGTAATGAAGCAGTTAAGAATTCTATTCCGGTTATACCCACCCCCCCTCCCCCCTCCTGGATATAAGACCCTCTGCTAAAATCTCTCCAAAAAAACCCCCAGAGACTAGATAGATAGGTAGGTAGGTAGGTAGGTAGGTAGGTAGGTAGGTAGGTAGGTAGGTAGGTAGGTAGGTAGGTAGGTAGGTAGGTAGACAGACAGACAGACAGACAGACAGACAGACAGACAGACAGACAGACAGACAGACAGACAGACAGACAGACAGACAGACAGACAGACAGACAGACAGACAGACAGACAGACAGACAGACAGACAGACAGACAGACAGACAGACAGACAGACAGACAGACAGACAGACAGACAGACAGACAGACAGACAGACAGACAGACAGACAGACAGACAGACAGACAGACAGACAGACAGACAGACAGACAGACAGACAGACAGACAGACAGACAGACAGACAGACAGACAGACAGACAGACAGACAGACAGACAGACAGACAGACAGACAGACAGACAGACAGACAGACAGACAGACAGACAGACAGACAGACAGACAGACAGACAGACAGACAGACAGACAGACAGACAGACAGACAGACAGACAGACAGACAGACAGACAGACAGACAGACAGACAGACAGACAGACAGACAGACAGACAGACAGACAGACAGACAGACAGACAGACAGACAGACAGACAGACAGACAGACAGACAGACAGACAGACAGACAGACAGACAGACAGACAGACAGACAGACAGACAGACAGACAGACAGACAGACAGACAGACAGACAGACAGACAGACAGACAGACAGACAGACAGACAGACAGACAGACAGACAGACAGACAGACAGACAGACAGACAGACAGACAGACAGACAGACAGACAGACAGACAGACAGACAGACAGACAGACAGACAGACAGACAGACAGACAGACAGACAGACAGACAGACAGACAGACAGACAGACAGACAGACAGACAGACAGACAGACAGACAGACAGACAGACAGACAGACAGACAGACAGACAGACAGACAGACAGACAGACAGACAGACAGACAGACAGACAGACAGACAGACAGACAGACAGACAGACAGACAGACAGACAGACAGACAGACAGACAGACAGACAGACAGACAGACAGACAGACAGACAGACAGACAGACAGACAGACAGACAGACAGACAGACAGACAGACAGACAGACAGACAGACAGACAGACAGACAGACAGACAGACAGACAGACAGACAGACAGACAGACAGACAGACAGACAGACAGACAGACAGACAGACAGACAGACAGACAGACAGACAGACAGACAGACAGACAGACAGACAGACAGACAGACAGACAGACAGACAGACAGACAGACAGACAGACAGACAGACAGACAGACAGACAGACAGACAGACAGACAGACAGACAGACAGACAGACAGACAGACAGACAGACAGACAGACAGACAGACAGACAGACAGACAGACAGACAGACAGACAGACAGACAGACAGACAGACAGACAGACAGACAGACAGACAGACAGACAGACAGACAGACAGACAGACAGACAGACAGACAGACAGACAGACAGACAGACAGACAGACAGACAGACAGACAGACAGACAGACAGACAGACAGACAGACAGACAGACAGACAGACAGACAGACAGACAGACAGACAGACAGACAGACAGACAGACAGACAGACAGACAGACAGACAGACAGACAGACAGACAGACAGACAGACAGACAGACAGACAGACAGACAGACAGACAGACAGACAGACAGACAGACAGACAGACAGACAGACAGACAGACAGACAGACAGACAGACAGACAGACAGACAGACAGACAGACAGACAGACAGACAGACAGACAGACAGACAGACAGACAGACAGACAGACAGACAGACAGACAGACAGACAGACAGACAGACAGACAGACAGACAGACAGACAGACAGACAGACAGACAGACAGACAGACAGACAGACAGACAGACAGACAGACAGACAGACAGACAGACAGACAGACAGACAGACAGACAGACAGACAGACAGACAGACAGACAGACAGACAGACAGACAGACAGACAGACAGACAGACAGACAGACAGACAGACAGACAGACAGACAGACAGACAGACAGACAGACAGACAGACAGACAGACAGACAGACAGACAGACAGACAGACAGACAGACAGACAGACAGACAGACAGACAGACAGACAGACAGACAGACAGACAGACAGACAGACAGACAGACAGACAGACAGACAGACAGACAGACAGACAGACAGACAGACAGACAGACAGACAGACAGACAGACAGACAGACAGACAGACAGACAGACAGACAGACAGACAGACAGACAGACAGACAGACAGACAGACAGACAGACAGACAGACAGACAGACAGACAGACAGACAGACAGACAGACAGACAGACAGACAGACAGACAGACAGACAGACAGACAGACAGACAGACAGACAGACAGACAGACAGACAGACAGACAGACAGACAGACAGACAGACAGACAGACAGACAGACAGACAGACAGACAGACAGACAGACAGACAGACAGACAGACAGACAGACAGACAGACAGACAGACAGACAGACAGACAGACAGACAGACAGACAGACAGACAGACAGACAGACAGACAGACAGACAGACAGACAGACAGACAGACAGACAGACAGACAGACAGACAGACAGACAGACAGACAGACAGACAGACAGACAGACAGACAGACAGACAGACAGACAGACAGACAGACAGACAGACAGACAGACAGACAGACAGACAGACAGACAGACAGACAGACAGACAGACAGACAGACAGACAGACAGACAGACAGACAGACAGACAGACAGACAGACAGACAGACAGACAGACAGACAGACAGACAGACAGACAGACAGACAGACAGACAGACAGACAGACAGACAGACAGACAGACAGACAGACAGACAGACAGACAGACAGACAGACAGACAGACAGACAGACAGACAGACAGACAGACAGACAGACAGACAGACAGACAGACAGACAGACAGACAGACAGACAGACAGACAGACAGACAGACAGACAGACAGACAGACAGACAGACAGACAGACAGACAGACAGACAGACAGACAGACAGACAGACAGACAGACAGACAGACAGACAGACAGACAGACAGACAGACAGACAGACAGACAGACAGACAGACAGACAGACAGACAGACAGACAGACAGACAGACAGACAGACAGACAGACAGACAGACAGACAGACAGACAGACAGACAGACAGACAGACAGACAGACAGACAGACAGACAGACAGACAGACAGACAGACAGACAGACAGACAGACAGACAGACAGACAGACAGACAGACAACTCGTTTATTGAAAATCACAACTAGCAGCCATAAGCTGAATTAAGGTGAATAGGACCAGGTAGGGCTTGATGAGGAAGTAGGTGAGAGGACTTCACAAGATTAATAATTATAAAAAATTACTGGTCTTAAATAAATACAAACTTGATTGGCAGACCTATAAAGTGGTACAATTTTATTCGTGGTGAACAGTTATGCTGTCTAACTGTTGTTAAAGAACAAATTCATTGAATCTTATCATTCACGTCTTACTGATCAGAGTCAAAAAGGATTCAATTGCATAGAACCTAGAAGGACCACAGTGGCTGAAGTTTAACCAAGTTTCTACCCAGATAACATTGTGGGATCGTGCTAATCTCACCTTGGATTTGGGTTTGTCCCAGGAGGGATCTGGCTAGGTTCCCAACAATCTCACCTGGGATCCCAGGCGGGATTGGCGGGATCCTGACCTGGATTCTAGGTGAAGCCCCTAGAAGTGTTGTTGCCATACTCTTCATTGGAAGGGATGCTGATCAATTATTGCAGGGTTACCTCTGGTGACTTATGATCATCTTTTCGACCATCGTGCCACCATAATTATAATAACTCTGCAATATTATTGACACAGTTTACTTACTTAACAGAGGATAACTTACATCTACCAAGGATTTTAACTCTTCTTCAAGCCCAAATACATTACCTGAAGGTTCTTACCTTTTATACAATCACTCAAAAAGTGGCAGAAAATGTTTTTGAAATAATTAATAATTAATTAATCTAGAGGTGCAAATTAAATGACTAAAATCCATTAGCCTTTCTTATAAAGTACAACATGTAGGTTTAAGGTATTGTCGCTTGACCCTTGGATACCTCCTTAAATTTTATTGTAAAATGAAACTGAAATTAGAGACTTCTTCATTTTGATAAGTATTAATAAAGACACATTTCTTGGTGGCAATTTCATTGATAGTGATCGTGAGATGGTTTGGTGGCGAGGTGACCAGATACATTAACATTACTTCTCCTCCTCCAGTGCTCAGTATGCCATGGAAGAGAACAAAGTTTCCTGCTAAGGAAAAAGCATAATGGCTACATGTAGCCTCCCATGCAAATGTGTTAGGGTTTCATCGCACTTTCCTCGTCCACAAGTGTTTCCTGAAATGAGCGTTATATTCCTTCCCCTTTGTTTGCAAATATCAGCCGGAGACCACTGGACTGGAGAATCAATTGGTGCCAAGTCATTACTATTTAAAGTTTAAGGATATAGAACTGCAACAATGGATGTGTGAAATGATTAACAACATTAGAAGAGATGCTGACCAAAGTAACAAAATGAGAACAAACCAAAAATTGAAAACAGTAGAAAATTACAAATGTGAGGATTACCAATACCCACCACAGAATACATTAACAAAATTAATTGTGTTTAAGCAACCACAAACCTGCCATAGAAATGGGCCAATACTTAAGACCCTATAAAAAACCTGAAGAAAGAAATGTCCAATTTGTAAACAAGAAATGGAGGGTGAATATCATTTTTTGACTGTATGCTCCACTTGCCAGGAAAAACAAAAGCATTCTATTCGATAACTTGAAAAATGAACATCTTATAAGAGTGAACAAAAATTTGATGTCACCAAATGAAATATTCATGTTTTAACAAATCTCCCTAGCGAGAATCCTGAAACCCACAAACTGATTGCAAAGTATTGTGTTCAAATGCTTTAAAGTAAGAAATGAATTCTAAAGGAAGACAAAAAGTAGATCAATATAAATTACCAGTATGTGTCTGTGTGTATGTAACTATCTCTATTATTTTAATTGTGATAACTTATCTTTACTAGACTAAGAGTTTTCCGAAACTGTTGCACATTCTGCGATAATTCACGAGCTGAGCTAATTTCGGTCAAGATAGCGTCGGCAGAAAAGTCGACCTTTCGCTTTTTGGACGCCATCTTGGAAAGCTGTGGAAAGGCCTGGGAACAAAAACACGCTATACGCTACTACGCCACTACGCTACTACGGTACTACGGTTCAACCCACTTATTATTTATTATTTTTTATACTACGTAACTATGCGTAGTAGAACAGTAGTTTTAAAAATCTACCTCATAAAACGTGCCTCTCATGATGTATAATGTAATAAAATTAATAGCTCAACATAGACGATTGTGATTTTAAATTATTTAGGAAATCAGTCGATGTACCAGGTGTTATAAGACCCCAAAATTAATTTTAAAAAAAATTGTCTTGTCTTGAGATACAGCCATAAGCAGAGGCTCTCACTTGCATAATTTCTCTAAGTGATGGGTGGGTTTGAAGTTGATGCCATCGATCATAAAAAAAATGAGGTGCAGATCTTAAGGTTAGGCAATGGCCGGTTGGTTTAAGATGTATGTTGTAACAAAAGGTAGAATTTTTTGCACTTTATCATTTTGTTGTTGTACGGTAGTGAAGCCAACATCCATTTAGCAAATTTCAGAGGTTTCTTTTTCAATGAAATTTTTGGGTAGCCTCAAGCTCGGAGGTGTGTTATTCTTAACTTATAAAGTGATTTAACTGTGAGGAGTTTTTTCTCAGTTAGGGCTTCACCTTTTATGAGATCTTTTCAGACTTTTCTGACCTTTTTCTGGAGTCTCATGCTAAATTTTT
This sequence comes from Porites divaricata, assembly GCA_038088405.1. Lineage (NCBI taxonomy): Eukaryota > Metazoa > Cnidaria > Anthozoa > Scleractinia > Poritidae > Porites > Porites divaricata. Next base: position 51,667,249 of record JBBMOI010000001.1, on the reverse strand, counting down.
CAAGGTCCTACTAAGTGCACTGTCATTTGTGAGATTTGGAAGTGCGCTGTGATTGGAGTACCTTTTTAATGCCTTGTTTCAGCAGAAGTTCATGTGACAGGAACGCAAGGCAAAACCATAAGAACACTGCATTGGAGGCTACATGATAGCATCCAGGCTTGAACCCTAGCTCTACAGTTATCCAAATTTTTTAGGTCCTCCACATGGCTCCTCTGCATTGTACCACTGACATGAATTTTTGCCCTAGGTCTTTTAGGATAGTTCATATTAATTGCAATGTATGTTACCATGATATTTCTTAAAAAAAGTAATAGAAAATAAATAAATAAATAAATAGGAATGGCTGCTGAAATTGAAAAATTATTAATGATAAGGGCCGGGTTGTTTGAAGCTGGGTTAAGATAACCCAAGGTTAATGTGAAATTTGAACTCAGTTATTACAGCTTAAAAAGCAAATTCATTTTAATTCTCTTTGCCTACAATTTGATGATTGGATACTCTAAAAAGAATAGAGGAAATTATCCAAATGAGTGCTTTTGATAAAAAAAAAAAAAGAAACCCAGGTTAACCAACTGCCTCGCTTAAGTGGAAGGTGGGTGCCCGGGATACCCAGGGGCCTCCACTGTGGCCAGCCAGCCCCTAGATAGAAAAACTGCCCCCATGGCTGGCAAATCCCCGCAACCCAGCCATGAGCCCCCATTCCAGGCACCCGTCACACTGATGAAACAGTGGAAGGAAGAAAAAGGGGATGGGAGGGGGGGGGGGGAAGACGCTGAAAGACCGCTCCACAAAAAACCACAGTACAAAACGCTCAAAACTCACAGATCCTAGCTGTATACAAAGCTACACAAACCATGTGAGCCTGCACTTATGGGATTGACCGCTGGATCCATGCTAAGCCCGTGGGCTACTTGACCGCTACGCTTGTGGACTGCATGACCGCTTGACTTGTGGACTGCTAAACTTGAGGACCGCTTAACTGCTAAGCTTGTGAACCGCTAAAACCGCTAAACTTGTGAACCGCTAAACCGCTAAACTTGTGAACCGCTAACCGCTAAACTTGAGAACCGCTAGACCGCTAAACTTGAGAACCGCTAGACCGCTAAGCTTGAGAACCGCTAGACCGCTAAACTTGAGAACCGCTTGACGCTAAACTTGAGAACCGCTTTACCGCTAAACTTGTGAACCGCTTGACAGCTAAGCTCGTGGTGGTTAACTTAGTTAAATTGCATTTAACCAAATTTAAAATCTAACCCCAGGTTAGTGCTAACTAGCCTTCAAACAACTGGGCCAGGGTTTATCTTTTCACCATTAGCAGTCCTTTGGCATTGCCAACGAAATTACAGTAATGTGGCTTGACATAAAGGCTGCTTGCTGGTAGGCCACTTGCTATGGCTAAGGCGATGGAAAAAAAAATTCAAGGGAGCGCACCTTTTCAAGCAGTAATAGTGAGCATTCTAATTCAAGGAAATTGTATGGGTCTTATTTTTGGTTTTATTGGACAGTAACTATAACTAAAAAAAAAGTTAACCATTTATTTCAACTTTGTTCCAGATCAGATGCAACATGCAGAGTGCAGCAGGACTTCTTTGGCCAGGATTTTTGGTTTATCTTCAGTTCTGTATGTCCTCTATCTTTTACTTTGTAATCCAGCTCTTGAGTGAACCAGATAAACAAGACTGTTGGTCTGCAACATGCAGAGTGCAGCAGGACTTCTTTGGCCAGGATTTTTGGTTTATCTTCAGTTCTGTATGTCCTCTATCTTTTACTTTGTAATCCAGCTCTTGAGTGAACCAGATAAACAAGACTGTTGGTCAGCTTGTCCAAAGTTTGATTATAAAACTAATCCAGGAAAAAACTGAGTGTGAGAGAGAAATTAGTACCAAATTCATTCATACAGTTATTTCATCATCAAGTGTAAATGGCTGCCAGGGGAACTAGTCTAGAGGTTATAATTTTTCATGTATTTCAACAACAACAAAAACATTAATAATTTTGACAGAAAGAAAATTCCTTGCTGGAAAGCAAATAAACTAAAACAACTTTTTAATATTTGCACCACTTTTATTTGGTAGCTTTATGGAAATTATCCTGATCCTTAAATTGTTCTTAAACCCAGTTGATCATCAAAATTTTCATTTGTAATGGAGTTCAACATAATGGCCATGAATTGTGGGTATAAAAAATTAAGTACATTATTTTGCAAACAGACTGTTAGCAATCAAGCAACTGAAAAACAATGAACATAATTAAATTACGTTCATAATTTCAAAGGTATCAACAGAGTCAAAATTCTCCAATCAGTGATGACTTGGTTTCAAAAACTGATGATTGATCAAGACTGGACCAAACAAATTTCAAAAAAAATATATATATATAATAATTTTCTTGTGTATACTAGGAATCTTTTGGAAGCATTCAGAAATTCGTCTGAAATTATAAACATTATTTTTACAACATGTATTATGTCCCCTAGAGCTGGGGAACAAGTCATGGTTACAGAAAACAGCCACAAGTGTATCAGCACTGATTTGGTCTCACTCAAGAATATTGACTATAATCAATATCTGCAGGTGTGAACTTAGGCTCCCTAGCTAACCACTATTAGTTTTCTCCTGGATTAGTGTAAACTTACTTTGTTCAGCTGTTTCACAGTGATGTTTTTTTAATATATCAAAAGCCAAGTTCTGCTAAGATTTAGATTATTACCAGTTAGTACAGACATGTATGAATCTACCTTCAAGATTCCTACTGAGTTACGTGTATTGTGTAAGATCAATAGACTCAGACTTTGTGCACATGACAGCTAGAATATCTGACTAAAAAATACAAGTGCAAACTCACACATGTAAGTGTAAGACTAAGTGGCTTAATATGGAGAACTGATCATCTGACTGCGTAAGTGTGGTTGACTGACCACCTTCGTTGCTCTGCTAGACTGGCTTTGAGTGACCCACAGTGATTGACTGACTGACTCAATAGCTGACAGTTAACCTGACTGACTTACAGTATAAACAAGCCAAGGGAATTACAGCATTTACATGCAAAATACACACAATAACCCTGCATGTAAAATTTGACACTTTCAATAAATCACATGCAGCTTATTAATTATACTTGCAAGATGCATGTATTTATCATGGGAAAATTGCCTCTCTTACATGTACTTTTACATGCAAGCTGCATGTATTTTTTTTAAATGGCAGATCTAAATGAAAATTTTAAAGTGCTGATCGATCAGTTTCTTCACATTTAAATTTCAGTAAGAACTAACACATCTCATTTTAGTTATTACCATGTTTTTCACATTCAAAACGTCTTTATTAATCTATGAAAGAATCTTTTTGTAAGTTAGAACTGAAAAGTTGCAGTCTACTTCATACACTGTAGTCAGCAGTGTACTGCATGTTTTTTTTTAAGTTTGCGTGACCAATAATATTTATGTCTGTTCAGCTGAATCAAATCAAGGGAAATTTTTAGTGAACTGATTTAGTGACTCAGTGGTGGGTGACTAACAGACTTAATGTTAAGAGCTGTGCATCTGCTGTTTGTTTGACTTTTTGCTGGAGTGACGGTGATTCGGGAATCGATTGACTGAGTGGCATTCTATCTGACAGACTGACCCTGTAGCTGTTTGTCAGAGTCACTTAAAATGACCCAGCATTCAGTGGCTTTTTGTCTGACTGACTAAAATAAAAAAAATTAATATTTAATAACTCAGCGTTCGAGGGACTGACTCAGTAGTGGTTTGACAGACTGAGTTAATGACTCAGCAGTTGACTGACTGACTCACTTTCTGTTTGTCTAAATGGCTTAATGACTCAGCAGTTAAGTACCTGTCTTGAGTTAGCAGCTGTCTGAGTGAATGACTTAACTTTTTCTCTGACTGACTTGATATTTCAGTGGTTGAGTGACTGTTTTTAGTAGCTGTTTACCTGACTGACCTAATGATTTAGCAGGTCACTGCCTGACTCATGAGTAGCTGTTTGTGTGGCTGACTTAACTATACTCACTGGTGGTGGCAGCAGTGGTTGCTTTTTTTTTTCACTGACTCATTGACTTGGTGTTACAGTGAGTCAGAGCTCTAGTGTTGCACGACTGACCTAATGACTCAGCAGTTGATTAACTGACTTAGTCTATAGCTGTTTGTCTAACGAACATTTTTGACCCAGCAGTTAAGTGACTGTCTTAGCTATTTTACCTCACTGACTTGATGACTCTGCAGTTCAGTACTTTTTTGTCTGTCTGACTTAAAAACTAAGCAGTGGAGTGACTGACTCAGTACCTGTGACTGTTTGTCTAAATGACCATACTGAATGAATCAGAAGCTGCTTGTCTGACTGATTAGTAGCTAAACTGACATGGTATCTCAGCATTTTGGGTGACTGAGTCAAAAGCTATTTGCCCGATTGACTATACAGTGTAAATGGATCAACAGTTCAGTAAATTTTCATCTGACTGACTTTAATGACAAGTGGTTGACTGACTGTTTTTATAGTACTGTAGCTATCTGTTAGACTGCCTTAATTCAGCTGTTCAGAAGCTATGTCAATTGTCTTGACAACACAGAAGTTGAGTGACTGACCCAGCCACTGTTAACTGAATAATAGACTGAATGACTCCATAGCTGACTTAATGACTCTGCATTTGAGAAACTGACTCAGTAACTTTTTTTCTGATGGACCTAATGACATAACAGCTCACTGACTAACTCAGAGGCTGTTTGTCCGACTGACTTAATGACTCAGCAGTTGAGTTAAAGTCTTAAGCTATTCATGCATTTATCTGACTGTTGTAAGTGGCTGAACACAGTTTGATAGGTTGTGGATTGTTGCCATTCATTGGGGTGGTATAAATCTCAAACTTGACATAGAAAAAAATTAATAATATAATAGGCCATTTGCACTGAGAGGTCATGTGACATCGTTTTTATGAAAATGAAAGTTATATGATTTTGCCTTCGAAAAACGATTAGTGGGTCATATCTTAAACAAAATAATGGTGATTTGGTTTTTCAAACCCGCACCATTTTCTTAAAATGAATAAGTTTGTAAATGGTCACGTGACCAAAATGTGATTTTTGAAATTATGAATTACCTCTCTCTGAACACAGATTTTGCACTCAAACTTCAAGGAAAATGTTGAAAAGATGATGTGATAACATTTACAGCACATCTGAGCGTACCCCAGTAAAAATAAACGCGTGATCACGGGTAAAAACTTTTTACGCGTGATCACGCCGTGATGAGCGTGTGATCACAAAAAATATTGAGATCAGAAATTACAGAAATTGAAGGCGTGATCACAGACCGTGATCACACCGTGATCACGACGTGATCACGGGCACGAGAGTTATGATCACGCCTTAACGCCTCTTGGAATGAGCACGTTACTTTCACGCTAGGAGTGCCCCTAATAACGCGAGTTAAAAAATAGACAAAATATTAGACATCATCAAATCTCTACTATATTTAGTTAATAATAAACGATTCTCTAACTTACAATAATATTTTTTAGTTTCATGTAATGGTATATGATATGCTAGCTTTAACGGTTATAACAGTTTAAATGACATAAAGAAATGCGATAATATTAGCGCTTATATTAGTGTTTAATTCTGGTTGAATTCGTATTTGTTACTCAACGCCGTCGTTTTTAAACCACACCCCTTCAACAGTCATGACTATTATTGTAAAACTTTCTAAGTTCATATCTCAGAACAGCGTTTTTAATTACAGTTCAGTACTTCAACAGTTCAATCCTAATGGTTTTCTCTTATCCCTGCCCAAAGAGTACACCTGTTGTTGCGCACCATTCTGCACTTTTCATCGATCGCTTTTTTAACTGTAGGCCAGTTGACTTCATTGGGGAACATCCTTTCTGTGTGCTCTCTTACTGCAGCTAGTCGGTTTGGGTCTAACTGGTGAAGTTTCTCTCCTTTACCCTCAACACTCCCTTCTTTTGCCTCTTCACGCCGAAACACTAATTCAAACAATTTAAGGGCAAACAGTTTGGGGCTGCTCCTGGAAAGAAGATCAACTTTCTTTTTGGAGAGATATATTCCCCTGCTTGCGGAGCCAACCAGTATAGTGACATCAGAATCGTCAACTTTTTTTTCAGTGCTCTTCTGGATGGAAATAACGTTTTCATTTTTCTTGGCTAGAGGCGTTGAAGAGGCGACTGGCGTTGGCGTTGGCGTTGGCGTTGGCGTTGGCGGTGGCGTTGCGGCTGGTGGAGTGGCTTGAGTGGCACGATATTCTTCCGCTTTTTTCCGCCCGGTTGCAAGGTCCTCACGGCTAACGTCGTTATCATCCAAGGCCTTGTAGAACTTTTTTTGACACAATTTACATTTCACAAATTTCGTAACAGTATCACTCAGATGTTGTAGTTGGGCAGAAACTACAGACATCTGCTTTAGAAGGTTATCGACCTTTATTTCAAATTCTCCATGACCGGTTGCCTCTATAAAAAAGAAACACAGAATCATGTGTTTTAAAAGGTTTTGAGATTTTCCCATATAAGAGTAAAGAATAAACATGCCAATACTTATACAAGAGAGAATGAGCTAAGAAAGCGAATCCCTGTGCCCCATGATAGCTCATTCTCTCTTGACTTATATTAAATAAGAATTATTTTTATTTCATTTCAGTTTTGGTGGGTGAAGCATGATGTTTGGTACCAAACGTACCAAACTGCAAACCTTATTTATTCCGATTTTGCTTACTTGATATAATTCCTATAATCCTTAAATCAATTAAGAAGAAATAGAAGAAGAATCAAAATCTTTTATTCACTGTAAATTGAAATATTTTTAAGTTAAAATGCAAAACGGTTGAAAACAACAGTTTTTTGCCGTTCTACGTCATGCTAATAACCTCTCAATTATCTCGTCTATGATTACGTGACTAAACGTATCTGAATGATCTTTTCAATAACGTTAAACTAAACAATCGCTAAGGGTGTAATGTTGATCTTACGTTGAGACGCTGAATTATTGATCCTATCAGAGCCCGGCCTATAATCTTTCTACAGTGCATTCATAAGTCATTGAAATGACAAATCTCCAGAATGAGCCCTGTTATTTAAAATGTCTTTTCTCCTTCGCCACAAGTTGTAGGAGTTAAGGTTTAATGTTGGATCAGTGATTTTCAACATAAAAAAACGTCCCAGTTACATTAATCATGTTTATTTTGAAAAAAATAGTCACCGGTAGGAAACTTGAGACTTGAAGTAATTACGTCTATGCAAAGAATTTTCTATTAGGTATAAGTATAAAATACGAATTCTTTCTAGTTTTGTACCGGGGCTATCAAAGGAGTGGTTATATTTTACGTACTCAGTACCAGAAGCCTTCGGTTCAAATATCAGCACAAGTAATGTTCACGCGTCAGTGCCGCCAGCTATTTATTTTTGACACGAAATTATATTCACAGACTGTCAGTCCGCCGCACGGAAAAGAATAAGTGCGTGATCGAAGCGTCTCTTTACCATTGAGTCATGAAGTTGTTTTGGATTTCTCAATGTATCTGCCTGCATAACATCCGAACGGTAAGCCAATTTAAACAGTTCACTAGAGTTAGACGGAACGTATGTATGCCGCAGTTGCAGCTCCTAGGCCGGACTCACAAAGTTTAATGTACACATAAAATGGCTATATGCCCAAGCAAATTACATTTCATCAATTTATTTTTAAAATCCTGTTGCGGACTTTGTTTTACGATTACTCGTATACTGGTAGCCTACTTAGTACGATGCATGGGGTCAGCTAAGCTTAGCTTTTCTGAAAACCACGCCCAAACCACGTCAACTGTTTACGACTTAAGTCCGTGACTTGCATTGTTGCCAGCAAATGTGTGAACGAAGGTTCACTGGTTTATGTATCTGCGTAATAAAATTTCTAAACCTGGCTCTTGACAACAAGAAATGGTGATAATTTACACTTAAAATTTACTTGACTTATTTCGTTTTGCCGATTAAGCTTGGATTCATCTTTTAAAACGAGAAATGCGTTTGCTTTATCTTGAAAAGGTTTTTTTAGAATTTTAGCATGAAGACTTGGCCTTCAATTAATGTAAACACCTACGATAACAAATCGTTGCTTGTATTTTCCCAAAGAAAGAAGAAAAAGTGTTTGAATAATATACCGATTTACAAAAAGCGGGAGTTGGAAGTTACAGGAAAAGAACAGAGAATTTATGTCAAGTTTGACAACCTGATATTTGCTCACTTACTTTATAGTAAAAGTGACAGCATTTGCAGGTATCCTTATTTTAGCGCAATTAAAGAGCTTGGCGGTTCAAAACGTCTTTCAAACAAACAAATAACCGAAGAAACAAACATAAAAACCCTACAAAAAAAGTAATACAATAAGAACCAGTAGACACTTACCTTGTGTTTTAGGTGAATATAGGTCAATGTCATTGTCTCCAGAGCCTACTTGCTCGACATCATCAGCCAGGTTAACTGAACTGTCTGAAATGTCTGTTGAGCTAGCGCTGAACTCAGGAGTTGTATCTGCAACTTAAGGCAAATGATTCCTTTGTTATTTATGTTCAAAATTCCTATCTTTGATGATTCACATACTGTCCAAATTTTATCATATTAACACTCACTCCCTGAATTGCCTGTAATTGCAAACCATTTTTTACAAGGATCAATGACCAAAAAACGAGTAATTATTTTATGCTTTATGCACTCAAATTTCGAAGGTTCCACAGACTCACCGCTTGAAAAATCTGTCCTTTCAAAGATGGCCACCAAGTCATCAGTCGTCCAGCACTGGCAAATCTTTTCCTGCTCCTCCATTGACCACTCTTTCCCCTTCAAAATCAGGAGCTGATTGCTGGGCGATATTCTGGTAGTCTGAGAAATTTTGCGTTTCAATCCCTCGAATGTCGTTTCTGGCGATACAGAAATTGATATATCTGCCGGTTCATCGCTGTTGTCCCAGTGTAGGAGCAGCTTCATCCCTTTCTGCATCAATTTGTCAATGTCGTTCGACTGGGTCTCGGCAGTTTCACATCTCGCTTTTTTTTGTGATGAGTTGATCTTCTCTTCCTGTGATCTTTGCTGCTTTAGAGAATCCTCCCTTGGTGGCTTCTTAGTTTTTGAGTTTTGGCGGGAAAAACCGTTAATCTTTAGCTTCTCGCTTTTTGAGAGCGCTTCTTTGGTCCACTTCTTCATAACTGCTTTCCTTTCCGTTTCAGGATCAAAAGGTTCCGAGTCCTCGTCGCTTTCGTTAATACAAGTGTTGAATGGGGTCTCCGCTGCTTTCTTTGCCTTCTTGGTCGGTGGTTTTCCAGAGGTTGAGCACTCGGCGAGACCTTCAAACTCATAATCGTCGAGTTTTGCTGGTTTCTTGCGGCTCCTTACTCCCCCTTTGTTGCTAATGTCCGCCTGCTCTCTGTTTTTCTTTAGAAGGTCAAGGAAATCACTACATTCCTTCTTCGTACCTTGCTTGAGGCATGTTGCTTCATAGTATACCTCCATAATGCTACCCACAACTTCATCAACAACACTCCACAGAACTTGAGTGGTTCCATTTTCCTTTTTAACTTTGTTTGCTGGCACAAGATATGGCCCTCTACATTTCTCATCTTCTGACGGAAATTCTACTACGTAAAACTGAGTAGCCATCGAGCTTTCACTAAGCACAAGACAATATCGAAGGGTGGTGAAGAGTTAATGCAACTGACCGTTGACCAAAAAAGATTACAAATCTCCCGCTTATGTGATTCAATTGACCTCTC
>JBBMOI010000001.1:51547500-51655000 GCA_038088405.1 Porites divaricata | reverse complement strand
GCCAACTTCTATCGATTAAGCCGCCAGACATTGTCGGAAGATTGCCCAGATCATTAGAAGATCTGAAACACTGGAAAGCCACAGAACTGAAGAACTGGCTATTGCACTATTCGGTGGCAGTTTTAAGAAACAAATTAAATGCACTGTATGCTTTTCACTGGTCTTTGCTTGTAGGCGCAATAGGAATTTTGTGTTCCGACTCAATATCCCCCGAAGATCTGAGACATGCTGATAGTATGCTTCAGGATTTTGTTCTTTTAATGGGAATATTATATGGGCCGACGCAATGTACAATGAATATCCACCTTTTGCAACACCTTGCTTATTACGTGTCACGAAGAGGACCTCTCTGGGCTTATAGCTGCTTTGCTTTTGAAAGTATGAACGCCTTCATTAAACCTCTTGTACATGGAACTCATCATGCTATGGAGCAAATCGGCTGTGCGATTGGACTATGTTTTGGCTTGGCTAATTACACCAAAACTGTGCTTCAAAAAAGTGATATTTCTAGAAACAGCAAGCTTTTGTTGCAAAGTCTGTCTGGCTATGCAAGAAGTAGTAGAACTTTTGCCAGAGTAAACGGGGGCTTCTTATGCGGCAAGGATGCAAGTCTAGTGGATGACAACATACGGACTTTGGTGAGACTTTATGTCATGACAAATAACTTGCCAGTAGACTATGAAATTGAACCTTATCGTAGATTTGAAAGCAATGACGGTCAGAAATTTTATTCCCTGAGTGCAAAAACCCGCAAGACGAATTCGACTGTAGTTGAATATACCGATAAAAACGGCACTGTTTATTATGGAAGGGCAAAACTCTTTTTAAAGCTAAATGAAAGAGGAATTTGTATATGTAATGCATTAGAGGAAAGCTCTGAACAACTATCCTTTAATGCGCGTGACTGTGATGAAAATGTACAATCTTTGATTGTCAGCGAGCAAGATAAAAATAGTGTTCGTGACGTCTTAGAAAAATATCACGACAAATGCTTTGTTCAACATCATGTTTACATTAAGCCGCGCTTTGCAAGAACTCTCGTAATATCTGTGGAGCAAATCAGACGCAAGTGCGTGTTTATTGATATTTTAACAAATGTTTGGATTATCTCTCGTTTCCCGAATGTAATTGAACATAACTAAACCAGTACTAAATAAGTCATTAGCAAAGACCGTCGACATTTTAGAATTGTGGAATGTAAATGTTCGTTGCGATCGATTGATCATGAAATGATCAAATAACTAAAATAAATGTATCAAGTTATTTTTAAAGGTGCAGAATGAAATTGAGTTAAAAACAATTCAGTCGTATTATTTATTATAATTTAGAAGTTTTTTTCAAGCCTGATAAACTTATTAGTTTTGCAGTAACAAGCCTACTCCACCAGAAACTCTGCATTCATTATCTCCGGGTAATTTGGTTTGCGTTATCGCTTCATCAGTGTTTTTTTTAGACAGATCGATTGGCCCTAAGTATTAGGAGCCTCCTGAGGAAAAACAAGGGAGTAGACTGGCTGATGTCTGTAGTTACGTTCAGTGATTACAATGTATGTGCAATGAGTTCGGTTAAAAAATGAAGTCGTCGTGCGTATTAGCGGCTGGGGTCACAAGACAGTATAAATTGAAATCGTCTCCGAAGATGAAAGCTAATGCTTAATTCGTAGAATTTTGTGGGTTTTTCTGAGGGTTTTGGTTCTCATAGCAGTTTTGTCCCCTTTACCGATGTGGACAATTCTAAGACATAACATTTTTGGTAATAGCGATCACGGCGTGATGACAGTCTTAGGCGTGATCACGGGTGTGATCACTCTCATCACGCCTTCTCATAGCCGTGATCATGGTGAAAGGAGTGATCACACCCGTGATCACGGGCGTGATTTGTGATCACACCGTGATCACAAAATATTTTTACTGGGGTAACTATGAAACGTTGAACAAGATATAAGCAAGAAGTAATTTTGGCCGCCATGTTGGAGGGCAAGAGCATGCCCTCCAACATGGCGGCCAATACAAACCATACCACTTTGCTGAAAAATCAAAGTGCCATAAAATATCTCCCTTAAATGCGTTTCCTCTCAAATTTCGGGTGTAAGATAATTTTTGTGTGCTCTAACAATTTTTGGCATCAGCAAGATTCCAACTCATTGTTTAAAGGAAGCATTGGTCACGTGACCTCTTAGTGCAAGTGGCCTATTGTATGACATAACATTCATTAGTTTAATGGTAAGATCTCAATCATTGCCATGGCAACATGGTCATTTTTTCTTAAATTAACTCTACCAAGTTGAACAACAGTAAATTTTGTTTGGCAAATGATGAAGCTGACCCTGAGAATTATCAATCGAGTGAACTGAAATCGAAGTTGCCAAAGCAAAACGTTCAACAGAGCTGGCTATAGAGAAGTAAAAGTGGCTGAGGCTCGATCCACCAAGGGGTACACTGTATGTTCTGTTCGCTTTGCCAAAAGTCAAATCTCAAATCAATCATTCTCAAAATGAATAAACTCTAGATAACAACTGTGACTGTTCAATTCACTCTTGAACAATGCATTTGTTGGTAACATAACACCCTGTACACTTGAATAAAAAAATATAGCTAGTGAGCCCTTCAAAAAAACAGAATTTCCCTCTGAAAATGTTGACAGGGCCACATTGCTCCTCTAGCTGGAAATCCTAGATCAGACAGCTGATCAGACAAATTTACAGTACTGAGTCAGTCACTTAGTCATTATAAGACTACTGAATCAATCATTGAACTGATGAGTCATTAAGAAAGTCAGTCAGCTGGTGAGCCAGTCACTGAACCATTGACTTATAAAGTTAGTCAAACAGCTAATGGGTCATTCGATCTCCTGCTGATTCATTGAGTCATTCAGAGCTCTAATCAGCTATTGACTTACAGTTTAGTTATTAAGGTAATTCCCTTGAAGGTGATGCGAGTGAAAGTGATTTTTTTTCAAACTTGGCACATTTGACAGCCATATAATTATACATTTTGAAAAACTGCAAAAATGTTACAAACTTGAACAACCATCAAAAATTATTCTTATCTGTATCATGCAGCAAAAACTATGAATCTTAGTAAAACCTAAAGCCCATTTGTTTGTGGGCTATGATTTTTCAGTAAAGTGACTTCAATTACCCAATCTTGCAAAAAAATGCTAGAAAAAGGGACATTTATCACATCGTTAATAAAACCATTTGGACTACAACTGTTATAGTGCCTTTGCTCCCTCTCTTTAGATGACTGGAGATGTTGCAATATGATGTGTAGTTAGTGATGCATTCTGCACAACAATAGTATTACCTTCACTGTCAATACTATAGTTGTAGACAGTAAGACAAACAGCTACAAGGACAAACACTCGAATGCTGCGTCATCATGTCAGTCAGTCAAACAGTTATAATTATTACTGAGTTGTTCAGCAAACTGCTGAGTTGTTATGGTGGCTGGAGACAGTTTTTATTTAAATGCTTTATCCCTCTTTACTGGTCATGTTAACATCTTGCAGATATGCAGCCAATGAGCTTTTAAAGAAAGAGTTGCAAGGAAAAGCTGCGAAAAGTGCCCAGAAATTGTCGGTAGAAATTTACTCTGTTTTTGTCACCATTGACATCCCATGATCTCAGCACATGCCTAAGAGTTGAGCATACATACTAAGGGAGCAATGCGAGAGCCCTTGTTTTGCTGACTTTCATAGGAAACGTAAACAAACAAAAATATCTTAGAATCTACTCATGAAAATTTGACAAAATTTGGCAGTTCCAAATATTATTTTTGTTAAATGAAAGTCTTAAAATTAAGGTAAATAAAGAAATTTTGTAACAAAATCAAGTTTCTCATGAATGGTATTTTCTTAAAAATTTCAAAGACAGTTAAAATTATTTGTTGTTTTTGTTCTTTTTAACATCAAATTGAACGGGACAGTTAGTTTGAATTTAATTATCATAGTGCACGTTAAAATTAAGGTAAATAAAGAAATTTTGTGACAAAATCAAGTTTCTCATGAATGGTATTTTCTTAAAAATTTCAAAGACAGTTAAAATTATTTGTTGTTTTTGTTCTTTTTAACATCAAATTGAACGGGACAGTTAGTTTGAATTTAATTATCATAGTGCACGCTAAAATCTCAAAGCAGTATGGGTCAACTTTTATGCAACTTTTTTTAAACCTATTCACAAACCTATTAACAAGTTATATTGAGATGGAGAACTAGTTCTGTAGTGAAAATAATTATTTATTTGAACAGAACTAAAGTCTTTGCAAAAAGAATGAATTGCTCACACCATGTAGCATGTGCCGATGACAACATTAAGGTCATTCACTCACAATCTAGCCTATCAAAAAATTTTTGATGTTCTTGCTTGGCCAGATTTTGCTTTGAGCTTCGTCAAAAACAGATCTGGGTACGAGATTATCTCTGGTTGCCTTGTTTGCTATCTATGTGACTGACTTAGTGACGGACTGCCTCAACACCTGAATAAAATGTTCACTGAGTTTCTGTCTCTCTGACTGCCTTGTTTGCTGTTGATGTGACTTACTTAGTGGAGGACTGATGCAAAGCCTGGGTGAGTGGTTGACTAAGTTAGTGACTCTCTTGTTGCCTCGTTTGCTGTGTATGTGACTGACTTAGTGGTAGACTTACTCAATTCCTGACTGAATGGTTGACTGGGTAAGTGACTCTCTGACTGCCTTGTTTGCTGTTGTTTGCTGTTCATGTGACTTACTTAGTGGTGACTGACTCAGAGCCTGACTGAGTGGTTGACTGAGTTAGTGACTTGCTGACTTAATCTTGTGCCTAGAGCCCTTATTGACAAAGCCGAAGGCGAGATCCTGGTCAAATCCGATTTTTTTCACCTGATTGCCAGTCAGGAATGTGCAGGCAATGAAAGAGTGCATGCTCGAAATAAACCCTTAATCTTGACATGTTAAGCAACGAATTTGATAAAGCTGTGAAGTTTTTTCTAACAGAGCCTGGTTATACGCACATCTTAAGCATGAACAAGCTAATTAATTTTTTTTTTTGTTCTTTTTGACATGAAATTGAACATTACAGTTAGTTTGAATTTAATTATTATAGCGCACGCTAAAACCTTAAAGCAGTATGGGTCAACTTCTATGCCAATTTTTTTTAACCCCATTCAAAGACTTATTGTCACCACGAGAGAGTCTTAAAAGTCGTAAAAGATAAGATAAAAATGGTTTTTACAAGTTATATTGACACGGAAAACTACTTCTGTAGTGAAAATATGTGTTTGAACAAAACTATACATATAGCACGCGCAGGTGACAACACTCAGGTCATTCGCTCACAATCTAGCCAATCCAAGAAAATTCAATTTTCTTGCTTTGCCAGATCTGCTTTTGGCTTCATCAAAAAGAGACCTGGGTATGAGGTTATCGCTAGCTGCCTTTTTTGCTGTTGATGTGACTGACTTAGTGGTGGACTGACTGAATGCCTGACTGAGTGGTTGACTAAGTTAGTGACTCTCTGACTGCCTTGTTTGCGGTCTATGTAATTGAGTTAGTGGTGGACTGACTCAATGTGTGACTGAGTGGTTGACTCAGTTAATGACTCTCTGGTCAACTTGTTTGCTGTCTATGTGACTTAGTGTTGGACTGACTCAATGCGTGACTGAGTGGTTGACTCAGTTAATGACTCTCTGGTCAACTTGTTTGCTGTCTATGTGACTTAGTATTGGACTGACTCAATGCATGACTGAGTGGTTGACAGAGTTAATGACTCTCTGGCCAACTTGTTTGCTGTCTGTAATAGACTTAATGTTCGACTGATTAAATGCATGAATGAGTGGTTGACTGAGTTAGTGACTCTGTGACTGCCTTGTTTGCTGTCTATGTGACTGAGTTAGTATTGGACTGACTCAGTGCCTGAATGTATGGTTACCTGAGTTAGTGACTGTTTTGCCACAATGTTTTGCTGTCTATGTGACTGACCTAGTGGTGGAGCAGCCCAATAGCTGCAATCGGCAACAGAATTAGTTGAGACACTTCATGACTCTCTACAGTAGGTGCCTTGTTTGCTGTTGATGTGACTGACTTAGTGGTGGACTGATGCAAAGACTCACTGAATGGTTGACTGAGTAAGTGACTCTCTACAGTAGGTGCCTTGTTTGCTGTTGATGTGACTGACTTAGTGGTAGACTGATGCAAAGACTGACTGAATGGTTGACTGAGTTAGTGACTCTCTGACTTAATTTCATACCTAGATCTCTTATTGACAAAACCAAGGGCGAGATCCGTTCAAATCTCATTTTTTTCACGTGATTGCCGGTCAGAAATGTGACAGGCAATGAAGGACGTCATGCTCAAAATAAGTCATCAATTTTGACGTGTTAAACAACAAATTTGATAAAGCCGTGAAGTTTTTCCTAACAGAGTTTGGTTATAATTTTATGCACATCTTAAACTTGTATGAACAAACTAATTTTTTGTTGTTTTTGTTCTTTTTAACATTAAATTGAACAGGACTTTTAGTTTGAATTTAATTATCATAACGCACTCTAAAACCTCAAAGCAGTATGGATCAACTTCTACAATGTATGCATTTTTTTTTCACCCTATTCAAAAGTCTTTATTGATACCGTGAGGGAGTTTTAAAAGGTCTTAATTTAAAAAGATAAGATAAGAATGGTTTTACAAGTTATATTGAGATGGAAAACTACTCCTTTAGTAAAAATATGTATTTGAACAGAACTAAAGTCTTTGCAAAAAGAGTGAATTGCTCACGCAACATTAATTGTATTCGCTCACAATCTAGCCAATCAAAAAAATTTTAATTTTCTTACTTGGCCAGATCTCGCTTTGGCTTCGTCAAAAAGAGATCGGGTACAAAATTTTCTCTGGTTGCCTCGTTTGCTCTCTATGTGACTGACTTAGTAGTGGACTGACTCAATGCCTGACTGAGTGGTTGACTAAGTTAGTGACTCTCTGACTGCCTTGTTTACTGTTGATGTGACTGACATAGTGGTGGACTTACTCAATGCCTGACCGAGTGGTTGACTAAATTAGTGACTCTCTGGCCGCCTTGTTTACTGTCTATATGACTGACTTACTGTTGGAATGACTCAATGCCTGACTAGGTGGTTGACTGAGTTAGTGACTTTCTGGCTGCCTTGTTTGCTGTTGATGTGACTGACTCAGTGGTGGACTAATTACAGTCAACTCCCTTTATAGCGGACACCGTAGGGACCTTGAGTTAGTGTCCTCATTAGTGAGATTCCATAATGGTGGGAGTTTATTTTGGTTAAACATCTGTATTTTTTTTTGCTTGGAATTTAGCTGCTGTCCTTATTATCGAGGTGTCCGTTATAGCGGGGTGTCTGCAAGGAGAGAGGTGACTGCCAGATGTCAGATGGTCTCTCCGTTTGACTGACGCAATAACTAGCTCAATGTGTTAGTGATTGTTTTGCTGAATTGCTCACTCAGTTGCTACATTTACTGGCTAATTGATGTCTGACAAAATCATTAGTTAACATGATTCATCAGTTGATTGGCTGACTGACTGACAGACTGACTGGGGAGAGGACTGCTTTTAAGACTTAAAAGTCATTTTATTTGCTTATTAACTAGCCCGTTGAAAAAAAAATTACTTATTGTTTATTTGAATTACTGATTACCCGTTGTTTTTTTTATTTGACTGAATGAAATCAGCTGGCTTATAATATACATAGCCAAGTAATTCCACACACACAAAAAATGCAAACAAACAAATAATGAACTTACATGTACAGTAGCTTATTTGATTTATTGAAAATATATTACTTTGGTATCTTTGGTAGATTGCATATCTGTACTAAATGTTGTATCCATTAATTTATTTTTTTTCTGTGAACTTGTTGGGTGCCTTTAAACTCTTTCCTTTCTTACCCTCAACTCCTCTGAAACAACAGATTTCCAACTTGAAATTACTATTTGCAAAATGACTGAATAAATTTCATATTAAAATAATAGTGGTATTTCCAGAAAATATCCATACCCCCTCCAAAGAGGGCAACGGAAATTTATTGGCGGGGGGGGGGGGGGGGGGAGTCCTAAAGGCAACAATTTCCGAGGGGTGGGGTGGATCCAGGTCTTTTCAGGAGGCTGCAAGTAAGATCGGTGATATGATAAAAACTAACAGCTGCTCAGTTGAGCAATTAACAGTTACTTTTTTGTTAACCAGTGTTTCGGGTGTGCATTGTGGACGGAAATAATTATTCTTTCTTGGGGGTACTCAACCAAATTGGAAGATCATGGAAAGTCCAAGGGTGGGGTGGTCTAAATTAAAAGTGCCCTCAGTGGGGAGGGGAGGGACTGTACGGATATTTTCTGGAACTACACATGATGATGTATTGCTTCTCGAGCTGGCCGCTAATTATTTCAAACTTTAATCTACAACCAATCAAATACATCAGCCAAATTGATATACCAGCAGAGCTTTTTCACTATGAAATTTTACAGCTTTTCCTAAGACGTTCTTTCATGGGGGAAAACGGCTCAGTTTTCGGTTCGATTTATCTAGAAACTTACTGTCGAAAGAGTAAATTTTCTGATATTACAGACTTTTTGGCGAATAGCATATAAAATTGAAACAAAATTCTTAGTAAGATTCGATTAAAATGAAATGATTTTTCATTACTTCTTTTTGGGTCTCAACTAAAATGTACGCGGAATTTTCAGTATTTCGTGGAGGGAAAGTAGGGAGATTTTGAAAACACGCGCCCAATCTTTTCAGTCCCAAGAAAGACCAACATGTTATTTCCTTTTTCTTTGTCAATAATTTTAAAATTACCAAAGCGAGTCTAATTGATCTTTTTCTCGATCAACTGCCAAATTCTCAGATCTGGTGTTAACAGCAAATGCACAGCATGTAGTGAGGAGAATTTACTTGTCATAACTTGGGACTGGAAGTTCACAGTAACCTAAAGGACTTTAGATTAGCGGTTTGTTCTTCAATAACGATTCAATTTCATAAATACATGTGCAACTTGAAACTGTGATTTACAGCAACTCGTCTCAAACTCTTGGTCTCTTTTCGGCCGTTCTTTTGGGTTTATCACGTAAGATCGTGACATCAGAGAATGACCGCGAAGAAGACCAGACAGGTTTTGCATCTTTTAGAAAACAAGAAAATTTTTTATGTACATGTATTTTGTGGGGTTTACGAATGAGAAACAAGCCGCTTACTGAAGAAGTCTTAGGCTTAAAATTCATTTTCGGTCGTTTTTCAATACTTGGAGGTCAAACAACCACAATGGTGACGGACGCATTGATGGCACAACCAAAAGGCTTCATATGCACGTGCGCTTTAATTTTTATTGTATACTTTTTCGTTTGTTTTTTGCAAAACAACGTGGAATTAAGGTTCAAATTGAAGGTTTTATGGAGAACGCAAACTTTTAGCCATGAAACTCATATTAAAAACCACTCGCTTAAAAAATACCAAACGTTTAAATTTATTATAAGCGCAAAGTTATTTTTTCGCAAGTGCCGTTCTAAACACCGTCGCCCGTAGAGGTTGTTCTGGCTTCATTGTACTTAAAGCAGAACTTGGCTTATTTGAAGGCTCAGACAAACAGTAAAACATTGCGCGCAGTAACTTTGCACTGTGTTTCTACTTCTTTGAAGATTTTTTTCCGCCACAATATTTTACGAATTTTTTTTTCGCCGCAACATTTCAGGCAAAGTTTTTAGGAGTCGAAACACAGTGTAATTTTAAGGCCTGTTTTTACTTGTGGCACCCCACAGGCTTATGTTTAGTGAAGTCATCAACAACTGATGTTTATTAAAAATCAAACTAAAGGTTTGAGACGAAACAAAAATTGTCGAGCGGACGAACTAATCATTACTTTTTTCGTTGTAAGTAATTAACACAATATGAGCTGAGCAAAACAAAACAAACAGGTTTTGGTGTATCTTGTGCTTATGTTGTGGTAATTCTCAGGCCGGAAAAATATAAAGAGTTCGTCAGGTTTCCTATGTTTCTGCTTATGTTGTTGACGTCTTCACTAAACCGACGCTTGTGTTCATGTCGCTAGTGAAAATCGGTCTTTACTGCGCGCAATGTTTCATTGTGTCTAAGCCTTTATATTTACCTGGTTCACTCAAGTGGTTGGATTACGAAGTAAATGGCACAGGTACTGAAGAGAACAGCATTTTATTGAAGAAATAAAACTTGTCTCTGTTGTCCATTTATTTACAATAAAAAAATATTTAAAAAAAAAGTAATCTAGCCTCCCCCGTCCCTGCCGGGCTGCTTCCACTCTGCTCTAAGTCGGTGTTGATTCTTCTGTCCTCATTTGATATTCCAACTTTAAAATCCTGGTCTATTTTACCTGATCCCTTCATTCATGTCAGGGGTAGTTGGACTCTTAGAAAATTCAACCGCTTGTTTCCGAGTGGGGAGGACAGCGTGAAGGAAAGTGAGAGTTTGCTCCTCGTGCCCCCAGGGTCTCATTCAACTTTGTCATAATACCACACCAAAATAATTTGGAATTCAAATTAGCCAAAATAATTTGTAGTGAAAACTAAGATTTGTTTTAATTGAAGGTGCGTGACTGCAAAGTCAATATATCGTGAAAAATATCCAGAGCCGTGGACAAGAAAAAAAAGGGCGCTACAGAGTGAAACTCACTTTCAATGCATCTCCGTCAGAGATGAAGACAGAATTGAACGCAGAATTTAACCAGTCCAACCAAACCTTCATGCCACAAATTCTACCAAAGAGCACAAGTCAATAAAAATCTCTCCTCTGCGAAAGCCCCTGATATTGGATTTCTCCTGTCCTATTTAATGTTTATTGTTTATCCCTAAATTGAAGGAAATTTGGTGGTGAAAAATTTGATAAGGTTTTCGCTTTAGATATTTTGTTAGTTCTAGTTATTCTAGGATGTCGAAATTACCTGAAAGTAATCAAGCGAAACAATTCGAACCAAAATTTACGCGCTACTTATTCAATGCCAGGAAAATTGAGCTTCTAAATGTTTCGTTTAACTTAAAATTGCCTACTCTTATGCTATAAATTTGCAGTCATATGAAATCTGTGCCGCGCAAGGTTTTGAATTAAATTTCGCCAAAGGTTTAAAGCTATTTTTCCGTAAATAATTAAAATTTAATAGATGCTTTTATCGTTTCGCTTCCAGCAGAAAAAATTATTCGAAAAATGTGCGCATCTCAAAAACTGGTTTATTTTTTTAAGAGAAATTAGCGCGAAAGAATTGAAAAGCTCGTAAAATTTCATGCTTACTGAAAAATTTGGATTCGATATTCAGTCTTTATTATGCAATTCCTTGTGATGTTTTCCTGTATGAAAATTTAAATGTTCCCTGGAGATTTCAAAAGCTGTAGTCACGATAATCACGCTAGCCGACTCTAAAGGCATTGCGTGACGATTGTGACAGCAGCTTTCTAAATCAGCGAGGAAACAGCGAGGCAGCTGCATGAAGTAGTTATGGTCATGACTGGAATGGATACCTTAAACCAGACTCCGTTAAAGGACTGGAACTGGCCAAATAGAACTTTGAAGATAAAAATAATGCCCTCAAATATCTATTCCCCCTCGCAGCCGTTTTTCTCTCGTCACGCAACGTGAAAAAAAACGGCTGCGAGGGAGACTGTGAAATATTAGTTTCCAGTCCTAAACCGAAACCCTGATTTTAAAGAACCAATTGAAGTCACTTCCGAGTATGTTTAAGTTAAAACTAAGCGAAATCAATGTTTATGATGCTAGATGTTTATTTAACAATTATTCCTCGAGCCCAAACGGGCTCTGAGTCAATAGCCCATGAGGCTGAAGGCAGAATGGGATATTGCCTCAGAGGCCATGAGGGCGAGAGGAATAATTTCGGATAATCTCAATTAGTAAAATCCAACTAGTGGTCTATTATCAATGCTGCGTTCTGATTGGTTGAGCTACTACTAGGCCATATGTTATAGCCCACTAGTAGCGAAAAGCGCCGGCTTTTTGGCGGCAAAAAAGGATTAAAGTCTAGATTTAAGTAGCTAAATTTTTTTCATTCTCGATATTTTTGTACAACTAGTCGGATTTTACTAATTGAGATTATCCGAAAGTGAAGTATTTAGGTCAAATAAACCTGATTTATCACACAGCCCAAAGAAATGTGTTCCACGCCTCTTACAAATAAGGACGCAAAACAGACTTCGACAGCTGTCCGACTGATCAAGCTAACTTGACAGTGTTATCCTATAATGGTCTAATTTCTAATGTCGCTGTTATCAAAGAAAAAAAAAATCGTAACTTTAACCTAGTTTGCTAATTTTGAAATAATTTGGATTGGAAACTAGGGACACTAAAGCCGAAATCAAACCTATTTAAGAGCGATGTTTTGTTTATAATTATTGTTTAGGCAAAGAAAAAAAACTAATTTTTTATTAATAGGAACTTCTGCAGTTATGGGAACGAAAAATGGAAAATTATAATTAGGACAAAAATAATAGATTTTTGCTTGTGCGATGTTTTGAAAAGCCGGCGCGAGGATTAGGCTTAGAAGAGAAATCCTTAACCAGTTGCCCCGCATTAGAAAGACTCCTAAAGACTATAGCTCATTTGATGCCATTTGTGAAAATCCAGCTTACCCAGACTGGCAAAATTAAGTGCTCAATTCTTTGCGCTCGCCTCCTCCTTCGATACATCTACTACGTGAGCCGCAATGTTAGCACCCCTGTTTTTCATCCTTATCAGTGGAACATTCCCAGATATATTGTTGCAGACAAGCACCTCCCTGGGCCGAATTCTGTTTTAATTCGTTCTTTTTGGAAAAAGGTGTGGTATTATAACAAAATGAATGAACCCTAAGAACATAAGGAGCAAACTCTCACCTTCCTCCACACTGTCCTCCCCGCTTGGGAACAAACGGCCAAATCTTCCAAATGCCCAACTGCTCCCAGCATGAATTACAGGATCAGATAAAACAGACCAGGATTTCTCAGATGGAATATCTCAGAGGACATCAGAAACACACCTTCTCAGAGGCAGAGCTTCCACAGCCCAGCAGGGACGAGGTTGGCTAGATTTAAACATGACTTTTCCCAAGTGATGGGCTCCTAATCTTGTGAGTGTGCCACCTGAGGTCTGAAATTAAATAAGAACCTAACATTTTAAAACTACTGCAAGCTTGTTAGCACCATAAATGATCTAACACAAATACCTGTATTTCTTGGTGTTAGAAGACCAATAAGGAGGAAAAATTCAAGTCCTATTTCCTACGCCCTAAGATGCTGTTATTGTGTGCAAGAAAAAAAAATGACACTATTCACTGAAAAGCTACCAGCAAGCTAATGTTAAAAAGAAAAGCTTGAACAGCCGTAAACAATTGAATACTCTTATGATTTTCATACACCAAGATATACACAAAAGCATCGAAACACAGAACAATTCTATTCAACAGTCTGCTTATATAAAGGTTTAGATTCTACGTTTCCCGAGTATTAGCAGTATGTAATAGGGCTAAACAAGAAAAAAAAAGTTTTTCTTAACGGAATTGATGATGAAACAGTGAAGCAAAAAGCAGACTGTTGATAGCCTTACCAGTAAAATTACGCTAATTAATAAGTATGCTTAATTATGCTTATTACTTATGATTTGCCTATATAACCTTAGACTGTTCACAGTCCCCTATTATTTCGTAATATGGTCAGGATCGAACGTAAATTATGCATGTAGCCTTAAAAAAAACCTAATGGCTTTTTGTTTTTGTGATTTTTTTCTCTCTTTTAACATTTTGCAAGATTTGTTACTTTTGTACGACTTTTCAATATTAAGTAATTTGATTCCAATCACCTTGGTAAAACAATTAATTCAAAAATGGATTTTAAGGTTTCATTTTTTACATGAAATAGAATTTGAATTTGAATTTGAATTTTTTTAGAATAAAAAAAACATTTTTCGCTGAATAGCTCATTGTACTTTCTGGTCTACAAGATAATGATTGTGAGTTGATTCTGATGGAAAATTAAACTTGACTAATGTGCTAACAAGCTTGCTTTACATAATCATATAATCATAAATAAACAAAGGAAGCATTTAGCAAAAAATAAAATTCCCAGGAAATTCGTATTCTAAAAACTAAACCTGCAAAATAGCTTTTATGCGCATTCTGTTTGAAATTATTTAACTGACATTTCATTGCTGTGCAATTTAAATGCTTCCTTTGGTTATAAACAATGTAAACTAATACAGAGCAACAACATGCTACCCACCAGTGCTACTGGCTAATGTACTCGGAAATTCTAAAAAAATCAATCCCATTATTTCTTGTAAATAATCAATTTGTACCAAATAAAATTTAGTATTTTTCTAACCACATTTTGATTGCCCTGAATATAAGAGCCCTGCCACGCCAAGCCTCTCTAATCCTCCTTTGCAATCTGCTAATTCACTTCAGGTTCACTGCAAGGCGAAGCCAACAATGGCTATCACATAAATAGCTCTTACTTATCAATAATGGTTGTCTTTTGCATTCTTTCCCAAGCTTAGAAATCTGGAACTACAACAGCCCCGGTAGCATGATGTTGACTGCGACTATTCTTAATTTCTGTTGACTATTCTTAATTTTTTTTAAAAGAAATAGTCTATCCTAATATACTAATGGTTAATCAAGCATAACGGTTATTGTCTTTCAAGCTTTCTAATGAGCAGTAAGGTTACCAGTTTTAGCAGCATTTTGTTAAAAAAAAATAATAATAATAAAAAATGAAAATTAAAAATAAAAAATTCTTTGTTAAAAAAATTCTGCGTTTGTTCTTGACCAATTAAATAAGAGTTGAACGCTGAATTAAAGTAATGCTGTTTGTGTTAAAAAAGTGGTAATACTACATCAAATCAGCTGCTAAAAATGTTAACCTATCAGAAAAGGTATGCAAGAAACTTTTAGCTACTTTTTTGTCTTGCCCATCAACGATTAAGAGAACTTTTTTCTGCCAGCAATCCCGATTGGTAGGCACACCAAAGAAATCCCAAATTTCAAATCCTACTAAAAATAAAGACATTTTTCTTTTGGAAATAGTTGGAACAAAATGTTAACGTGTCAATCAACATTGGTTTTGCAACACCCTTAGGTATTGTGCATTTTTTGTATTTGGCCTTGATATTCATTTTTGTTTACCAAAACCACGCTAAAAACTTAAGAAATCAAATGTTCATTAAATTGGGGAGAGTGACTTTGTATTCGTATACTTCGAAATAGAGCTATTACGGGCCAATGAGCCCATCTTGACAGCTCGAGTTTTCTTGCGTTGGTCCCGCATGAAAAAGTTTTCTTTTTGGCTATATAATCAATCCTTAACGATCAAGCCTGTTCGTCAAAATGGCTGAATATTGGCCTCGTTATGCCAAAATCCAGCCACCTTGACTTCACGCTTGGTCAATAGGACATACATACTATTATCTTGTCGAAACGAGAACACCCACCAGCGATAAAATGAAATTTATACTTCAACCCTCAATCCTCATGATGTTGTACAAACAAGACAATAGTGGCAAGAAAATCTACTGAAGAAAGCTACACGGTGGTAAATTCACTGAATGAAATAATTTTAAATCAGGAAGATCAAAATTTAGCAATAGAAGGAGAAAACAGCTACCAATTTTGCGGCACCAGCAATGGTTTACCCGTGAAATGACGTCTGAGAAACGAGCGCAGAAATTCCATACTGATGACATGTCACTTCCCACATCTGGGTTGGTGCTTTTGATTGGTTGAAAATTTGCTTCATCCAATCAGAAGCACTATCCAGATCTGGGTAGTGACGCATTATCAGCATGGACTTTCCGTGTTCGTTCCTCAAACGCCATTTCGTGGGGATACCAGAGGGTGGGTCGCGAAATGTTCGCTGTTTTCCCAGGCTAATTTAGCAATCTTGAAAAAACAAAAAAAACAAAACAAAACAAAACACTTACATCGATATTTGCTATATTTGCCATGTCTTGCCATAATCTTTGTTTGTTCAACGGTGGCACACACACAAGAATACATCTTTAAAATACTGAACAACACTTTTTTTGAAAAACTTTTTGCTCAAAATGCTATTGAAAAAGTCACAATTTAGTTTGATGGGGGTTGTGGAACAACAGCTGGGTGAAAAACCTCCCCATACGTCCACTTGCTCCTAGGAGGAAAACCCCGGGCCAGCTGTACCCCGCATCCAGACCTCCCGGGCTGGGTCAGTAATTTTGAGATTATTTTCAGCAATTCAAATGTTAATTTTAAACTGAAAATTTTCCTTGGAAATATTTTGTGTGTACTTTCCTTAGCTGTGAATACTGGAATGATAATACTTAGCATATATCATTAGTATTATGTTAATAGTCAGTTGTGGCTTGACTTGATTGGCTAGAGGTTTATCCCTTTTAACCTTACTGATGTGGTTTTCAAGATAATATTATACTTACTCAAAAAAAAGGATAAAATAAAAAAAATTTTAAATAAATTTTAAAAAATAAGACCTAAAAATGCTTAGATGAATCGTCTCAAACCAAGCCAAAATCAAACCACAATAATGCTGTAGCCTCGTACACAAAAAAAGTAATATTATAATAGCTTAAATTATCTTTAATTTTAATGCTATACAAAAGAGAAGGAATAGCATTACCGAGATCTTGATATTCATTATAAATTAAACTACCGTATGTAACTTAACTATCAACCAGTTACTGGTATAATAATTATTATCATGTTGTATACAAACCATACTGAGAGCTTGGAACCATCGGTCTCCATTGCCTTTTAGTTAGCTCCTTGTTAGTGCCTCCCTATGGTCAGTTTACCACACCACTCCAACAGGTGTTTGCCGCCATCCATTGCCTTGTTGTGACTGTTGTTGCTACACAATAATGCCATTATCCTCTAGTCCATCCTCTGCATCAGTCTGTGCTTGATACCATCCTTGTCCTTGTCGCAGCTTTAACTGCCAGGGTGCGCGTGCTCTTCTATAAGAAAGGCAATAAGTGAGACAATAAGTAAATGAAGAGAGTCAAAGTAAATTAACAAGAAATACGTGCATCCCATATGAAAATGAACCAATGAAAATGAAAAGAGAAATTAGGATTGTATGAACTATGCAACAAATGGACCTTGATATTTTTAATGTTTTGTTTTCCCAATTCACACCAATGGAATTTGCCTTTTGTCTTTTCGTAAATTATGCATACATATACAGCACTTAGATGCAAGTGCATAGGGAGAAAGAAACAGTTCTCTGGGTTACCATCACGTGGGTTGAAATGGGAGAGCAAAACATACAAGCTAAAAAGGTCTTTTAGTATAAGTAGTTTTAATATAAAGAACTGACTGGGCCTTTTTAGTGTAGTTGGGAGTGTGTTAGAAAGGTTGAGTGCAGTTTGAAGATCGATGTTCAGTGTAGGTCAGTATTGTTCAGTATTGTTCGATATTGTACCAGTGTTGTTCCAGTATTGTTAAGAGTTGATGGATGTAACTGAGAGTAGATTGGCATAGTTGTATGTGGAATAATATAACTAAGAACAGTTTGTGTGGTTCACGAAAGTAGTTGGTGTAATTAAACGTGAGTCAAAGGAAATAAGTGTAGTTATGAGTAGTTGCTCTTAGGGTTTAGTATAGCTGAGTGCAGTTTGATTAGTTACATGTACTCAAGAGTACATGAATGTGAATCTAGCTTGGTGTAGTTGGCTGTGGGTTGGTACAAGTGAGTGTAGTTTTAAATACTGGTAGTTCACTTTAAATGGATGTACAGCTGTACTTAAGAGTGAGTGGATGTGAATGGAACTGGCTTGTCGTGGTTAGCTGGTGGTTGGTATACAGTTGAACCTCCATCAAGCTGCCACCTAAGAAGAGGCCACCTTCTAATAACCAAAGTTCCAAAATATTAAGTAGAAGGGAATCAAGCGGCCACCTTTTGGCCATCTCAATCAGAGTTCTCTCATTGTAGTGTCACCTCTATTAAGCGGCCATCTCTATCAAGCAGCCACGACCACCTTTTGCCCATCCCAATGAGAGTTCTCCCATTGTAGTGTCACCTCCATTAAGCGGCCATCAAGGGCTTGATACACTTAGTTTGGCGTTATTTCAAGAATATGATGAAGGAAAATACAGTCCGAGATAGGTGATGACCAATTGTGGACCAGTGACGCTGCTCTCTTTGCATGGAACTCTACTGAGCGGCCAACCTTCACTAAGCGGCCACTTGCTGGTACCCCGAGGGTGGCCAGGTAATGGAGGTTCAACTGTAACTAAGTGTAAGTTTGCTGTAGTTTTAGTTGGATGTAAGTAAGAGTGACTGGATGTCAATGATCCTAGCTTCACAGAGTTGGGTGTAAGATGGTACTGTCAAACCCATTAATACAGACACTGAAGGGGCCATAGACAGTGTCCATATTAACAGGGGGTCTGTATTAAGCAGGTTGAATTTAGAGAAAATGTAAGGGCTTTCTTTCCCCAGGGACAAACCAAACTGTCCGCAACAATGAGGTGTCCATATTAAGCGGGTGTCCGTAAAACAGGGTTTGACTGTATAATTGAGTGCTATTTTAGGTGGATGTGCGTAAGAGCACGGTGTATGCAAATGACTCTAGCTGGCTTTGTTGACTGTGGTTTAGTATAACTATACTTGAGTACAGTTTGTTTGTTTGTTTAGTTAAGTTCGGCATACTTAAGAGTGAGTGGATGTTAAGAACTCTAGGTTGGTGTAATTGAAGGTAAGTTGGTATAATTGAGTGTAATTTATTGTGGTACAGTTTAGTTTGATGTATGTTGTAGTTAATTTTTTATCTTAGTTTATTTTTATTTTTCCTTTGTTTTTGGGTATGGTAATGTATACTAATGGCTTTGAAACAAAGGAAAAATAAACATTACCTGAGATAAAAAATCAACTACAACATGTAGATACAGAGAGTGGATGTAAATGACTCTAGATTGGTATATTTAGCTGTGTGTGGGTATAATAAAAATGAGTGGTGGCAAATGACTCAGACAAGCTTTGCGTAGTTTTCTGTGGGATGGTATTCATGTAGTTCAGTGCAGTCTGTTGTAGTTCAGGTAATTTCGGTGTACTTAAGAGTGAGTGGATGTAAATGAATGTAGCTTGTGAAGTTGGGGGTGGGTTCGGATAGCTGAGTGTGGTTTGTTGTATAACTGAGTTTTGTGTATCTGAGTGTAGTTTATTCTAGTTCAGTTAAGTTGGGTGTTAAGTTTAGCTGGATGTACTTAAGAGTGACTAGATGTGAATTACTCTAGCTTTTATGGGCATAGTTGAAGGTGACATGTAGTTGAGTGTATTTTTTGTAGTTCAGTTTAGATTGGTGAGCTCAAAATGTATATGACAAATTTTAATTGTGTCGTTTTAAATTCTTTTAAATTCTTAAATAATGATTGTGCAAAATAATTATGTATTTAAAATGTTAACTCATCAAATCTTGCAAACCTTATTTTTACGTCTTCAAAACACGCGAAATTTGCTTCCAAAAATGTCCGCCCTTTTTACGCGGCCAAATTGACAGGTATGGTCAAAACGTAGAATGACCTGGAAGAATGTATTAGTAAAAAATTCAGCAACAAGATGATGGTAAATAGAAGGATTGTCGTTGTCGCTGTCTATATGCAGATGACACTCAATTCTATGGCTAGGTCACATACTAAGGAGAGAAGGTGAGAACGATTGCTGTACAGCACCCTGGGGACGAGGTTGAGTATTAGGATGGACTCCTGAAGGTCGGAGTGCAAGAGGAAGACCAAAATCCAGTTGGAGAATGACAGTCGAGAAAGAGTGAAACAAAGCTGGGTGAAGAGCTGAGAAGTAGCCAAAGCGGTTACACAAGACAGAAAGTGTTGGTAAAACAACGTGGAGGCCTTATGCGCCTACTGACGCGATGAGACATGATGATGGTGATGGTGATAATGATGATGATGATGGCACAACCTTAGATCGTCCTCATTAAATCTACTTGCTACACCTTTTTCCACCTTTAAAACAAATGGTGACTGTGCATATAGTGTCTACGCTTCAAAACTATGGAACTCTTTGCCCCTTGAATTAAAAAAAAACCTTTTTTACAGTCGATTTATTTAAGAATCGCATAATTGAATGAAATCTCGCATTCTGATTGGTTAACGAAGCGAGGTATTTAGCGTGGAATTGCGAGTTGAAAACGAGGCTAAGCGATATTGTTTCGCATCTAAGTAACAACTATCGTCAAATTCTAACACAACAACTGCAAAAACGTTTTTCTACAATGTCATTTTAAAATATTTTCAAAACCATTGTTACCTTTTGAAGAGCCAAAAACAAACAAAAGCGTTTTTCAAAGTGAGTCGGAGGTTCTTCCTTGTTTGAAATGAACTACAAATTCTTGGACAGGCATAAAAAACCTCTTTCGCTCGTGACAACGAGAAAGCAAGAACATCCTGTGAATACGGCCAAGAAAATGGCAAGCAAAAGTTCAACCAAACCAGACGGAGAAGCAACAATACACTTATTTACATTTCAAGGTACTTAACTTATATTAACCCATTCGCTCCTGGAGATTTTGCCAAAAAACGTGTTTTGAAGCTAGTCGAGTGGTTTTCTGGTCACTGTCATGCTATAAAGAGCTAAAACTTACCACAAATCCCGTTTACCGGTCGTACTCTTCACGGCCTTCTGATCCAGATGCAAAATATCAGCTTGCGAAGTTTGGGCATGCGCAGAAAGCCAAATTTCTCTCCTCCCCTCATTTCTCGCTTTTCTTGCTCATTTTTTTCCCTTGCTGGGCATTTAGTAGGCTTCATTTGATGGGAAGAGTTTTTAGGAAAGCTTTTAGGATCTTAGGATTAGATGAAAGGAAAGGTAGGTGGGTAATGGAACAAGATTTTGATGGAGATTTACAGGTCAATCTTGCATGGTTTTTTGCCGTTTTCTCCGGTATCCTTGACTGAATTGTGCCCATTCTGGTATGGTTTGAAAGATCTCTTCACTCTGCACAAGTTAACCGTTAAAACTGATGACATCACGAGGGTTAGAAAGGACCTGGATCCGCACGGGCGGTTACGGGCGGTTCAGAGGCGAATGGGTTAATCGCGACGTTAAACTTTCAGTGCTTTCGCTTGGACACTTCATTTCTTTCAGTCTCGAGCAAATGATTTGGAAATTCAGTGAAATACCACTATTTATCCTTGAGATTAGTTTGAAGTTTGTTTAAAAAGTTTGAAAACAAATGTACAAACAAGCACAAGGTACAAATAAAGTCGTCAAGGTTCAAACGCGTACGACTGACCTTGCTTCTTATTCGCTAACGCAATGACAGTTCTGACAGTTGACTTTGAAATGGCTTTCTGGGGCGCGCGCTCAGTATAAAAACACACAACATTATTGCTGTTTTCTTTTTTTTTTGTAATTTTTATTCAATTACCGGTATGCGATTCAAGGAAAATCTATTACCTGACTAGTGAATTCCGCGTTAAATTGCATTAAAAACCGATACCGCACTCATCGCTTCGCGATTCGTGTGATATCGGTTTTCTCGTGCAATTTAACGCGGAATTCTCTCGTCAAGTAATGAATTTTCCTATAGAATAAATCTAAAACGTTTCTTTTTAACCGGAAATTTAGTTAATATCTACTTCTTTTCTTTTCTTTTCTTTTTGGCATTTTTATGTAAACTTTTATCGCCCTTGTTTACTTATTTGATGTTTTATACTTGTTATCTGGATACTTTAGATTTGTGAAGTTATGTAGCTTGGCGTAATTAGCCCTTAGCTGGAATAACTGAGAGTAGTTTATTGTAGTTCAGTTTAGTTGGGTGTACGTAAGAGTATCGTAACTGGATGAAAGCGAATGTAGTCTGGTAGAGTTTGCGCTGTGAGGTAGTATAACTGAGTCTTATTTGTTATTGTCTAGTTTAGTTTGATGAACTTAAGAGTGAGTGGATGTAAATAATGTTGGTTGGCGGAGTTGGTTCAGGTTAGTGCTTAACCCTTTAAGCCCTAAGAGTGATCAGCATCAAATTTCTCCTTGTAATATCAATGCCTTGTAAAACAGAGTGGTTATGAGAATTACGGATATAATCACACAAGATGGACCGATTTGCTTGATATTTTACCAACTGCTCCCCACTACTTCTGCAGGAAATGAATAGGGGCAACAAATGAGAATTCAAATTCAAAACTTAGGGTTTAAAAAATTAAGAAGGAGTGGACGTATAATGGCTAAAACGTGGCGTGATAGGTATTTATTTATTTTTGTTGTACCGGTAGTTCATTGCAGGGACTAGATAACGTACTACAAGATTTGTCAAATTTGAGCCGTGCCTCAGTTCTACTACCAATTTAAGTCATGTTTAGATCTACTTTAGCTACCTCTTGTCCTTGTTGAAGACTGTTTGTGATGCTTTCTTGCCACCCCTTCATCCCTGATCTTGCTTCCTTGCTGCACTAAATGATAATTCCATAATTCCTTTATTCCATGTTGCACAACAGAGATGGGAAGCAGCGAAGGGCGACAGTTGCGTCGCTCTGTAAAAAAAAATAAATAAATACCAACAACATTAGTTAAAGGTAGAAATTTAATTGTATCTTTGCTCAGATTTAAATGGGCGTTGATGTCACATTTGTTATATTAGAGTCACGTTTACGACAAATGGTGGCAAACGCAAACTTGTGCAAAGTAACCAAGTTTTCTCTTTACTCCAAGAATAATGGTCCAGTTTGGCAAAGTTTTCAATCTTTGTTGTGGGTGCATTAATTAACGCTATATAAACAGTAGTCCGTCGGTTTAGTTCATAAAGGTAATTCTGTCTGCTAAGTCATCCTTCAGTTCCTGTTTTCACGGACCACGGTGCACTGTCAACAACTGTTGCAGAAGCTGACAAGTTCCAACACGGAAACTTAAGGGAGCCGTGTGGACATAGCCTAAGATTAGGGCCATTTATACGAGAAAAAATAAGACGCGTCTTACATAAGACGCGTCTTAAATAAGACGCGAACTGGACCATTTATACGAGCATGTCTTATTTAAGACGAAAACAGCTCGTATAAATGGTTCGCGTCTTATTTCTGTTCTTGACTCGTTTTCATGTGAATGTTGCCCGTAGCAACGGCAATCCAAATTTCCCGCCAAAAATTAACGCATGCGTACTATGCGTTCGCGTCTTCTGTAAGACGCGAAGGTCATTTATACAAAGTTTTTCTCGTCTTAGCTAAGACGCGTCTTATCTAAGAACAGGTGTTAAGGGCTGTTCTAAAATAAGACGCGTCTTAGCTAAGTCGCGTCTTATTTTAGACGAAATGTGCCGTTTATACGGAAAGTTCACGTCTTATTTAAGACGCATCTTATGTAAGACGCGTCATATTTTTTCTCGTATAAATGGCCCTATTGTGATTGCGAGCGACTGCAACAGAAGCCCGCAATCTTAATTAATGTACAGGTTGCTATAGGACAATAGGACAATTGCACGATGACGATATTTGACTACAACTACCAGAATTCATTTCGTGTTTGCTTTGTTATTTAAATTTGCCAATTCCGCTGAGGATAAAAGAACAATAGCCTTAATTTACACAAGAAAACAACACACTCAAGGATTCTGGTAGCTGTAGTAAAATGACGTCATCCTGCAATCGTCCTATTACAGTGTGACTACTAAAACCGGGGCCACCTTGATAAAGTTAACCAATCCAATTACAGGAAAATAACAATACATTCCGAGAAAGGTAGTTGTCAGTCATAATTACCACGAAACGAAATAAACAACATGGATCAAATCGACCAATCACAACCTACAGACGCGGTCTTTTCAACCTGCTAAAGAAAGCCAGAGTTTTCTGAGAAGTTCGTAAGAGGGATTGACGGAGGGGAAAAGCGTAAACTTTAGTTGTAATTTCGACTTGAGGTCACATTTTATTTCAGAACGCGGTAATGGTAGCGAAGAAATTGCTGGTAGATGACAAAACATCAGCTAGTGTCAAACAAATAATGTCTCCTCGGTGCCGTATGTAAAGTTTCGAATACACAAACATGACTTTTGAAACATTTTGCTTTCCTGAAAAACGTTTGCGATCATTATTTAAATTGTGTGCTTCGAGTAACTTACTGTTTTTATGAGCTGCTGATTGGCCAACAACCAACTTTCTTGGAATGTACTGTTATATTGCTGTAATGCGGTTGGTCAACTTTGTCTAAGTAACCCCAGGGCACTTTTCATTCAACAAAAATTCCGGTTTGAAATTTCGAAAATTTCACGTGCCCAATGGAACGATACATTGAGGTTGCACAGACCCGACCCAAGCCACCGCGCGTTTGGTTATTGTTCCTTTAAGCAAGATAAAAAGAGCGATATTGGGGACAACAACTCTGTCAAATGGAAAGGGACATTTCGGTCCGACCGACCAAAATGACCAGACCGGTTAAAGTGGCCACCTTCAAAGCTGGTCCCGAATATTCCGATCCATTTGATCTAGCAACTGAAATTTCCGGAATTTTGGGTTGAATGTAAAGCTCTCCGGGTTACAGCAGTATGCACGGAACGTATTTAGCCAGGGCTAAAGGAGAAGCTCTCTTATAGTATCCTCAAAGAAAATATAAAATCGAGTAATACTAAAGACAGGTTAAAAAACAACGAGAACGGTAAAAAACAACAACAATAGATCTAATTAGCAAAACAAAAACAACTTGCACGTGCAGCACACTTTTTTTCCTAATCAGCAAAAACACAACTTTGCACGTGCGGCACACTTTTTTGTACATTTCCTTGCCGTTGTTTTGCACAACTAAAACGTGAAACGTCTGTTAACTTCCTATTTACACGTTTATGGAGTAAATGTCTGTGTTCCTGTTCACTCTGTTTTTTCACTGCCGCTCATTTCACTTTCTCATTTTCTAACCGCCGCTATATAATTTTCATGTTTTTCTTCCAAGGAAATTGGTCTCCGTTGTTATTTATTTCTCGCTCTAGCTCCTTCCCTGTTATCTAAGTTAATGTAGACATTAAAATGACTCGTCTTTGTTGTTGTTTTTTTCTCTCTAAAAGTCCGGGCGGCCATGTGATTTACCGCCGAAACAAGCGAGTTGCTTACCGATTTTGAAAATTAGAAGGATTCTGTTCTAGAAAGGCCCCATCTTTCTTTTACCGCGCGTGAAGATATGAAAGCTGGTGAAAATGTTCAGAAAATCGCTGTCAAAAGTGGCGTCCCTACTGAAAACGACCGATTTTTTTATACTTCCTTATATTCCTTCGGTTAAGGCTTAAAGTGTTGATACGCCATTGCTTTCCAAAAAGCTGTGCCAGAAAGTTAAGATTACAACTTCTGAAAAACAGAAAAACATGTTTTACTAGCCCTACTTGACCAATTTGGGCTCTTTCTCTTCTAATTCTGGGCTATTCAAAGCGCGTTCGCATTCAAATTTGCCACTTCGGTGACTGTGAATAATTAGGGACCTTAAGCAAGGACGACGACGACGGCAGTGAAAACGATGGTAAAAAAATGAATTTGCGTTCTTTCAAACTTAATCGCGTCTGTTTGGACCCGCTCAATATGTCAAAGGCAGGCGACTTTTCCTGGAGTTGAATTCTCAAGGATTTTTATTCAGGCTAAAAAAGATGAAGGGAAATTCGTCGTCGTATGCCCACGTCCTCCAAAAAACGTCAAATTAGGAGGTTTCACGTCGTAGCCGTGCAGTGGACGTCAAAGAAATGTACTAAAAAGCATGATGCACGTGCAGAGCTGTTGTTTTGATCATTAAACCTATTGTTTTTTTGAAGTAGTCGTTGTGATCGTCGTCGTAGTTGCTTAAGCTCCCTATTAATGTACTGGCATTCTACAGGATGCTTTGGCTATTGCTAGTAATATTTGTAAAAAATCAGAGAAAAAGATTTCCAAATGAAGTATTATCTGTAATACTCACCTGACAAGAGAGATCTGCAGCCTGCTGTGTCCAGTGCTTTATTAATCCCTCCAGCTAAACAGGAACCATTTCAGTCCTGTGACTCGTATTCTGATGTACAAAAAAAATGCAACAGTCAGATAAGAATGGAAAACAAAAGGTCTTCTTCGATTATAAAACGCTTTTACGGAAATCACAAGTGCACAAAATTAAATTACCGTAAAATTCCGAAAATAAGCCCTTCTATGTATATGCCCCTCCAAATATAAGCCCCCCAAACAGGTAACGCAAAAAACCCTCCGTTAAATCACCCTCCAAATATAAGCCCCCCGCGGGCTTAACTTGTACTTGGAACATTGCCTTCAAATACAAAGTAAAACAAAGCAAAAACAGTAAATTTACCTCCAACTATAAGGCTAGCCCACTCGATTTTGAAACGCAAATTTGCCTCCGTAGATAAGCCCCTCCGAATAGAAGCCCCTCAAAAAGGGCCTTTGAAAAATATAAGCCCCGGGAATTTTAAGGTAGTTTGATTACAGGCATCCTAAATTCACTATATGATCGCTTTGCGTGTCGGGATGTTCTAAAGATTATGAAGGCTTTAACTATCCAATTATTCTGTTCTATCCGGTTATTCTGTTATTTGAAGATTTCTGATAGTTACCGTAATTTGTCATCTTCATTTGTATATATAAAAAAAGATTTTCAGATTATTCTGTTAATCAGAGATTGACCCTACCTGAGAAACACAGAGTCTGCTGATATGTGTTCCCCTACCTGAGAAACACATATCCCTAGTGATATGTGTTCCCCTACCTGAGAAACACTTATCCCTAGAGATATGTGTTCCCCTACCCGAGAAACACATATCCCTAGTAATATGTGTTCCCCTACCTGAGAAACACATATCCCTAGTGATATGCGTTCCCCTACCTGAGAAACACATATCCCTAGTGATATGCGTTCCCCTACCTAAGAAACACATATCCCTAGTGATATGTGTTCCCCTACCTGAGAAACACATATCCCTAGTGATATGCGTTCCCCTACCTGAGAAACACATATCCCTAGTAATATGCGTTCCCCTACCTAAGAAACACATATCCCTAGTGATATGTGTTCCCCTACCTGAGAAACACTTATCCCTAGTGATATGTGTTCCCCTACCTGAGAAACACTTATCCCTAGTGATATGTGTTCCCCTACCTGAGAAACACTTATCTCTAGTGATATGTGTTCCCCTACCTGAGAAACACTTATCCCTAGTGATATGGGTTCCACTACCTGAGAAACACTTATCCCTTGAGATATGGGTTCCCCTACCTGAGAAACACATATCCCTAGTGATATGTGTTACCCTACCTGAGAAACACATATCCCTAGTGATATGTGTTCCCCTACCTGAGAAACACTTATCCCTAGTGATATGTGTTCCCCTACCTGAGAAACACTTATCTCTAGTGATATGTGTTCCCCTACCTGAGAAACACTTATCCCTAGTGATATGGGTTCCGCTACCTGAGAAACACTTATCCCTTGAGATATGGGTTCCCCTACCTGAGAAACACATATCCCTAGTGATATGTGTTACCCTACCTGAGAAACACATATCCCTAGTGATATGTGTTCCCCTACCTGAGAAACACTTATCCCTAGTGATATGTGTTCCCCTACCTGAGAAACACTTATCCCTAGAGATATGGGTTCCCATACCTGAGAAACACTTATCCCTAGTGATATCTGTTCCCCTACCTGAAAAACACTTATCCCTAGTGATATGTGTTCCCCTACCTGAGAAACACTTATCTCTAGTGATATGTGTTCCCCTACCTGAGAAACACTTATCCCTACAGATATGTGTTCCCCTACCTGAGAAACACTTATCTCTAGTGATATGTGTTCCTCTACCTGAGAAACACTTATCCCTAGTGATATGGGTTCCCCTACCTGAGAAACACTTATCCCTAGAGATATGGGTTCCCCTACCTGAGAAACACATATCCCTAGTGATATGTGTTCCCCTACCTGAGAAACACATATCCCTAGTGATATGTGTTCCCCTACCTGAGAAACACTTATCCCTAGTGATATGTGTTCCCCTACCTGAGAAACACTTATCCCTAGAGATATAGGTTCCCCTACCTGAGAAACACTTATCCCTAGTGATATCTGTTCCCCTACCTGAAAAACACTTATCCCTAGTGATATGGGTTCCCCTACCTGAGAAACACTTATCTCTAGTGATATGTGTTCCCCTACCTGAGAAACACTTATCCCTACAGATATGTGTTCCCCTACCTGAGAAACACTTATCTCTAGTGATATGTGTTCCCCTACCTGAGAAACACTTATCCCTAGTGATATGGGTTCCCCTACCTGAGAAACACTTATCTCTAGTGATATGTGTTCCCCTACCTGAGAAACACTTATCCCTACAGATATGTGTTCCCCTACCTGAGAAACACTTATCTCTAGTGATATGTGTTCCCCTACCTGAGAAACACTTATCCCTAGAGATATGTGTTCCCCTACCTGAGAAACACTTATCTCTAGTGATATGTGTTCCCCTACCTGAGAAACACTTATCCCTAGAGATATGTGTTCCCCTACCTGAGAAACACTTATCCCTAGAGATATGTGTTCCCCTACCTGAGAAACACATATCCCTAGTGATATGTGTTCCCCTACCTGAGAAACACTTATCCCTAGTGATATGTGTTCCCCTACCTGAGAAACACTTCTCCCTAGTGATATGTGTTCCCCTACCTGAGAAACACATATCCCTAGTGATATGGGTTCCCCTACCTGAGAAACACTTATCCCTAGAGATATGGGTTCCCCTACCTGAGAAACACATATCCCTAGTGATATGTGTTCCCCTACCTGAGAAACACATATCCCTAGTGATATGCGTGTCCCTACCTGAGAAACACATATCCCTAGTGATATGTGTTCCCCTACCTGAGAAACACTTATCCCTAGAGATATGGGTTCCCCTACCTGAGAAACACATATCCCTAGTGATATGTGTTCCCCTACCTGAGAAACACTTATCTCTAGTGATATGTGTTCCCCTACCTGAGAAACACTTCTCCCTAGTGATATGTGTTCCCCTACCTGAGAAACACTTATCCCTAAAGATATGGGTTCCCCTACCTGAGAAACACTTATCCCTAGAGATATGGGTTCCCCTACCTGAGAAACACTTATCCCTAGTGATATGTGTTCCCCTACCTGAGAAACACTTATCCCTAGTGATATGTGTTCCCCTACCTGAGAAACACTTATCTCTAGTGATATGTGTTCCCCTTCCTGAGAAACACTTATCCCTAGAGATATGTGTTCCCCTACCTGAGAAACACTTATCCCTAGAGATATGTGTTCCCCTACCTGAGAAACACATATCCCTAGTGATATGCGTTCCCCTACCTGAGAAACACATATCCCTAGTGATATGTGTTCCCCTACCTGAGAAACACTTATCCCTAGAGATATGGGTTCCCCTACATGACAAACACATATCCCTAGTGATATGTGTTCCCCTACCTGAGAAACACTTATCCCTAGTGATATGTGTTCCCCTACCTGAGAAACACTTATCCCTAGAGATATGGGTTCCCATACCTGAGAAACACTTATCCCTAGTGATATCTGTTCCCCTACCTGAAAAACACTTATCCCTAGTGATATGTGTTCCCCTACCTGAGAAACACTTATCTCTAGTGATATGTGTTCCCCTACCTGAGAAACACTTATCCCTACAGATATGTGTTCCCCTACCTGAGAAACACTTATCTCTAGTGATATGTGTTCCTCTACCTGAGAAACACTTATCCCTAGTGATATGGGTTCCCCTACCTGAGAAACACTTATCCCTAGAGATATGGGTTCCCCTACCTGAGAAACACATATCCCTAGTGATATGTGTTCCCCTACCTGAGAAACACATATCCCTAGTGATATGTGTTCCCCTACCTGAGAAACACTTATCCCTAGTGATATGTGTTCCCCTACCTGAGAAACACTTATCCCTAGAGATATAGGTTCCCCTACCTGAGAAACACTTATCCCTAGTGATATCTGTTCCCCTACCTGAAAAACACTTATCCCTAGTGATATGGGTTCCCCTACCTGAGAAACACTTATCTCTAGTGATATGTGTTCCCCTACCTGAGAAACACTTATCCCTACAGATATGTGTTCCCCTACCTGAGAAACACTTATCTCTAGTGATATGTGTTCCCCTACCTGAGAAACACTTATCCCTAGTGATATGGGTTCCCCTACCTGAGAAACACTTATCTCTAGTGATATGTGTTCCCCTACCTGAGAAACACTTATCCCTACAGATATGTGTTCCCCTACCTGAGAAACACTTATCTCTAGTGATATGTGTTCCCCTACCTGAGAAACACTTATCCCTAGAGATATGTGTTCCCCTACCTGAGAAACACTTATCCCTAGAGATATGTGTTCCCCTACCTGAGAAACACATATCCCTAGTGATATGTGTTCCCCTACCTGAGAAACACATATCCCTAGTGATATGTGTTCCCCTACCTGAGAAACACTTATCCCTAGAGATATGTGTTCCCCTACCTGAGAAACACATATCCCTAGTGATATGTGTTCCCCTACCTGAGAAACACTTATCCCTAGAGATATGTGTTCCCCTACCTGAGAAACACATATCCCTAGTGATATGTGTTCCCCTACCTGAGAAACACTTATCTCTAGTGATATGTGTTCCCCTTCCTGAGAAACACTTATCCCTAGAGATATGTGTTCCCCTACCTGAGAAACACTTATCCCTAGAGATATGTGTTCCCCTACCTGAGAAACACATATCCCTAGTGATATGCGTTCCCCTACCTGAGAAACACATATCCCTAGTGATATGTGTTCCCCTACCTGAGAAACACTTATCCCTAGAGATATGGGTTCCCCTACCTGAGAAACACATATCCCTAGTGATATGTGTTCCCCTACCTGAGAAACACATATC
This sequence comes from Porites divaricata, assembly GCA_038088405.1. Taxonomy (NCBI): domain Eukaryota; kingdom Metazoa; phylum Cnidaria; class Anthozoa; order Scleractinia; family Poritidae; genus Porites; species Porites divaricata. The sequence goes on along the minus strand of JBBMOI010000001.1, from coordinate 51,624,151 downwards.
CCTAGTGATATGTGTTCCCCTACCTGAGAAACACTTATCCCTAGTGATATGTGTTCCCCTACCTGAGAAACACTTCTCCCTAGTGATATGTGTTCCCCTACCTGAGAAACACATATCCCTAGTGATATGGGTTCCCCTACCTGAGAAACACTTATCCCTAGAGATATGGGTTCCCCTACCTGAGAAACACATATCCCTAGTGATATGTGTTCCCCTACCTGAGAAACACATATCCCTAGTGATATGCGTGTCCCTACCTGAGAAACACATATCCCTAGTGATATGTGTTCCCCTACCTGAGAAACACTTATCCCTAGAGATATGGGTTCCCCTACCTGAGAAACACATATCCCTAGTGATATGTGTTCCCCTACCTGAGAAACACTTATCTCTAGTGATATGTGTTCCCCTACCTGAGAAACACTTCTCCCTAGTGATATGTGTTCCCCTACCTGAGAAACACTTATCCCTAAAGATATGGGTTCCCCTACCTGAGAAACACTTATCCCTAGAGATATGGGTTCCCCTACCTGAGAAACACTTATCCCTAGTGATATGTGTTCCCCTACCTGAGAAACACTTATCCCTAGTGATATGTGTTCCCCTACCTGAGAAACACTTATCTCTAGTGATATGTGTTCCCCTTCCTGAGAAACACTTATCCCTAGAGATATGTGTTCCCCTACCTGAGAAACACTTATCCCTAGAGATATGTGTTCCCCTACCTGAGAAACACATATCCCTAGTGATATGCGTTCCCCTACCTGAGAAACACATATCCCTAGTGATATGTGTTCCCCTACCTGAGAAACACTTATCCCTAGAGATATGGGTTCCCCTACATGACAAACACATATCCCTAGTGATATGTGTTCCCCTACCTGAGAAACACATATCCCTAGTAATATGTGTTCCCCTACCTGAGAAACAATTATCCCTAGTGATATGTGTTCCCCTACCTGAGAAACACTTCTCCCTAGTGATATGTGTTCCCCTACCTGAGAAACACTTATCCCTAAAGATATGGGTTCCCCTACCTGAGAAACACTTATCCCTAGAGATATGGGTTCCCCTACCTGAGAAACACTTATCCCTAGTGATATGTGTTCCCCTACCTGAGAAACACTTATCCCTAGTGATATGTGTTCCCCTACCTGAGAAACACTTATCTCTAGTGATATGTGTTCCCCTACCTGAGAAACACTTATCCCTAGTGATATGGGTTCCGCTACCTGAGAAACACTTATCCCTTGAGATATGGGTTCCCCTACCTGAGAAACACATATCCCTAGTGATATGTGTTACCCTACCTGAGAAACACATATCCCTAGTGATATGTGTTCCCCTACCTGAGAAACACTTATCCCTAGTGATATGTGTTCCCCTACCTGAGAAACACTTATCTCTAGTGATATGTGTTCCCCTACCTGAGAAACACTTATCCCTAGTGATATGGGTTCCGCTACCTGAGAAACACTTATCCCTTGAGATATGGGTTCCCCTACCTGAGAAACACATATCCCTAGTGATATGTGTTCCCCGACCTGAGAAACACATATCCCTAGAGATATGGGTTCCCCTACCTGAAAACACATATCCCTAGTGATATGTGTTCCCCTACCTAAAAAACACTTATCCCTAGTAATATGTGTTCCCCTACCTGAGAAACACTTATCCCTAGAGATATGTGTTCCCCTACCTGAGAAACACATATCCCTAGTGATATGTGTTCCCCTACCTAAAAAACACATATCCCTAGTGATATGCGTTCCCCTACCTGAGAAACACATATCCCTAGTGATATGTGTTCCCATACCTGAGAAACACTTATCCCTAGTGATATGTGTTCCCCTACCTAAAAAACACTTATCCCTAGTAATATGTGTTCCCCTACCTGAGAAACACTTATCCCTAGAGATATGTGTTCCCCTACCTGAGAAACACATATCCCTAGTGATATGTGTTCCCCTACCTAAAAAACACATATCCCTAGTGATATGCGTTCCCCTACCTGAGAAACACATATCCCTAGTGATATGTGTTCCCATACCTGAGAAACACTTATCCCTAGTGATATGTGTTCCCCTACCTGAGAAACACTTCTCCCTAGTGATATGTGTTCCCCTACCTGAGAAACACATATCCCTAGTGATATGGGTTCCCCTACCTGAGAAACACTTATCCCTAGAGATATGGGTTCCCCTACCTGAGAAACACATATCCCTAGTGATATGTGTTCCCCTACCTGAGAAACACATATCCCTAGTGATATGCGTGTCCCTACCTGAGAAACACATATCCCTAGTGATATGTGTTCCCCTACCTGAGAAACACTTATCCCTAGAGATATGGGTTCCCCTACCTGAGAAACACATATCCCTAGTGATATGTGTTCCCCTACCTGAGAAACACTTATCTCTAGTGATATGTGTTCCCCTACCTGAGAAACACTTCTCCCTAGTGATATGTGTTCCCCTACCTGAGAAACACTTATCCCTAAAGATATGGGTTCCCCTACCTGAGAAACACTTATCCCTAGAGATATGGGTTCCCCTACCTGAGAAACACTTATCCCTAGTGATATGTGTTCCCCTACCTGAGAAACACTTATCCCTAGTGATATGTGTTCCCCTACCTGAGAAACACTTATCTCTAGTGATATGTGTTCCCCTTCCTGAGAAACACTTATCCCTAGAGATATGTGTTCCCCTACCTGAGAAACACTTATCCCTAGAGATATGTGTTCCCCTACCTGAGAAACACATATCCCTAGTGATATGCGTTCCCCTACCTGAGAAACACATATCCCTAGTGATATGTGTTCCCCTACCTGAGAAACACTTATCCCTAGAGATATGGGTTCCCCTACATGACAAACACATATCCCTAGTGATATGTGTTCCCCTACCTGAGAAACACATATCCCTAGTAATATGTGTTCCCCTACCTGAGAAACAATTATCCCTAGTGATATGTGTTCCCCTACCTGAGAAACACTTCTCCCTAGTGATATGTGTTCCCCTACCTGAGAAACACTTATCCCTAAAGATATGGGTTCCCCTACCTGAGAAACACTTATCCCTAGAGATATGGGTTCCCCTACCTGAGAAACACTTATCCCTAGTGATATGTGTTCCCCTACCTGAGAAACACTTATCCCTAGTGATATGTGTTCCCCTACCTGAGAAACACTTATCTCTAGTGATATGTGTTCCCCTACCTGAGAAACACTTATCCCTAGTGATATGGGTTCCGCTACCTGAGAAACACTTATCCCTTGAGATATGGGTTCCCCTACCTGAGAAACACATATCCCTAGTGATATGTGTTACCCTACCTGAGAAACACATATCCCTAGTGATATGTGTTCCCCTACCTGAGAAACACTTATCCCTAGTGATATGTGTTCCCCTACCTGAGAAACACTTATCTCTAGTGATATGTGTTCCCCTACCTGAGAAACACTTATCCCTAGTGATATGGGTTCCGCTACCTGAGAAACACTTATCCCTTGAGATATGGGTTCCCCTACCTGAGAAACACATATCCCTAGTGATATGTGTTCCCCGACCTGAGAAACACATATCCCTAGAGATATGGGTTCCCCTACCTGAAAACACATATCCCTAGTGATATGTGTTCCCCTACCTAAAAAACACTTATCCCTAGTAATATGTGTTCCCCTACCTGAGAAACACTTATCCCTAGAGATATGTGTTCCCCTACCTGAGAAACACATATCCCTAGTGATATGTGTTCCCCTACCTAAAAAACACATATCCCTAGTGATATGCGTTCCCCTACCTGAGAAACACATATCCCTAGTGATATGTGTTCCCATACCTGAGAAACACTTATCCCTAGAGATATGGGTTCCCCTACCTGAGAAACACATATCCCTAGTGATATGTGTTCCCCTACCTGAGAAAAACATATCCCTAGTGATATGTGTTCCCCTATCTGAGAAACACATATCCCTAGTGATATGTGTTCCCCTACCTGAGAAAAACATATCCCTAGTGATATGTGTTCCCCTATCTGAGAAACACATATCCCTAGTGATATGTGTTCCCCTACCTGAGAAACACTTATCCCTAGAGATATGTGTTCCCCTACCTGAGAAACACATATCCCTAGTGATATGTGTTCCCCTACCTGAGAAACACTTATCCCTAGAGATATGTGTTCCCCTACCTGAGAAACACTTATCCCTAGAGATATGTGTTCCCCTACCTGAGAAACACATATCCCTAGTGATATGTGTTCCCCTACCTGAGAAACACATATCCCTAGTGATATGTGTTCCCCTACCTGAGAAACACTTATCTCTAGTGATATGTGTTCCCCTTCCTGAGAAACACTTATCCCTAGAGATATGTGTTCCCCTACCTGAGAAACACTTATTCCTAGAGATATGTGTTCCCCTACCTGAGAAACACATATCCCTAGTGATATGCGTTCCCCTACCTGAGAAACACATATCCCTAGTGATATGTGTTCCCCTACCTGAGAAACACTTATCCCTAGAGATATGGGTTCCCCTACCTGACAAACACATATCCCTAGTGATATGTGTTCCCCTACCTGAGAAACACATATCCCTAGTAATATGTGTTCCCCTACCTGAGAAACAATTATCCCTAGTGATATGTGTTCCCCTACCTGAGAAACACTTCTCCCTAGTGATATGTGTTCCCCTACCTGAGAAACACTTATCCCTAAAGATATGGGTTCCCCTACCTGAGAAACACTTATCCCTAGAGATATGGGTTCCCCTACCTGAGAAACACTTATCCCTAGTGATATGTGTTCCCCTACCTGAGAAACACTTATCCCTAGTGATATGTGTTCCCCTACCTGAGAAACACTTATCTCTAGTGATATGTGTTCCCCTACCTGAGAAACACTTATCCCTAGTGATATGGGTTCCGCTACCTGAGAAACACTTATCCCTTGAGATATGGGTTCCCCTACCTGAGAAACACATATCCCTAGTGATATGTGTTACCCTACCTGAGAAACACATATCCCTAGTGATATGTGTTCCCCTACCTGAGAAACACTTATCTCTAGTGATATGTGTTCCCCTACCTGAGAAACACTTATCCCTAGTGATATGGGTTCCGCTACCTGAGAAACACTTATCCCTTGAGATATGGGTTCCCCTACCTGAGAAACACATATCCCTAGTGATATGTGTTCCCCGACCTGAGAAACACATATCCCTAGAGATATGGGTTCCCCTACCTGAAAACACATATCCCTAGTGATATGTGTTCCCCTACCTAAAAAACACTTATCCCTAGTAGGAATGAACGTTTATTCGTTTGTCTCACGATAGAATCGCTTTGAGATATTGATCGCGACGTTTCGACTGCAATACTGCTAGTCTTCATCAGGCGATGAGGTCGATTGTTTACGTGTAGCTATTTATGCACGTTGGTTCGCTGTGATTGGTGTATTTTGATCCTTATTATTCCGATTAGCAGATGATGTTCCCTCACGGGTCCGCTTTGTAGTTGAACGACTGTTGTGTTTTCTGATCGTAGGCATCCATGCTTCGGGAATTTCGATTCCGTTGTCTCTATTGATGTTATTAGAATGAAGTCTTATTTGGATAGCCTCTTTGACCCTACGTGTGTATCGGTGAGGGTCACGATCGATAAACTTGACTTGATTCCATAAAGGAAGATGCCCCGTTTCGTTTGCGTGCTCCGAAACTGCGGAGGTTTGTGTATGAGCAAGCCGTATATCTCTGTCATGTTCTTTTATCCTGTCTTGCATTGCTCTCCCTGTTTCGCCTATATATACTTTGCCGCATTCACATGGAATTCTGTATACAACACCTTCTTGTTTACCTGGTTCTAGGGCGTCTTTCGGTCGTATTAAGTAAGACCGAAGAGTTGTGTCAGATTTAAAGACGGTGCGAACGCCTTGTTGTTGTAGGCAGCGGCGAAGAACCTCTGATACACCTTTAATATAGGGTAAAACCGCGGTAGATTTAAATTCCTGCGTGGGTTCGTTGTTGGCTGTTGGTGTTGTGGTTTTTAACAAGTTTTCGTATGAACGAAGAGGGATAACCGTTGGAAACAAGTACCGATGATAAATGTTTCTTTTCTTCAGCGATAACTGATGGTTTTTGTTATGAGGTGTTTGGCTCGGTCATATAGACACTTAACAATCTGCTAATCGGAATAATAAGGATCGAAATACACCAATCACAGCGAACCAACGTGCATAAATAGCTACACGTAAACAATCGACCTCATCGCCTGATGAAGACTAGCAGTATTGCAGTCGAAACGTCGCGATCAATATCTCAAAGCGATTCTATCGTGAGACAAACGAATAAACGTTCATTCCTATCTGACACCACGATGAACAATATTCACATCTTTAATGACATTATCCCTAGTAATATGTGTTCCCCTACCTGAGAAACACTTATCCCTAGAGATATGTGTTCCCCTACCTGAGAAACACATATCCCTAGTGATATGTGTTCCCCTACCTAAAAAACACATATCCCTAGTGATATGCGTTCCCCTACCTGAGAAACACATATCCCTAGTGATATGTGTTCCCATACCTGAGAAACACTTATCCCTAGAGATATGGGTTCCCCTACCTGAGAAACACATATCCCTAGTGATATGCGTTCCCCTACCTGAGAAACACATATCCCTAGTGATATGTGTTCCCCTACCTGAGAAACACTTATCCCTAGAGATATGGGTTCCCCTACATGAGAAAAACATATCCCTAGTGATATGTGTTCCCCTATCTGAGAAACACATATCCCTAGTGATATGTGTTCCCCTACCTGAGAAACACTTATCCCTAGAGATATGTGTTCCCCTACCTGAGAAACACATATCCCTAGTGATATGTGTTCCCCTACCTGAGAAACACTTATCCCTAGTGATATGTGTTCCCCTACCTGAGAAACACTTATCCCTAGAGATATGGGTTCCCCTACCTGAGAAACACTTATCCCTAGTGATATCTGTTCCCCTACCTGAAAAACAGTTATCCCTAGTGATATGTGTTCCCCTACCTGAGAAACACTTATCTCTAGTGATATGTGTTCCCCTACCTGAGAAACACTTATCCCTAGTGATATGTGTTCCCCTACCTGAGAAACACTTATCCCTAGTGATATGTGTTCCTCTACCTGAGAAACACTTATCCCTAGTGATATGGGTTCCCCTACCTGAGAAACACTTATCCCTAGTGATATGTCTTCCCCTACCTGAGAAACACTTATCCCTAGTGATATGGGTTCCCCTACCTGAGACACACTTATCCCTAGAGATATGGGTTCCCCTTCCTGAGAAACACATATCCCTAGTGATATGTGTTCCCCTACCTGAGAAACACTTATCTCTAGTGATATGTGTTCCCCTACCTGAGAAACACTTATCCCTAGTGATATGGGTTCCCCTACCTGAGAAACACTTATCCCTAGAGATATGGGTTCCCCTACCTGAGAAACACATATCCCTAGTGATATGTGTTCCCCTACCTGAGAAACACATATCCCTAGTGATATGTGTTCCCCTACCTTAGAAACACATATCCCTAGTGATATGTGTTCCCCTACCTGAGAAACACTTATCCCTAGTGATATGTGTTCTCCTACCTGAGAAACACTTCTCCCTAGTGATATGTGTTCCCCTACCTGAAAAACACTTATCCCTAAAGATATGGGTTCCCCTACCTGAGAAACACTTATCCCTAGAGATATGTGTTCCCCTACCTGAGAAACACTTATCCCTAGAGATATGTGTTCCCCTACCTGAGAAACACTTATCCCTAGAGATATGGGTTCCCCTACCTGAGAAACACATATCCCTAGTGATATGTGTTCCCCTACCTGAGAAACACATATCCCTAGTGATATGTGTTCCCCTACCTGAGAAACACATATCCCTAGTGATATGTGTTCCCCTACCTTAGAAACACATATCCCTAGTGATATGTGTTCCCCTACCTGAGAAACACTTATCCCTAGTGATATGTGTTCTCCTACCTGAGAAACACTTCTCCCTAGTGATATGTGTTCCCCTACCTGAAAAACACTTATCCCTAAAGATATGGGTTCCCCTACCTGAGAAACACTTATCCCTAGAGATATGTGTTCCCCTACCTGAGAAACACTTATCCCTAGAGATATGTGTTCCCCTACCTGAGAAACACTTATCCCTAGAGATATGGGTTCCCCTACCTGAGAAACACATATCCCTAGTGATATGTGTTCCCCTACCTGAGAAACACTTATCCCTAGTGATATGTGTTCCCCTACCTGAGAAACACTTATCTCTAGTGATATGTGTTCCCCTACCTGAGAAACACTTATCCCTAGTGATATGGGTTCCCCTACCTGAGAAACACTTATCCCTAGAGATATGGGTTCCCCTACCTGAGAAACACATATCCCTAGTGATATGTGTTCCCCTACCTGAGAAACACATATCCCTAGTGATATGTGTTCCCCTACCTGAGAAACACTTATCCCTAGTGATATGTGTTCCCCTTTTTGAGAAACACTTCTCTTTAGTGATATGTGTTCCCCTACCTAAGAAACACTTATCCCTAGAGATATGGGTTCCCCTACCAAAGAAACACATATCCCTAGTGATATGTGTTCCCCTACCTGAGAAACACTTATCCCTAGTGATATGTGTTCCCCTACCTGAGAAAGACATATCCCTAGAGATATGTGTTCCCCTACCTGAGAAACACTTATCCCTAGAGATATGGGTTCCCCTACCTGAGAAACACATATCCCGAGTGATATGTGTTCCCCTACCTGAGAAACACATATCCCTAGTGATATGTGTTCCCCTACCTGAGAAACACTTATCCCTAGAGATATGTGTTCCCCTACCTGAGAAACACTTATCCCTAGTGATATGTGTTCCCCTTTTTGAGAAACACTTCTCTTTAGTGATATGTGTTCCCCTACCTAAGAAACACTTATCCCTAGAGATATGGGTTCCCCTACCAAAGAAACACATATCCCTAGTGATATGTGTTCCCCTACCTGAGAAACACTTATCCCTAGTGATATGTGTTCCCCTACCTGAGAAAGACATATCCCTAGTGATATGTGTTCCCCTACCTGAGAAACACTTATCCCTAGTGATATGTGTTCCCCTACCTGAGAAACACTTATCCCTAGAGATATGTGTTCCCCTACCTGAGAAACACATATCCCTAGTGATATGCGTTCCCCTACCTGAGAAACACATATCCCTAGTGATATGTGTTCCCCTACCTGAGAAACACTTATCCCTAGAGATATGGGTTCCCCTACCTGAGAAACACTTATCCCTAGTGATATGTGTTCCCCTACCTGAGAAACACTTATCTCTAGTGATATGTGTTCCCCTACCTGAGAAACACTTATCCCTAGTGATATGGGTTCCCCTACCTGAGAAACACATATCCCTAGAGATATGGGTTCCCCTACCTGAGAAACACATATCCCTAGTGATATGTGTTCCCCTACCTGAGAAACACATATCCCTAGTGATATGTGTTCCCCTACCTGAGAAACACTTATCCCTAGAGATATGTGTTCCCCTACCTGAGAAACACTTATCCCTAGAGATATGGGTTCCCCTACCTGAGAAACACATATCCCTAGTGATATGTGTTCCCCTACCTGAGAAACACATATCCCTAGTGATATGTGTTCCCCTACCTGAGAAACACTTATCCCTAGAGATATGTGTTCCCCTACCTGAGAAACACTTATCTCTAGTGATATGTGTTACCCTACCTGAGAAACACTTATCCCTAGAGATATGTGTTCCCCTACCTGAGAAACACTTATTTCTAGTGATATGTGTTCCCCTACCTGAGAAACACTTATCCCTAGTGATATGGGTTCCCCTACCTGAGAAACACTTCTTCCTAGTGATATGTGTTCCCCTACCTGAGAAACACTTATCCCTAGTGATATGTGTTCCCCTACCTGAGAAACACTTATCCCTAGAGATATGTGTTCCCCTACCTGAGAAACACATATCCCTAGTGATATGTGTTCCCCTACCTGAGAAACACTTATCCCTAGTGATATGTGTTCCCCTACCTGAGAAACAGAGAGTCTGCTGTTTCACCCGGTAGGACCAAGTTATACCAGTAACTATGAACTTCTTTTCTGTTATCTTAGAAACATGTATTGTTGTTCATTAGTGGCCAATCTCATGAGGGAGTCTACAGAGATGGATTGGACTAGACGATATGGTAAGTTAATGCTCATTTGCTCCAAGATTGTTGTTTTAGTGTTTTAGTATTTCAGGAAAATTTATGATTTGAAGTACCTGAGGGTAAAGTGGTTTGCACTGCTCCTCGCTGCTTTTAAGATAACAGCCTCTAGGTAGGGGTTGCCACTTGGATAGATTTAGTGTGGATAATGCCGGTTGCGAGTTGCGGAAACAAAATTGACTTTATTCCCATGAATGTGATGCAATGCGAAATAACAATGTAGCTCGTAGCCTGAAGGGAGTCACTGAAAAGAGGATAGGTAACTTGTTCACTGACAAAAATTAATTAATGTCAAAGAGAATATTTAAAACTATAAAGGGCAATTTTCACTTGGCTTACGTAAACGCAACAAAACAACTTAATATATAAATCCAAGTTCCAAGGGCAACATCTACGTGAACAGTTTCTTCCCAAGATTGATGAAAGATTGGAACGCTCTACCTTTATATAGTAGGAAGATGGAGACTTTGGACTTTTTTAAACGCACTGTTTGGGAACAGATTTATAATACATGATTCTTTTTATTTGCTCATTTTTTATTTATCTCGGCGCGATGGGTAACCTTTCCCAATTATAAATATAAAAATAAAAAAGAAACAATGCATTGACAACCGATAAACTGAAAATCCCCTAGGAAACACAAAGTATAACAAATTAATGTTCAATACTGCTGCCCTGTTACGGACCGTTACAGTGTGGGTATGTTGGACAACCCTCAAAAAAAGTACCTGTCATCAATTGACAATGTAAAAAACTCATACAGAACAGAAAAGACTCAAAGAATGTCCATCAACCCAACCAGTCATACAGACTGGACAATAACTGAATAGAGTATGACGTAACTTCCACTATGAGGAAGTGTGAGTGGGAACACATATCACTAGGGATATGTGTTCTCAGGAAGAGGAACCCATAATTCTAGGGACATGGGTTTCTCAGGTAGGGGAACACATATCACTAGGGATAAATGTTTCTCAGGTAGGGGAACACATATCACTAGGGATAAGTGTTTCTCAGGTAGGGGAACACATATTGCAAGGGGTATGTGTTTCTTGAATAAGGGGACCCATATCTCTAGGGATATAAGTTTCTCAGGTAGGGGAACACATATCACTAGGGATAAGTGTTTCTCAGGTAGGGGAACACATGTAACTAGGGATAAGTGTTTCTCAGGTAGGGGAACACATATCACTAGGGATAAGTGTTTCTCAGGTAGGGGAACACATGTAACTAGGGATAAGTGTTTCTCAGGTAGGGGAACACATATTGCAAGGGGTATGTGTTTCTTGAATAAGGGGACCCATATCTCTAGGGATATGTGTTTCTCAGGTAGGGGAACACATATCACTAGGGATATGTGTTTCTAATCAATAGAGATATGTGTTTCCCGGGAAGGGGAACGCATATCACTAGAGATATCTGTTTCCGGGGAAGGGGAATGCATATCACCAGAGGTATGTCTTTCCCACGAAGAGGTACACATGTCACCAGAAATATATTAAGAGCGACTTTCTGTAAATATCGACCAAAATCGACTTTTTGTGGCACAAGTTCAAAACTCGAATTTTGGCTCATTTTTGGCTCATCGATAACCTTTAATGAGTAATGAAACATGCTGTACTTAGTTTTCCCAAATAACGTGTTCTTTTGTTAAAATTCGAGAAAACTCATTTTGCCCGTTCGGAGCTCAAAATCCACTTCCGGTAAAGTGAAATTTTACAAAAATTTCATTGACTCGTACGTCAAACCAATAGGCCCTATTGACAATTTCTACTGTTCAAAATTATAGGTATAAGATAATGCAAATTTTTACAATGTGCTATAACTTAGAATTTCGCAAATTGACTTTCTACGTCTTGACTAGGCCCCAATCTATCAGAAAATCGAAAAAAATCTCTGGGCAAACGATTTTAAGTAACCCGCAAGACCTCGAGTTCAACCCTAATTTTGCGAAAAATTGCGACATTCCAGTGGTTAAAAATAGCGTTACAAGGCCCGTCACGCCAGCGGTGTTAATGGCAGATTCACTTTCAACACTCTATTTAACGTTGATCAAATGCCAAATTCCAGCGTACAATCTATATTACATCGTTCAATACACTTATCTTATTTAGAAGAGTCATTTTGTTTGGATACGATATAGTATAGAATTGTTGGTTTTCACATGACGTCACTAAGATTCAAACTAAAAAACTATCGATCCTACCAAGATTTTACTTTCACGATGCATTAGAGCAGCTGAAAACTAATTTTCATACAAATTTTCGCTTCAAAAGGGTTCTTGGTTTTGTGATAGAGGACGCTTGAATTTCTAAGTTTTTGAGTGACGCTGCATTTACATGACGGCCAAGAGAGCTGTCACGTAGGTTATAAAAATGACTTATTTCAGGAGATTTTGCTATTTAAACAGTTCACGTTTTAGAAAAAGTATTACTTTAGTTTTTTCTGAGTTTCTCGAGGAATAAATTCACGCTTTTGTAGCAAAACTCGGTAGCAGATGTTTCTGTTGGTTTCCGTCCGCCATGTTGGAGCTCATCCAGGTGAGCACCAGCATGGCGTCTCCATACAAATCTCTATAAATTTGGGTAAAACATTTCTTCGGATATCTCGTATACGAAATATTCCTCTGACCTGAATCTTGTGTTTCCCGGGTAGCGGTGGAACACATTATACTCTAGGGATATTTCTTTCTCAGGTAAAGGAAAACATATCTCTAGGGATATGTGTTTCCGTGGTAGGGCAATACAGTCATTATAACTAGGGATATAAGTTTCGCTGCTAGGAACACGTATTTCTAGTGATATGTGTTTCAGGGGTAGTGGAATACATATCTCTAGGGATACGTGTTTCTTTGGTATAGGGGAACACATATATATAGTGATATGTGTTTCCCAGGTAGGGGAACACATATCATTAGGGCTATGTGTTTCTCAGGTAGGGGAACACATATTACTAGGAACACGTATTTCTAGTGATATGTGTTTCAGGGGTAGTGGAATACATATCTCTAGGGATATTCGTTTCTTAGGTAGGGGAATACATATCACTAGGGATATGTGTTTCCCTGGTAGGGCAACACATATAAGTAGGGGAACACATAATCACTGGGGATATGTGTTTCCTGAGAAGGGGAATGCATATCACTAGGAAAATGTGTTTCCCTGGTAGTGGAAAACATATCACTCGTGATAGTTATGTATGTATGAATTGAATGGTTCCCAATTTCTGTTTTTGATGGCATGACAGTGAAAACAGAGAACCATATACTATCCATATCTTTTATGATCATGTTCATTACAAGTTTCTGGCAGTCCCTTTTGCAAGTTGCTTAGTTTCAAATACAATACAAGGATTGAAGGGTTGGGGGGGGGGGGGGGGGGGGGGGTGCCTTACACCCAAGAATATTGAAACTCACTACAATCTCTGGTGGTAATGATAGTGACTTACCAAAGGTGTGTCGCTCTTAGCTCTGCAAGACATATAACTGGTACATCCTGCTAATTGAGAGGTCTTTCCTGAGGTATCTATAAAACAATGAGACTACAGTTACTGAATACTTGTATCAATGAAAGAACATTTTAAACCTTTAAAAATACAAACTTGTTGGTGGTAACCATTTTAATCACCAACATCAAGTAATGAACTTGAAGTCAGGTGTATGTCTGTTACGAAAAGCTGTTTTTAAACTTAAATACATTTTATATTGTAAGTGTTGTTGTCCCTTTGTGAATAATGGGATGACTGGTGAGGGAAGGAGAGAATGTGATTCTGCACCTATAGGAGATCAATATAATGAATGATACATGGCTTAACACCACAATGATGACACTGTAATTTAAAACTTATCATCTGTGTGCATTTATTGTATTGGAGCTCTATAGGGGACATATCATTTAGGTTTTTTGAAATAGAAAGGAGGGGAGGGGATTTTTAGAGGTGGCCAATCAGAGCAGTTCGACTGTACTCTGAAGCCTATATATTTGGAACTGAAATTAATTTTCCTCTCAAAAGTTTGTTTTGTCGGAAGTAAAACAGTTATAGAACCCCTTTATTACTAGCACGCCACCTTTATAAAACCACAAGAAAATAACAGCCCAAGCAAACTGACCTGTAATTTTATCCACCACTAAAATAATGTTTTCCTGAACCAAAGTCATATACACCTGTCAGGCGATAAGTTCCCCATTGCCATATACACCTGTCAGGCGATAAGTTCCCCATTGCCAAACATTCGAAATTGTCAAACTTGCTCATTCCCAGGATCTTCTGTCACTGAGTTATTTCGGGCACTGTTTGCAGTACTGCCACATGAACACACGAACATTACTGACTCCCCCACGACAGAACAATTAGCATCTCTTCTGTTATGGTGACAATTTGTCCTTTGTTGGTATAAATGTGGATATGGGGCTCGCAGGTGTTTGCTAGCCTATCCCGCAGGGTCCTTACCACCCCGCGGATCGCTAAAGTCCAAATGTGTTACTTTTTTGCCAGTGAACCGATCACTGAGTTAGTGTTTACACAATGATGACAACCTGCATTATCATAGCAGAAGAACGCTGTCATCACCACTGTGACAGGGTGCTGCGTTTTTATGGCTTTCAGCACATGTTACATCATCATGATCAAAACAAGAGAAGTGGCTGTACGACTGGATAATGTGTGTAAGGTGCTTGTGACTGTAACTTGCCATTCACTTAACAAAAAACCATAGACTTGTGCCATGAAATTCCTGTCTTTCCAAACCAATCTTGCTGAGACTCGCAGTGTTACTAATGCGGGAATATCATGGCCCAGCCTTTAAAGACAAGAACTGTTTCTGCATTCATTTCAAAACATCAAGCCATGACTTATCTTGCTGTGACTTGCATTGTAGACTTGAAAAGGCATAAAGCCTAGTCTCTTTCTGCACCATAATGGAAGCGAGTCTCCTGTACCACTTGCCGATGTTGTTTTTCAGACTACATCAAGGGCTTGGAACTTCTCACACTGCTGATCATGTAAATGTCCACACTGCTGATCATGTAAATATCCACACTGCTGCATTAAGCAGATCTCGGTCAGGTCACTGAGGTCAGCAATGGTAGAATCAGACTCAATTCATGCATGTACCTTAAAAAGGGAACAACAAAACCACTCATTACCATTGTCATCATCATCATCATCACTTCTAATTAAGTCATTTTACATGTTTGGTTGACCACAACCTTTTCAATCTCACATGAAAGACAAATCTCTGTGGTATAGCAAATGCTGAGCAAAGGGAAAAAAAGTAACAGTAACATTTTATTTTATGGCTACTTTGGTAGGCATTGGAAACCTCTATGTTCGAGGACAAGGAAGACTTTGAGGACAAGATTTTTGGGGGTATTCTCAAAAGGTAGACACTGTGGAAAGCTCCATTCCACTTTCTCTTTTTTGCTCACCAGAAAAGTTGACACAGTTACTATTGAAGGAGCTAAACCCTCTCCTGATCGCAAAATGAAAAAACTTCTAATTTTGATAACTTGTTTCTGCTACTATTCGAATACCTGAGTCCAATGAGTCCACAATGACAACCAAGTTATCACATTTTTCCTGCCGAAATGATACTGAATCACGCACATGCACAACATCGTATTTGGAAAATCTTGACTTTGAAGTCATTCTCATCAGTCACAATCCTTCATAAGGTCTCTAATGAAAGAAGTGGGAAAGGGGAGAAAAGGAAATTGAGAGTAGTAAGTATAAATTATTAGTGGAGCACCATGGGAAAGAAACTCTGGTTATCTATGCAGCCAAGAAATTTTAGTTCTGTTCTGGGGTGACATTTTGCATTTCAGGCAGCCTGCTTGTTTTGGCGGTAAATTGCATGGCCACCGGGACTTTAAGAGAGAAAAAAACAACAACAAAGCCAAGTCTTTTTTTAGACTTAATTTTAATGTCTATATATGTAGTGATTCAATTTTCATCCTTTGTTTAATTTTATTTCCCTTTGTTCTAAACTCATTATAATATACATTACGATACCCCAAAACAAAGGAAATAAAATTTTAAACCAAAGATAAAATTGAACCACAACGTCTACATTAACGTGGAAAACAGAGAAAGAGCTAGAGTGAGAAATAGAAAACAGCGGTGACACAATAAGAAATGCTAGCAGCCACCAAGGTGAAAAATGAGCGGCAGTAAAAAAAAGTAAACGAGAACACATATACAACATTTCCTCCACAAAACGTGTAACAAGGAAGTTTCTGGAAGTTTCACATTGTAGTTGTGCAAAGCAACGGCAAAAAAAGTACAAAAAGTGTGCTGCACGTGCAAAGTTGTTGTTGTTGTTTTTTTTGCTAATTAGACCTATTGTTGTTGTTTTTTACTGTTCTCCTTGTCTTCACCATTTCTTTAGCATTAGATGATTTTATATTTTGTTTGAGTGAACTATAAATTAAATTTAATATTAAAGAGAGTTTCGCATTTAGCCCGGCTAAATCTGTATAATTAAGAGATTCTCTTTTCTCTGGCCTTCCCTGTCTTTTTTTGCACTCAACTCTCTTTCCTTTTTATGCTTGCCACACAGGCTAAAAAAATTACCTAAGTATATTATTTTGTGTCAATGTTTCTAGCCCTAATTGAGGACACTACATTTATATAATTTATATTTACGCCCTCTACCAGAGACAGAAATCATCACTTTACATGTGCGTAGTCATCCAAGCCATGCAAAGGTCTAGCCATTTGCATGGCAAAGGCAATACCTTCATTTCTCATTTATTTTAAGACACCCCACTCTGCAGTCTAGCACTCTAATGAGTGAGCTAATCCTCCTGCTGCAGTTAATTATTTTGCTAAATTATTTACTGCAGTAACTACAGTCAATTGTCCCACAATTTAAACTTAACAAATTGGTTTCCGCACCTTTTTGTTCATTTAACTTTTCTAATTAATCAAACATATTATGAATATCTCTTGCTACATTAAGCTTCCAAAATTTTTCATTCCATTGGGAGAGTAATTAAGACTCAATAATTATGACCAACCTAGGTAGTTAATTGGTAGCGAACAGAATACATTCTAGAGATTTAATGACTTAAGTAACTCATATCTTTTTGTTATTTGCAAAAATAAACATCATTGTGCAATTTTCCCTGATGCAACTGATATCAATCAATCAATCATTTATTTTAACACATTACGTCAAAGAGCTAAAAAACTCAATCAAAATATGAACGTGAACACTACTTCTAAGCTAGTACATGTCGAACAAACCTTATAGTCTCCTCCCTGCATTAAGAACATCATGCATCACAGTGGCCCACTCTGCCCCATCAGCTCTAAAAGTGGTGAAATCTTGACCACTTGACAGTTGACACTTGAAGGTCTTCAAATGCTCATGTTTACTCAGCAGCAAAGTATCCAGCCCTTGAAGAGATCTATGCACACATGCTTCATAACATGATCAGCCAAATAGCGGTGAAAGCATAGCTTGATTAACAATACTGGATGATTGAACTGCATTCCAAAGATGGGGCACAGGAAAGGGTGTTTACAGTTTTACTTGCTCTCTGTAATATACATATAGCTGTCTGGATCTTTCACTTGCTTTATCCCAATCAAGCAACAGCCTTTGGATTGGTTGATCTGATCGGCACTGGATTAGAAGCCCATTTAATAGATATTCAACCAGACTAGGACTAGATGCTGCTGATGCTGTTCCACTTTCATTACCAGATGAGAACAAAGTGCTACGCATCTCACAGGGAAAGTGTAACTTTCATCAGCTAAAACCCAGCTCGTCAAATTTGACACTCCTTTGACACATCATCCTGAATCTATATAACAAACAGAAGGAAAGGTTAGTTACTTTCAAATTGGCATTGTTATGCCACATGGTAAGGCCTCAAGGAAGCAATATGCCTTTAAAGGCAAAGATAAAGGGGAAGGCAACCATTATTTTTACGTCAATAACTCATGACAGTAATAACTGATAAACTTGAGGTTGACGATGCACTCATTTTAACCCCCTCTCTCCACTAATGCTCTGTTTTAAGGGTATTTAAAGCCAGTCAAAGCTACGCTGAAAGGAGAGAAGTTGAAACAAAGATGTAATGTCAGCAGGGTCAAACTCGAGACCTCGTGCATGAAGGGCTGCGCACTAACCAACTGTGCCACCCTTGCTTCTTTAAGTGTCCCTACTCCTTTAACCCTTTAAGCACCAGTATCCACATACAAATTCTCCAAACTGATCTCCATACATTTTCTTAAAGAATTAATTGGGAGAATTTGTTCAAAGATCAAAGCATTTTCTCTTGGGTGATCATTTTATTGATTCTCAAAACTTATCTCTTTACAGTGTATGGATAACAATAATTATTTTAAGGAGAAAATTGATCTTGGACACTATTGGGACTTAAAGGGTTAATTAAGTGCCTTTCACGACTGTACAGATCGACCAGGCACTCAAATAGAAATCATTGTTTGCTAAGACCTGAAAATTGGAGGTGAAGTTTGCAACTGTGCTCACATTATTCGTTTTAATTTGATTATGATTTCTGATAGGGTGAAAAATAAAATGGGAAATTATGCAACATTTTAAAGGCATATTATGCAGCAAAAAAGTTCAATTATTCAGCACTGAATTATGTGATTATTCTCAAGTCAATTCACATTATTGTGTAGGGTCTCAGAGGAGGAAAATCGCTTTTCTGTGGTCCAAAAGGCAATTACAGCAAAAGAAACAAAAAAAAGCATCTAAGAACTATTTTGTTGCCGCCATTTTAATTATTACAATAAAAATTATGAGATGGCTTATTTAGCCAACTCTGTCAACATGCTGTTTCAGATGTTAAAAAATGACTTTCAATTACTTGAGGGTCTGCCTAACCTAACTACATAAGCGAGGTGAACAGGCTGAACATTTATGTGGGCTATGCAAACTTGTTATTTTGAAGCTATGCATCAGTTAGTGATGTCCCCAATTGCCCATAATACCCTTAGGCCCTGTTTACAAGGAGGGAGGGTAACCCTAGTGCTAGGGTTACCCTAGCAAGAGGGTTACCCTAAAACTCCCATATTTCTTCTTTTTTCACAAGACATGTTTACAAGGCAGGTAGGGTTACCCTAGTGTCAGGGTAACCCTAACTGAGCGCTAGGGTTACCCTAGCAAGAGGGTTACCCTACCTGCCTTGTAGACGCTCAGCTAGGGACAACTCGCCTACCCGAGTCAACTTTCCGCTGTCATGCTTGAGCAGTAATCGTGCCAATTTGAACAGTATTATCCAATTTCTGAAGTTAATTATAACCATTAAAAATAAACAGTTCAAGATCATTAATTTCAAATTTTGGACGCACAATTTGAGAAAGATAAAAAGAAAAAACTTATTTGCTTTTACTTAAGTTCTTGGACAATTAATTTATTTGATGTCTCAATGTAACTTAACTTTAAAAGGAAGCCAAAAAGACCTTAGAAATGCTCTGAAAGCTTGACATCAAACAAACAGGGGTTCGATGCGTAGTTTAACACATTAGGAACCTGATGCTATCCAGTGGATGGGTATTAAGAAAACCAATTGCAAAATCCACAGGGTAGCAATATCATTATCCAGGGAATAACATCATCCACCTTTTGAACATAATAAGAACTGGAAGACAATGACATTATGGCTTATAACCCATTCAAGAGTGTAATAACCAAGCTAGGAAGAAACTTGGGGGTTTTATGAACAGGCAATGAAATAAGTGCACACACTCTTACCTTTTTTGAAATTGTTTAACAATGACTTCCACATCACTGTACTCAAAATATGATGGGATATGACCTGCTGGAGAATTATCAATAACTCTGAATTGGCATAATGTAATGTATAATACAGAAGGGTTCTAAGAAATGTTTTTAAAAAAACCCTTTTTGGTTAATTTGGTTTAATAATGGAAAGGTACAGAACATCTGATGACTCAACATGCAAATGATATCACATACAATAGCTCGGGGGACAATTTAATAAAACTTTTACAAGTGCGGCTATTGTTTTGGGGTCCAAAAACAACACTATAACACTTGTAAATTGCACTATTGCAATTGACCCCGGGGTTAGTGGATTTTGCTATCAGGCTGTCTAGTGAATACTTTTCTTGTTAACTTGCCTGATGGGCAAGTACAATGTTTAGTAACATTTTTCGGGGGAATTTAAAATTCATAATAATCATGATGTGTCCGTATTAGATGGGTGTCCCTAAAGCAGGGACAAAGCAAACTGTCCAGAATAATGAGGTGTCCATATTAGATGGGTGTCACTAAAGCAAAGACAAAGCAAACTGTCCAGAATAATGAAGTGTTCATATTAGATGGATGTCACTAAAGCAGGGAAAAAGCAAACTGTCCAGAATAATGAAGTGTCCATATTAGATGGGTGTCACTAAAGCAGGGACAAAGCAAACTGTCCAGAATAATGAAGTGTCCATATTAGATGGATGTCACTAAAGCAGGGACAAAGTAAACTGTCCATAACAATGAAGTGTCCATATTACATGGGTGTCACTAAAGCAGGGACAAAGCAGAGCAGTCAAGAGCCACTTATTTACAAGTGTTTCTCATTTTCACAGTATTTTCAAGGAGGCACTTTCACTTCTCTCTTCCTTCCCTCTTCCCCACTCCCCTTTGACTTGCTGCAAATCCTAGACTTCTTTGGAATTCACGGCAGTTGTGAGAGCAAAACACTTTTCTAGTAATGCATGCTAGAAATATTAATGTTGACTTATAATTCACTCACCTCTTTTATCCAATTGTCCCATTTTCATTTCTGTGGATTTGGGATAAATCATTTTGCGAATCACACAAACCTAAAAATGAGATTCAATAGTAAAATAAGAAACAATTTTAAATTTTTGAGCAAATGACAACAAACGTTTGACAACACAAAGAACGGCAAGAACGAGTCAAGTCTTACGCACATGTCATTAGCTTGCCCCAAGGGTAGGACCCCAGGCCAACAAGGGGAATATGTTGGGGAAAACAAAGGGAAATTGGATTCACTGCCCCTGCAGAGGGGAAAATTCACCATTCACATATTAAACCGTCCTATAAATATCTAGACAAACAATAAGCGTGAATCCAGGGGTAGTTACTATGGCAACTTTGATTCTGTGCCTGTTTGCAGTTTACCCAGGATAAGAGTTAGACTGCGAGCAAGCTCTCTGGGGTGGGGGGGGGGGGGGGGGCACTCTAATGAAGGGATGGGAAAAGGAAGGAGAGCTGGCAAATACGTCTCTGGAATTTGAATATTTGAATTCCCCCTCCAATTCCATGGGGCTCCCTGTCCACTGAGCTGTCAGATTTCCGCCCACCAGTGTGAAGCAGAAACGAGGGTGAATGTAAGCAAACATTGAAAAATATGTGCCAAGGGAAATGATGTCATTAGCAATGTCATCTCTGCCAATTAGCATTTCACATCGACAATTTTGATGCAGATATTCAAATTCTAGAGACGTAGTTGCAAGCTCTCCTTCCTTTTCCTGCTCCCTGGCAAGCTTGCTCACAGGCTAGATAAGTTTTGACAGAGCTTCTAGCAACTAAGACAAGAAATAAATAAAAACTTGCAATGGGGAAGGGGGGCATACTTTTTAAAGCCACCAAATTTCACGCGAGGTCCCAAAATAAAATTTAACAAAAAAATGCAAATTCTATTGCTCTAAATTGCATTTTCTATCGGCCATCCTTCTCATTCTTATTAATTTCTTAATATGACAAATTGCAGAAACATTACTGAGAAAACATACCCAGCATAGTAAATTTAGGCATGCGCATTGCTAGCCTGTGTACAGAGCCCCCTCCCCTCAAGAAATATCGAGAAGGGATCTGTGATTCACCATTGCTAATCGTGTACGATGAGGGCACGTGATTTTTCCCGGATTGTGTGGAAAATGATTTGATTGGCTGTTACTCGTAGATCACTACACCATGTAAAATAATGAGGGTTGATTATGATTGGCTTTTGGGTCTTTCATCAAAACATGGCAAGTAACCAGAAAATCATCACATTGATGGACAACAACATGCATGTAGCTTTTCAGATCCAGGGAATTCAGAGAAAAGAAAAGAAACTGAAATCTTGGTTCTTTAACAGTATTTAAAAAGAGGTCAAAGAAAAACCGGTTCTAATATAAATGGCATCCGAGATCAAATCCTGTCACAAACACCTACAGAAACATAAAATCACAGGAAGTAATAACTCAATATGTATAAGACATATCAGCTTCATGACCTCTAAATGCAAGAATCAAAGGCACAAATAAGATTTGTTCAGTCAAAGTTTATGGTACGTAGTCACATTTTTTACTTCAGGTTGCTTATTATTGCAAAATGGGGCAATGGTAGTGAAGAAATTGCTGGTAGATGGCAAAATAACAGCTTGTGTCAAACTAGTTTATCTCCCGGGTGTTACATGTAAAGTTTCGAATAGAAAAACATTGTCTATGGTGAAACGTTTTGCTTTCTTGAAATAAATGTTGTTTTCTTACGAGCTGTTGATTAGTCTACAACCAACTTTCTTGGAAAGTATTGTTATTTTCCCGTGATCTGATTGGTCAACTTTGTCTAGGTGACTCTGGTTACAGTCATCGCACTGTAAAAGAAATTGAAATTGTAAACGAAATTAACTCCAGGTAAACCAACATAATATTATTTTGGTTTGCCAATGATATTAAAGGAGGTCTCTTTGATAGACCTATGCTTACAACAAAAATTTAATATAATGTTTGACCCATTCAGCACTGGTAGGAATTCTTTGCTTTAGTTATTTGTTGTTGTTGTTCCTTTAGTCATGGTTATGTACAAATTTGTTTATTTCTTTGTGTATTTGTTTACAAAACTTGTTAGTTTGTTTGCTAAGTACAAAAGATTCCAGAATATACTCAGCTATAAACAGCAGGCTTCAACCCTCTAAGAAAATGAAATCTATAAAGCTCAAACTTTTGAGACAGTCAAACAGTGTTCCTTCAGCTCATAGGCACATCCATTATGACAGTGTGTCTGGGCAGAGTTGTTCTTCCACCACCTTTGATTCCAGCCTTCAAAATAATGCTCACGTGTTGTAAAATACATTATTGTCCTTAAAATTATTATAATTATTACTATTATGTTCAAGTTTCACAGTGTGTGTGCATGTCTGCTATACTGGATAAGGAAATCTAGACGGAGTACTGACAGTCGTCTAAGCTTAGCAGATTTAAAAAAAAAATGCAAGATATATGTGGAAGCCAGAACAGCTGTCTTTTGCAGGGTGTATCTGCGGTACTCGGCTTCAATAGACAGGTCTTTCAGAGCCTTATTGAGGTTACTCTTTACACATCCATTTGATCCTACGATCAGTGGAGTAATAATTATTGTTACCTTGCTTCTGCCATAATCTAGTCTAGAGAGCTCTATGGTCAGGACTTTATGATGGTCAGCCTTCTCCCTGTACTTGCTCTCTATATTGGTGTCCCACAGCACAGCTATATCTATGATTTTTACCCTGCTATCTACTTTGTCAATTAGTACAAGTCAGGGCAGCAGAGGTGAATGGCCTGGTCAGTATACATGTTGAAGTCCCATAGATTTTTGGATGTTTCATTTTCCAATTAAATGTGTCCACCTTGTGTTGCCACATTTGTTCCAATCTCTCAAATCCATATTTCCCAGAAAGAGCCTGGTGGATCTGACTAGCAATTCGATTATGGCAGTTGAGGTAGTTGCTGTTTGCAAGCATTTCACATCTGCTTATGATGTGGGCTACAGTCTCGTCCTTCTTTCCATGTTGTCTGCATTTAGGGGAATCAGCAGAGTGGAAGAGTTTGGCCTGGATGTTTCTTGTGGCTAATGTTTGGTCTTGGGCTGCCACAATGAGGGCTTCAGAGGTGATCTTAAGTTCACCGCTAATGAGCCATTCAAAATTTCTTTCTGTTTCTTGGGGTTCACCCTCAGCAATGGAAAGAAATTTGCCATGGAGCAGCTTATCTCTCCATGAATTAAGACTTGATTCATCGCGAGAATGGGTGGTTTCGTCATCCTTAGGATTTTGCTTTGGGAACATTTTACAGGAGTGGTTTCTCTGCCTTATCAATATAGGATCTCAGCCCACGAACTTCCCTTTATACTGCATCAAGGACACTAAAAAGGCCTCTTCAACCTTTCACACATGGAAGATACAGCCTCTCAACACAAGCCTTTGGGTGGTGGGTGCTGTGCATTAATAATTGTCATAAGTTTCCTGGTCCTTTGATCCAAATTGTCAAGATCCCCTTTTGTCCAGTTCACAATACCTGCTGAGTACCTGACCACTGTAACTGCATACATATTGATAGTGTCAATTTTGTTACAGGAATATAGATGGGACCTGAGCATCTGGCAGCAGCAGGCTAGTGTTCCTTTAGGATCTCCTTCTTTATCTTGTTATACTTGATGTTATCTGCCTCTAAAACTCCAAGGTATTTGTATGCACCATCTTCCTCTAGTGACTTGATGGTTTCACCTGATGGCAAGTCAATACCTGAGGATTCCAACCCCATTTGATTGATAAAGAAACACATTTCAAAATCCCGAAATCCATCCTTAAGTCTGAAGAGAAAACTCTAACAGTGTGGGTAAAGCTTTCAACTTCTGATTTATTTTTTCCTATCAGTTTACATTTGTAAGGTCATCCATATAAAGTACATGGTTTAGCTTATTTCCTCCAGGGAGTACATGTATGTAATCTGCTTTCATGTCACTAAGGATCATGCTTAAGGAGGTTTGTGCAAGAGGCGAGAACCAATCACCCTGGAATATACCACACTGTCTTGATCTTAACACTCCCAAGGTGCTCACTACCACACCACAAGTGCATCCAACAGGTCTTCATGGCCTGATGTAATAAAAAGACTACATTGTTGCTGATTTTAAACATCTGCAGGCATTTCCAGATCCAGCTGTGCAGAACAGAATCATAAACTTTCTTGAAGTCTATCCACAAAAGTTCCAGGTTCTTATGTTTTGCCATACTGTCGAGTAACAAGAGCTTATCAATCAGCAGCTTATCTTTCATTCCATGGGTTTTCTTTCCACATCCCTTTTGTTCGACCAGAATTACAATTTGGCACCCAAAATGAGTATATACTTCATCTCCAACTATGCCAGTTGATATCTTCCATACGGTACATAGGATGCATGTTATTGGTCTGCAATTCGAATGCCAGGATCAGAACCTTTGCCTTGCTCTTTTGAATGAGGACAGTGTGTCCCTCTGTGAGCCATTCAGGTGGTCCGTGGTCCGTGGTCCATGGCATGTTGTTATCATTATATTATGTTATTATCATTATCAGTATCATTTTCAGTTTCATTATCATTATCATTACTACTATTGTTATTATTATTATTATTATTAACTGATATATCTAGGATTTGATTTGACCAAGAAAGCATCTTAAACTTTTCTGCTCCCACCCCCCCCCCCCCCAATGAATTAACCCACCCTCCCCCATCCCAAAGGATAAGTGAACACTACCATACTGTGCTTATTTTTCAAATGAAGATAATATTATTATAATGCTCATTCCAAGCCTAAAATGAACAAGCAAAATTTGATCCCAAACTATCATAGGTCAGTAGACTGCGAAGCTGGTGACTGCTTTTTTGCCAAACTACTCACAGTTTTTAAGTCAAATTCATTCTGCGCGTGCCCAAGTTATAGTTGTGTTAACTTTCTATTTATTTTGTAAAAAAATTATATCAGTTGTGATCCCATACAAACTTTTCTAATCTTTGAATCAACCATCGTAACACAACACCTCAGACAACACTTGCTATGTTTTTTATTGCCTGTTGTATACTAAATTGAGCTTGGGTCGCCTGTGAAATGACAGGAATTTTCAGGACATTCTGATTTAAACTATATTTTATAGTTTTCTCAATTAGCCTTCTCTACCTCGATTGCATTACTTGCAACAAGGTCGAGATTTCAACCAGAATATATGTAATATTTTTGGCTCATTTCAAGAAAAAACATATGTTTCCAGAATTTCTGTGGAAGATGACCTTGGAACGGCGATTGCATGACAATACGTAAGTTATTATATTGGCAAGAAAAAAAAGAAAACTGTTTTTCTTCTCAGTCTGCATTTTGTACTTAGTTGGCAGTCTGTATTCTGCATTTTGTACCCAGTCTGCTATCTGCAGTCTGCATTTTGTACCCACCGCATATCAGGGGGATTTTTGTTGAGAATTAAGTGAGCACTTGACCCAGGGGATTTGTCTAAATTAGTAAACTCTCACTCCTCTGAGTAAAAATGTTTTTATTTTCCTCCGCTTGCTTAATTATTTCCCTGGTTGGCCCGGGGCCCTATCCCAGGGGAAAACCGATAACACAGACTAGGCATTTGCATTCTCTACGTCACTAGTGTGACAAAGGTTCTATATACCAAGCAAAATACATTGGGATATAGGAGTCATCTTTACCCACAATGCAAAAAGAAAAGAACTAAAAATAATATATTGTTGTTTCCTTATAAGATGTCAACAGATAGTTCAAATTAATTTGTTCATCCAAACTGAAAACAAGGATGAGACGCCATAAAACGTATTACAATTACAGATCAGCTTCATTAAAACCCCTAAAAGACAGCCTTGCTGTGTTAAGAAGCAAACAAACAAACAGACAGACAGACAGACAGACAAAAACTAACCTTTTTTGGTCTTTTGTGGCTGTACATGAGTCCAAGTTTCTTAAGCAATGGCCGCCATTTTGGATATTAGTTCCAGTCTTACTCGTTTCGGGGGCCAGTCCACGTGCTTTGACACGAGCTCAAGTGCTTTTGACAAACAGTCACTTACGGGAATAATTTACTCCTGGAATCTCTGGTTTTGCTACCGAAACATGTGACGTCTGTAAACCTAAAGAGGGTTGTTCCGGCCAGCCGAAATATCGTTTGAAAAAGTATACTTGTTTCATCTCAGGGTAGTAGCAAGGTACATGGGATCAGGGATCAAAGGTCTCCAAGTGGGATCAGGGATCAGGGATCACAGCTTAGGATCAGGGATCACGGCGTTGGGATCGGGATCAGCCCAACAAAGGAGACTTTTGTCTGATTGGTTAATCTCATCTGTGTTTTCATTGGTCAATCTGCAAAAAGTGATTCCAAGAGCGGGAAAGAACGCGAAGGTGAGATGCAGCTTTGGAGGCGTCGGCTAACATTTCTCTCATTCAGATTGATAGTCTGTTTGTACAAAGAGGAACTCGTTTGAATGGAAACTGTTTCGTTTCCCGAAAACAAAGATTGGTACTTACTTTTTGTGGCAGATGCTTCGTACTAAACAGGGAAATCGTGGCGAGTTATATATAATTATCGACGGATCAATCCAACCGCAGTGAGTCAAAACCTACCGTTTTCGGCACAACGAAACCCGCGAGACGTGGAGGAAAATTCCGCCTTTCAAGAAATGTCCGTCATTTTTACCAGAGTTTTCAGCACAGGAATGAATTACTGTTAAATAAAGTAAGTTGTTGTACAATGAAAACGTGTGATTTTTAACGTAGTGATGATATTTTGACCAAAACAGCGATAAGAGCCTATTCACTGACGCTGTGGAAAATTTGAAAGTACATGACAGTTAGCATGCAACTCACTAATAGTAGCTTAGTTCAGCGAAACGATGTTTGATGGTCACCAAACCAAGGCAAAAGTGCAAGAATATAATTAGCAAGTCATTTTTTTAAAAAAAATAAGGTGGTTTCATTGATAAAATTGCAACAATTTTCCAAACACTTGCGTTTACGAGAGTCGACACCAAGCAGAAGGGGAAAAATTCACAGTTTTCAGAAAAACTTGTTCAAGTATCCGAGACTTTTGTCGTGGGCTTCGGGACAGGAAATCCCTTTTGTTAGAGATAGTTTATTCATCGAGGAAGAGACTTGTACAAATAATCTGCCATATAAAGTGGCATGGCACTTAAGAAAAGCCAAAACGTTGTATCTTCTCAACGTGAAAACTACCAAAATGGAGTCCCAGGACTATTTTTAGAGTTTCTAATTATGTTTACAGTGTCACTAATTTTAGTGTCTTTAAGTCTTGGCCCTGAAAGAGTACAAAATTTCAAGTAATATGTACTGTCACTTTGATGCATTGCTTTCAACTGTGACGAATAATGAATGTTTTAATGTTGCGCTCAAGGAATTTTTAACGAAAGAGAGGGAAAATTTTCTTGCCGTTCGGACAATTATAGCCAAAAAGTCTATTTAGAGTTCGAGGGACGCAGATCGCTTTAAACCTATGAAAGACGAGTAATGGAAGAATAAATAGAGCGAAAAATAATGAGCATTTAACTGGCAAGGAGTGCGCAAACCGGTATTGAAAATGAAGCCGGTCGCTGATAGAAAACGCACTTGTACTGTCGTCTTGCTTATTCTTACAAGATTGTGGTCTCTAGGGCAGCGCTTATTGAGAACAATCGCGTTGACGAATTGAGTGTGGGAATTTAATTTATAAACAAGGAAGATAAACACACACTCTGAATATGACGAAAGTTATCAACATCAGGTAAGCTAGCTTAAATTTTATGTACATGAAAACGTAAACCGTGGCTCTACTACAGTCTACAAATAAAAATAACACTCGAATCCCGTTCAAGCGTAGATTTTTTGTGAGCTTTCAGGTTTTTTTTCACAATTGCTTAAGTTTCAGGATTACAAAACCGCATATTTGATCGTTCACGTGTTAAATCTTTCTCCATAGGTTAAAAATATACATGACATAAATTTCACATATATTTTACTTTCATTGTCCTGTCCTGGATAATTTTTAAAAAGCTTTACCAGTTGTTTTCTTACAAGCTCAACTTTTCTGCAATGCTACCAGTTTCATATATTTATTATAAACCTCTCTTTATTGACACTAAATAAGACAACATTATTACTGTGTCAAAATTTCCAACATTTGTTTATACTAGTAATGCCTAATAATACATTATTCAAAATGTTTTTCAAAAATTTGTTTACATGCTTTTTCATAAATTGAATTTTAGCCACCTGCTCCATTGTAAGCAGATAGAGGCTGAAGTTTATGCAAGTTCTTTCACTCTTATTATGAATCTTTGTTTAAGTCCATGCATGATAAACAAACAAAATGCTGTGGTTGTGTGACCAGCCATTCTCAGCAAATTGGGCAACCACCCTGTTTGGCCTTAACTGACCTATGAACTAGCAAACAATGTTTGAAATACTACACTTCAGGTAACGAAAATGGGAGTGTTCTTTTCCTTCCAAGGTAATCTATTTGAAGCCAACCAAGTCTAAAATTTTTCAGTGTTTTTATCATGCACAACAAGGTACGTTACTTCAATTGCACCTTCAGTACCTGTCTTTAAATAGACAGGGCTTTTATTACAAACTGAAACAAGGAAAAATAACTATTAGCAGGGACAGCAGGGTTAGGGTCATAAGATGCCCATGATGTTCCGTTTCCTTTGCCTCAAGCCCTTAACCTAAACCATTTAAAAATAATAGATGATGTGATTGCTTTCCATTAAAAGCCATGAAAACTTAATGCACAGTACTATATTTAATGAAAGGTCTCAATAACAATATTATAATGGCCATTACTCAATTTGAACAAACAAAATAATATAAAACAATACTGCGATTATTTTACTGAAACTAACATATCAAAAGAATATATGTACATCACGGTAAGGTTCAATTATACATGCCTCAAGGTTAATGTCTCTTCCTAATTGTAGGGGAAATAATTGTGAACATATGGTTTTACATCAGTCAAATGCAATTTGAGTGACTTGGAACCTTGCTGGGAACTAGCAAATTCTGTGCATCCCAGGGATCAAATATTTGACAACCCTGGGACAATCCCCCTTCCCCCTGGCTTTAAACATGCACTTCTGAAATCCAAACATAGCTAAACTGAATTTACAAGAAAAATGCAAGCAGGTTGGCTTCTTTGTCAAGGTCAAGAAAAAACTTGAAGAGGTAGTTATTGGTCTTTCTCTTGATTTTAAATATGCATGTTTCATTGCTTTTGAGGCCAGAACTTTTACTGGTGAGGTCAAGAGTGAGTAGCATGAGTTAACATGTTTTATTCACTGAATGAATCTTGTACTGATCAAGGATTCAAATAACAAAGAACAGCTAACCTTACGACTGACAACCTAATGACAATTATTTTGTTATTGCTGAAAGACAGCAGTTCATTTTGGGTTCCTCCGTTTAACATAAATATTTACAACTGGTTGCATCTCTTTGAGTAAGCACTCAGTTATACATCTACTGACAACAAGTCTCTGTTTTTGTTGTGAACAAAACAATTGTAAATAACTATTACAACACTAGAGGTGCGTGGGTCAGGGGTGTTAAGCCAAGGAACTCGTGCTTTGCAGCCTCTGCGTTGCTACATGCATCTTCGAATGTGCAGCCGGTAATTCACCACCTGGCAACAAACAGAGAAACCACTTCAACCTCAAATAAAATTCAACAGCTTTTAGAAAAGAACAACACACTATGCAAGCTAACGAATGCTAAAAAGGGAAGGTACAAAACTCGGGCCGGGTCGACTCTTTCACACATAGAAAAAACAATCAGTTTTATTATGTGGTAAGCAATAAATTCGGATTCATTGTTGTAGCTTTTTGTGTCTGCCTAATTGAAAGCTTACCTGTTTCTCTTTCGGCTCCAGGACACGACGTTTGATCGAGTTGGTCGGACTTAAAGCGCACCACTCTGGAGTGTTTCCTCTTGCGTAAAAGACATGCCGTTCTCCTTCCGAGGATTACTGTATAGCATGACGTACATAAGAATTCCTTCTCAGCTGATGTACCTTGTTTTAAAACGGTTTTTTTTTGCGCACTTTTGGCCAACATTCAACAAGCTTTACAAGGCATCGTCACGTTGGAAAAAATTGTCCTCTATCGATTTGCAAGGAAGTCCTCTTTCATAGGCCAAAGAAAAAACACCCTGTCGATTAAAACAGTCCTTGAAAACCTTTCCCGCTATTTGTCATATGAAAATCAACAACTCTTGCTAGAAATTCTTGAAGGAACGAACGATCGAACGAGAACTTCAAGAAACTTTCCCACTGGCAGCCATCTTTGTTTACTCTCTGGCGCGCGGTAAGAAGACTGAACACTAAAGATTCAAACAGCCAATCAGACAAAAGTCTCCTTTGTTGATCAGCGCCGTTTTTATTATAGAATCAGGGATCAGACTGATAGCTGAGCGTGATAATGATTAAAATCACAAAAAATTTGGATTTTGGATCTAGAAAGGTTTATTACATGTTATTATAATTATTAGCGCTATCCTCAGTTCTGGCTTGTCACGAAGTCGTTGAAAATTTTCGATTTTCCGGCATTCGATTTCATAATTGTCTCTGTTGTCTCGTCTGTGCCCTTGATAACATCATTTTATTTGTAACATGGCACACATGGTGATCACGTTGGTCCATTTATAGACGTTGACCTTTTGTCTCACCGTTTTCGGCCGTCGAGAACATTGTGGCAACTTGTTCGCTATATTTGTGTATTTCGTTGACAAACCATGGGGAAAAAGAAAAAGAAGGACGATCGCTCACGTCGAAGGTAAAGTGATTTTAATTTTGACTTACCGCTTTGGTACTTGCTGACATCTGCAGCATTTTTCGCTAAATTTGATTTCACGAACTATTAACTTTCTAAATCACGCTCCTGTCACGCTCCTGGTCACCCTACCAACGAAGTTCGAGGAGGTCATCAAGTAGGTTAGTACAATACTTGATTTTTCCTTAATATCGATTTTTTTTCTTTTTGACAATATTACAATATTAAGACACAAGTACGTAGGGGATCGCTCGAGAGAATTTTTGAAGAGACCAGCCATAGCTCTGCATACTCTGTCATACTATAGTATACTGTCTATAGTTCATATATACTGACAACAGATCCTAACAATTGATCATGAATTGATCGCATCGGGAGTGATGCATTATCTCTTTGACCTATCATAAAACAGCACCCTTTCTTCAAAGAATATAAACTATACAGATTTTTTAAATACAGGTGAATACTGCGGCGGTTAGGATTTGCTTCAAAATGACGATTTTAACGTCCTGGCATACATGGCGAACCACGTCGCACTCAAACCCCCAAGGGAGGCTAAAAAACATTTGGGACCAGTAGGGGAACTAGAGGGAATTCCAGTTATCAGGGTAAAAATTACTGAAATACGGATCGAAGGCAAATTAAATTTAGTTCGAGTTACAGGGCCGTAGCCAGCATGAGGCAAGACGAGGCAGTTGCCTCGTCCTGATTTTTGCATTGGCCTTTTTTTGTTTTTTTGTCTTAGTCACAACTAAAAAGACTTCTCTTGTCGTCTTCTCCCTCGCGCGTTTGCCTCGCTTGCGACACCACGGTATATATACACGCGAGAAGCGTAAGAGAATTCTATGGGTCTGTCTATAAGAATATCACGTGGTTGCCCGTCGTCTTACTCTAATACTGTAAAATTTCGAAAATAAGCCCCGGGGCTTATATTTTTCAAAGGCCCTTTTTGAGGGGCTTATTTTTGGAGGGGTGATTTTAATAACGGAGGGTTTTTTGAGTTACCGGTTTGGGGGGCTTATAGTCGTTGCTTCTCTTCCTCAAATACGTTATTATTTTTGCCCATACAGATATCGCGCTTAGGGTAGTGTTTAGAGAAATACATGCAAAGAAAACAAGACACCCCCCAATACTGTTTTGAAGACAGCAAACAATCTAGACATATCTCATGGAATTAAATATACCCATAGTCCAAACTGAAGTTTCTGTAAATTAGATAACTGTTAAAATATTGTAACTTTTAGGGGTGAAAAAAAAAAAACCGAGCCATGCCTACTCGCCCAGATTGGGTTTCCTTCAATACCTACGAGCATCGCTAGAGATGCTTTGGAGCTATCCACCGTATTAAAAACAAAATCTAAAACACAAAGCCAACCGACACTTTTAGTTATCATAACTTTTAATGAAATAAGGTGAAATAGAATTAATAACCTCCCACCCTAAGCCACTCAAGTGAAATTATGTAAGCCACTCGTAGACGTGAAAAGAGAACTAAATTACAAAAGCGCGTTTTAAATAATTCCTTATTACAATTTGTGTTCGTCTCTAGTGCTTTTAACATCATGGTCAAAACCAACATAAAGCTAGCAACTAACAAATTTAGCTTCAAAAGCAGATAACGTTCAGTCATGAATGTATCATATCAGGATTCATTTGGTCCTATAATTAAAAAAAAAGAACTTAAACTATCCACTGGATAAATCGCTTTCTAGAAACATTGAGTGATTTTACTTTAAAGAAGTAAAAAGGGCCAATGACAGCAGGCGCGTGCGCGGACAATCTTGGCAAACCAATCATATTCAAAGACATTTCACGTGGCATGACAGTTAAGTTAACCTGTGCTACCATTCTACCATTCTGTCATCTAGATAAGTTTCAATTTAGTCGAAAAAGAAAAAAAATATATATCTTGAAGTCGACTATTAGTCTCAGAAAAAAAAATTAAATATTTATGTACAAAAAAATCTTACACCGAGTTAATAGTCTTATGCGTACAACAAAAATTGAGAAAAAAAAAATCCTTTTATAAATGGTCGACCCCATAGCAATGGAAACAGGTTTACCTGAAAGTCATGCCTGATAAAGGTGAATAAACAATAGAACATTAGCCAATTGCAATTTACTCCATCAGTAAACTTAAACAAGCAAAATCTTTACCTTACAACAATAACAGTTAAACTGGACATGTTTTGACCATTACTACTCGTGCCGTACTTTTGATTAACATTTGTTTCTGGGCGTGTTCGACTGACCGTATTACGGAGCAAGAATAGATGAAATTAACTCTTCAAATCAATCATTTTGGCATTCACTGCTTTCGGCAATAACTAGATATTTGGTTGAAATAAGATATTCCGATGATTGAAGCGTTTAAGTGGCCCAAAGAGCAAGGTACAAGAGATTTGCTACAAAAACGTTTGCGTGTTCTTATTCCGTAATACGATCAATCGAACGCACCCTTTCATGATCAATTGTTTACTCTATTTTATCCATTCTCTCTTCCACTGTTGCGACGCACACTTATCATTCCGGCAAAATAATGCAATAACCTAACGTCTTAACTAACCTCCTTGAAAATCCAGCCTGCACTTAGTAGGAGCAAGAATGACAGTGGCACTGGAAACACTCTGCTATGGGTTAACAATGACCACGATCTCCAAGTATTCCCTCGTAATCGTGCCGTTTCTTGTTGGCAGTCTATATTTCTTATTGCTCCAATTTAATACCGGTTCTCTAAATCTCCAAGGATGTCTAAATTAACGCAACATTAAAGCAGTAAAACTAGATTCACTCTTGAACTTCTGGGGATAACGAGAAAGGCACTATTCATCCTAGTATGATTTCAAATGACGGGAATGAACGGAGAAAATAGGAAAAGCCTAAACATCCCAAGGGTTTTCAACAACTCCCCCTCCCTCCGACCGCCCAACCCCCCCCCCCCCTCCCCCCAAAAAAGTAAAAACAGACCAAACATTATCCCAAAAAATCTCTTGCAGCGAGCCTCAAAAACCTATTATAACAAAAGGAAAGGGATGAAAAAATTTCAAACCCTGAAATCCGTCGATCATCTCCGTCGTTTGAAATCCGTAGGTACTCCCTCCCCAGCCCCCAGCAGTTCGGCCGCAGCTCGTGGAGAGACATTTCGTCAAATCCTTCAGAGCAAAAGGATTGCTACAACAGTGATACACTGCAGGTTCTGCTTTTACCCGTAATTAACGCACATTAGCATGAGCGGAAGAGACAGTTGATTGTGATATAATAGGTCGGTCTGGATAGGCTGGATGACAACGCTGCGCACCAACGGATCGGAAGGTCAAAATAATACCTAGTGTGCCCTCTAGTGTCTCTTAATGAAAAAGTCTTTTTGCGTCTTGTGAAAAGTACCATTCAAAGGTCTATTTTGGTGAGTTTGTACAGCATTTAGGATCACTATTCACCAAGTGCGGTCGTTTAGTTTATGGATTCCATTTCTTTAAAGTTTGTTGCTTCATTTAATATTATGTTTCTAAGGTAAATGGTAAGTGATAAGGCCATATGTTGTCATAATCACACGTCAGTCTCTCGATCCGGGGTGGGGTTATTAGAACTCTTTTTTCCCTTGCTTTCAAAATACTGTTGAATCTCTTCCAATGATTTGCCTTTCGTTTCTGGTACAAAAAAGAAGACAAACAGGACGGCTATAAACGCTAGACTTCCAAAAAACCAGAAGGTTCCGGCCGCTGTGAACGCTTTGAGAAGAGCGCTGAATGTCTTTGTGATCACAAATGAACAGAACCAGTTAAAAAGGGTGCAGATTCCACTAGCCCTGCCCCGGGCCCTCACGGGAAAGATCTCACTCATGATCAGCCAAGTACAGGGACCCCATGCCATTACAAAACCAACGATGTATACCGCAATGCTTGTGACCGCTAACCATGAAATCTCCATACCAGGGTACGACGCGGCATCGTTGATGGTCATGAAAAAGTACGTTCCCATTGCGAAGCAGCTGACGAACATGCCAGTTCCACCGACAATAAGTAGAAAACGGCGTCCGCCTCGATCAATCATGAGCAGAGATACTGCTGAGGCGAGGAACTGGATCAAACCTATCAGAATTGATACCATGGTGCTTTCGTTCTGAAATCCAGCTGTTTGAAAGATTGTAGCGCAGTAGAACATAACAGCGTTGATGCCTGTTGTTTGCTGGAAAAAATGCAACGCCATACTGATACAGAAGGGCCGTAGGATACTTGGATTTAGAAACTCTCTGAATGACATTTTCTCTTGTTGGTCTGATAAAAGCAACATAAATGATGGGGTATAAGGTAGACCATAATTTAATTTTTAAATTAACTATTTTCTATTTAGCGCGCTTGGGCGGGCGTGGAGTGCGTGCAACAGAATCGCCTAAATTCTGTCGTGCTTGTTTGGAGCTCAAAGTCTCACGGTCGCGCTTTCCCTCGCTTGCCTGAAAAGCGCGAAAAAGTTAACTCTTCAGGCTTACTTATCAAGAACGACTTGTTGTTAAGAATAAGCACTGAAGCTAATATGTATTACCTAAAAAGGTCTCGTGAATGTGACAGTAGAGTCAAGTGTTACACGTAAGTAGAAACTTACCGAAACTTTCCTTAATCTCTTTTATCTCACTTTCAATTTTAACATTCGGTCCTCGGAGCCACGTCAAAGTTCGTTCGGCGCGTTCGTCTTTATTGTGAGCCAGCAACCATCGTGCGGTTTCTGGCATGAAAAACATTAATATAACCAGACACGCTGGAGGGCCCACTCCTGCTATGGCAGACCAACGCCAGTCCACAACATAACCGATTACGTACGACATTAGAATACCAGTAACGATTCCAATTTGGTTAAAGGCTCCGAATACTCCTCGAAGGCGGCTCGGGGCAGTCTCGGAGATGTAGACCTACAAGGAAATGTCAATCAATAAGGATAACAATGATACTATCTAACAAGAAAGCTTTATGTTACGTCAATTCACGATCTTTCAAGAACAATCTAATCTGAGTAACAGCTTTAATTTCATTAAGGAACGCGCACTCGGTGATCCTCCGTGTTATAGTCGTGAATGAGGGGAAAGGGGCGACTGAAATTTGGCTCAATCAGGGCCCAGTTAGATGAGCAAGTTAACTCAATCCTGGGTTAACCGTAAATCAAGCAAGTAAGATGTGTAACCTATAGACTGCAAAACAGCTCGTTTTTTTTGCCGAGTTTTAGAACGCGCGCGCAAGTGGTCAAACGAAAGGTCTGGAGTGAGGGTGAAAAGGAGGAGTTAGAATAAGGCTAGCGGCGCGCTTCATGCACAAATCTCACACCGTCGCTTAGCGCCTTGCAGAAGCGATTTTGACAAAAATCAGCTGTTTTTGCAGTCTAGGCAACCTAAGATTTGCGCGAATTTCCTTCCGACAACTCAGCTCAAGAGTTAGTTAAACTTACCGGAACAATAAGCGATGCCATCCCAACACCGAGGCCAGAGAAGAACCTTCCGGAGTTCAAAAGTGCCGCGTTCGTTCCAAAGCCAATTAAGAGCCAACCGCCAGTGAATGGAATAGCAGTAACCATAAGAGCGATCTTGCGACCGACGAAGTCGATTGCCCAGCCTCCGATTGGGCCACCTATCATTGCGCCAATGTTGAGAAGTGACTGTTGTTGAAAGAAAGTTTCCAAAATTGATAAGTGTTACTACACTGGTCACATACATCTTACTGCAATAAAGTTGTCATGGAAGAATGCTAAAACATGTTAAAGGTATAATGAAAAATGTTATAAGCCAAATAGGAATTAATTAGACTTACTTCTCCTCCGCAACAATCCACTATAGATGCATCTTTATTTAATTTTTTTATTTAATTTTTTTTTATTTCATTTATATTTGCACCATACTAATTCGCGAACAGCCATCACATTGGCATTTGTTTTTACACCCTAAAAACCCTATGCATAGGTTTCTGGGAAACTGCCAAACTACCCCTCCCTTAAGCAAACATTAACACTTACTTCTCACTTAGGGCAAAATGATGGCTTAGGGGAGGGGTAGGTGGGCAGTTTCCTCGATTGCCGCCGCTCCCTTGGTCGCGGGCTCATTTCCCGAATAGCGGCTGGTATTCGAGTCTAATGTATGCACCTTATCTCGGGCTATTAGTATTAAAGTCTAATTGATATTTATTTGGCTTTTTCCCTTTCCTTGTTTTTGTCATTTTTCCTTTTAGCATTTTTCTAAGACAATGCTATTGCAACAAGGTATTTCCTACTTTACAATTATTCCTCGAGCCCGAATGGGCTCTGAGTCACGAATGGGCTATAGACTCAGAGGCCATGAGGGCGAGAGGAATAATTGTTTTAGTAAAATCCAACTAGTTGGTCAAAAATATCGCGACAGAACAACTTTATCTAGCAAAACGTGATTCAGCCACCTTTGTTTTGGTTTTCAAAGCCGGCGCTCTTCGCTACTAGTGGGCTATAACATATAGCCTAGTATTAGCTCAACCAATCAGAACGCGGCATTGATAATAATCCACTAGTTGGATTTTACTAATAATCATTAGACTCAATCACCAGCCGCTGTTGGAGAATTGAACCTACGTTCCTCCTCACGGTTGTAAGGCTCTTCTCGGGGACGGGATCAAGATCTCGCCCGAGAGAGCTGTGGAAACTGAACTTAACCAATCATGCAATTTGCTCCTTTTTACCACATCGTTTTAAACATAGTAGAGAAGTCAGGGGTATGGCTATTTTCCAGGGGCACCCAATAGATATGCACCTCAAGATATCGCTTCAGCGAAATGTTTGCTGGCTGAGAGATGTGGAAGAAATAATATGTCCTTGGAAGGAAAATGTTGCTAGCAAAAAGACAATTCTGGGTGTCTAAGTGGATTTGATGTCTAGAATAGCTGCTACGCGTTATTAGTCAAAAACCTCTCTCCCCCCCCCCCCCCCCCTTTCCACTGAAGGGGCGAATGTCTCCGTGAGATTAGACTCCTTTTCCTATCTAACCCCTCCCTCCACCTCTCACTGAAGGTCTGAATTTTGCCCTAGGACCACACCCAAACTGGCCGGTAATATCTGGACATACGTCTTCCCAGTTAGTCAGGTTGCAGGTTGTAGGTGCACCTTGCTGGCTGCGAACACTTCCATTAGTCTTTCTGGGAGTGAGGAACACATAAATTATCCCAACAATCTCCCAAAATGCTTAATACGGATTTAAAAAGTTTTATTTACGCTTTGTTGTTGCTTTTAGGTCTTTTCCTCAAACCTTTCCGTTGGGTGCCCCTGATTTTCTGGTTATACACAATCTGCACAGTACGTCGTGGATTCCGGATCTGAACACAACAGAGTAAGTAAAACTTTAAAAGCTTCCTCATTTGCCTTGGCATAATTCATTTGATCACTGAACGCTTTTCTTATGTTCATGGCTACCGTATCACGTCGATGATGTGCTTACATTTGTATTTCTTTTTTATATATTTTGAATTCAATCTCTTTAATTTCAGTGATGGAGAGAGTGTTGGGCACGTTCCAGCTTGATTGTTATCTTTACTGTAAAGACGGATTTAATTTACTTCCATGTAAGAAGATTATAATAAACTTATATGTGCAGATGGCTTTACTGTTCTCAATAACTGAAACCTGCCATAACAGATCGCTTGAAATCGTTTCAGTCGTTAAAACTAAATTTAGTTTTATCGACATTTGAATTCCTGTAAGGTACGGAAACAACTCACAAGAGTTTCAAACTTATGGAGTGGACTGGAGGTAAATCAATTTGTTAGTTCTTCCTATACTTGCATTTATATTGTTTCATTCGAACGCAGTCCTTTGCTTAAGAATCTGAGCCAAAGATTTATAAAATACGCTAAGCCGCAAAACATACACTCGCATGATTTAGAATCAAAATTGACCTATTATAAACAAGGGAAATTTATGGTACAGAGGCTAGTTCAAGCGGGGCCACGTTTTTAGTAGATGTTTTGTCCAAATACTTTCTTGTTATTTTGATCTATTTACCAATACTTCAGAATCATTAAAAGTCGTGTTTTTCTAACGAATTATGGAGGGCAAAGGTAAAAACATAGTAAAATTAGAAACAGGGAGCGGAGGACGAATTCTGGGAACTGGAAAAAGAAAAATGGGAACAAAACCTACCTGACCTGCGAGCAAGCGCTCCATTTAACTTCATTTCCAATTCTCTGTTTTTTTGCATTTTTCATTTTCCTGTTCCCCTTGCTTGTTCCCGGCTCCCCGTTCCCCGTTTTAGTAACATCCCACCATATACTAATAGCAAGGAAACTTCCCGAAATTTGGTTAATTTTTTTTTCCGTTTTGAGATTATTAATAATCAGCAAAGTCGGGGCAGAGCGCGCACTTTGTGTTAAAACAAACATGTTTATTTTGCGTTAAATAGCGCTAGCGTACAATCTGCATTTTTTTCCCTACTGGTCTACTAGCGACGTGTTGGATTTGTCTTGGAGCCTGGTACTTAGTCCCTACACGTTCGGAACAGATGAACGGTAGGATCGCATTACGAGAAACCAAAACCGCTGGTCAAATTTAGTTAACTGTTGTTGATCAGAACATGAGCTAAAAAAAAAAAAGACATTGACAAACTTGTGATTTTAAAAACAGTAAGCAAACACGAGGCAACTTCCTTCTTTCACAATCTCAGACTCTCGATTATGTAATCCCGGGTTTAATGGACAGGCAGCCAGCGCATAATGAAAGACGCTGCTGTACATACTCGTTTCAATGCTGTATATATTCTTTTTATCCGTTTTATCTATTTTGGGATATTTTTTCTTTTTATTATCAATTTAATTTATTTTTTATTTATTTACGTCCTGCGGGATGACATCCCCGTTGTAGAACCTTTGACTTTTGAATAAAGGTTTTTAATAAGATTGAATAGAATGATGTGAGTGAATTGCTTCTTACATTTTCAAAGCTCGAGAAGTATTGGGTAACGGCATCCCCAAGTTTTATTATTATTATATTCAGTCGCGTTTCATAAAGAAATTTCGACACATGGTTTGGTGACAGTAGTTTCCATGGTTACGAACATTCCTTTTGTTGGCGTTTGAAAATAAGTGAAAATCTTGACACTATAAAAGCTTAACTGCATCAAAGTTTCGGAAGAAAAGCGTTGAAAACTTCCTTTTTTCAGACACAATTTCGGTATTCAAATTGCAATAACTGAAGATGGCCAAGATTCAGACTTTTACGGGAACACGAACGTATGCGACAAACTTATTATATTTTCTCAAAAAAATAAACTACAAACCACGCGGTAATAAACTTTGCAAAATTAAACATATTTATATCAACTTGATTTAAAAATGCTACATTTTCAAAAGTGATCGTTATTAATAGTTAATGACGAAAAGTTTTGAAAATTGCACGTTGACTAGCATACAAAACGTCAAGTTTATATAAAAATGGGTAAACGCGCTTACAATGTTCATCGCCGCTGTTTGTGTTTCACCTTTGATTAAGCTCCGGGAAACAAAAGTCCTTTATTCTCCCATATTTTGTATACAGCGAAACATTCATAATCGGAGAGACGGTCCCTCGCGCGGGAATCCGCTCGTGCAGATTTCACTCCACTGACGTACAGGCCACAAGACCAGGAGGGGGCTATGAGCTTGCTTGTACCTTACAAAAGGATCTCGCAAACGTGACTACAGCCTATGCGAATAATTTTTCCTTATGTAAGACCCAGCTGTAAAGTTGAATACGGAAATTATACTCGTGATATATCTGCGTCATTTATTGTGAAATACTGACCAAAGTTAAAAAAGTGTGTGCAGTTTTTTCTCCTATGGCAGGTAAGAAACATACTATGGAATATTCCTCCTTTCACGGTCATTTTTTTCTTTCTTTTTACTTTTTCAGGGTATTTTGAACGACTGAAATGGCTGCTTTGGATAAAACTCGTCTACAGTTTTCGATTCCACAAACGTTGATGGGCAGGATTACTCCAAAATTGTGCATGAGCTAATTGAAAAATTCAACAGTGTTAGTGTCGGTTTAAAAAGTCAAATGAAAATACACAGTGCCCTGAGTCCTGGTAAAATTTATCATTGAAACTGTACGTGTCTTTGTTTAATGGCGTGTAAAAAGGAAATAAACAGAAACTTCCAAAAGTCGGTCTTACGTTTTAAAGTTTTATTGGAAAACATCACTTAAAGTCCTTTTGTTGTTGTTAATTATTGTTTTTTGCTTGTTTGTTTTTCTCGACTGAGGTTTTCTCTTGGGACCTCATAGAGGATCTTTCTTTTTGTTTTTCAGTAAAGCCAGTTATGCAACGTCATAAGTTTTGGGGGTAAACTTTACAGGAACTTTCTGAAAAGGAGCTCCGCGTGATAAATAGGTACGTGATATTGTATCCAGCATGGTCGGTCGGTCCGAATACAGACTGTCATCACTGGGAAAAGGAAGGTCAAAGAGTCACGACATCACGAGTGTCGTTTCGACGATAAGATTAGGTAATATGTGTAGTAATGATCGCGAAGGTAATTTCGCTTAAAGTCACCGACGAATTTTCGATATGATTTGCATTTGTAAGGCGGAAATTTCACTGACGTTTTGCAGAAAGCATATCTCTCTGTCTGGCTTATCTCCATGTGATTACGAATTACACACCGGATTTCACTGACCTCTTGATCGATCGAGCGGTGACGCATGCACTTTTTTCTCCCCGCCTAGATCCCTTAAATAAAGATAATGGTCGCATCCTAGAGACCAACTATCAACGCAGTAAAATGACGCATTTTTTATTATATCCAGTTGCGCTATGAGAGAGTTATTCTCTCTTGTTTTCACACGGCAACGCCAGTGGTTTGTCAACCCTTAAATCACGTATAAGTGGCTATTAAAAGAGTAAGCGAAAGGGTACATCGCAGAACTGAATGCAAAAACAAAAAAAAACAAAAAAAGAAATTGAAGCAAACCGCAAGTGGTCTCGTTATGAAGTGTTGTTCAGAAAAAGTCGTGAGCAGTGAAATGGCTTTTACAGTCTATTTCATATGATTTCTTTCATATTTTGTTTTTATTCATTATGACATCTTTAATCTTTTACCTTAAGTCAACGTATCCAGTTGATCCGGTAGAAGTCATTGAAATTGATCTTTGTTGTTTCACTAGTTTTGGTTTAAAAACTTCTGAATCAACATATATTTATGTTAGAGGCACTTTATATTAACCTTTTCCTTGCTGGGGAACTCTGGAGAGGTGCAAGTTGGTGTAAAGATATCAGAAGCAAAGCTCTGGGGAAAAAACCCACCAGGAGTTAAGCTTGCTGATTACCCGCATTTCCGCACTCGATACGGCATTTAAAAAACACGCTATCTTATTTATCTCACAGAAAAGGGCACTCATATCTTAATATGATACATAAGAACACGCAAGTCAAACTCACCCCAAACCAAGTGATCTCTGCCTCATTCAGATACAGATCAGTCGTATTGACGTCCGATAGTTGTACCACTGCGGCAGACGAGTATCCCATGCCATATCCAAAGCTGAATGGGCCAAACGCTGCCACTAAGCAAGCAATTAAAACAGCCCAAATTCGCTCGTTGCTTTTCTTGGGAGTATCAGACCCAAAGTTGTAATCGAAATAAACATCTTCGTCCTTCATGTTTTAACTTCCAACGATGGATATTTTTTTTAAGCGTATTTCCTGTCTATCCTTACAGCGTCACTGTATGCATTTGTTTGACACACGGAGGTCAATATGGGTATTTATTGCAGCTTGCACGTGATCAATTGCTCCAGGTGAGTGTGGTACA
The DNA here is from genome assembly GCA_038088405.1 of Porites divaricata. Lineage (NCBI taxonomy): Eukaryota > Metazoa > Cnidaria > Anthozoa > Scleractinia > Poritidae > Porites > Porites divaricata. Next base: position 51,580,531 of record JBBMOI010000001.1, on the reverse strand, counting down.
GCCTCGATGCCTCGTGTGATGATCCACTAGCTGGCAGCTAATAAGGCGGCGCGTGACGGCGCGTGACAGCACGCTAAATGCCCAACACATTCATTCATTCATTCGATTTTCTGCTCCGGAAAACCCTTCCTTTCTCGTGATTTTCTCAGGGAATGTGGACTGTTCCACAGGTTCGATATTCATTTGATTTCCTGTAGTGTGAGACACAACGTGACAAAGGAATAAACCTTGATTTCACCCCTCCCTACCCTCCTAAAAAACAATTGCATTATGAATGAAATTGAAAAACACGTGCATGAAGAGGTAAATAATCACAGCCTGACAAGCTTGATCGTTCATAACGGTTTCCAAGAGTTTAAACAAGTACACTAGGTCGCTGCATCACAGGATGACGTGACGATCCCTTCCCAGGCAAGAGTTCCTTTGTATGATAGCATTTGATTCAATTTTATAGTTGAAAAATAAAATAAATAGAGGATATTACATGGCCGCGCGGGGATACGAATTTTATCTTCGAGCGCTGAAACTGAAAATATCTCTTACGAGTGAGCGAAGCGAACGAGTGAGAGATACTTTCAGCACGAGAAGATAAAATTCGTATCCCTAAGCGACCATGTAATATCCTCTATTTATTTTATTTTTTAAAGACAATAATACTTATATTTTCAGTTCCAGAAGTCAAAATTAATTAATGTTAGTAACCAAGGCGACACCAATATCCTCACTCGTGAAGATAAAAATAGTATCTTCACTGCGCGCGATGAGTGATATGATTTTTTATTAGTAAAAGGAAAAATCCTAGTATTTTATCAGTATCTATATGATAAAATAAATGATTTAATCAAGGGTAGACTGGATAAACTTTTGCATATAGACACCTTCATAAAACAAGATCCTCTTTAACATGGAGAGCATGTTCTCTTTGCCTCAAAGACGCTGTAATAAATAACTCACAAATCACCACCCTTGGAAAGCGGTCTCATATTAGCTTTCTCCCTTTGTTCAGCAGTGTTAAAAGGTCTGACTGTAATTTGGAAAACAAAAGGCAAAAACTTTTAAAACTTCTGTCAAGGCCCAGAGCACGTGTTATTCATGTGTATCATGATCAGACGGCCTGTTAGGCCGAGATATCTGTAGAATGGTAAAGGGTAAAGTGTTCTTATTTTACGTCGGTAGGTCAAAATAGACATCTGATCACTAACAAACCTGAGGCCGACAGTGTGCTCATTTGTGTGATCGCAACCGGTCCTGTAAAACTGTAAAAAAGGTAAAGGGTAATGTGCCTTATTTTACGTCGGTAGCTCAAAATCCCGGGGGTGGGGGGGGGGGGGGGGGGGTACTGCCATATATGAACTATATAGTATTTGCCGCTGTGAAGGGTATGGTTTTCAAGCAGTTTTCTCTTGGATAGGGTATATAAATCAGAGCGTTTGGGTCTAGCATAGGGTATCATTTTTCAGGAAACTGATCAGTCTGATCAGTTGGTTGAAGATTTTGTCTAGACTAGGGAAACAGCTACTCTAGGATAGGGGGGATTTGGGGAGTTTACCCTAGTATAGGGTAGCAAAATTCAGCTGAACTAGCTCTGGTAGAGGTTAAGGGTTCTTGGGTCCCAGCGGCACACCCCCACCCAGAAATTCCTAAAGTGCCCCCCCGGGCTCGAAATAAGCATTTGACTAACAAACCTGAGCTGAGACCGACGGTGTGCTCATTTGTGATTGCTAGTTAAAGAAGCTTCACACCAAGTTTAATGTAAAAATTAATAATTAAAGTGGTCACAAAGTCAACATTTCTATCATACTTACTGCCTCTTATTCTTGTAAACTCTGTTCTCTCCTTAACTTGATTTCAATAGGGGAATCTTGTAAAAGCCCGTAAGGGTTTCCTAAATTCCCCTTATAGATGTAATTATATCTGTTTAATATGTAAAGTATGTTCACAGGCAGTCCAAGCGCACTATGTGTGCGTTGGAGCTTCAGAGGTCACTTGGTCGGAATATACTGGAATTATTAATGTATTATCTCATGCCAAATAAATGCAAACATCTTAAAGATATGAAGTCTTTTTGTTTGTCTAGTGTACTAGTAGCCTTTAAGATAACGAAGGTCGATATTTCTTGCATTATTACATGTGATTCGGACCCTTATTGTTCGAATTTTATCACATGTATTCGAATCTACTTTCCCTGCTACAGGGTAGTAGCAAGGTATATGGAATCAGGGATCAAAGGTCTGTAAGAGGGTGGGATCAGGGATCACAGCCTTGGGATCAGGGATCACGGCCTTGGGATCGGGATCAGCACCGTTTTTCATAGAATCAGAGATCAGACTGATAGCTGAGTGTGATAATTATTAAAATCACAAAAAATTTGGAGTTTGGGATTTTTTTTGCATCTAGAACGGCTTATTACAAGTTATTAGCGTTATCTTCAGTTCTGACTTGTCACGCAGTCGTTGATAATTTTCGATTTCCGTCATTCTCTGTTGTCCCGTTTGTGTCCTTGATAACATCATTTGTAACATGGCACACATGGTGATCACTTTGGTCCATTTATAGATGTTGACCTTTTGTCTCACCGTTTTCGGCCGTCGAGAACATTGTGGCAACTTGTTCGTTATATTTGTGTACTTCGCTGACAAACCATTGGGGAAAAGAAAAAGAAGGACGATCGCTCACGTCGAAGGTAAAGTGATTTTAATTTTGACTTACCGCTTTGGTACTTGCTGAAATATGCAGCATTTTCCGCCAAATTTAATGTCACAAACTATTAACTTTCTAGATCACACTCCTGGTCACCCTACCAACGAAGTTCGAGGAGGTCATCAAGTAGGTTAGTACATTAAGACACAAGTACGCAGAGGATCGCTCGAGAATTTCTGAAGAGACCGACCATAGCTCTAGTGCATACTCTGGCATAGTTCATACTTAGAACACATCCTAACAATTGATCATGACTTGATCGCATCGGGAGTGATGCATTATCTCTTTGACCTATCATTAAACAGTACCCTTTCCTCATAGAATAAACTATACAGATTTTTTAAATACAGGTGAATACTGCGGCGATTACGATTTGCTTCGAAATGACGATGTTAACGTACTGGCATACTGGCGAACCACACAGCAAACTCAAACTCCTAAGGGAGGCTAAAAAACATTTCGAACCAGCAGGGGAACTAGAGGGAATTGCAGGGTAAAAATTACTGAAATATGAACCGAAGGTAAATTAAATTTAGTTCGAGTTAAAGCGGATTTAGAGTCAAGCGAGTTAGAGTTATGGAAGTTCTACTTTAAATTCTTCATTAACAGTTCACAGTAGAAACGAAATGTTAACTGAAAGAAAGTCTCAGGCAAGAAGACAGTGCTAAAAACAAAGACGTTTTGCAAGCAGAAGCAAGAGATTTGCGACTCTTTGCCAAGGATTTAAGCAAGGCGTTCGGCAGCAAAGAGTCAGAAGCAAAACGAAGGAAAGGCCTGATGCTCTGCCTCTGGCTCTAAGCATGATTCGACGAATCATTTCCCCTCAAACAGGCAATGTGCCTGACCTGATTGAGGAGCTTCAGAGATCGGACCAGGGACAAGCGGAAGCCCCTCTAGTTGAAACTCGTCCAGTGTTGTTTTCAAAGTGAGATGTGGTTGCTTTGAAACACAATTGGAGACGTTATTTGGAGCCTTTTTTCCTTGTCATCCTTCGTGAGGACCTTCATGACAGCAGTGATGGGTTCCTCGAGAGTACTGTGTAACTAAACTGGCTAGAATCGTCAGAGGAGGATCCTCTTGTGTACAGTCGTTGGTATTTAGGATGACAAGAACCCACCTCAGTGTATTCTAGATATTGCATCGGTTGACCTGGATGGTGAGAGGTACCTCCTCAACAAAAGTGAGTAGCAGCGTCTTAAAAATATGGCTAACGGGTCCAAAGAAACTGACTCAGAAAGCACTGATGAGGAAGGAGCAGGTGATGACAACGGTGAAGAAGAAGATGACCAACGGACTCACTTTGAAGCCGATTGTAGCAGATCGGGCAGGAGAGTAACAAGATATATGATCTGAAATGCCGACTTGAAATGTTCAGAAATATTGTCTTGAATTGTCTTTCAACATTTAAAAATGACTTGGTTTTTTCGCAGGAATGAAATTTTAAAGTTACTCGCACTTTCTACTTGTATATAAAATTTTAATGAGAATATAAACTTATTCGACACATGTGAAAACTACTCCATTTCTTTAGAATGTAAAGTTTCTATTTAATTGACTGAGTGTCTCAGGGAAAATATTGCATCAACGTACTCATCAAGATGAGACATTACCTATTCTCGTCAATTAACAAGACGAGCATAACAAGAATGAAGAGGAACGAAGGAATAGCGGAATAGACCTAGTAAAATGGTGTCTTTAAGTAAGAGTTCCAAGCAGTATGATATCCGTTTGACTCGATTCTTTGTACAGTAAATGTGTTATAGATCTAAAATAGGTTGTGTGGGTGTCCTGATTCAAGCCGTTATTGTGAAACATCAAGTTCTACCATGGGAGATAAGCAAGAAAATAGGAATCTGGGAGATCTAGTTACTTTAGAAAGACGCCTTATGCTTTGGGTATGTGTGTAAACAAATAAACGATAAAATAAATTTTCTCTTGTCCTGAGAGAGGCAAAATTATATAGGGAAACTCGTGGGATCAAGTATTTTTACGGGATCAGGGATCAAAATTAACAGCAATTTTGGGATCAGGGATAAAAAAATTGGGTCAAAAAACGGGATCAGTTTGAAAAAAATATACCTTGCTACTACCCTGCTGCTAGCAGAGGTCTCTCACGACGAGCGAAATATTGATTCAGAAAGCTCCCTTACCTTTAGTTCATAGCCACTCTGTGTCCTACGGCCGGTTTAAGCGCCGTTTTGTCGACTTTCTTTCCATTGAGTACTGAACACTTCTTTTATAGTGTTCAGTACATTTATTTGGCATTTATTTGGCATCAGATAATACACTAATAATTCTAGTATATTCCGACCAAATGACCTCTGAAGCCCGGACCCACACATAGTGCGCTTGGGCTGCCTGTGGTATGTTGTATTTTGTATGTTGAATTTCTCGTGGGAACTTAAAACCGACCTAAATTTGACGCCGCAGATAATAGTTAGAGTTCTCCCTAGAGGAGTCAATATAACTCTTCCCGAAACTGCAAATTCAGACATTGTAATGCGTATCGCGAAATGGCGAAAAATAAAATGGCATTCTAAGCGATGCGAGAGAAAAAAAGGTCACTGCAAGGCCAGCTCTTACCGACCGTAAAGGGCACTTTTAAAGACCACGCATTTTTTCGCCAAGCTGAACCACATTAAAATCTCTAGGGACCACGTTTTGTAAGCGACCACCTCCTACCACCTATAGAAAAGAGACCACCGCTCCAGAACACCAGAAGTTTCCCAGTCAAGTTCAGGGGCACCCAACGACTGTTTTCTGTGAAATATCTCTCGGCCAAGCAAATATTGCCTGGGATTTTCTATTACTTGAAGACGCCTAAAAATTCCTCGCGGACCACGGTTCCACTCCGGAAATTTTTAGGCGCCCTTAAGTAATAGAAAATCCCAGGCAATATTTGCTTCAGTCACAGAAAGCAGTAGTTGGTGCCCTGTTCTTCAGACTGGGAAACTTCTGGCCCCGGTTGTTCAAACGTTGGATAGCGCTATCCACCGGATAAATCACTATCCAGCGGATAAGTAATGGAGAAACTGATCGCACTATCCACCTGATAGAGATTTATCCACCGGATAGCGCTATCCAGCCTTTGAACAACCGAGACCAGGTGTTCTGACCGGTGGTCGCTTCTCGATAGCTGGTAGGACAATTTTCCAAGCTTACCTAATCAGTAAATTCCCCACGATTTTCTGAAGTTTAATTTTCACATTTCACTTCACAAGTTAGAGTATTTTTCATAGAGGAAACCTAAAATTTTCGGACTCAAAAATGCAATGGAGAGAGAAATCAGAAAATGTCTCACTTTCGTAATACGTCAAGTTGCATCTAAAATTTTCGGGAGAATATACTCAAGCCCATGTAGTTTCGAACAGATTCAAGGATGACCGAACAGATAAAAATTTTATAGCGCCGCTTAGAATGCATTTCTAGACAAAAAAAGTACTCTGGGTAGCCTAAAAAGTGTTGTAAATGTTGAGGAAACCGTCGTTGGGTGCCCCTGCCTATTGTTAGAGCCTCTCGTACGATCAACTCATGACTCATGATCAACTCCCTTAAGCGACCCGGCCACTTTTTAGGCTGACAGCTTTTTTAAAATTTTCCATTGTTTTTGAGTTCATGTAAGCGAGCACTTCACACATCTGGTGTAGTAAATAAGTAACACTAGTCTCTTAGTTAGCTGCATGTATGTGCTAAGCCACTCACTGTGTACGAACTACTTTCACGACATGGAAAAGGCTACATATTGCAGCGGTAACTTAGAAATTGCATGCAGAAAATGCTTTTCCAAAAGGTAGACGTGCTGGGGACTATTCTTGGAAGAGACAACCACAGCTACTGGCCCAAACTCGAAATACATGTACATGACTAACGGCTTTGTTGCGTAACCTTCAAAATATAAAGATTTGTATGAGAAAAAACCGATTGTTGTTGTTACCGAGTTTGATTTTTGCAGGAAACCGGTTCCAACAAAACCTATAAAATTACCCTAAATCGGCTTGGGGATCACACAGGAAAAAAAGAAACACACAACTTAAGTGAGGTTAACCATTTTTTGTTTAAATCCTTTCACATTCGTGGGCTAAAGAAACCCTGAGCAACTACAACGACGACGACAACGACGACGACAACTTGAAAAAACAATAGTCAGATTAAATGATCAAAACCGTGACAACTCTGCACGTGCATCACGCTTTTTAGTACATTTCTTTGACGTCCACTGCACGACTGGGACGTGAAACCTCCTAATTTGACGTTTTATGGAGGACTTGGACATACGACGACGAATTTTCCGTCCCCGTTTTGAACAAACTCCAGGGAAAGTGGCCTGCATTTGATTTCCATATTGAGCGAGTCCAAATAGAGGCGATTAAGTTTGAAAGAACGCATATTCATATTTTTAGCGACGTTTTCACTGCCGTCGTCGTCGTTGCTTAAGGCCCGTTCTGTTTTGTTCCCCATACAAATCCTTATATTGTGAAGGTTACGCCACAAGTGTCGATGGTCATGTTTCGAGTTTGGGCCGCCTGTGAGACAACCACCTGCCGTAACACAAGGAAAACCCTCGGAGTTTAGGTACTCACCTACAGAAGGTCACTTAATACGTACAAGTTACTGTAACGTCTGTAAAACAGAAAGAAACCAGGCAATTAGACTACTGGCTGAGTTTTGTTATGGTTGATGTGGCTCCCTGCAAATAACGTTTTTGCCGTTTTCATTCAATAAAAAGTAAGTAACAGTTTTTGTAAGTATCCTGATATCACTCAAATCTCCTTGAAAGACAGTCATCGCCCCAATCCAGAACAGAAATTAGAGTATCATAAATTGGCATTATGGTTCTCCATTCTTCGTTTCTAACAACAGGGTTCCACTTAATCTTGAATAAGTCCCACCTCTTAGTTTATACTCCCACTCCAAACAACGACCCCCCACCCCCTCACCCTATCCAACTCCAACTTGCTTGATAAGACAACATGAATTCTAGTAATGCTTTAGAATGGAAGGCGCCTGATTCGAACCTGATGAAAAAATCAACAAGACGTCCGGTCGAAAATCCCTTGGGTAAATGACTAGCTATGCCTTACAATTAAAGAGCGAGAAAATAACAGGATAAATAGACGATAACAATAAACTTTTGCAATTCAAGATGCCAATGCATAAGGCAAAATAATATGGAATTACAAGCCTGAGCAAACATACACACTGTATGTTGACAAAGATTACAATTCTCCGCGTCTATTGATACCTTAGGTTCAAAGGTTTGAACCCCTCTGTAAAAGACTTGTTTCAATTCTCGTATCAGGCTCTGCGTTCAACTCAGCGTACGAGTTCCGATGGAATAACCTTTGTGTCGGTAGATGAATGACCGCGAGATAGAAAATGGTCTAAAAATGCAATGGATCTAACTTCAGGAGCGATGGGCCTGTCGGCTTCCCATCGGTGTTCGTAAACATTAGAAGTCTCTTTTTGTCACCTTTTTAGTGTGGAAAATAAGCACCCGAGAGGCTCTGTAGAAGATTTTCAGATTATGGCATTCGTATTAATAAAATGTTTCGGTAAAGGGCTGCTCATGATCATGTATTACTGATATGAAGGTCCTAGGGTACTCCCATACATTACCTATACGCCGGGGAATGTGCCGCCCAACGGGGTTGTGATTTTGAAGCTCCTGATTTAGAACGGGGTATCCATTTCAGAGGCGTTTTCTAGAACGGGGTATAATATTTAATAAGATGGGAAATAAAAAAAAAATTGTGGATCACGGCTTTATCTTCTGCCTAAAATTGTTGCTGATTATGAAGAAGCATTTATTTGATGTATAAGTCGAACAAATAGAGAAATATCTTTTTTAAAAAAACAGGGCTATTTCACTTTACAAATTTTCTAGAACGGAGTATAAATTAAAAATTGGCTCATTTCTAGAACGGGATATCAGTTTTAGGGTGAATTATAGAACGGGATATAAACAAGTGGCCCATTTCTAGAACGGGGTATCAATTTTAGGGGAAATTGTTTTTAGAACGGGGTGCCAATTTGGAGTCCCAAGCGGCACATACCCACCATGCAGCATGCTTAGTTTGCAGTGGGAAAATGTTAACACTGATATTCAATGCAGGGTATAGCGTATACAGGATTAAGGAAAGAAATTGACTTTGAGAACATAAGCTTTTGTAAGGATCATTTTTACATGATTCTGGACGATTTTGACGACAATAATCATTGATCATTATAATGATGCAAGGAGCAGCTTTCTGAGCTCATGACAGCAAAGAAAATATCACGAGTTAGTGCTTTCCTACATTCTATCACGTAGACAGTTTCTTCAAAGCAGATGGCGTTATTATATTATACTACTGTACAGGTCCATGGACTATAGGCTCAGCAGATTTTGCATGGTAATCATGCCTTATGATGTGTTTGATCGCCGGTTTAATAAGGAAGATGTTTTCAAATGACGGGGGCAACATGACGGTTATGATAGTTACACATAAAGGATCCAGCACGGGGAAGGATTGATACTGAATATATCTAGCAGATGTTAAGTTTAAGAGGCAAAAAGTGGTTTACAATCAACCTTCAGAATTGTCCAAACAACTCGTTTTTGAAGTCAAGGCTAATAGTATATTAGATACAAATGCAGAAGACAATTCAGTATTACAGTAAGAGAGATATGGATTCATTGGAGAGTACGTGGTCGAAAGTGACTTTGAAGCCCAAAATAATTATCTCTCGCCTTTTACGCCAATCCACCTGGCCCACTTGTTAAAAAGGTGGATAGTTCTACACAGGAGATAATCCCTGTCCATTGGATAAGTATTAAGAAAACCAACTGCGTTATTATCTGGATAAGGAATTGTCCCGTGGATAGCACTATCCTGCAGTGACCTCTTTAACAACCGGGGTCTGCTTCATCCTCAAAGACACGAAGGGGAAAATGGGAAAACAAGTTTATACTAAGTGGTCCTGCGGGACCAACCAGCCTACGGTAAGCGTTTTCGAACACCCAGTTTTTTGACATTCGCTAAAAAGAGCAGCCTCAATAGTGGTCCAAATTTAATCGGGTGAAATCCTGGAGGAGGCATAGCTAATTCAAAAGAGGAATTCCTTTGGATTTGAACACAATGTAATTAAATACCATATCCCTTTTGTTTTGTGGTGTATGGAAAATGATCAAGAAATATACGAAAATATTATGTATGATGGTAAACCTCTCTCCAGATGACTAAAAGTTTCTTCCGCCCTCTCTCCGCTTATGTCCAGGATTGAACACAGTCGCAAAAATTTGCTAGCAAATTGTTTTGTCAATTTGGGCAAAAATGATTTAACGGAAACTGCTGTCAGAAATGTACAGAAAAAAAAGTCTGCAAAAATCGCAAAAGTAACAAGGAATTTCAATGCAACAAAAAACTACCCTGATAAATATCGCAAGAATAACAAAGTAATTGCCGACTTCTCGAGGCCCTTCTTTGTTCCTTGTCTCTTTATAAGTCTAGAATTGTGTTATTCTTGCTATTTTTGCGATATTTGCAAGCAAGTGTCTCACACCGTGGCTTTCTTGTGATTCATTTTTTTCTAAAATTGCGAAAAAAAATTGGCTAGCGGCAAATTTTTGCGACTGTGTTCAATCCTGGGCACATCTCCCTCTCTCTAGGGATGGGGGCGTTTGGACTTTACTAAAAGTCCATCGTCTTTTTTCGCTCTGTTGGGACTTGCACAATTGTCGAGAAATTGTTCTTAGCCTAAGAACTCTTAACAAAATAATATCGCTCGTGCTTTTCCCTTTTTAATAGTGAGAAGTTTAATCCAAGCAATCGTCTCAATCTCAGTAAAATTCTAACGCTATAAAATTTTCTTGCGATGCGAACGCTGGTTGCGTCATCAGCGCGTGATAGTTGCTCAGCACGTACGCACAATTTTGTTTTCTCTAGGGCATCTAAATATATATCTATAACTTTAATCCTAGTCAGACAGACACCTGAGTTCTGGGTTCTAAAGGATAAACAGGCCACATAGAAATGGGCTGGCTGAGAGATCGCCCACAATGAAATTGATAACAGAGATTCGAACACCCCCACCAACGCCTTTATATATAGGTATCACAGCGACAGTTACGTAACTACAAACAAGGAAGTGGAGTTTAATCGTTAGTCGTGGCCTTGACACATTCTGCTGTCTTTGACAGTTGCATAAGCTACACTTACAGAAGAGAAGATCGTTTCATAATCCAATTTCTCATTCTTTATTTTACAAATCTGTTGATTCAACAATTCAAGATGCAAATTTTTCATGAGACAATCGAGTATTACATGTGTCCTGTTAAATATGTATTCATTTACACGTACGCCCCGCGCTAATCATGCTAATATTAGTAGAAACATTTGTACATTGTAAAAAGTATAATATAATATATTTAAATCGCAAGATGAAATCGTCTAATCATCATTTCGTACCTATTTCATTAAAACATTTGAACTTTTACAGCAAAGTGTTCTTTGACACTGTCTGTCGTAAAACCAAACCAAATCATTGAGTAGGGAATCAACTGACCTCAGACGGTCATGGAAAGTATATCTGATGGGCACCTAGGGCGGGGTTGGTTACCGGTTTGGTCAAATGGTACGCAAATAAAAATTCAGGACTGGCAAATTTCTTTCCGGAATCGTGTTCACATTTGTACAAATCAGTTCCATTTACCGAAAAACGACCGCGAAGGCTTGAAACCATGAAAAAATAATCTGCTCATTTCTCTCTTGCCGACTGGTATCAAAGATGGCTTTGAAGAAATGGAACACGATTTTCCGTTTGCAATGTTCCGTTCGGAAAAGTAGGACTATCTTTTCAGATGTTCCGTTGCTCCCGGAAATTTTTACGGTGAACAATCCCAAAAGGTCGTGTTCCATTTACTTTCCAAGCGGATTTTCCGGAAACTCATTGTAAATAGTAAACAACCTGAGACATGTCTTAGCAAGTCAAGAATTGGGTTTTACTTATGATTGTTCGAAAAGGTGGTGCCTGTCTATTTTTTTATTTTCAGCCAATCATAACTCATAGCCAAAACAATCTCGAAGTTACTTTGGACAGTCAGTGGAAGGTTTTCTTTTTTGGGAGCAACATAGAATCTGCCCACGAAATGTCCTTTTTTTAGTTAATTTTTAGTGTTAAGATCATCAGCTTCAGCTAACTTAAACTGCCGATTCTGTCCCGCTTCCCATGGCATTTCTCAAGGACGTATTTAAGGCTCTCGTGAAGGCGCATCAGCCTTAAATAAGTTCACCTTGAGTGACCTTGTCGGTGGAGATGGCGGCACGTTTTTAAAAACTTATCTTTGACACGTGCCAGGTCACTTGGGATTAAGTAATGTAAATAAAACCTTCTTCAGCTCCTTGAACATATATAGTTCGTACTATGCAGTGCAATGCCCGATAGCATGACATTGTAGACTGAGCCTCTTGCTATTGTATTGAACTCATTTGAATTAAACCGTACTTCAATATTTTTGTTTTGAATATATTTGGTATATAGTGAAAGTTCAATTTGGGTAATTAATGTATTAAAAGCCTATCATAAAGTGTTACAGGGAAGTATGTTTGCTCACGAGTCGTCTTCGCGTGCGTTTCACCATCCAAACAACTTCTTCCTAGGTTTTCCAGACATGAACTGCTCAAGAACAAACTGTGCCACGTCCTTGCGGTTCACCTCCTCCAGTGACACAGCCAGCTGCGAAACCATCTGTGATCGACTAAGTCGACAGCGTGTCCTCCAAACACATAGTAATCTGAACGCCTTTTCCTGGGGACCCATGGTGAGGCCACCTAGCTGCAAAAGATCCCTGTCCCCAACCCCCAGGAATGATCCAAGCTGCGACCACTCCTCCCCATTCAGTTTGTATGCGACTCGTCGAAGCTCGCGATCACTGAGGCAATCTGCAAGACAAAAGAAAATAATAAATAAATATATAAATAAATAATATAGCGATAAAGATGATTTATAATGTTAACTTTTACAAGTGTTCATAACTTTTCGAAAAAAAAGTGTTGCATTTAGCTAAAATGTCGAAAAAGAAAATGTTTAATTCCTTTTACCGTACACACAGTAATTTTAGGGAGTCAGTGTAACTCCAAAAATGGGGTACAAATTTTAGGGACAGGATAACCCCTTTTGAGGTTACTTTAACTCCTAATTTAACTCCAAATTTGGGGTCATTTTTACCCTTGAAAAGGAGTTCTTTTAACTCCTAGTCTGGAGTTAAAATAACTCAGAAAATGAGGTTATTTTTGTTCCTTACAAGGGTTGTCTTTTACTCTTTTTGGAGTTACTTTAACTCTGACAGTGGAGTAAAAAGTTTAGGTACAGGGCAACTCTTTTTGGGGGTTATTTTAACTTCTCAACCCAATATTAACTACAAATCTGGAGTAATTTTTACTCCCGAAAGATAGTTCTTTAAACTCCTTTTTGGAGTTTAAATAACTCCACTGTAAGTAGTTAAATTAATCCCACTAGAGAAGTTATTATAACTCCTTGAAAATTACTGTGCGCAGCCAATTTTAATTTCTCTACGTGCGTGTTGTGTGAAAAGATTTCCATTTCGTAAACGGACGTTGTTGATTTTTAGAGAAATACGGAGCCCATAATGGAACCTGTTCCTTTTTGTACACTATTTCTTCTTCCTAACGATCAGTATAGCCTGCAGCAGGAGCTCAGATAGTAGTGAACGTCGCGAAAACATCTCATGGAAAAATAGGAAGGGCGCGATCCGGGAAATGGAGTGGCGGTGGGGAAAGGAGCTTCTCTCTCCCCAGCCCCGTGCGTTTTTCGGAACAGTTTGCGCGATCTCTGCGTATAACTGTGGAGCTTAAGCAACGACGACGGCAACGAGAACGTAAAAAATGAACAGGCTTGGGTTAGCAAAAGAACAACTTTGCACCTGCATCACTCTTTTTTTGTGTACATTTCTTTGCCGTCGTTGAAAAACTGCGACGTGAAAGTGCCTTATAATTTCACGTTTAGTGGAGGACGTGAACAGAAGACAAGGACTTTCTTTTTCTTTCCCTCAACTTCGATACAGTCCTTTAGAATTCAGGTCCAAAAGCATTGGCTAACATTTGACAAATTGAACAAGATGAAAACAACGCGATAAAGTTTGTAGCAGCGAAGTAATGTTTTCCTAACCGTCGCCGTCTCTCTTGAAACCTAGAATAGGCTACCTTCCTTTCTATTTAAATTTACCATATTACAAGCATTTCCTCTCTACAAGGCGTATACGCTCAGGTTCGTTAAGGTTCTAAATTAAGGACTTTAAGATCCCAACGACGCGACGGCAACGAGAAAAAAAAAGCGAATTTGGGTTCTTTCAGTCTTTATCGCAATTATTCCTGTGGGCGAACCCTTCTGGAGTTGAATTCCTAGGGACCATATCCAAGTACAGAAAGAGAAATTAAATTTCGTCGTTGTTTGCATACGTCTTCCATAAAACGCGAAATTAGGCATTTTCATGTCGTAGTCGTGCAAAAACGGGCAAAGAAATGTACAAAAAGCGTGGTGCACGTGCAAAGTTGGCTTTTAAAACCTATTGTTTATTTGACGTCCTTGTTGCCGTCCGCGTCGTTGGATCTTATTGTTGGATCTAATCGTTGGTCCCTATTGAATGTTTCAGCTCACAGACCCCACTCTTAAAAACATTAAGACTTGGGGCTGTGGCTAGTGTGGCGGGCAAACTGTTTTATAGTTCTAGGTAAGAAGCTGTAGTATGTGGTAGTCTATAAATAACTGTCTTTCGTAAGTTTTTTTTTATTTATATACATAATAAGATCTTTCATGAACCCAACTTGGGCCGTAAGACTGCTTATTAAACAATTTTCTTACCAGTATGAGGGATTTCGGCGCTGCTTGACGGCCCTGACTGTGGAGATGAGCTTTCCACTGAATCATCCGAAATGGAGTCAAGGCTTAGCGTGCTGCCATGTTGAGCGCTACTTCTCAATGTCACAAGCTGTTCAGCCAGTTTCTTTCTTTCACTTTCAGCTTGTCCCAGTTTTTTATCCATCACTATTTTCATTTGGCGAATCTTGAAATTTTAAAATGTTGGCATTAGAATTTCTGAAATGCTAGATTTAATTAAACGGTTCACTTATAACCCGGCTTGCCCCACAGCAAGACGACTTTCAACCAGTTATTATTCAACAATTAATGAATGAGGCTGAGTATTTATGAAGAATTATAGAGATCGAGGAGGGTGTTATCACCCCTCCGAGATCTCCATAATTCTTCACATGATAGGAAAGCTGAATTTTATTATTCATTCAAATAATTCTTAGTTTAAAAACATCGCTAAAACATGCTTACCTCCATCGATCCATCAATGTTAAGTTCATCTTCGATAGTGCACGTTTAAGGTTGTTCAGATCCGCAAATATTCTCCAAATAGAAGATGTCGCCCTTCAAGTTGTCTTCTTGCTGTTCTTGCCATGTTTTTAGCTATTTTCTTTTGCCTAGTTCTTACTCTTAAAACGAGTGAAATTTTTCAAGTTCACAACCAAAACAACTCAACCTCGTCCCCACGTCTTCTCGGTTAACGGTTCATTAACCTTCAAGAATGCTGCATTTTTGACGTCATTTCCTCGCTAAATACAATATTCTTCCAAATTTGGTCATCAGTAACTGGTTATGGTAAATTAACCGTGTGTTTTTAGCCAATCAGAAACGGGGAAATATTTTGAATGAATAATAATAAAGACTTTTAGTAGAGTGAGATTTGAGTTTAAAGCTTTTTCCGGAAAGTTTCATTTTACCATTTTTCACCAGAAAAGTTAGCACTGTTGCCTTTAGTGAAGGAGGTTACATCCTCTCCTGATCGCAGAATGATAAAACTTCTTCCATTTGATAACTTGTCTTCCACCACTTCGACATTCTCGCTAAAACTCGTAGTAGAGTGATGACGGCTACCACTTTTTCCCGCCAAAATGACTCTGGTTCACGAGCGAGCACTTCTTAGAAAACCCCGTACTCGTAGTCGTACATGTCTTAGAATCTAAAGGTCTCTAACAATTAGACGCCGAAGGCGACGTGAATATCGGCGAATAGTCAGCGAGACGAAGTCGAGGTGACTATTTAACAATTATTCCTCTCGCCCTCATGGGCTCTGAGTCAATAGCCCATTCGGTCTTCGGCCTCATGGGCTATTGACTCAAGAGCCCATGAGGGCGAGAGGAATAATTGTTTTAGTAAAATCCAACTGGTTGGTCAAAAATATCGAGAATGAAAGAATTTAGCTAGTTAAAGCTAGACTTTAATCCTTTCTTGCCGCCAAAAAGCCCGCGCTTTTCGCTACTAGTGGGCTATAACATATAGCCTACTAGTAGCTCAACCAATCAGAACGCAGCATTGATAATAGACCACTAGTTGGATTTTACTAATCGCCAATATTCACGTAGCCTGAGGCGACTAATTGTTTTAGTATAATTACATTGATGATTATTCGAGAAAATAAAAGTATTGATCAATTTCCGACTCCGAAACATCAAAAAATCTGGCTGCCATTTTGAAAACTGCAAGCCTTCAATGCTATAATCACCGCGCGGTGATTATAGCGGGATAGAGCGAAGCTCCTAGCCAATCACAGCGCTCTATTTTCGATAGTCATCAATGTAATTATACTAATACTTGATTGAGGCGAATCAGCCCGATACGAAGCCAATTTTTAACGTTACCCAATGTAAAGAAATCCAAGAAAGTCCCGGATTCTGGATTCCACGCCGTAAAATCAGGATTCCTGGTACTGGATTTCAGATTCTTTGTCACTGGAACTTGGATTCCGGATTCCTTGAGTTGCATTCCGGATTCCAAAGCCAGCGATTCCAGATTTCACAGCAAATATATACTGGATACTGGAATCGGGATTGTCTCGCATGGGGCGACTGGTGCGAAGGTCAGTTTCGGCCTTTTTTTAAATGGCGCCTGAGAAAAGAATGCTTCACGGACGATTCAGGACATCAACATTTTCCGCCTTTGGCTGCATCATGTCCCGATCTATGCAGTTTTTTTTGGACTCGTATACTTTTTATACACTTTGATGGAAGAATTTGAATTTACTTTTGAATCAGTTTGCTCGGAAACGAGTACAAACGTTCTGGCCCCGCCCTTTGCCTGGCTGGTCAGGTAACTGACGCGATTTCTTGCCTGCAAGCGGGTGCCCCGGCGGCGCGAATTCGTGATTCGGTCTCTTGGGCAAACTCGTTTGTCATGTACACGCAAAGTTTATGTTTAAAAAAAGTTTGTTTTTAAGAGATGCGCCGAGATTTCGACCTTTTGTGCCTTCCAACTCGGAGAGAAATGATAACATGGAAAGGTGGCAGTTACCGAACTCTCGGCAAAGAGAGCCAACCGGCTCATGTAATAGGCCTCTATTAGCAGATGCACGTTTTAGGGCTGGAGATTTTTAAAGTTGAACTAGGCCGAGAAAAATCATGCGGGCAGTCAGGCTATGGATAGTGCACTCACTATATTCTGTAGCTCCACTTCCTTTTTCTGCCAGAGTTGTTTCTCCTTGATGTGTTTTTCTGATAGCTCTGATTGAAGCTCCATACACTCTTGCCTAAAATGAAATTAGCCACAAAGATTCTTGAAGGGAACCGACAACTTGCAAGCAAGTCAGATAAATTATGGTGATTGTAGACAACCTAGATAGCCTGAGCCAGACTCTAGTCCAAATTAATTCGCCCCTTTCGCAATTCTCATAATACGCCTTGTTAGCACGCCCCCCCCCCCCCCCCCCCCCTGTCACCCCTCCTAAATTTTGCAAAAGCATTTTTGTTTTTCAATTTCTCTTAGGACATCTGCAATGCCGTGAAGAAATTTAAACAATGGTAATAAAAATGTTGGTGGCAACAAGATGTATCATAGATTAATTCGATTGTCTCGTTGTCTGATCTGGGAACAGGGGCGGGTGGGTGGGTACTTCCTTATATAAGTCATATAGGTGTGCAGCCCCAAAGGGTATGATTTTTAGCTGTTTCGGTTTGATAACGGGTAGAGACTTTGCCATTTTGGTCTGGACTCGTATAAAGGTTTCGAGGGAGGTACGGTGTTGTATTAACATATTTTGTCGATTGGTTCTAAATGAATAAGAAATAAACCCATAATATGCGAATTCGAAATGGATTTTAAGAAATCGTTTTTTGCGTACTCATCTCAGTAATGATGATATAATTTCTGTCTTTGTTAACATGCATATTGCTTTTTGTGAACGCCTCCAGGTCTGAAAACGGGTATGGATTTTGCAGGTCAGAAAACGGGTGTGGAAAATAACATTTTTGGTCTGAAACAGGGTCAGGATTTGGAGAACCAGGCGGTACACCCCCACCAAGAATTCCCTTGAGTCTTGCACCAGGAACAGGTAACTGGATGGTATACGACATTGATGAGCCTTTCTTTCGAGACCCAGTTTAATATGATAACACAGTGTTATATTGTAAGCAATCTATCTACACTAACTGCAGGAAGGTTAATACATTGACGAAATAAAGTTTAATAATGGAATAGGGCTAATAAACCTTTCGGGAACTTGATCAGGACAAGTGGCCATAGAAAGTGGGGAGGAAAAGCCAAGATGATCAGACTGACACTTTATCGACTTTGGTCTCATTCCCAGTTTAAGGACACTTACATGTATCTCTTTTGTGTTTTCTACAAAAATCGACAAGGCTTTTTTTTTAAAAAAACGATGAATTCGAATGAAATAATTTTGGGGATTAATGCGAACCTTAAAGCTGTTCTAAAGGGCTCATAACAGTTTTTTTCACAAAGGTTGCAACGTGAATCTCAGCTAGGGAAAAATACCTCAGTCTTTTGGTCCATTTGGCTTCTATTTCATCCAGTTCTCTCTTCAGTTTGGAATTGTGACTGTTGTTTAGGTGTTCCAGTTCAGCCTAAACCAAACGAAAACAGGTGAAGTTAAATAATTTCATGTCCAGCGTCTTATTTTATTTCGTGATTTATGACTTGGGATCCTGGAAGATAGTTATTTCCTTTCAGTTGTCACACGATAGGATTTCAATACCAGACTAGTAAAACTATACAATTACTAAATATACTAATGAAGATGATTAGTCACACCCATTACTTTGTCCTCGTATTTTCGCACTTATTTGAATACAACCATTTGAAGGTATTGTACAAGAGGTATAATTTAAATGGTCACATCATAGGATTTTGTCCATTTTTGAACACCACCACTGTAAAATGTAAAGAATACCCCTGCCTCCCCCTCTCATCATTGCTGTGGACGGGAGTCTGATTGATTCAGTTCTTAAAGAGCAATGGTCTTGCTAGCCTCACACGCAAACGTTCGCAGAGTTTCGTCACGCGTTCCTCCCCCACGTACAAAGTCTAAGAACGTCTCCGCGTACATCGAAGCTATGATCTTGGGGAGGGAGGGGGGTGTGGGGGTTCACGTCAAAAGAAACTTCATGTTTTCCTCGTTAGAACCGATTGTAAGACTCTAACACTTCTTGAAGCTACGAATCAGAGCAACTAGTAGCCGTTTTCCTGTTGTTTGCTCGGGTAGCTCAGTAAGGGTTACGTTCAGTGTAAAATGAGTATACGAGTTGCCATGACAACTAAGGCTGGATGTGTCCTAATAACAACAAAATGATGGCCCTGATTACATCACACTGACTCATTAAGTATTGGGTGTGAGTGAGTTTTAAACACCCTCCATGGTTTCAATTACCCAAACAACTCATTAATTCCCCAAAAAATGGGGAGTGTGGGACCTTTCTAATGTGAAACCCTGGGACCAGGAGTAGAAAGGTGTCCGCCCATAATAGGTTACACTGTGTAGCTCAAAGCAAATCAAGGAATAAAAATTTGGTTTGTTCTAACTGTTAAAGCACTGAGAGGAAGAACTACACTCATAGTCGTTAAACTATGGCATTCACTTGTCAGGCTTTCCTAGGGGATTTCAACCTTGATGTGTTTACTACCCACTTAGGGGAAGTTTTTATTATATATATATTTTTAGTTTAGCTTTCGTAGACCATATTAATAATGGTAATAGGACTGAGTGGAGTCTAATTCGGTCTGCAATCATACAAGTGATAAACAAAATAGGACGACCGCGTAGCCCTCTTGAAGATAAAGACAAGAAATTCCAAGAGTTTTCTTGCTAGCAAGGAAAACAAATGTCATTTAACAGTGCGCGCGCGATGGCGCGTGCTGTCCTATTACACTGTCCTATTAGTGCTGAAATCAGGACAGTTGATAGCCAATCAGATTTGAGAATTTTGTTATAGTTATGATTAATAATGGTATAATCATCCGCTGGTGGGACGTGTCCATAAGCGGAGATCTTTACTATTCACCCGTTTTAAACAACAGAGTCCACTTACTTCAAGTTCCGCTACTCTGTACTTGCATTTTCTAAGTTCTTCATCCAGTTCGTTTATATGAACATCAGAGTCGTCGCATACCCCGTTGTTGGAACCATTAATCGTATTTGTTCTCATCGCTGTCAGTTCATGGACTCGTCTATCCAGTAACTCAATTTTCTTGTTTTTAGCTGAGATTTGCAGAATTAATTCTTCCTTTTCGCTTTGTAGAAAATTATTCATAGCTTCTAGAGACTCTATTTTTTTCTTTGAAGCCGCCAGAGCCGCGTCATTGGTAAGTTCTTTTAGACTATTGTTTTCCGCCTCAAGGCGTATTACTTCCTGTCTAAAATTTTCAATTTCGGAAGAAAGTTTATCATGCGAGGATGGATCCGTTGACGATTCTTCAATCTTCCCTAGAAGAGTATCAACTTCCTAGAAATAATGGGGAAAAAATAAGCGAACAAATTGAGTTTGAAACATAATTCTTAATAAATTCTTTACACCACAAGATAAACACCAATAAGTTATTGCATTTTTGCTGTCTTGGTAAGCACTTACAGGGTGTGTTCCTTTGGGATGATCTTGATCAGGATCACTGATTCGAGATCACTCGGATCATAGTAGATCAAATGAACCGATGAATCCTTGTCCAGAGTGGATTCATCGGTTCACTTGATCTACCATGATCCGAGTGATCTTGGATCACTGATCCTGATCTGGATCATCCCAAAGGAACGCACCCTTGTGTATCTTTTTCTGTTACACTGTATTTTTAGTAAATAAATGCATTTGTGATCATGATACGATCACCAGACAGTGCAAGTGAAAAGTGTGTGTGCGACCAATAACATAGTAGTAACAGAAGTGAGGATTATTGTGCATGGAAAACTGATGGTCGTAGTGATTAAATGTCATCAGGGTAAAGAAATGAACTACATGTAGTTGCCAAGTAACCAGAGACCAACAACCGAGCGAGCCAATCACAAGCGGGAGAAAGTGCCTAGATCTACACCAGGCCCCAGACATCGCGCACTAAAGAGTCACGATTCGGCTTAGGTTTTTCTTCTGATTACCTTAGATGAGGGGTGAGTTTTGAACCGCTGTTGCTTTCTCCTTTCTATCATGCCAAAATGCCCGGAAGCTTCGGTCGAGTCATCCATAAAACGGCTCTCACCAGGTGAGAGACATTTGCAGATGACCGGTCTCTCCCGTTCGACCAAATATAAATTTGAAGAATTCTGGTTTCTATCTCCATTTTACGGGGAAATAATTGTACCGGTTTCTTTGGTTAGTCTCTCAAGTTGCCATAATGGGAAACACACAAAAAAGCGCACCATGGTTCAAAGCCGAAAAAATTGCAAAAATTAGTTTGATGATGAAAAGGAAACAGTGAAAGGTTTGAGCCTAGGGCTCGGTTCCTGGAAAGATGATTAAGTTTAACCCAGGATTAAGCCAAATTTTAAGCAAGGTTTTGTCGTCTAAGAACATGCAACTAGCGCTTACAAAATTCTGTCGGGCCTTAATAGCTCCGAGATACTGAAAGTAATGATAACACAAAAAGTTACGCAAAGCAATACATATGGGAGTAAATTTACAAAAACGGAACAAAATTTTATTCCTGGATTAGTGCTAATCGGCCTTCCAGTAACCGGGCCCAGGAGTCGCTGCGTAAGTAGGTGGAATATAATAGTCTTCCTGAATTGCAATGTTGGTGACATTCACTGCCAACAACAGTCTAATTGAGGACTATACACACCCGGACCATCATATTCCACCTAATTACAAGAGGAAACAGTTAAGCAATGATTGTGACTGGCTCGGGTTGTTACCACCTCTAAACTCACCGTACCCTGTTCAATAAATGATCCGTCTTTATCAAGGATGGTGGTAATGACGATTTAGAAGACGACAATGGCAATGGCGATGACAATGGCAACGATGACGATGACGATGACGAAGACGATGACGATAGTTATAATGATGATGACGGTGATGATTAAGATGAAGATGACGACGTCAATGATAAAAAAGTACAACGTGCAACCAGAATTAATAAGTGTTAATCATTGCATAAAGCAAAATACGCAAAAGCGTTTACTTTGGCAGTATTTTTTTCTACAGACAAAATACCATGCACAAATCCTGACCCAAATTAGCTACAGCTGTCCAACTTTAAGTGGATGTTGCCTCGACGTTCTAAGCCCTTAACATAATCCTTCAGTGCTGTAACATTATTCTAGTGAGTGTTTACTTAGTTTGAATACATACACGAACCATATTGTAACATATTCGATTGGTCGTCCTTTGGAATGAAACATTGTACGGACAGACAATGATCCAAGAAAGTATGGCGGCAATGAATTTTGGCCAAAACGTTTGAATTATGGCTAATTTTCTTGAGTTAAGATATTTATTCCATTTCCAGAATACGACCAATCGAACGACCGTCCAAGTGGTTCGTATTATTAGGTACTCTGTAGAGCCCATGTGTAACGGACTCTATCTAGCTACATAGTGACAGTGCAAATAAGTGATCTGAAATATTTGATTTCTTGAAGTACAAGATTATCACTTTTTTTATATAAATGTGCTTTTATTTTTATAGGCCTGCTATATACAAAAGGCAGTCAGTGTTGCAACTTCAAACGCGTGCATTTAGTCTTAGCCTTGCAACAAGAAATATTACTTTATTTCTATTTATTACACAGTGCTTTACTCCTTTGTGCAGAAGTGCCATTATTTTAACATTATCGTTTCTGTGCTTTTAAGCTTACAGCCATGTTGGTGATAAAATGCAACATTTATGCATTGCAACTACAAATTACTCGATGCTTGTGTAGAGGTGTAGAAGTGCAGTTTATTCGTGGCTCAATAAATGTCCTCGAAAGTCTTGAGGTAGGTGCAAGTGCTGCCGATTTTCTTGAGCACGCCATCCTTTCTTGCTAATCCGGTTATACCGGTTATTCTATGGCCACCAACCTGTTCGAGTTCAAATATATGCCTGTTTTTCTTTACCAGCTCTCGCGCAACCAACATCTGCTCCTCTTGGCTCCCTTTATCATCTTCGTTCCCGTACAACTGCGTTGCACTAGTTTCCAGGCCACTGACATGGCTTGGTGCAATCTCGCCACTCTTCTCTGAGGAAACGTCCAGCAGATCAGCCGCCAGTATTTTTTGGTTGGGATCTGTGCAATGTTCTTTAATATCTTCTCCGCTTTGGACGATTGAAATACTCTCAACTGTGTGTAACCTTTGCAGTTTATCCTTTGCTTGATCAGTGTGCGGCGGTCGTTCATCAACTGACTGAGCCCTCCGCGTCTGAGGCTTTTTGTCATCTAGATTACCATTTACCTGCATGCGTTTCATAAATTCGATTCGACGAAGCAGTTCCTTGTTTTTGTTCTGGTACAGCGCAAGATTTTCTTGGTCTTGAGCGACTTTGCTCTTAAGGGCTTGCAGTTCTTTTTCTTTGCCAACGATATCTTGAATTGTGGGTGTTTTACGGGAAAGGGTTGGGCTATCAGCGACATTAAGATTCTATAGAACAAAAGGAAGAAAGTGCAAATTAAACATTCAAAGACTGGAAGTTAAGGTGCCAAACACATAGTTATAAGTTAGTTAACAGATCCATTCTACGTCTTTTTCTTTTTTATCCCCGCTATGCCTTTTTTATTTTAGACCCTACACCACTAACTTTTAAGGCACCAGTTCCCAAGCTAATCTATTGGCAATTAGTTTAAAGCTCGATTATTTTTTTTTCTCAGTCCTTTCGTCCATGGAGCACAACATTAAAGACGTTCTTTTTGTAAATTAAAGATACCTGGCATGGATT
Organism: Porites divaricata; assembly: GCA_038088405.1. Classification (NCBI taxonomy): domain Eukaryota; kingdom Metazoa; phylum Cnidaria; class Anthozoa; order Scleractinia; family Poritidae; genus Porites; species Porites divaricata. The sequence goes on along the minus strand of JBBMOI010000001.1, from coordinate 51,556,636 downwards.
CTTACCTGCGTATTTTTCTTGGTCTCATCAGCCAAAGTCACGGATTCCTTTTTGGGTTCCTGGTTTTTCTGTTTCATCCGGGAATTCTCCTCTTGCAAGGTTGCGTTCGCAATGCTTACCGTCCCAAGTTCCCGGATGAGCGCCGTTATACTTTCCTTTATACATAACCAGGCTTTACTTTTTCCCGCGGAAATGTCAGCAGCCGAAACTTGAAAGTTCCCGGGCAATTTCGCTTCTTCCAAAGGATTAAGAACGTTGGCAACGATTCTGTGTCTGGTAGTTTCAAGTTCATAAAGCAAAGAATCATTTTCTTTCTTTTTGAGTTTAATTTCCTCAGTCTTGCTGTTTGCATTATTGATGTCAATTTCAAGCTTTTCTTTCAGCTCTTGCAGTTCTTTTTCTTGCGCGTTCACTCGCTCTCTAGAGGACCGAAGATTCTTTTTCTCTCTTTCAAGAGATTCAATTGTTTTTTTATGTTCGTAAAGTTTTGTCCTGTGACCCTCATCCAAGCTCTCCACTCGTCTCCAATGCTGCCGGTTGTCTTCTCCAAACTTGCTTGACTTCAGCTCCTCTTCAATGAGCCTGGCTTCTAATTGCTCTCTCCTGGATTGAACAATGGTTTTGTTTTGCTCCAAGTTGTGGTCTCTTCTAGCTACATCTACGTTCTCTTGAATCTGACTTACCGGCTCGGAAATGCCACGCAACTTAGCAATTTCTTGTTGCATCTTAGCAATCCGCTGCCGAAGGTTGGTATTGCTCCTGTTAAGATCATCAATCTGCGTTTTTGCGTCTGCGAGATTGTTGCTTTCAATGTCTATGTCCTCTTCTAGCTCTCTATTAAGCTTGCGAATGCGCCCATATCTCTCCTCTAAATCAACGTAATTTTGATGCAGCTCCTCATTATCCTTAATAAGGTCTTGAATTTCTTTTTCTGCGTTTTCCAACCTAAGTTTTTTAGAATCATAATCAGGTTTCAATTTTTGCAGCTCATTTAAACTGGCTTCCAGTTCTTGTTCTAACTCAGCCCTCCGCCTTTCCAAGGCATCCCTTTCATTGGAAACGTTTTCAAGGTCACTTATTTTAATGTCTAAGCGCTCCTTTAAGGTGTTGAATTCCTCCTTTAAACACTCATATTCTTTTTGCATTGAGTTGTACTTCTGCAAAAGCTCCTTAAGTTCTTCACTCAAGTCTTCGACTTCTTTCTCAAGAAACCCAATTTCCTCTTTCAAAATTTTGACCTCGTGTTTATTATGACCAGACTTATTTTCCACGTTCTCACAAGACTTTTCATCTAGAAGGCAGGCCCTCTCTTCTTGAAGCTTTTTCAGCTGACTTGAGAGTTTTTCAATTTTCTCCTCATCCGCCTTTTGCTCAGCCAAAGCTTGTTCTTTTTGTAGAGATTTCTCACTTTGAAGCCGATGAAGATCGTTTGAAAGAGTTTCTACCTTTCTCTTTAAAGACGTGGCTTCTTTCTTTAACCTCATTCCCTCTAGTGCTTGATTTTCCAATTGGATTTCAAGGTTTTCACTATTCTTCTGAATTCGTTCTCTGTCTTCCAACGACGTCCTCAAAGTTTCCTTAGTTTCTCCAAATTTCTCAAGCTCCATCATAAGCGATTTGTTTTCTTTTGCTAAATTTTCGATCTGAACTAAAGTTTGTTTGTTTTTCTCTTCCAAAATCCGCATATGATCATTTGTTCTTTGGAATTGCTGGATATGATTCGCAAAAGTTTCGTTTTCTTTCTCCAAGTCCATGTTTCTTCTATTTACTCTCTCAAGCTCTTGACGAAGAGATTTCTTATCTTCATTAACTGTATTCAGTTCTTGAAGAATGGTGTCTTTTTCATCTCTAAGGACATTAAAATCTCCAAGGTTCAATTTTAACCTTTGGATTTCACTCATTAGAGATTCGTTGCGGCCTCTTAATGTTTCACTATCTTTTAATGTCCGGTCTCTTTCTGCAGTAAGAGCACCGAAATCGGAATATACTTTGTCCAGTTCCTTTTGCTTTTTAATAAGAGTTTCGTTCATTTCTTTTACGTTTTCAACTTCTTCTGTCATTTTTTCTTTTCTCAGAACATTAAAATCTTCAATTTCCTCCTTCAACTTTTGTATGGCACTCATTACAGATTCGTTTTCGCGCCTTAATGTTTCATTATCTTTCAATGTCCGGTCTCTTTCTGCTGTTAGAGTCCCGAGATCGACATTCACTTTATCGAGTTCCTCTTGTTTTTTGAGAAGAGTTTCTTTCAAGCTTTCCACTTCTTTTATTACTTTTTGTTTCTCTTGTCTAAGGATATCAACCTCCTCTTCTGCCTCCCTTATTTCGTCCAGCAAAGCGTCATTGTCCTCTCTTAGAAGGGCCATCTTTTCCAAACCAACCACTTTCTCTTGCCTCAAGCTTTCGAGCTCTTCCTTGATCTGATCAAAATCTTTAACCTTTTGTAATAGTTGCTTTTTCTCATTTCTAAAAGTCGCAATTTCGTTAGCAGAGTTTTCTTTTTCACTATGACTTTTTTTGTCGTTAATCTTTTTTAGTCTATCAGACTCTTCTTTTATCCTCATGTATTCGTCAGCTTGTTGTAGAAGATTCTTGTTTTCTTTTGCTAAAGCGTTATTCTGTTTCAACAAATCATCTTTTTCCTTGCACATGTCGTTTATGTTTTGTTCGTGCTCTTCTCTCAACGACTTTACCATATTCAGGCCAATGACCTTCTCTTGTATCAGCCTTTCATGTTCTTCCTTTATTTCATCCATCTCCTTAATTTGTTCAACAAGCTTTTCATTTTCAGCTCCCAGTGTTTCAGCCTGCTTAACAGCGTTGTCTTTTTCGAGCTGTAATTCAGTGAAGCTTTTCATCTCTCTGTTCTTTTTTTCTAAATTATCGCGGAGACTATCACGTTCATCTTTGACTTGTTTAAATTCGACGAGTTTATTATCAAGTCTTCGGTTTTCATTTTTCAAAATCTCAAGTTCCTTAAGCACGTTTTCTCTTTCAGTCTTAAGGGTGCTGAAATCTTTTCTTTCACGGTTCAATTTTTCTAGATCATGAAGCAGGTTATCGCTTTGTTTCCTCAGTCTTTCGGCTTCTTGATCTGCGTTGGCTTTCTCATCTTTAAGAATTTTTAATTCATCAGCGTAGCTTCTTATAGCTTGTTTATCAGCTGCAGTAACAAGATCACTTTTATGCAAATCCCTCTGCATCTCATTGACTCTTTCTTGTAGCGAGGTGCGCTCCCTGCCAAGCTTGTCAGCTCGCTGCATTTCATCTTGCACTCGTTTTTCTAGTATCTGACGATCGTTTTTTACCTTAACAAGAGCGTTCTGCAATGACGAGTACTCCATTTTTTCCATTTGTTTTTCCTCAACAAGGGCGCGCAAGTTATCTCTCATAGATTCCATTTCGTCCTTCATATGCGCAACTTCATCAAGTCGGGTCTGCAATGACTCCTCCAGCTCTTCCGATTTACTCTTGCCCTGGTGCCGATCATGTTTTTCTTGCTCCAGAATTTTGTTTTCCTTTAACAGGTTTTTGTACTTTTCCGCGAGGTTGACGTAAAGGGTGTCGCCCTTCGCTCTTTCCTCCTTGATGAACTGCATGTCCTTCCTGAGAGAGTCTACTTGTTTGTTTAGAACTTTTATCTCTTCTTCTTTACTTCTCAGGCGTGCTCTTACTTTCTCTCGCATCCTTACTTCGACTTCGTCATGGGCCGGTTCGCTGCTGTGCAACTCCTCTTTCAGTCGATTACATTCCTCTTCTATGTCTCTATACTTTTTCAAACTTCTTCGCTTGTCAATTTCGACATTTTCCAGCTTCTCTTCTAATGCTCGTTTCTTTTCTCTTTCCCTGGACAATTTTGCTTCAAGTTCCTCCGTGTGGAGCCTCATTTGCTCAAAGTCTTTTTTAAGCTCGATATTTCTCTCGCTTTCCATTGCACCTTCTATTTCTCCTCTAGTCACATGCCCATTTTCACTGTTCCCTTTCGACTTCTTCCCCGTTTCATTTTCTTGTTCCGTTACGTTGGTGATCTGTTTACTTAAGCCTAAGGAAGCACTTTCCAGCTGACTTTCCCTTTCTATTACGATTTCTCTTTCCAGAAAGGAATGGCTGCCCTGAAATATGAAATCCATTAACAAAGAAACCAATACATGATATCAGAGTCCCTCCCAATACGTATCACGTAATCCACTCGGTATGAGTTGAGAAAAATCTGCGGCGATGTAATAGGCCATTGCCGAGTTTCTAAAGCTCTTACTTTCAAAACGAGGCTAAGTGCAAAACCTGTCTTAGCAAATGATTTTTGTTTGAAAGAGAATAAACAATTATTTTCATATCAATGGCTTCGCACTCAGCCTCACTCTGAAACAAAGGTTTAGGACAACTCAGAAAAGGCCTATTTGTTGAGATTTTCACAAAGTGATTCTTTTTTCAATAACTTTCTCCCTTTCAACAACATTCAACAACAGCAAAAATAATAATACTAACAATAATAATAATAACATGTTAAGCGATTGCAAACTTCACAAGTCAAACGCAAAGGGAATTCAAAATACCCCAAGTTTTCCCCCCAAAAGATAAAAATGACGATGATCTCAATTCTGATATCAATTGTGATATAGCATGATTTCAATCAGATTTTCCGAAGCACCTAAACAAAGAAAACGAAGTTCTGATTGAACGGGATGAGGGACAAAGTAATGTAAGTAACTTCAAAAGTGACAAAGAAAAACATAAAAACAAGGAAATAAAGAAAAATAAACAAAGGTAATAACGCTGCAAGAGACAATTGAATGGGATTACTCAAATTTTAGTTTGAGTAATCCCATCGGATCAATTTAGGTTCCTGACAACTGAACTGTCCACCTACCCCTTCCCTAAGCCAACATTTTGCTATATTAAAGTGAGAAGTAAGTGTTAGTGTTAGTTTAGGGGAGGGGTAGGTGGGAAGTTTCCCAGAAGCCTAAATTGATCCATCCCATTCAATGGCCTTTAAAAAGCTTAAAGCTTTTGAGCTTTAAAAATAGTGAAAAACGACACGAAACCACCTCTAAAAATAGTGAAAAACGACACGAAACCACCTCTAAAAATAGTGAAAAAACGACATGAAACCACCTCTAAAAATAGTGAAAAACGACACGAAACCACCTCTCAAAATAGTGGAAAACGACACGAAACCACCTCTAAAAATAGTGAAAAACGACACGAAATTACCTCTTAACCCTTTAAAACCTAAGATCAAAATTTGAATTCTCATTTGTTGCCCCTATTCATTTCCTACAGAAGTAGTGGGGCGAAGTTGATAAAATATCAAGCAATTATCAAGCAAATTAATCTTGTGTGAGATCATGTCCGTAATTCTCATGACCACTCTGTTTTACAAAGCGTTGATATTACAAGGAGAAATTTGATGATGATCATTCTTAGGGCTTAAAGGGTTAAAGAAAAATTACAACCTTTATCGATTCAAACTGAAAGATAGAAGGGTCACCCGCCCGCCCGAGCTACCCTCGCAACTGCCAACTTTTACTACATTTAAAGGTTGCTGGGCTAGAGTGACCTGCCTAGTCGTCCTAGTTCTGGTTTTGGTGCACTGTTCTTCAAAGATATTTGAGAAAATGACACGGAAGGTCACAGGCATAAGTTTGCGTGTGCTAAAGGAAAGCAACAAAAATAGGTTCGACAGCTGCAGTCGTTAGGAACAGTGTATTGATCATATCCCATATTACCTTTCGGGATTGTCGCGTGCACGTTTTTTCCGACAACCTTTCTTGAAATAGCTGTAAACACTTTGGCTTGCCCAGCTGGGTCAACCTGGTCAAGCAAGGTGAAAGAGTCAGAGCACGCGCGAGCGTTGTTGGCTCGCTATAAAGTTAACTTGATAGAGAGGTTAACCTTCCTTCTCGGGACAATTATTCTCGATATAAGAATTTTGGTGGCATGATGAGGTACAAAGTTATACCAAGTTATGCCATTGCTTTTCGTTTTAAATTCTATTTCACGTTTTACCCACAAAAGAATGACCGGAAACATGCCTTATAGGTTATAGATCTAGATAAGCACCAGAATCATGTTTTTATGACTAACTCCCCCCATGTTTTACGTCTATGTCTTACCTGCTTCGATAATTTCACCGTTTCCTCTAATTCTTTGTTTTTCTGATTTGCAGAAGAAAGGCGTCCTTGTAGAGAAGATACTTCTTTTGTCAGTCTGTCAATCATATTTTCATAATCTTTCACGCGCTTTTCATAATCACTTTTCTCTAGATCTTTTTCTCGCTTTGCTTCTTCCTTCTCAATACCGCTCAGTTTAGTCTTTAGCGACTGGATTTCCTCGTTAGCGGCATCCAATTTGCTTTTGTAGTCCTCAAGACCGGTTTCTTTCTCTTTGCTGTCTGTTTTCAGTTGTTCGATCGTCTTCCTCAGTTTGTTAATTTCTGCTTCTTTGTCGTCCAAGTCATCCTCTAACTGCTCTCGATCTTTTTCTAGTAAGGTCACCTTTCCTTGCAAAGCGGAAAGCTCATTTTCCTTATTGTCTAAACAAAAATTAATGGTAAATAAACAACAACAACAACAACAAAAACAGAAGTAGCAGCATCGACTAAAAGTCACTCCAGGAGAGACGGATGGCATCGTCTGTCAACAAGATCGGTCTGCTTTGAAATAGGTTTAAAGGGGACAGACATTACGATAGAGTAGTCAAGAAAGCACCATGCGATTTTTCTTATATTGTGAAACTTGCTTTAGGATTTTGGGGGAAAACAACCTCTTCAACCTCTCGATATTGCCGGCGACCAAACGGAGTCTCGTTATCAACATGGGTGGCATGAAAAAGTGAAAAGGTAAGGTTCTCAATCCAGTTTCTTCGCTTAGAGATCACTACCAAGAAATAAATTTTCCTGCCGATTTAAGCTAAGCTAAGAATGAAAAAGTACTTTTATCTTTACGTGCCTCATGATGAAATATCATATCTCGAAGTCGATGCCTCTGTCCATTGACGCCTACGTTGGATACTTAGCAGTCATAGGTCTCAGGATGGTGTAGCCCGCGTCGTAAACGTAATCTAATCCCGGGCGGTCATACTAAATAAGGGGACTTGGGTGTGAGAATATGCCCAAGAGGGAATGGGAAAAGGAAATATTTCTATTGTCTCGTGGCATGAAATCGAGAATCGAGATACTGCACTCTGCCGGGATCCCGGAGCTTGCAACTTTCAAACCAGGCCTATGTCTCGGCGTTTCCGCGGACCGGTTTATTTTTAGATGCATTTTGGAGCACTTTTAACCGCGAAAATGGAAGCTCCGCTCCGCCCATGAGCGCATTATAAATATAAGAAGTGACGAAGAAAAACCAAACGTAATGAAAAGGTCTTAAATGCCATTTTAAGGGGTTTTAGTTTTGATGACTGGTTTGTGGGACCTGAAAGATATGTTTTATATTCAAGTTCAGGTAAAAATCGTTCTTAAAATAAACTGGTCAGTGAAAACGTCGTTATACGAGCAGATGGGAGCTGCTCGCTCCGGGTTATGGGCTCCTGACTCTGCTAACCCTCTGTCTTCCAATCATCGTTTCTCCTCGTTCAAACCTTTTACGGCTGTTAATGAAATTTCACGGTGTTATAATTTAAAAAATGAGCATATTTTACGTGTATACGTTCAAAAGTCGCGACTGAGGTTGTGAGATCCATGGGAAGATGGGTGACAGAATGACTGAAAAATAGCCCGCATATTAAACCACAAACCTGGTATTTCATCACCGTATCCCGCTGTCTTAGACTGCTCTAATTCTCCATACGCTTTGCTCAGTTTTGCAGCCAAATCTTCACACGTTTTCTGTGATTCTTCCTTCTGTTTCCTGAGTTTGGATAATTCTTTTTCCATTTCATCTGTATCTTTCTCTTCTTCGCCTCCCCTAGCTTTTTCTTTCAAGCCCTCCATCTCCGAAGCGACTTTCTCTAACTTGACCTGTAGTTCGCTGTTATCTTTTTTCACTGATCTTAATTTTGCCTCTAACTCATTTTTCTCTTTTGACAATGTCTTTTTCTGGTCATCTAAAACCCCAAATCGTTTCGTAAGCTCCTCGACCAAAGATTCTTTTTCATCTCTGAGAGTAATAAGTTTAAGTTCATATTTGTCTTTTTCTTCTCGAAGAGTAACGATCTCGTTTTCTAGAGCTTTATGAACCAAAGCATTGTTCTCGTTCGTCTGTTGTAAGTCTTCACTTACTTTACGCAGGCTCCCAACTTCGTTCTCCAAACTCTGCTTTGTATCGCGAAATTCTTTCCGTTCTCGTTCCAAAAGATAAACTTTTTCCTCAAGCACGTCGTAGTTATCAATTCTTTCTTTTAGCGAACTATATTTTTCAGATAACGTTTCGAGAGCCTTGGTTTTCTCAAAGAGTTGGTCCTCTAGGGCCCGTCTCTCCCCCTCACTTTCAGCCGCCCTTTTTAACACGTCGCTGTTTGTTTTCGCTTTCTTTGATAAACTAACATTTTCAGTCTCTAATCTTGATATCTTTTCCTTCAGCTCATTCCTTGAAGTTTCACTTGTATGTAGTTCGTCTTCCAAGGCATCTGCCCTTTCTTCCTCGTCTCGAAGTTTGTCCTCAAGGTCCTGACTTTCTTTCTCAGCGTTTTGTAATTTGGAGACCAGTTCCTTTAATTTTGCTTCCATTTTCTTTGCGTCTGGTGGCATACCCTCTTCTTCCGATTTACTGCTTTCTATAGACAATGAAAAAGGTCTTCGATCAAAAATAAGACATTCAGATGAACTACGATGAAACAAACAGTAACTTTTCTTATATTACAAACAATTCTCACTCGCAAAAACGCCTTTAAAAGCTGCGGTTTATATAGTTAAAATTACTTGGTGACTAACCTATTTTAATTTCATTCTGCCACCAAAAATAGCCGGCAGAGACATACAGAATTGTAAAGCAAATGTGAGGAGGGCACTGTACGTGCAAAGTTGTTGTTGACAATTGTCATTGTGAATTTTAAGTCTGGTCAATATAAGGCAACGATGTTCATTCAATCAGGCCCAGTTCAACCGTCGAACGTTTCATGTACCAAACCCTATTCCTTCAATTAAGTACATAAAAAGAACTTGAACTTGTATCATTTGGGTCGACCTAAATAGGTA
>JBBMOI010000001.1:51512500-51542500 GCA_038088405.1 Porites divaricata | reverse complement strand
AAAGATTTCTATTTCTCATATAGGCCGGACTCAATCGTGCTGATTGACATAACAATGCGCAATTCTAAATAAACTTGTGACTCTACTTTAAGTCAGAAACACATTCTTTACCATGAGCTTGCCCTTGCCAAATGCGTTAATTAAGTTTTACTTTGATAATTAAAAGTGAAATTCTAAACTCACCTCTGAAAAGTGCTCGCTTTTCTGCTTGCCGGTAAAGCCTGGAGACTAGATAATGACGGGACATAGATTACAACAAATCGATGCACACATAAACCAACGGATGACATTAAACTATGCTGTCTCGACTTCTCGATACCCAGCGATGCTTTTTGTATTGTCCATTTACGTGTCTTAATCAATCGTAAATTGAACCAGAAATGCGAGTTAAAGTTACGTATTCGACGTCAGCACCAGAAATATTACGCAAAAAAGTGGTTTTTTTTAAGTTTCCGAAGCCGGATTTCCTTGAATTTCGGAATTGTGGCACTGAATCTGTCATGAATGCTTGCATGTGCAGTAGAAAACAAGGAAAAAAAGCAGATATTTCCCTTCTCTTTCATTGTAACGTACAGGGGTATAGTGCACTAAGAATTTAGGCCTCAATGGCTGTTTGTTAAAGTGTATCACGTGTTTTCAGCATTCCGCTTGAATTTCATTTTTCTTTTTCTGATGTGAGGAATTTTCTTGCAACCAAAATTACCCACCGCCTGTTCAAGCAAAAAGATAAATCGCTCGTATGCTTTGGTTCAATTTCATTCTTGGTTTAAGTTTTATTTTCTTTGTTCTAAACTCATTATCATACATCACCATACCCAAAACAAAAGAAAGTAATATGCAAACCAAGGATAAAATTGAACCACAACATATACATCACAATGCCTGGTCGCGCCAGTGGTTTCCTTGGACTTATTCGACCGTTACTTCCTCCGGCATAAGCCATGACAACAGAGACGTAGGACTGTAACTTCCCTTTGACCCAGGTGATAGAAGGGGGGGGGGGGGGGGGGGTACTCAACAAAGTCTTACACAGGGAGGCTCCACCCAGAGGTCCAACTTCTTTATTTACCTTTTTACAAAAAGGTACCTCCTTGGGTCGTCTCCCGTCTTCTTAAGCATTAAGTAAATCGCAAATACAGTAAGTATACCCATCATTTTTACTGCCATAAGATGGGTATGTTTGAAAAACTTTGATAAAAGCCGTTGTAAAATAATGAAATGACACATTTCCCTACTCTTTCATATACTTCAGCTCGCGCCTAAATCCCTACCCTTTCATAATTATACCTAAAGCCTGAAAAAGATACCCCTTCGGACGGAGCCTCCCCTTATTCAGACCATTATAGGGATTACCCTCACCTTGGGGGTCATTTGATTGACTACTCTTCAAGGTTTTAGCAAACGTTATACCGTCGCTCATCAATTGCTGGTTTTCAGTGTCACGCCATTCAAAATAGATCAAAATAAAAATCAAAACCGTCCCATAGATAAAGTCCAGAATCTGGGAAATGAAAGGAGGTACATGTACAAAGACCCTCGCCAAGATTTAGGTCAGAGGAATATTTCGTATACGAGATATCGGAAGAAATGTTTTACCCAAACTTATAGAGATTTGTATGGAGACGCCATGCTGGTGCTCACCTGGATGAGCTCCAACATGGCGGACGGAAACCAACAGAAACATCTGTTACCGTGTTTTGCTACAAAAGCGTGAAATTATTCCTCGAGAAACTCATAAACATTAAAGTAATACTTTTTCTAATGCATGATCTGTTTAAATAGCAAAATTTCCTGAAATAAGTCATTTTTTTAGCCAACATGACAGCTCTCTTGGCCGTCATGTAAATGCCGCGTCACGCAAAAACTTAGAAATTCAAGCGTCCTCTATCACAAAAACAAGAACCCTTTTGAAGCGAAGATTTGTATGAAAATTAATTTTCAGCTGCTCTAATGCATCGTGAAAGTAAAATCCCGGTAGGATCGATAGTTTTTTAGTTTGAATTCTAGTGACGTCATGTGAAAACCAACAATTGATTCAGTTCAGTGGTTGCATTGCGCCATTTCATCGTTTACTGGTAAACGGTTAGATTCATGCAGTTAATGTTTAATAATCATCGAGAGAGTAAATATCGCATATTTTTTCCAAAATTAGACTGTAATTTGCCATCCTCTAGCATTTGGCCCGATTTCGATGCAGTAATAAGAGCAAGTTTTCTTATATCTTCACGTTTAGTTAGAGCCATTCTTCAGTTTAAAAGTTTAGATACGACACTACACGAAAAATTAGATTTACCCAAATTTGCTCGACGCAAGTATGGTACAAAAACGAGGAAACGAGGAAGAAATCATAGGCAGAGATGGTAACACCGTATTTGCATACCAGTTTACTTGGGGTTGTAAATTCGTGGGCAAACGCCGGCGGTTTTTACCATCGTTGCCCTTGATTTAGCCTTAGTTTGTACCATTCACCATTTAGTTTTTTTTGCACCATACTGATTTGAACAGAGTAAATTTTGTGTAAATCAAATATTTCGTGCAGTGCGATGTCTTATCAATATAGGAATCCAAACTATCGATAGCTGAGTGACTTGGCTTGTTATGACATTCATCGAGCTGCAGATTGCTCACGTTGTCTTGATATTAGATATGTGGTTAAAAAGACAGCCATTCAATGCAAATAGACACGTGTGTATATTGCCTTACCTTGATCCACTCATGTTCAAGACATTCGTTGACCGTCATCCTTTTCCTATAAAAGGGAAATGGAATAGAAGTTCATCCGTTTAAGCTGATAGAAACTTAAAAGCATTTTTTAAAAATTTAATGTAAATGTGCGGTTACTTTGATTTTATTTGGACTTGTTCTAAACGAGCGGAGAACTGGTACGACTTAAAGTGTGTGACCACTAAGACTCTAGGGATCGTTTGCAGGGACAGTAAAAACATGGCGGACGGCAGCAAGCCACCTGTTTAAGATGCACTTAGGGTTATTCTGACAGTTCGACTTTCTATTTGTCAGAACTGACCGGCCAGCCTATTCCCATCTTAATGAGAATTTCACTTTTAATCAAAACTAAACACCCTGATCTGTCAAACCTTAAAAATTATGCATAAAGGAGATGCATGGTTTTTCGGCAAAACATCTTGGAAAAGCCTATTTCATTACCAAAATGTCTGGTCTGGCCATGATCCGGCAAGCCCAGTTCTGACTTTTGGAAAGTGCCTTGAGAAAGACATGCCTGGTGCATCACCATCTTAAGGAATTCTGTAAAAGTGAAAATTAGTTGCATTTCGCAAACTATCATTGCAGTTTGGAACACACCACTTGTATTGTGCCATGTTTGTTGACCTTCATGATGTCTCCCCCAAACGATCCCAAGAAGATTTTTGGCCGCAATTTGTACCCAGTTCCTCTCTCGTTTAGAACTTGGCGAATTCAGAGCAGCTATGTAAAATTGCTGTTGCTACCTACTTTGCGTTTTTTGAGCAATATATGAAGGTCACTACAAAAGTGAAAACCAGGTCTTCCATTTTCAACGCGTAAACATGTTTACAAACGTTTTTTACAGAAAAGCCATTCCAAGACGTACTTAGGTTCTTTAAGGAGCAGTCTTTTTATGAAGTCCTTTGCTTCCTTGCTGACGTAATCAAATACGTCAGAAAACTCCCATCGTGCCTTTGTGATGCGATTAAATGTATCTGCTTCACTTTCACCCAGGAATGGAGATTCACCACTCAGCCTGTAGGGAAGAATGAATTCCGACAGTTGAGCGGCAATTTCTAATTATTGACAAAAATTGAAATTAGAGAAAAAGATTTGCCAGGGAGGTTTGATATGAATGCGAGAATTTTGCCCAAAGGCTTAAAAGCTAATTTACCTCTCCATAATAGTCTATTTTCATGAAAGCAACTTCCTGCAATCACACATGAATTTTGGTTTCAAATCCAAACATAAGCTACGACATGGCTAGCAGACCAGAAGACTTCCAAACAACTCAGCTTTGATGGGTTTTCACTGGATTCTTTTGAACTTTATGTTGCCCTCTTAAAATTTTAAAATAAGCACTTACATGATATAAGCTATGATTCCAATCGCCCTGAAAACAACAAAGAGGAAAAAAAAGAAAAGAAACAAATGGTTTATTACTTTAATGATCTTAAAATAAAACGCTTTTATGTAGTTAACAGTGTGCTTAGCTATCAGATAGTAGTAACTGTGCTGGCGTCTATATGATTTAACACTAGTGTTTGTGTTGCATAACATAGTAACATGTAGATGATGGATGGCTGCGCGTTAACTACTCATTTTCCATCAAATTGTCCACTAAAATAGTTTTACAACCACATTGTGGCTGTACAATATGGATATAATCCATATAACTGGCTATTGTCGACATGGTAAGTTTAGAGGACACAGTTATTCACGGAGAACAAAGTCATGCTTTTCTTACCACATATCGGCAGAAAGCGTCACCGCTTCGTAGTTTACAATTTCTGGAGCTGTTTGTAAGAAAAAAAAAGAGTATCAAAGAGTGTTATTGCTGAACAACATCCGCGGCTAAGGCAAAATAATGCTGACAGATCTAAAGTTAGAGTCCATCATAAAAGGAAATTCAGGGAGATAACATCCCTCCAACAATATCAATAGATAATCTAAAGAATAGTCTACTCATTCTCATGAGAATTTACAAAATGACCACCTGAAGGAAAATGCTTTGATCATTTTCTCGACTAATTTTTTAAGGAAATGTATGAAGATCAGTCTGAAGAATTTGTAGGTAGATATTGGGGTTTAACGTCAACGGGAGAATTGCTTTTTTCTTGGGTTTACAAACCTGCTTCATGCTGAATTTGGGAAATTCTACAATTTTATATGAAAGATGGCCAATTTCAAACAATTTGGTGACGTCCATCAAAGGGTTTAGTATTGTCTGAAGATGACAAGCAGTGTCTTAATACTTCCTAGAAGTTACAATGCGTGCAGTTTCTTGTATTTTTTTTAAGTTACCAAGGTATCATGTGCGAGAAACGAAGACGGAAGCCCCAGTCCCTTTTGTCTGAAACCATTTTGTTCCCAACGCGCTCACTGAGATTAAAAACTTGACGAGTCGAAGAGCACTCAAAAACCGAGAAAAAGAAAAAAACTTCGTTTTCAAACAAAGCGGATACGTGGCCTTAATAAAATGATTCGGAGACATATTTGTTTAACATGAAGCTGTAATCTTGTCATTCACCACAAAGTAACTTCTTAAGTTCTAATGAATAAGGACGCCGAATAATGGGCTGAATAACGCAGTTGAATAACGCAGCTTAATAACGCAGCCCCTTTAATGTACGTAACTAGGGCTATTTATAGACTGGGAAACAGCCGGTCTTTTTCTCAAAATTGGTTAAGAGCCTCATAGGCGCGAAGCGCGCGAGCCTCACACGCCCGTAGGGCGTGTCTCTCCCCAGTCTCACTCTCCATTTTCAGCCTCGCTTCGGACCTTTTGTTTGACTGCACGCGCGTACTTGAATACGCGAAAATACGGACTGTTTTGCAGTCTAGCCTATTTATGGCACGGATGAGCAAATCGACTAGACCTAGCTACTGGGTGGGGAAGCCAGTGGACGATTAGGTAGAAGGTAAACAAAATACTTACCAACATACTCGGCAGTTCCAAACGAGATTTTCGTTTCTTGTTGAGGATCAAATTTTCTCGTCAGACTGAAATCAATAAGCTTTACCTTGGACCCTCCTTCATTTTTAAACATCACATTCTGCGGCTATTGAGCAAAGAAAGAACAAATCTCTCAGAACTCATCTGGGTATTTATTAAGCATTAGTATAATTACATCGATGACTATCGAAAATAGAGCGCTTTGATTGGCTAGGAGCTTCGCACTATCCCGCTATAATCACCACGCGGTGATTATAGCATTGAAGGCTAGCAGTTTTTAAAATGGCAGCCAGATTTTTTGATGTTTCGGGGTCGGAAATTGATCAATAATTAGTCGCCTCAGGCGACTAATTGTTTTAGTATAATTACATTGATGATTATTCGAGAAAATAAAATTATTGATCAATTTCCTACCCCGAAACATCAAAAAATCTGGCTAGCCTTCTGCTAGCCTGCAGCTAGCTTTCAATGCTATAATCACCGCGCGGTGATCATAGCGGGATAGTGCGAAGCTCCTAGCCAATCACAGCGCTCTATTTTCGATAATCATCGATGTAATTATACTAATGGCGAATAGTCACCTCGACTTCGTCTCGGTGACTATTCGCCGATATTCATGTCGCCTTCGGCGACTAATTGTTAATTAATGAGCATGGTTACAGAAAGAGGTAAAGTTTTCCTCTTTTAATCAACTCCGTCGGGTGACGGTGACACTACTACACTACTTTCTACACCGATTTGTAGATGGTTAAACCATTGGCTTTAGGTAAAGGTAAAGCAACCATATTTTACGTCGATAACTCGTGACAGTAATGACTGATAAACTTGAGGTCGAGGGTGCCTTAATTTTGACCCCCTGCCTCCATCAGTGCTCCGTTATAAGGGTATTTCAAGCCAGTCAAAGTTACCCAGAAAGGATAGAAGTTGAAACAAAAGGAACTGTCTCACGAAATTTACCAAAATTCAATGACAGAGAGAACTGCCACCAAATTGAGTGAAACATAAAATCAACTGCTCAGAACATTAAGGGAAGGTATAAATAACACAGAGAATAAAAAAGAAGGCATGGATGGACAAACTTGAAGAAGATTGAAACGGATTTCTTTTGCTGTTTTCGAAAACTTGTTGTCCTAACAGTTAATCAAAGTTCTTTTTTTTTCTTGTTACATTTGATAATAATTGGTTTGAGACCCTAACTGGGTGAAACAATGCGAAATGATAACAAACAATGATGTGTTATCAGGAATTGTTTTCTGCGACCAGTAGGAAACACCGTGCAAGTAGCTTCCGGGAGGTACTTTACGAATTTTTGGGTGGGGATGTGCCGCTGGGACCTTGAAACCCTTAGGCTATACCAGAGCTCGTTCAAGTGAAGTTTGCTACCCTATACGAGACTAAACTCCCAAAATCACCCCTATCCCAGAGTAGCTGTTTTCCAGAAACTATTGAGGTCACAAACACAGTCCAGCCAAAACAAATTAAACCGATTTGATTTTTTCATATTTTTGAGTGGCAGTTCCCGGTTTCCTTAGTCTAGACTAAAATCTTCAACCAATTGATCAGTTTCCTGGAAAATGATACCCTGTTCTAAACCTAAGCTTTCTGATTTATATACCCCATACCCAGAGTAAACTGCTCGAAAACCATACCCTTCACAGCGGCACGTATCTATATAGCCCATATATGGCAGTAGCTCCTACATTACTGGAATACAGACGCGTTATTAGCAATATTATCCCAATCAACTAGACCTTATAATTAGGTACAGGCTTGTTTGTTACACGCGACTTTAGCAAATAGTACTTTGTCAATCATTCTTGGTCCCTTGAGCCTACAGCGTATGTGGTCGCCCTTTGACAAAGCGGCTTTACCTTGAGGTCCAAATGCATATATCCTTTGTCGTGCATGAACTTTAGGCCCTCCAGTACCTGCTTGAGAACTTTTACGGCTTCAAATTCCGGTAGAGAATCTCCATCTATACGCCAGTTTAAGTCACCACCCCTGGCACTAATTACAATTAGAAAACAAAAACAAAAACAAATTACAACTAGCTAATTCTGGCGTCCCCCAGAGAGGATTAGGATAAACCTACTTGCAAACTTTCCACCTCCATGCCGGTATGATACTTGGTGATCTGTCTAATCTATTCATACTTTTTTTACTTTCCTGGCAATAAAATATTCCAAAGACGTTTTTATGCTACTTTTTTCCCCAGTAACGGACTACGCAGGTTATAATATGATCTTGACATCTTGCTGCAACTTATAATATTGTCGATGATAAGGAAATTTCCAGAACTACAAGCCCGACATTATGCACCATTTGTATCATTAATTGCTTCTAAACAGAAGCACAAACAGAATTCAAACTCTCCACTTTAAAACGAAAGAAGAATGTTTTCGAAGGAGATTTCCTTGAACCCCATAAACCAAGTAATTTGTTCCCCTACCCCCCCCCCCCCCCCCAACTTTTAAGAAAGGAATTAAGAAAAAAGGGGAAAACGGACAGAGTTGTCTCTTTTTTCTCTTTGGTCTCTATGATTTAAGTAAATGAAGACAGGTCAAACAGCAAGCCATTGAGCAATTGTTTCTGATTCATGGACCGACTTTTTTTTTTTAAGTATTTTTATAAAGCAGGCTCTCGGGTCTTGTTTAGTTCTTAACTTATTTACGATTTTTCGTCTGCAAATCCAACGGTCAGATCTATCAAATAACGCCATCTAAATGTTCACACTTACTATTCCATGATCAAGACAATCTGCCTGGATTCCTCAAACGCATCATAGAGTCTGATGAGTCGCGGATGATGCAGTACATTCATGACCTCCACCTCTCGTTTAAATTCTTCTTTTTGGCTGGGTCTAGATTTGATAAATTTCGCGCAGAATCTTGTAGCAGTATCGAGCTCCACGCACTTTTTCACAACGCCAAATCGACCTCTAAGAAATGAGGATAAAGAAATAAGAAATCAGTGACGATTTCGAGATCTTTTGAGGCATTGTTGTTGTTGCTTTGGATGTTTGAGGCAAAGAAGTAACCGTGCAATAATTTTTGACGGGTGTATTCTTGGGTCCTTTAATTTACCACACCAGAGAACCAGAGAGCGACGCATGCAACGGGAAATAACCTATACTTTAACGTTAAAATTAACAACATAAAACAGAAAAACACCAATTTTGATTCCCATACACAGATGAGGGTCCGCTTTAAATTTGAAAGCAAAACAGCCAGTTTTAAGGTTAGGAGCAAGGCTTTTATCAAGAAATAGATTTTACCGTCCAACTTCTTCCTCGATACAATAGAACTTCTGAACGTCATCTTGTTTCACGTCTACAAAATCTTTGGGTACAAATACATCGTCATCCTCTGACTCCTCGCTTTCGTCATCTTCTTCGGATACTGAAGAAGGTAGAATGATGTTATTTCTATGTGAAAGTTATTATAGTTAGTGATTTCAGTATTAATTGTTTAAAAGTAAGAACATATAACATCTAAGATAAATAATCACGTCAATATTTTCAGTTGAAAAATCCTGTCAATCACGTACACCTTCACATAGCCTGTGTACAGATGACCCCTCTCATCAAAATAAAAGGAGAGAGAGTCGGCTCTCTCCCCTATTTGTTTGGAGGGAAGAGGGCGTCTGTACACAGGCTAACCTTAGCAGGACTATATAGCTTAGCGAGTTTCATAATTAACAATGCATAGCCTGTTCCAGGCATTCAAATAGTGGAGAGTGGCACGAAATGGAGAGCGGAGGTAAAAAGAAGAAAAACGGAATAGGGGGAAAGGAGGAAAGCTCTCGATCCCTCGACCCCCATCACCTCGCTGTTTTTTCCGGCACACGTTTCTTTGCGCCGTCCCCACTATGACCGCTTGGAACAGTGGAACAGGCTATATCATGATTAGAAAACCCAACCCTACATTTTAGCGGGCAGCATGTAAACAGTGCGAAATATGGAGAATTGACGGTTGTCCACCATCATATATACTCCTTCGAAATGCAAAAGTAAATGATGTCAATGTCTTATTATCCAGTGCCCTCTAAAAGCTTCGTTAAGATTTTCTTCTCAGTTATTTTTACCCTGGTGTTGATCCGACCCGGAATCAATCCTGCCCGAGCTTACCAGATGGCGCCAATGGTCAACCGTCACTTCTTCAATCCTATTAGTAAATGAAGTGGTCCGCCGAAATGTATGTTTTGTGTTCAGGTAAAACAGCTTGGGGTTAATATTGTCATTTTTCTTCTGAAGTATATAATTAAAGACTGCCTCCATTGGCTTCCCATTGAACAGAGAGTTGCATTTAAAGTTCTGCTACTAGCTTATAAAGGTTTAAATGGCCTTGCACCAAAGTATATCAGCGATATGCTAGTAAGGTATACCCCGTGCCGGCTTTTACGCTCTAGTGATAGGCATCTTTTAAATGTCCCTAAGACCAATAAAAAGACCTATGGCGACAGAGCTTTTTCTGCTGCTGCCCCACGACTGTGGAACAGCTTGCCCTTCGATTTAAAAATAAGTCCATCAGTTAGCATTTTTAAGTCGCGCCTTAAGACGCATTTATTTAAATTAGCTTTTAATTAGTTGATAAGTTATTTTAGTAGTTGTTAGTTTTGCAGTTAGTTTTTAAGTTGGTGTACAGCGGTATAGAGCTTTTGGATATACCGCTATATAAATAAAGTATCTGTATCTGTATCTGTACTGCCTATCGCCCTTAGATGTTGTGATCTTGATGAACGTGTTTAAGTAGACCTTTTAACGTTTCTGCATAATATCACATTAAAAGTTAACTGAATATAAGCAACTCGACATACAAAACGCTGTCGAACGAGGCTCAAAATAGATTATACAAAGGCGAGGGTTTGGAGTTTCAATGGTCACAAACTTTAAAGAAGTTCGCATCGGAGGGCATGAAGTCTTCTTTAATGAGGTGATGGCCTAACAGAGGTGTTCCTCTTGAAGGTAAAAAAAAGGTAAAGCAACCATATTTTTCGTCGATAACTCGTGACAGTAATTCACTGATAAACTTGAGGTCGGCGATACGCTCATTAACCCCCCCCCCCCCCACCCCCTCTATGCATCAGTTCTCCGTTTTAAGGGCATTTAAAGGCTGGTTAAGGTGGCTGAACACAGTTTTGGCAGTTTGTGAGTATATGTCCTTTGCCAAATCATGGCAAGAGAAAGGTTGCAGCTCAAAAGCTGAAACTTGGCAAGTGAAAAATGTACTGATCAAAGATTTTGATTAGCAGGTAAAATGTGACGTTTTCATAGTTTCCATGGCAACATGAACGATTGAATACAGCCTTAAAATTTCACTTTTGCTCAGTTTACATAATATTCGCTCATTAGATTTTCCTATAAACTTGCACACAGCGTACTATAATTAATCATTACCATTTGAAACTTATTTGACCAAATTCTAACAGACGGGTTTTTAGATAATCGATAATATGATTGTACTGTAATTATTAAATGTGTCACACAATTCGTCTGTTCAACTCCCATTTTAAAGTTCTTATTATTGAAAGTACGATAAAAGTAATAATTCTGCCAAATATCACAAAATTTTAATGAGTAGATTTTGAGAAATCGTCTTCTGTGTACCATTGCTTTTTCGTCGCCATGTTTGTTTGTCTAATTTAAAACAAGCGCTGTCACTCAAGTTACCGCTGACCACGCGCAAAACTGTGTTCAGCCACCTTAAAATTACACAGAAAGGAGAGTAGGTGAAACAAGGATGTGATCATGTCACTGGTGATCGAACTCGGGACCTCGAAGGCCGCGCACTAACCAACTGTGCCATCCTTGCTCCTAAAAATATGTAAGTAGTTTGCTGTACCTTCTATTGTGAGCCAACCAGCACACGTGACTCTCCCAGCCTCGTTTTGAGCTACACAGCAGTATTCTCCAGTGTCATCGTCTTCGCATTCCCGGATGACAAGTGTAAATCGCCCTCCCTCGTGCTTTGTCAGCGAGATACGTTCGCTTTCCGTAACGTCAACTGCGTTTTTAAACCATTCCAGTTCGTAAGGCGATGTGCCACTGACAACAACTTCCAGTGTTACAGTGTCTCGTTCACTGACTGTCATGTCTTGGAGCTCTTTCGTGAAGACTGGAACGTCTGTTCATCATGATAATCGTGCCAGATGTTATATTAGAATTTTATAAAATAACTAAGATAGTACGCGCGCTCTTATTGTCCGAGAGGAGTGTTTGCATCAGAGTATGTAAACATGGTTTTGACGTCAAGATGTTTTGTTTTTCGCGCGCTAATCACGCAAGCACGAATTTGAAAAAGTTTTCGAGTTCAGAACTCGACAAGTTTACTCTATTTATCCATTCCTTCGTCGGCTGAAACTTGGAAAATCGTTACAAAGAAGGTGTGTCAATTTTTTTTCGCTTAAGCTGACATTCTAAGCGAGAAAGACTCGTATTTTGGAAAGCATCTTTTTTGCAAAACAAAGACTGATTACGCGTACAAGCTTCGTGTACAAGACTTGCGACTGGTAAGAATTTCTCTTTTAATCAATGTGTTAAACAAAGTAGTTCTGCTTTTTTTCTGGGGAAAGTTATTTTATAAAAGCAATAGAAAACTTTTTTCCTGCGTTTGCATATCCTGATATAAACACTCGAGGGGTTGGGAGAATTCTGGACAGTTATACAAACCCTCGACTTCGTCTCGGGTTTGCATAACTGTCTCGAATTCTCCCAACCCCTCTCGTGTTTATATTTGGCTATGCAAACACGGAAAACGTTTTCTATTGCTTAAGTATTCTTGTGTAAGTGCTTGACTAAGTCAATTTCGGACAAAGGGCAACTTCAATCGGCGACAAGATTTTTAAAATACAGCGGTCAAATCTTGTAGGCTCATCGCTTAGAATGTTGTGACACATCTCGTTGGGAATTTTTACCAACTTTCAAGCTCTAAATTTTACATGGGATTACAAAAAACGTTCGCCAAAAACTCGCCCCAGTAAGGGAATCCAACACCGTCTTGGATTCTGGATCCCACGCCGTGGATTCCGGATTCCAGGTACTGGATTACAATCTTTGTCAGTAGAACTTTGGATTCTGGATTCCAATCGTTAGTGGGATTCCGGACTTCTTGAGTTGTGTTCCGGAATCCAAAACCCAGGATTCCGGATTCCCTTGCATTGGGCGAAAAAACAGGCAGAGTCGCTTGAAACTTCAACTTTTTCAAGAAAATGGTGAATTTTATACTAGTTACCGTTCATACGGCTTTTGAGGAAGAGATATTCAAAAAATCGGATACGACTGTTTTTAAGTCTGTAGCTATTTTTGCTAAAAGCTAATTATCCTAGCTCGACGAGCATAGCCTCTTCTTCTACAACAACATAAGCTTTATTACCAAATAAAAGTTAACTTAATTTACAATATAATAAATTGATACAAAAAAAGGTAACATTTACTCAGAATAACTAAAAAGCTAATCGAGCTGAGTAAAGCTAAATAATGTTCAGGCATAGGAGATAGGTTGGCACTAAAGCTAGAACAAACAAGGAATTAATAAACAGATAAAAGGAAAAAAATGAAAAAGAAAAAGAAAAAAAGAAAAAAAAAAAGACTCACGAACAGTAAGACTGTAAGATGTTTGACATGACTTTGATTGTAAAGGATTTAAGGTGGAGGTGTTTAATGCTTTTATCAAGGTTATTCCAAACTTTTCCAGCCGCAAAGCGAAAGTTGAATTTACCATAGTTTGTTCTGATAGTATTGAGGTAATAGGTTGATTTAGACGCAAGCCCGGTATTGTATAAGTGTATGGATGCTACCGTTTTAAAGAAATTTTCAAAGGAAGATGGAAGAAGATTATGGTGATAGTTATACATAAGGAGTGCATTATGAAGGGTAACAAGATCAGTTAAGTTAAGAATGTTTAATTTCTTAAAAAGAGGCTCAGAGTGATCACCTGGTTCCGAAAAAGTTATAATACTTGCTGCTTTCTTTTGAAGAATTATCAAAAGTCTGAGAGTAGAGCAAAAAGTATTGCCCCAAATTGATAAACCGTAGGTGAGGAAGGGGTAAATAAGTGAATAATATAAATGAAGTAATATGTTTCCGTTTACATAATGTCTAATTTTAGATAGTACCCCAATACCTCTTGAAATCTTCTTGCTCAATTCGTGCAAGTACGGTTTCCAGTTCAAATTAGAATCAAAAATGAGTCCTAGGTATTTAACTTAGTTATCAGATTTAACAGACATATTGGAGATATTAAGATTCAACTTATGAGCTATTCATCTTTGCGGAGAATATACCACAAAGCTAGTTTTTTCAGTGTTCAGAGATAATTTGTTAGCAAATAACCACTGTCTCACCTTATCGAGTTCTACATTTAGGTTGGTTTCTAAATTTAGAATGTTAGTATTGTCTAGAAACAGGTTTGTATCATCTGCAAAAAGGTGAAAATCCAAAATGTTGGAGCATTTAGGCAGAGCATTTATATATAAAAGAAAAAAGAAGTGGGCCAAGCACTGACCCTTGTGGTACTCCACATGAAACAGTTTGGTAATCAGAATCAGTACCAAAAAGAGACAGACTGTCTTCTGTTACTTAGATATGATGCAAACCAATCATTTACAACACCTCGTATACCATAATACTCCAACTTGGTTAATAAAATTTTATGATTGACAGTATCAAATGCTTTACATAAGTCTAAAAAAATGCCACAAGAATAGGTGCCATTATCGATTGATCTCTGTATCTTATCGGTCAAGAGGAGAAGAGCATGGATGGTTGAATGCTTTGATCTAAAACCAAACTGATTATTGTATAAAATAGAAAATTTCTCAAGATAGCTAAAAATTCTATTATACATTATTTTTTTCTATTAATTTATTGAATATAGAAAGCAGGGAAATAGTTCTATAGTTGGAGACTAAGCAGCTGGACCCTTTTTTGTGAATTGGAACTACTCTGGCTACTTTAAATTGATCTGGCACCATACCAGTAGAGAATGAGCAATTAAAGAGCAGCTGAAGAGGGACTGATAAAACACTTTTTAAAGTCTTAAGAAGGGAGGTTGAAATACTAAATGGGCCACAAGCCTTGGTTGAACTTAGGGACATAATTAAATTCTCAATCTCAGTTGAATTGGTAGGTGATAAGAAAAAACTAGAGGCCTGGGGTTTATCTAAATAATAATCAAATGCAAGATTTGGTTTTGGTACAGCTGAGGCCAAGTTTTTTCCAATGTTCGAGAAAAATTTATTAAATTGATCAGCAATGACTTTATGTAAATTTCGCCTGTGCGGCTGAATAATTCTTAGTTCTACGATTTTAAACATTTTTCTTATTTATTTCACTTGTTTAATCAATGAAATTGGCCTTATATTGCTTATAAGGCTCTCTTTGAAATCATGGTGCTGCAATATTCAAGAAATCAGCTACTTTCGCTTAGGAATTGGTGGAAATATTCTCGACCCGGACTTCAAACTTTCCACCATTGTTACTCAACTGTGACACGGCAATGGACAAGACCTGTTTCACCGCTGGTTTGGCACTCACTTAAATGTTTAGGAATTCTTAGAAGAATGAGAGGTCGGCGAGGAGGTCAGCGTCTCAATAACCACCGGATAAAGCCGATAGAATCAGCTTATCGGGCTCCTGGAACTAAGTCGAACTTTATGCGTGATTACAGTAAGAACTCTGTTGCTGTGAGTAATGTTCGTTTGAGACCGCCGTCTGCTGCTTGCTTACAGTCCGTTAAGAGCTCTACTGGACGTGTAATTGATCAATTAAATCAAGCTCAGGATATTTCACAGGATTTTCTCTCAGATAAATTTGATTTTGTTGAGGGAAATTGTACAGGATTATTAAAAATGCAAGTTCCAGACAGTTGGAAAGCTGCTTTAATTAGACCGTTGTTAAAGAAACTGGGACTTGAACTAGTATATAAGAACTTTGGGCCGGTTAGTAATCTGCCTATGGTCTCCAAATCAGCTGAGAAGGTAGTTGTGGGTCAGCTTTTCCGGCATTGCTCTGATAATGCTCCACTCTCCAACATGGACAAACAAGAAGTAACTCTTCTTGTTCTTTTAGATCTTAGTGCCGCTTTCGACACTGTCGATCATAACATCCTGATTAACATCCTGGAATCAGATTTTGGAATTTGCGGTGATGTTTTGAAGTGGTTTACATCATATTTGACTGGAAGGGTACAACGTGTAATTGTTAATCAGCAGTCCTCCAAGACCTTCAATTTAAATTATGGTGTTCCTCAGGGGAGCTGTTTGGGACCTGTCCTTTTTCTATTGTATGCAGCAAGGATGTTTGAGGTTGTTAAGAAACACCTTCCATCAGTTTATGGGTACGCTGATGATACTCAGTTGTACGTGTCGTTTCGTCCAGATTCGTTTGCTGCTCAAGATCAAGCGATTAAGGCTATTGAGAACTGCATAGCTGATGTTAGGGCTTGGTTAGTCTCACATATGTTGATGTTTAATGATTCAAAGACAGAATTTCTAATCATCGGTTCGTCGGAGGAGTTATCTAAGGTTACCATGGCTTCAATTAAAGTTGGTGACTGTGACATTCAACCCAAAGCATGTTAGAAATCTTGGCACGTGGTTTGATAACCATATGTCTATGAATATTCATATAGGAAAGGTGTGCAGTAAGGCATTTAGGGGGCTTTATAATATTAGGCAAATTAGGAAATATCTGTCTGCAGAATCAACAAAGTGTTTAATTCATGCGTTTGTTACATCTCATTTAGATTATTGCAACGCTCTTTTGTATAAGCTTCCTCAATATCAATAAGACCGACTTCAAAAAGTTCTTAATGCGGCGGCTCGGGTTACATGCTTAATTCCTAAGTTTGCCCATATTACTCCGGTACTTAGGGAACTTCATTGGTTGCCAGTGAAATTTAGAGTAGAATTTAAGATTGCGCTTTTAGTTTTTAAAACGTTGAACGGTCTCGCGCCACAATATTTATCGCAACTACTTGTTGTAAAGCCTAGAACTGGATGCGGCCTGCGGTCTGATTCTGAAACATTGCTTGTAATCCCTAAGGTGACACGGAAGACTTTTGGCGATCGAGCCTTTTTCCATGCTGGACCAACAGTATGGCATGCTTTGCCATCTAGCCTTAGAAACTGTAGGAACATTGACACTTTTAAAGTACAGTTGAAGACTTATCTTTTTAAGAAAGCTTTTAATTTGTAATTTTATATTCTTATTACTATTATTATTTCTTTCCATTTATTGTATATATATATTTATTTTCTTGTACATATTGTAAAGCGCTTTAGAATATTTTAATAGTTAAAGCGCTATATTAAATGTAATAAATTATTATTATTATTATTATTATTAATTTGCTAGGCAAGGTGGAACCTTTGGTAGGCAAGGTGGAACCTTTGGACTTGAGACATATAAGCTGCTTTATTCCTTTCCAAATTTCTTTTGTTTTTGCCTTGTTGATCACAAAATATTCTTTATAATAATTGGTTTTACTTAGTTTGAGTAGACGATTTAGTTTGTTTCGATAGCATTTGAATTTGGTATGACTGTAACATGTACGTGTCTTCAGGTAGTGCCTATACAACCTATTTTTATTTGTAATGATGCTTTTAATCCCGGGGTGATCCAGGGCTTTGTTTGAAATTTTGATTCCTTTCGAGTAAGTGGCTTTAAAGGTAAATGACTATTAATAACATTGTTTACTTTTTGTATAAAACTTATCAAACATTTCAGTAGTATCTGAGAGTCCATGAAATAAATCAGACCAGTTAATGGAACTAAATTCATTTATAAAAGCTTCTTCATTATAATTAAAATAATCTCGTTTATATTTTTTCTCTTTATGTCTTGAAAAAGCAAACCTCTCAATGATGAGAAAATTAGGCAAATGGTCTGTGAGATCATGTAATAAATTCCCACTGATTGTTTGATATTCAATAGAATTAAAGAATATGTTATCAATTCGTTTAGAAGAATGACTAGTCTAGTTGTAATTCTAGTTGGTTTCTACCCCTCACCTATTGAACTGTCGACTTCTTCCTCATCACCAGTATCCTCACTTTTGGATGAAGCTGAAATTCAAAAAGACTCAATTCTTATTGACTGATAAACTACTGTTTGGCATTAAGACAGCTGTCAAATGCAAGGCCCTGAGAACTGCCTTAAGCTATTCTCAGTGCATACCCGTAACACGCCTGCGCGCTTGTGGCATGATGCATAGCGGTCCTCACTCAGGATTGCACGGTTTTACCCGCCTTTTGGCTAGTTCAACAGAGTTCTGTATAAGTGACGCTGAACTTTCGCTACAGCCTCTACAATCAACAGACGCTTTTGGGGAACTTATTCATAAAACCTTGCAGATTTGGCTTTTCTGCCTGCTCCGACCTGCACCGTCAACCCAGAGGTAACGTCTTAAACATGGCTAGTTTTGTGTCCAGCGTAGGTTTTAGCTGGATCGGTTTAGTTTCCACGTTTTAATATTATCTGTTATCGGCCATTTCGTTGTTTCGCGGTTCTTGTACCCACCCTAGTTTCGCTCATTTCTAGCCGTTTGATCGTCTTATGTATTGTTATTTCTTAGCATTAACATTCCAAGCTAGTTTTCTCAACATCGGTTACTAAGCGTTTCACCTGTAGTATGGGCAGTCACATTTCGTGCGTCATATTTGTTGTTTGTTTCCCACTTTATTGCTCCCTGTAGTCTACAACTGTTTCCTTCCCGCCGAGTTGCCTTCTTTCTTTCCGGCGTTGTACATTTACAAACTACTTCTTTGTTCGATTACGGATTTACGCTCAAATGACCTGGAGCCCAAGATCCCGAGAGAGCCGTAGAAACAATTGTGTCATGTTGAATTATGATTAAATGGCCCGGAAAGCAACAACCGGAAAGCAGCGAATGCAACTGTGTTATGTTAAATTATGCGGGCCCGGAGAGCTTGAGCGGCCCTATAGCAAGAGAGACAATTGCATTACCAGTTGAATAACGCTGATCAATGATTGATCATGAATGGCCTGGAGAGCCAGCGGGTTTAGAGAGCCGTGAAGACAATTGTATTACGTTGACTTATGATTAAATCGCCAGGAAAGCATGCGACGCGAGAGCGGCGGGGACCATTGTGTTATACTGCATTACGATTATGTGGCCCGGAAAGCCGGCTACATGGGGCGCCATGTAGACAGTTGCATCTTGTTGATGCAAATAAAGCCCTGAAAGCGGTGGAAACAGTTGAGTTATGCTTATATGGCTGGGAAACCAACTAGCTACAAGTGTGGCCCAGAGAACCGGTGGAGAAATTGTATTATATTTTGGTATTTCTGTTTCTATGGATGCGGAGCGTTTGGTCTCGGGACCGTTTTAGATCAGCATCTACATCTCTGGTGTAGATCGCGGTATACGCTACTGTTCCGTAGGCCTTGCAGTGTTGGATTCATCTGATTACGCAAGGGTAATTAAGATTAATGACACGGTCAAGGGATAACTGGCTTATCCCTTCTCGCCGTTTACCTCACGGGCCGGTCCTTTTCAGTGTACAATTTGTGGACCTTGTTTGAGACTGCTAGCTTGTTTCAGGTGTTTCGGGAAGTTCTCCTCATTCGCTACGAGGAACCAGTTTTCCCAAGATTGCATCTTTTCTCAACCTCGTTTCCAAAAACGGAGAACCCTGGGAACAAGTTGATATTATGTAAGATTTTAGTCCACGATGTACCTTAGGTGCGAAGTTGACATGCGCAAACTTGAAACATACGACGAGCATTTCGGGAGTTGTTAGCCAAATGACTCTGGCAAATAACGGGTACTAGGCTTTTCTTGGTTTAGATTTGAGATAAAACGAAAACGTTGTTAAGGAAATATGTGCCAGCCAGAGAGCTAAGTACGACTGTGGTATAATGGTGAGCGCAGCGGATTTCCTCATGTTGACTAACTGTCATTCGGTTTTTTATGCCACTAAATGATATCAACGGAAGGAAAGAAAGAGGTCTTCATGCAGCCATTGGTTGTTTATAGACCTAATGGGCACACTCTGCTAGTGCGATTGTTATCTAGTGGGTAAGCAGCCGCATCACAGGAAACGACTTTTTATTTTATACGCCACCTTCTCAATTTTTTCTTCTTATGCCCCCCCCCCCCCTGCCCCCTCGTCGTATTAGAGGAAAAGGCAGCTAGCTTAGTTCCTCTTGACAAAGTAATAGGTATGCAATCCGAATATTTTAGCAGTTACTTTGCCAAGAAGACCAAAGACAGTTTCCTTTTGCGTTATTTAAGTGAATCAGAAAGTGATGGAAAATATGGAGACATTCAAATGTGAAAAATATTCGCAATACACTGCTACCACATCACGGGAAGCGAAATTATGAGGAAAACTGCGAATGCTTGCCTGTTATTGCGGGGGGTATACTATGCAATGTTAACCGCCACCAGGGGAGATAGGAGACGGTGCGAGACTTCTAGATCACCTCCACTGAGCTCCGTTGGCGCGGGGCAAACCGTGCAATTCTAAGCGAAGGTTGCGAATGCATCATGCCATTAGCGCGCACGCTCGACACTACAATATTTAAGGGAGGTCTTGATTTCCCTCTATACTGGGTAATCTTTTTTGCAGTGAGACTAGATGAGGGAATTACATTTAAGGAGGCTTTGCTTTTCATACCCAACCGAGTCTCAGAAGATTTAATATTTTATATACAGCCAATTTCTTTTCTCTATTTTCACGAAGGCAGTGAAAGGCAAGCCTGCCTTCATCCTGAAATAAAGGGTGCTTTCACAGAAAGTCTCTTTTTATTCGCTGATCATGAAGTATTTCCGAAAAAGGAATTCCACAAAGTGCCACCAAATGATTATAGTTTAAGGTCGGCCAGTAAGTCGAATATTCGTAGCTTGAATTCTTACAATACCCACGCCATTCTTCATGATCGTAACTCCACACTATACTTACTTTCTACGGACAGTTTTCCAGCACTTGAGACCTTTCCAGCTTCGTTTTGAGCAAAGCAGCAGTATTCCCCAGAATCCTGATCTTCGGCGTCTCGAAGAATTAGTGAGAACTTCCCATGACCTTCTTTAACAAAAGATAATCTTCCACCCTCAGAAAGTTTGTTGTTGTTCTTAAACCACTGCAGTTGACAGTCAGAATCACTGTCGATGAGGACTTCTAAGGAAACAGTTTCTCCTTCCATAACAGAGGTGTCACTCACGCCTTTAAGGAATACTGGAATTTCTAGTATTAAAAGGACAAATGAATGAGTTAAATACGTATGAACGAGCGTACAAACATTTAAACCAAGAGGTAAAAAATGAACAGGCGAATAAATGAATGACTATGAAAACGTCGAGGTGTAATAACTTAGTGAATGATCACCACAAAGGGATTTGCGACCGCTGAGCCAGTTCAAAGGCAAGCAGGCAGATTTGCGAGTAACGACTATCAGAGATCCTCAAGTGTGTCTTCCTTAATTAACAAACTTAATTGGTCATCACTGCAAGAGTGTAGAACGATAATTGATCTTTTACTTTTTTATGAGATCCAGTATGATTTAGTCGCTTTGCCCTTTCCTAGTGAGTTACATCTTAACTCCACTTGTGCCATTGAAGTCCCATATGAGACACAAGCGTCTCTTTCCACGCTTGGTGATTGATCTTTTTATATGGCTGCTCCTAAATTATGGAACGATCTTCCCCTTTTATTAGAAATATATCGTCAGTTAATGCTTTCAAGAAGGCTCTTAAAACTCATTCATTTCAGAAGATGTTTCCCAGCGAATTTATTTGTAAATAGGATATTCAAATGTAAATAGGATTTTTCTACTTTATTTGTAAATAGGATTTCAAAGAATAATTAGTTATTTATTTATTTTTTTTTAGAATTAGATTTTAAGGATTAATTAGTCATTGTTTTTTTTTTAATTTATTTATTTATTTAATTGGAAAGTGTAATAGGATTTTTAGGATTTTGTTGAGTCTATGTAATGCGCAGATGAAAATTTCCTGGATTGATATTTGCGAAATACAAATCAATAAATATTATTATTGTTATTACTATTATTATTATTATATATAACGTTTTATCTGCCTTTGTTGATGCCTACAAGCATCGACTCATTTTTTGGCCGATGTATACCTCTGGGGAACAGTCTTCAATCTACTACTGTTACGGCTCCATCTTTACCCGTGTTTAATGCCACAGCCAAAACCAGCTGTCTATCATCACCTACTACCTAGCTAGCTGACCACCCATTGCCACGATTAGCCTGTGCTATTGGCAATAAACCGATTAAAGATTATAGATTACGATAGAATGAACAGGCATAGGGATTAGGGGAGTACACTCATTGGAACAGTAACAGTAACAGTAACCCGCCCAATTGGCATGGCTCACGGTTGATACAAAGATAGCTTAGTTAAGTTCAGTCGATCGATAGATCAATCAGTCAGACCGTAGTGACCGTCCAATTGTTGTTCTCCGAATTCCATCAAATATTCAGACAATCATGACGAAGAAGCCAAAGAGCCTACAGATAGATACCACTCAATGAATGGCACTTTTCCTTCAGGATCATTTTTAACATTATTAAATTGTAATTGTAAAACTCCTTTATTTGGTATCTTGGCCATCCACTTCAAATTTCTTCAACCCTTTAAGTCCCAATAGTGTCCAAGATCAATCTTCTCCTTACAATTATCCATACAATGTAAAGAGATAAGTTATGAGAATCAATAAAATGATCACCCAAGAGAAAATACTTTGATCTTTGAACACTAATTCTCTCAACTAATTCTTTAAGGAAATGTATGGAGATCTGTTTGGAGAATTTGTATGTGGATACTGGGGCTTAAAGGGTTAACAGTCTAGCACTTACTATTTACTTCCTCTGCTTGTTCCTTAACCTGCTCCTGCTCTTTTTGATCGTTCTCTTCAGTTTTGTTGTCCTCACTCTCTCCCTCCTCGTCAGCAGAAGGAAGGGTCGCTAAGGCGGGTACGACAGAGGGCCTGCTTTTCATGTTCATGAGCGATGTTATGCTGGATAATCTCCGAACGGCCACGAGGGCGTTGACGGATGTCTGTGAATGAAATACAGCCGAATTTTTGTGTTAGAAAGTCGTTACTACTTACTCGAAGGCGTCAGATGCACGGACAGTACTAGTCTCCTACGCAACCTTTTTTTATCTCGTCTTCACGTAACGCTTCTCCACTATCCCTATCTTCTTGAGAAGGAGCGTTGTGTGACGAAACGAAAAAAGTTGCGTTGGAGTTTAGATCAGGACTGTTTTCCCTAAAATGTAAGGCTAAGAGGATTATTAATACTGAAATGACTTTGCAAATCTAGTTTGCTGTGGTCGCAACGCTAGATTTACTTTAACTTTGAAAAACATACTGCATATATAAAAATCATAAACGCCAAAGGAAAAACCGAACTACACATAAGAAGGCAACTCTTCGCAACCGCTAATTAAAGTACATGGCTATTTTAGTAAGTATATAGCTGAATTAATGTCGTCATTGTATACACTTCCTCGGATTTACCTACCGGTATAGGTTTTGTTTCCTTACAAACATGACTTACAGTAAGACATATGATAGCGCGGAATGAGGCGTCTTGAAACGGGTTTGTGGGCGTGAAGCTTTAAAAGATTTGCATCACGTTCTACTAGAATGCGGAAACAATAAAAATGTGCGACTCAGCTCACACCCCCTCCCCTCCCCCTCCCGCCCCCATTCAGTGTTGCGACTATTTAAGATAGTCAAACTGCAAAGTGTCCACACCACTTGAACTGATTAGAACTACCTTTGTTCACACACGACTAACCTCAAAGAGCTCATCGTTGGTCAGCAGCCCTGAATGATTAGCGCATGAGCTAAAGCTGGGAATCTATGAGCATATGTAGCGTACAAACTTTGTTTGACGTGATCTGGTTTGTAAGTTGCGAGTGAAAAGTTTATTTGGCTGAAATATTGTGCTTGTTTAATGGGCTTATTAATGTGCAATGTTAGCTATGAAATTAGTTTGGATACGTATGATTCAAAGCAGATGTCGTGTGCTTGGGACCCGTTTTACAGTACTTGCAAATCAAGGAAAGCCGTCTAGTTATACAAATAAAATAAAATTGCTTAACGCTGTCGATCCCATTGTACCGTAGTTATTGGGATAAAAAAGAAAAAATCAAACAACAAAGAAACAAACATTCATATAATAAAAATTCACACACATAAACATGGATTTGTGTAAAATCAAGCTGAGGGTTTGGTGAGTATAATTAATCATTTCATATTTGGCAATTATAATCAGAATCAACTGTTAGTGATTTAATTTCATGTTGTTTATTAGTTGTTAACAAATCACGTCAAATCACCATTGTTAGTAATCATTGAATCATTCATTGATTAATAATCATCATTCATCAGGGAAGAAGAAAAACGTTTGTCTAAGCAGGGGGCCAATTAGGTCATTTTCTTTTGCCAGTATATAGAACGTGTTCACTCACGTGATCGCTAGCCATGCAAATTTCTCGGAACAAAAGAAGTTTTTAAATGATCCCACAGGATTATGGCATGACGTCATGTGAAATATGTTGATACACTTTAATGACATTTGTAAGTCTTGGAAAGAGATACCAACTCAAAACATAAGAGTGAAATATGAAGTAATTGATACATAAGTGTTTGAAAAGTCAAATCACTTCAGGTGTGCATTGACGGGGCCATAATCGGGAACATACTGATCTTGTTAAGTTTATACAATGTAAAAACCGTTTTAAAAACGTAAATTTATGCGATATTGATCAGGGGAACAGATGGTTACTACTAGCTTACAATACGGTTCCTTTTAAAAGTTCTGCCATATTTTTTTAGTTCCCTTGGGAACTAAACTTTTACATTTTCTATTACGCACACTGATACTGATGTTAATTTCGAGTTTGAAGATGAGTAAAGTTCTTACCTGCCATCTTCGTTTGGCCAAAAAGTGCTTTAGTTTCTTGGTGTCTATTTTGACGGCGTTTGCTGAGGCACTTTTCTGTGAATTTTCAATTTAATGTAAATATTAAAGTAAATATATAGTTAATTTTAATAAATGCTGTCTTCAATTGTTGCACAGCGTAGCCAAAATATCTAACGATGGAGAACGGGTTACAAAATTTTTCAGTTGTATCGTATCTTTTGAGCTGTTCGTTTATTTCTCTGACATTTATATAGAAAATAATACTACCAAGAAAGTATAAAGGGTAATGAGACGTACTCCCCTCATAAAGGCCATATTCCATAGTGGGTACTTCCTCTCAATTTATTTTTAGAAACAAAATGGCAGAAGTTTATATTTCAGAATGTTTCATCTCTGGAGCTTGCGCATGTATTTTTAATTTTCTATCCACTTTCGAGATACTTATGAAACGTTCTTTCCAAAGTGTACTTTTTGTAGATATCTCATAGTTATAAAACCAAACGTGGCACCAAATTCGTGGCATCAACTATGCTAGAAGAGGATTGTGGATAGTTACACCTACCTTCATCCACTCATGTTCCAGACTTTGCTTGACTGTGTTTCGTTTTCTGAATTACGAGAAAAATGATTCACATAAAACAATACATACGTTTGCGGCCAATCAAACTTTTTCTAGGTATTTTGTCAGATGATCTCAAGATGAAGTTTTCCGATTGTGCGGGATTCCCGCATTCCTTCATACCTTTAGCCTGTTTTCAAGGGGAGTCCTGGCTGTCATGCATTGTTATGCAAAGAACTTTTCATTCACGGGCAAATTAAACTGTCTCATTTTTTTTATGAAAGATTACGCTGCTACCAAGCATTGATATAGAGAGGCTTAGGAAGTTCGGAAATACGGGACCCCTATCGATAGAGTCGGATTTGTAATAAGTCGCATTAGGAGCGCTTACGAATCAATGGGAGTCATAGGACAAGTAGAAAGATAAAAGGACCCGGAGATATAGGAATAAGAACGTTTCCTTTTCAGCTTATTGCATTCACTTAGTATTAAAGCACTGAAATTGTTTTTGTTTCAGTTTGTTGTTTTTTTCCTTTCAAACAGACAAACAACTGTTGGTTTGATTTTTAGTATATCCTAATGTTGATGCATAACCTGTACTGTAACCTAACAGACACGACAAATGTAGGAAGTGATTGAGATTTGGGTATGCTGAAAGCTTTACTTGATTCAAAAGGGGTAAACTAAGTTTTTGAATTTGTTTTACCACTGTAGTGTAATATGATTAGTGTAGTGGCAGAGGGCAGCAGCACTTTTCGCAAGGTACGAAGTCTGCAAAGATGTACTTACTTGGCATTTTTGACCATCAACTTGGAGATGAATTCCTTGGCTTCGTCTGTGATGACGTCAAAGCTTTCGTCATCAAAGTCCCATTCCACAGCTGTGACGTTTGCAAGAGTTTCGTTGTCGTTATCCCCAAGTAGTGGGGATAGACCACTGAGTCTGTATGGGGAAAGCATTTTCAGTAGTACTGTATATGCCGACAATTAGTGTCAGAAAGGCTTTGTGTACAACAACAAGAAAACACCTTCATATTTCAGTCATTGTTGTTGTTTATTTAAGTTGGATGCTCAAGTACTAGTCAAGTAATTAACAAGCAGTTTTAAATATGTTTACTTAGAACGTCCGTTTATTACGATATGCAATAAACAACTAGATGACTACAGAAGAAAAGTCGACAGTGATTCTATAATCCACACTTTCCCGTTTTGCACGTTAGAATTATTTTCCCTTCGAACTGAACATTTTTAGTTCTATCAAAGGATGGGTACAATACGAGGTACTTACAAGATGTATGCAATTACACCAACGCTCCTAAAAAAGAAATATGTAAAAGACATTCAATTTTTGAGCATATAGAGTGTTTTCACTCACGTGGCCAGCATCTATGTAAATATATTCGAGCAAAAGAAAACGTTTGCATAAGAAAAGAGTTCAACTCCCAGAGGACTGGTTTGGACACCAACATGGCCGCCGTTTCATTGTTTTGGGACACCAATATGGCCGCCGTGACGTCATGTGAAAACACTCTATACGATGCTAAATATTGTCTGCGATGTTAACCCCTTTATTACACCCACTGTGAAATCACTGGCGATCCGTGCAATCTGATTGGCTCTCAGCAGCGTGATTAATTCCCAAATCGCACCATTTTTTGCTCTAAATCGCATCTGTT
This sequence comes from Porites divaricata, assembly GCA_038088405.1. Classification (NCBI taxonomy): domain Eukaryota; kingdom Metazoa; phylum Cnidaria; class Anthozoa; order Scleractinia; family Poritidae; genus Porites; species Porites divaricata. The sequence continues at coordinate 51,515,682 of JBBMOI010000001.1, read as the reverse complement.
CCAATCGCGCCAGTCATGTTCTATATCGTATCATTTCTGTTTCGAATACAAAATGAGAAGTAAAAGCCTTTTTGTTTCGCCTTTTTAACAAACCACCTACTTGATCAATAAAATATTAGTGCTGACTGAATTTCAAAATGGCTGTAATAAAGTGGTAATTGAACTTCGTGTCGTGCAATTTTGGTCTGAAATCATACTTGTGATTTCAAATCGAACTCGCGCTGCCCGCTCGTCCGATTTTAAAATCACGCGTATGATTTCAGACCAAATTGCACTCCACTCAGTGCAACTACCATTATTAAACTACCCCTTCACCTACCTACCTTCTGATATCAATCAGGAGTCATACTGGGGGCCGTTTCTCGAAGGTCCTGTTAACTTATCGGACCCGAATTCAAACATTCAAATCAGAATCTAAAGAATCTTGAGGTTAAAAGTGTTGGGACCTCTCCAGTGATATTAGTAAAACTTGTGACCCCTCCCCTCCCACCCCAAACAAAGTATAATTTTGCGCAAAATGGGTGAAATGAGTGCTTTTTTGGCCACAACATTGCTGAGGGAAGTGAGAGAACGAAGGGATGAACTGAAAGCCGATCGAAAAATTGTGCGATTGGGAGCAGAGTCCTACGTAACAATTACTTAGAAAGGCTTTTCCACACAGTCTCAAGTTCTTTTGTCCTTCTTCCTTGTAGCTTACAAACCAATCCATTTTGTCTTTTTAAGTGAAAGTTGTACCATGTTTCCTGCAAAAGCGGTGAAACCTCTATCTTGAATGTAAATAAGCATTCCGTTGCTACTGGGCTTAAAGGTAATGTTATACTCGAAGACTACTCCCAAAAACGATTTTTTAGCACATCACAGAGTTTCAGCATTGTTGCAAAATTGTTTCGGATTGTTGGAACATTGAATCAACATTGATGCGCTGAAAATCGTCGTTGCAAATCGTTTTAAAGGCGATGTTACAAGGAACAATTCGCAACGACGGTTTTCAGCACATCACAGCGTTTCAATGTTGTTGCGACATTGTTTCGAATTGCAATAACATATTTTCAACATTAATGCGGTTAAAATCGTTCGTTGCAAATCGTCTAACATGAACTTAAGCGACTCGGCAAGGTATTGTTTTGGTTCGTTCCATATGGAGACAGGGGACACCTCTAAGCGGCAAAGAAGCTGCGAAACTAGGAGTTTTCGATATGATGTGATTGTTGGCCTTTGGAGCGTCATAAAGCTTTACTTCATTTGTACAAAGTTCTACGTAAAATGCCTATCCAGCAAGTTGCACTCACCACATGTCAGTCGCCAATGAGATAGGCTCAAAATTTACAGCTTCAGGTGCTGATGAAAAGAAAAAGGCAAAGAAAGGTGTTTAAACAAAATTGCCGCCGATAGGAAAATAGATTTATTTCGGCTTGTTTTAAGACATTAGTGTGACTTAACTTACCCATAAATTCAGGTGTTCCCTTGAGCGCCGTCATTCGGACCCCAGGAACAAGCTCCTGTGCTAAGCCAAAGTCAATCAGTTTGATATCCCATGAACCCTTGCTGACGCACACAATGTTTTCAGGCTGGATGAGGAAACAGGACATGGTTCAACGAAAGTGAAAACCAAAAGATAAAAACATCACGTCTTGTTGGCGAGAAAACTGCCTTCTAACGCATTCTAAGAGGGAGTTATACTTCTAGGTTCGACAAGAAAATCATGTTTATAAATCTGAAAGATGTGAAGAGCATGGTCCTTTTTATTTTACCTTAAGATCTAAATGAACAATATTTTTGCTGTGCATGTATTGTAGTCCCTGCAGTAACTGGTACATATAAAATGACGCTTCCTTCTCTGTCAGGCAATCTGCATCGGCTACGCGTTGAAACAATTCTCCTCCCGAGACGCTAGAAAAAAAAAAAGCCAACACAATTAAAAAGTTATCAATTCAGCTCTGACGTGTGCTGGTCTCATTCAAGAACCCCACTAGGACACTTTAAGAAACTAACGTTAGGGGAAGGGATAGGGGGGCAGTGGTAAGAGCAACTGCGGTAAGAGGCAACAGTGGCACCGCAATGTGTCCCGGGTTGGTTTCGTATCTTGAATTCAACGTTATGGGTGGATTGAGTTTGTTGTTGGTCCTCTTTTTACCCCCAAGGGGGGGGGGGGGGATTTCTATGAGTGTTCCGGTTTTCCCCTGGGATTTCCTCAAAAGCCAACCCTTCCAAGTTTCAATTCGATCTAAAACGCACCACTTGCTTAACAAGTTCTTAAGAGCTCCTACTAGTCAATTACTTAAATAGCGGCTCTAGGTTAAGGAAGTCTGCGAAAAAGCGCCATGTTCTGGGCCCCTGCGATGCACCAGGATTTCAGTACGCGCCATGATTGGCCTGTTAAAAATGCCATTGTCGATTTGCCAATCAGGTTAAGGAAAAATTCGAGACGCGTTTCCGGTAATTCGTTGAGTCCGTTAAGGGCCATGAACAAGGATATCGCCCGTTGCTTCGCAGACGTTACTAACGGGGGCTAGATTACGTCTGCGACGCAGACTATCCTGAAATTAACACTTCCATATTTAAATTAAATCTGAGGAAACGCATGTTGAGTAATTTCTTAACAGCACTTCATTTGCAGATCCCGGTTGTTCAAACATTATCTAGCGCTATCCACCGGACAAATCACTATCCAGTGGATGAATTATGGAAACCAATAGCGCTATCCACTGGATAGAGATCTATCCAGTGGACTGAGTGTCATCCGCCTCTTGAACAGCTAGGTTCAGGTTCCTCGTGAGTCACCTTTTATCCATTTGACAGATCCATACCAAGAAACGTCTACTCACTTGTTAAGCATTATATCACAATACTTACAACTCCATTATCATGACAATTTTGCTGGACATTTCAAATGCATCCACCAATCCCACAAGCCTCTTGTGGTGTAGCTCATTCATGATGTTTATTTCCCGCATAATATCCTCACGCGATGAACCGCTGCCCCTGGAACTGAGCCGGATGTACTTGGCAGCGTACATTTTCTTGGAAGACCGTTCTGTCACTCTCTTCACCACTCCAAACTTTCCCCTTAAGCGCAATAACACAGAATTAAAGAGTTTAAAACAGAAACAAACTTTAATCCTCTGAGAATGTCTTCGTAAAAACTTCGTAACTTTTTGAAAGGGCTACGTAAAGTTATCGAC
>JBBMOI010000001.1:51307500-51507500 GCA_038088405.1 Porites divaricata | reverse complement strand
TACTAAAGGTAAGGTCGGTACGCTCTATTGTGCGAGTTACCTTGTCTGCATAAAACAACAATACCAGAGTCAAAAACTCTAATTAATACAGCTGTCGCATATACATAGTCACTGAATTGAGTCTCCTCAGGGCTTTGTTTGGGAATGAAAGGGAAATGACCCTTTAGCTATAAAAAACAAGAGATATCTTGAAATATTTTTTAGGGAGCAGGGAAACTGTTGAGTTTTTCAGGAAAACAAGAACTTAATTTTCTGGCTGGAAACGTTATTATTTCCGTGTAGTTTCACTATCAGACCCTTATAGAGCGATGTGTTTATAATTTTCCCTTTCTTTTTCCATTTTCTATCTCTCTTTTAATTTAATTTAATTTCATTTTTTTTTTCATGATCAGAAATGGCAACGATGTTTACGAAGTGTCTTGACAGTGTCTATTTATCATCCAAGTGGGGGGTTAGCCTTGAACACATGTCTCGCAGTGCGATTTATTTAGCTTAATTGTAAATAGATTAAATTCTTGAAATTTGTTTCGTTCAATTGCGTCAGCCTCATCCCCAGGGTTTTTCCCTTAGAAAATACTAGGGACTGGAAACCCCTGGGGAAGGGAACCCCCATATAAAAGTGACGGGGATGCTCGTCGGAAAATTTACATTAAACCCCTAAGAGAGACCAATGTGGGTGTGGCTCAAGCTTAAAATGGCCCCTAACTGAGTCAATTTTTTAAGCAAGGACCAGCTTACAAAAAAGAAGGACCGGATCCTAATAAAGGATCTAATCAGCAATAAGTGAAAATATAAAACAAAAAGCAAGGCTGATTTTACAGTCGGGAATATATTATCTTTTAACCAATAAAGAAGGAAGGCCGTGCCTTCCGAAATATTGGTTAAAAGATAATATATTCCCGACTGTAAAATCAGCCTTGCTTTTTTGTCTTACCCTAACTGAGGCCCTTAAGGGAGATTTCTGTGTGGTCAGTGTCAAGGCATTGTTTGTAAATTTCATTATGCACAGTACTAAGCGATACCTGAATGGGCAAATTTATCGCCTTTTATATCGCAAACACCCTAAATGAGGCCAAAATCTGCAATTTACACCCCAAAGCGAAACGACGAGCATCCCCGCCACTTTTATGTGGGAGTCCCCCCCCGCCGCCCCCAACCAGGTGGGAAACCCTGGAGAGGGAGGAGGTTACATTTGCGTATGAACATTGTTCCTGATGTTATGAGAACGACGAATGAAACAAAATGTCCCGTTTAAGCTGAAAGCATGTTTTAGAAACGAGTAGAAAGAAGAAATGACCAAATTCCATTTTACGTTCAATAATATCAGAGGGAAAAAACCTATATTACCACGAGGCAGGTTTAGTGAGGAAAAATAAAAAGAAGAACGAAAGAAAGAAGTCACTCTTTCATATTTTTTGACCATCTCTTTAATTGCGGTGCCCGAATGCTGTAAATTCGCCTATTGTACTATTCACTTACAATTTGTTGGTTCGCCATTTTCTCTTCGTCTTTTTTGTTCGCTTCTTGCTTGCTTTCGTGCTTGAACGTTTCTTTGTGGGTTTCCAACTCTTTCAGCAAGGCTAAGGCATCTTCTTTTTCTTGTAAGCACTGTTCTTGTTCAATCTGTAGCTTGATATGTTTTTGTTGCAACTTGTTTAAATCATCTTTCGCATAACCCAGACGAATTTTCAAATCTTCGTTCTCCTCGATTAGTCTCTTGGTCTCGTTCTGCAAAGAATTAATATGTTCGTTAAGTTCTTGTGTTTCAGTTTGTAACTGAAGTGCAATAAGGACGGTGGCTTTGTTTCTTTCTTCGATCGCTTCGTCTCTTTCCTTCACCGCCTCGCTGTAAAGATGCTCTAGACGACTGTAGCGTTCTTGTAAGTCTTCTAACTCACTGAGCCCTAAAAGAAAAACCAAACTCAAAATGAACAAAATACAACAAAAAAATTCCTAAAACAAACATTACATTAAGGAAGTAGCGGCTAATAACTTTTTTGAGTTACCTTTTTAAGCTTATGCAAATCCTTTTGGCTTTCTTTTCTTTTCTATTTTTACTTTATTTTTTTTTTTTTCGGTTTTGACCTGAGTTTCTGATCTGTTGATTTGTAATGGATTTTGAATCGCTTCTTTATCTTTGCTACTAGGCTTCCCTGTTCAAGTTTTACCCACGAACTGTTGAATGAATGGCCTCCAGTATTTAAAGAAATCTGACTGCAATGAAAGATACTCACCCCTGAATCGCAATTTTTCTGTAGTCAAACAATGCCAAAATTACCCAACACCAGCTGTGTAGAACTATTTTGCTGTTGCACACACGTGCACACAGTCTATTACTGATTACATTTTATTTATATCGTTGAGTTTAATTTATTACCATCTTTGGTGAATGTAAGGCACAAATAAAATTCATCTGTAGTTGTGATTATAAGCTTCGTCACAAAATACAACGATTATGATCTTCAACAGTAATTAAGGGGCGGATATTGTGAGAACTATTTCTAGTTCCATCCACAATACTGACTATAGTTTTTCTGTGTGTTTCCAGGGAGTACACACTGTTTCAGCCCAAAAGTGCCAATTCGGCCGTGCAGGCCATTGTCTGATTCAGCCCCTTCTGGGGTCATTTGAGCAGAATTTAGAGAAAAAGGCTCGATCAAAAGGCTATTCCAGCCCAAGCTGGGGGCCCGTTTCAGCCCTTGGGTCCAAGTCAGCCCTTGGTAATTGGACTGTATTGGCCCTGATTTAAGGGAGCCAAATTAGACTAAAAAAAATAGGACTGTATTTTACTTACCGAAACGGCCCCATTTTTACAGTGTATAAATTGTACGAAATTAGGCCCCATTAATACTGAGAAGAGCTGTCCCGGGTAGACCTCGAGGTCTTCCGCCTACGGGAGCTACCTTGGGCAAGCCAACATTTCATACATTTTCTTACAGAACGTGGCAAACCGTTTACCTGAGAAACAAAAAGTTGGCTCGGTTATAGATGGTAAGGTCACCATCCAGCCAGGCCAACTTTTCTCCCTATAAAGACGTTGGCTCGCCCAGCTGGGTAAACTCGGTCAAGGTGAAAAATTTGGAGCATACGCTTGGGAAGAGGGGTTAACTTTTTTTTTTCTCTAAAAAGCTCTCGCTAAGCCAGATGATCTGTGACGTCATTGTGGGGGCCTGGGGAAAGAAATTTTAATGCCGTATCCCAATAACCAACGCGCGCACCAATTCAATTCAATTCAATCTGTTCCCGTCAGCCTTTGGTTTATGGGATACGGCATTAAAATTTCTTTCCCCAGGCCCCCGCAATGACGTCACAGATTACCTGGAGGCTGATTCGGCTTGGAAGGTGACCCTTCTCAGTACCCAGGACAATTTTTCTCCATACAAACGGAGCCCTAAACAGTAAAAAGGTGAATGAAATAACATTTTGGGCAAGGGTGATGTGAAAAGAAATTACACAAGTGGCATCGCCAGCGGAAGATCTTTCATAGCGTTCACGAGTATTTCTTTTTTCGGATCGACCTTCCATCCAAACACATCCGGCGAGGTAACCAAAAACTCAAGTTTTGAGTAACACCCTCAACAGGTGAAATTTTGAAAAACGTCGGTTTCCTTTGGTCGTGTGGACGGATGAAAACAGATTTTTGAAAGTGACGACGACGTCATTGGATCTGACGGCTTGCGCTGAATCAGGAAGAATGACTCATAACTTACATTCACTACTTGGCGAGACAATTTTGTTGACCAACGATTCTATGGATATGCATATGGAGGAGAGAGACGAATAGTGTCTATTTTAAGTACAAGTGTTGAATGCTAAAAACAAGTTTTGTATAAAAGGTCCGCTCACTTAACCGACTAAATAGTTAGAATCGTCTTCTATAGCATGAAAATGGCTGCACAAGGAAGACCTTATATGATTTAAAAGGTCACATGCAATTTCACCCACACAATCAAAAGAAAAAAAACTTCCTTGTAAAGGATAATAAACGGTACTATGGGAAGGTAATATTCAGTAGCTTTCATTTTGAATGGTCACTCTTAAGTATTTGATCCACAGACCCAAACGTTACGACCACCTCGTACAGAAAATAAACCACACCACAGAAAAGTACAAGATATCAACTATCACAACTCAAGGATATTTTTTGAAAATTCCTGACATAACTATGCGGGTTTTGCTCTCGTAACAATTTTTCCCCCGCGCAAATCCGAGTGGTGCGGGTTAGTATACGTTTGCCATACAACGGTATAATTATACCGTGGAGTTGTCATTTAACTCCTCTCGTTTAAGGGAGTGTCAAATGGTTATTACTACAAATGAAAACAACAAAAGCCACCTGTGTAGAAATCATAAAGGAAATGAACCCGCATTTAAAAATTGGAGATTGTTTTTAATTCTTGTTTTGTTTTCTCTTTTTCTTGTTTATTTCCTTTTATTGGATGGAAAAGTTTATAAACTAAGCGCACAAAAAAGCTTTCTTGTACAATATAGAAAAGAGATCACCGAAAATTGCATTTCTGAATTGGCGTCCAAAAGAACTGAGAAGTTTGAACAACGCAATTATATTAATTATACACGAAATACCAAACTAGATCACTGCATGTCAGGTTTCTTCACTATTAGACAATGACGAAAGCGTTGCGGTGATTGAACATACATCGCAATATCGCACAATAAGCTGCAGCAAGAAATGGTTTGCGATGCAAAATTACCAAGCGATTTGTGAAAGAAAATAATTGTCGAACGCTAATTGCCTAAAACCGGATAACTTACGCCTGTTTACTGATGAATGTAGCTAAATGTACACGAAGGTCGTAAGAAGAAATTTTGCTCCAGTTGAACTAGTCAATGAGAGCCTATGTTATATCTGTCCGTCAATTCACAAGCGAATGGGGTATAGCGCAACCAAGACACTTCAGAGAGAGACATGCTTATTTGTTTAAATTTCTTAAAGTACTTCAGCCAAACGTCAAGGAATTTCCGCAGGTGGAAGTACTGTCGGTTTTTGGCATACTATAGAGTTTTTACAATTCTTCGACAATGGTTTGACTCAGACATTACGGTCCAAGTATTGTAATGAAGTGTGAGGTAAAAGGGATGGTTTTAAATTGAAGTAAAAGAAGCAAAATTCCTGTTACAACACAAACAAATATTGAACACTAGAAACGCATGTTTTTGTGCTTCTGTTCGCAAACCGGAAACATACACGAACAGTTGCTCTGACGTTCGGAAATAAAACGAAAATTTCTTAAAAGCATATAAATTAAACTCGATAACATAGATTCTGGACGACAAAGAAACGACCTTGGTGTTCATAGATTATACTTAAATCGCTGACACCGAAAAACGATGGACCTTGAGCAAATTATCGACACCCCATTAAAAGTTAACGCATAAATTCCGCTTATACAAATCGTTGCACCTTTAACAGCCTACTTTGCAAGGAGGTGATTGCTCACTAAACATATCTTTTCCGACTCAACTTACCTCAGCGGAGAGGGTCTGAATGCAACGGCGTTTGGAGTGATTTCAGCAGCTAATTGAATTGGTTTGTTTTTGTTCTCTAGATTAGCACGAAATCTTGAATGCTATGACACACTGAATAGAAAGCCGATATTTGGACCTACATGCAAACAAAGCAACCGGTGGTCGAGGGTAATTAACTTCGTGGAATGTTGCCCGCTTGCGTCGACGCAAAAGCGACCGGCAAAATTGGTACACCGCCGGCAGTCCGATGAATTACCACAACAAGGGAACTGACGAAACCTCTTAGGAATACTAAAAACTTTAATCATGAAACCTCGAGCATTTAATTGTAATATAATGCCTTGCGTTTGTCCACAAAAAGCTGTGTGTATAACTGAATACATTCAAGATAAGAAAACCATGGGAAGTTACGTCTGTTGAAGTCAATGTGAACGCGCATAGCGCAAGTTTTCGAAAGGAATTATTATTTCTTTTTGGGAATTATATCATTGCAAAATTCTCGTGAAAGTACAGGCTAGCCAAAAAAATATGCATTGTAATTGTATGTATTATTACTTAACTTGCCATGGCAATTTTATAATGCTGGAACATTAGAGGAAACGTAAAGTCCACGTTTTACTCCCCAGCACCGCACGCTATTATGCATGCGCACTGCTTGGAAGCTTGTACCACTTTTGTAACTTGTTCAAAAGTAAAACAACGCTGATGACACTTAATTAAGTCAAGTGACACAAGTTATTACATCATATCAGTCAGTCATATGGGGTAACAACCTTAAGAGTGCCTTACTCACCCATTTTTGCGTCTGTTCTCAAGTTCTCAGACTTCAGCAATAATGAGACTGATTCCTTTAGCCTCTAATACTAGACAATTTGAGTTCTCAAGCTGCAGCATCGTAAACATCCGAGTTGGGCATGTTAGTTTAAAGATTCAACTTAAATCCGGTTGTTCACTTGCCGTTGAAAACTTCCTGACAATTCTCTGCTCGATGTGTGCTACATTCACTGTCTAAACCTGTTTCCCACATGATTGCAATTACTCTTGTAACTGTCACTAATTGGCACTCCCTGGTTTACTTTCAGCCACTGTTTAGTATCAGGACCGGGTTTGAGGGCGATATGATGTACTTATATCCAGAAAAATGGCCACCTCGAAGAAACTATTTAAAATGCAGACATAGTTTATGCATACACTCGGAATCATAAGCCCGTTGTGGACATAGCCATGTACTTGTGTCAACTTTGTAGATGATACGATTTAACAACCGAAGTATTCTCTTTATAATGGAAATAGCGATTCATAACCACACCTATTTTCGAATAGCTTGAACAAAGGATAAGATGTTAGAGCGCTGTCCGCGGGAAGCCTTATTGTCTTAAAATATATAAGTTGACAAGATCTACATTGTATTTCGGTTATACTTTTAAGTTAATTGCAGGTTTTCTCGAGTAAACCGTTTGCATTCGTTTCTGCTCTTTTTGTGGCTCTTAATCTAAGTCTTATTTATTCAGTACGTCATTTTCTTTTTACGTGAAATTTGTTTGCATTTTGTCTCGTTATGTTTATTACAGTTTTCCAATGTGGGTTTAACCCTAGGCCTGATCTGAAACCAGTTTCATCAACGGGCGACGTAACTGACTTAATAAATCTATCCAGTTCAAGCCGACAAAGTCGTCACTTATTATTGTTATACAGAGATGTGTTTTTAAACTACCCTGGGTGCCAGAAACTCTTCATGCGCGTTACAAGTGGCTTCGTTCTCTGGCGGAAGCTATGTCGGTCTACGAAACATCCCGTTGCGCGCGTGAATGATCGCTGGTTCTCAGGGTATTGATAGCTTTCCTCATCGGCGAGAAAGCTATCGAGAGGGTTCTCGGGACACTTTCGCAATAATTTTTTGTAAGTGTGTTGAATAAACGGAGACGGAAAAGCAAGTGAACCAACGAAACTGGAAAGTAGAAAAGCATGTTTACGAAAATGTACTTCTTATCAAAACAGGAACAGTCTATATCAACCCATCCGATTGGAACCATTTATGCAGACAGGTTCATAAAAACGTGGCTCAGAATGGCATCGTACGGAGGCCGGGGAAACTATGTTCAGGGAGGGTACCCCGGATTTCAAGTGAAGGGGATGACCGAAGAACTTTTTTGGGTTTGAAATTTTCGATTTCGGGATTTTTTATGGGCCGCTCAGTTTTGCGAATAAAGTTCGACCAAACTTGTTAAGGCTGGGAAATTTGGCATGGGATTGTTTTGGGTTAATTTTTGGTCCAGGGATTCTTGGTTTTGATTTTTGTCCCCATCCGATCATCGTCATCACTTGAAATCCGCAGTACCCCCTGGGGAACTAGGATGGTAGAGTTACAATCTTGGAAATTAAGACCTCTCTCCCTGCCCCCACCAAATTAGCACGCGCCTCGCTTCGCTCGCCATACATGGAAAGCTTGCTAGCAAGCTACCGCCAAATAATTGGCCATCGCAAGGATTCATTCATGACTCCTAGGGGATGGAGGGTTGGATTTACCATTTTGTCCTTAAATTTTGGGAAGTAGCCTTCAAAGTACGCATTAACCTTGAGAAGAGGAAACAATAGTTAAAGCCAGCCCCGAGCCGGCACCGTCTGTACTCTCATTGGATGATGGTGATGACGATCAATATGGTGGAGGTGGAAAGGATGTACCGCAAAAACCTCGTTATTTTTTCCATTGCCATGAACGTTGGCTGATCATTGATTTGAATGGGTTTTATATGCGTCCCTACAACACTGTAACGACTGTACTTCAACCTCTACTTATAAAAATATTCCTCTTTTTAATTCGTCGTTAGAATACAACTTATTAACAATATGCATAAATTACATCTTTGAGGAAAATTATCTAGCACTATGAACAATCTCATTCCCACGTCATTTGATAAAAAATAATGGACAGAAATGTACAACAATAATCGATGCAGTTACAAACCATGGACGTTGCCTTGTCTGCATCTTTAAGACTCTAAATATAGGGTATGATATTTTTCATGACTTATATAAAACATAACGGCAACAACTAAAATATTTGTTACATAAAACTACAAGTTTGTACATTACGTATCGTATCTCCTCAAACTGAATTAGTCGAAGACAACTACTGTTTTCTATTGTTTATACTTAAGGGAGGGGGTCCTTTGTTCGAGAGATGGCGATTGCTTTAAATTTTTCTTGTAGGAAGTCGTTCCTCATGAGAAAGGGACATCAAATAAATTGAACATGTGCATTCTAAACGATGCCAATTTAGAACGCGAGCAGTCTCATATTTTTTTGCTTTAGCGCCCTAAGGAACGAAAGACGGCTGCTCCAGCTCAATTTGGTTTATTTGACTTGATTAAGAGAGCCCATCAATCGGTCTGGATCGGATTCCACTTAAGCCGCATTACCTTCTAGGTGTCTGAGTCGGCAATGGCAGCAGTGAGAATTTCTTTAAAAGTTTGAACCGGGTGTACTGTGAGCGAGTGTGAATGGGTGTAAGAGGAAGGAGTCGATTGTCCAGAAGAGAGGGGGAAGAAAAAACTCGAGAAAAAGGGATTACTCAAGGAACGACTATTTTTTTTAGGAAATACGATACTATACGTTTTAACATCCACGTAACTTTCAAAGCATTTGGAAAACAAGGAAGAGACAACACCCTGAAGGAATATCTATGTAATTACTTTTCCTTTTATTCCAAAGATTGAACTGTTCATTCCTCTAACAAGTTGGTTTAGTGCTGATAAAGTTAAACGGATACCTCTTTCCCATCAAGGAGATTAAAGGGATTTAGGAAAATCCAACTAGTGGTCTGTTATCAATGCTGCGTTCTGATTGGTTGAGCAACTACTAGGCTATATGTTATAGCCCACTAGTAGCAAAAAGCGCCGGATTTGAAAACCAAAACAATGGTCGTTGAATCGCGTTTTGCTTGCCAAAGTTATTTTTGACCAACTAGTTGGATTTTACTAAAACAATTATTCCTCACGCCCTCATGGCCTCTGAGTCAACAGCCCATTCGGCCTTCAGCCTCAAGGGCTATTAACTCAGAGCCCATTCTTGCTCGAGGAATAATTATTGTTAAATAGACATGGGGGGGGGGGGGGGTACGAAGATATCGTCAGGATTGCCGATATAACCAGGGGGCCGGGACTGGAAAAGGTGCGGAACACTTACTTTGCTATATTAGCATGCAGCTGAATGAACTGATTATAACCGGGAAAGGGAAACGAGGGGAAGAGGCAAATAAAAATTAAAAAGCGCAAGAAATGGCATTTAAAAAATAACTAACTTTTGGTCGTTATTATTCTCGTAATTTTAATTAAAGAATACATAAGAACAATCGAAGAAAAGAAGCTAAAAGGTCGTCAGTAACATTCAACTTCGTCTTCGATCGCTGAGGTTAAAATATACTCAAGATTACCACCGGACATCCATAAAACAAGGGAAGCGGGGTGGGGGGGGGGGGGGTGCGGGCATTAAAAACAAGGGTATAACTTGGTAGTTGTGGTGCTTAAATAGAAACAACAGGAACGACTATTAAACCGTACCGAATCTCTCCTTGTAATATCATCACATAATAAACTGCACAAAAGTTCAAGTATAACGACTCCTTATTCAGTAATACGCGTGTCCATATTTTATCTTTACAGGACAATGAAGGCGTTTTCAATCCCCTCTACCCAACACATTCCATGCAGAATAAGTACACAAAAGTTGTTGATACGTAGAAATAATTCGTGTTGGATGGTCACAATTCTAGCTAATTCTTCTGAACTCTCTGGTCAATTATGCACCAATATAACAAGGAGAATGTTAATAGTATCATTTGTCATAACTGGGAATAAGTTATTACCAAGAAACATGCAATACATGTAATTTATGATATACAGAGACCTGTTTTAAATACAATAATTATGGTCGCAGATGATACGGAAGGTCATAAGATCAGTCCGAAATCTTGCTTAGGATTTCGTAAAACATCACCTTGTTCGTGTTACCTGCAGAAGAAAGAAAAAACCGTCAGATGGGTATTTACGTAAAGTGTTACAAAAATTATAAGAAGCTGCAACGCAATTAGTCGTGTGAAAGTCAAAGTTTCGCAAAATACGCGTTGAAAAAAGAGGGTTTTCTTTAAGTGTTTTTAAATCACTGAAGAAGTAGAAGCCCCCTCAAAACGTCTGGTTTTCTCCTTTTTTAATGCGTATTTTGAAAACTTTTACATTTACGTATAGTTTCAACTGGGCGGAGCAAACGAAATGCTCAAGAACGACACACTAGAAAGTTATCTAGCTCTCCATTCTTCTTCTTGGGAGTCTGTTTTCTCGTATGGAGTCTGTAGACGACAAAAGTCACTGTATAAACATTTCAGTGAGTCGTACTTAGTACCATGAGACTGTGGTTCCGTCTGACGTCGTACAAGCGGGTTTTGACCTTTGAAACGGTTTCAGAAATCAGGAAGTTTTACAAGAAGGGTTTAGCTGATTTAAGGCCGGCGGCCTGCCATAAAAATGGTTTGCTATCTTTTATAAGAAAGTTCTCACCATTTTCGTCTGTATTATGGGCGAATTCCCTGCTCTCTCGTTTCATAAGTTTGCGGTATCTCTGAATGATGCTGCGGCGATCAGTTGAAGCTCTCTTTAATGTTGATGGTGAATCATCACTCATACGTTCCTCAGACCCAGAATCAAACCGCTGAAGAGTTTGGGACAAGACTGATGACTCAACATGTTCTGGAATACTGTTAAAGGAAAGGGATATAATCATAACCAAAGGAACAAGGGTTCTGTTTTGTGTTACTCCTACAAATTATCAGGTTTCTTATTATCATGTCTAAAAGTAGGCCATTTTAAGGTTGTGTGCTCAGTGTCCTAGCCTTTGAACAGAACCGAGGCTGGAGGCGACCTTGTTTTGTTTCAACCTTCTTGTTTTTCACATGATAACGGGCGTGCTGTTAGCATGGGAACAACACGATTTCAACACGCAAAGCAGTAAGGATTGAAACAAAACAAGGTCACCCTCAGCCTCGCTTCTATGCAAAGGCTAGGGTTGTCAGTACACAATTATTGTGAAAATAACCTATTCGAGCGACAAGAAAAATAAAAAGAAGAATATTGCTTGTCTCGCGATGTACAGTCTCTCACGTCACTTGAGTTGTAAATTGCGACATCTCGACTGCTTATTGCCAGTCGTTGTCATACTATTGAGTTTACGCAACAGGACGGCAGAAACGAGAGGACGGCAAAACGCGCAAACGCTTGTGTGTGACAAACGTGGCAAGGCTATTACTTGACTGTGTGCTTTGTCGTGATCTTCACTTCACATTGATGTTTTCTGGTCATTTACTAAAAGATCTCTTGAAAGGAGGGCGAAGTTTGACCAAAACGTTTTTTCAAACGAAATTATTTATGTCACGCTTGTCACTCAAGGCTTGCCTTCTTTTCTCTCCCGTCCCGTTGCGTAAGTTCGTTACTACGTGGTCAAGAGGTTACAGAATACCATTTGAGCCATCATGGTCAGGTGTGCTCAGGTGCGGTCCCTCTCGTCCTCTGCTACTTGTTACTACAAGTTCTGAAAACTAATTCTCTACAGCGTACCTTCCCATGCAAGGAACTAATCCTTCTTCAAGAACTTTGGTGTCTTTCCTCATGCGTTGAGCCACCCATTTCCAACTTTGCCTCGCTTGATCATAGTTTGCGCGCGTGTTGATTACATGTAGCGTTTCCCCCACTGTGAAGCTGAGCTCGTCTGGGGACATAGCTTTGTATGGGTGGATAGTTCTGAGATATAAAATCAATCAATCAAAATCATCTTTGTGAAACAGATAGTGGGAGACGGGGGAGGGACTAACATTGGCTGTGACCGCGCTAGGGTTAAAAACCAGTGTTTACAATGGTGTTTTTCTTTAATATTTAAATCGCAACTAAACTTGCCAAGAGAAAGAGTTGATCCTGCATAATGTTTTATTTTAAATAAAACTTGAAATCCCATGTTCATCAGCTTTCATCACCCATCTGTCATCAGGTCAAAAATCAATTCTTAAGCAAAGGAAATGCGACCCTTAAACAGAAGATTTAGTATTAACAGTCAAACGTAAACAGATACGTTTACACCGCTGTTAATTTATAGGTAAACCCTAGAGCGACCGCAGCCATTATATCAATTGATTCAGTCATTAAACCGACGATGAGTTCAATAAGGGAAGCAATCTACACTCGAAGGTCCGAATAAATCAGAGGACGGAGAGTTAAAGATTCAAGGATGATTACAAGTGCTATGGTTAGGAACAAATGCCACGGAGCATGTCCACATGCAATGTCAATCCCGTTGTCCATGGTCGTAGTACGACGACTTTGCACAGCAAACTCGTCCTCGTTTTCGATGCATGCGCAACCGTCCATTTTCAACAAAGTATAAGCAAAAAGGAAAACGAGGGTTCCAGAACTTCAGCTCGTTGTCGGCGAAAAACCCTCAGATGTTGCATGAATTTTCGGCACTGCCACGTAAAGTCATACTTACCTGACATAAAGTGAATCGTAAGGTTTGTCTTCCAGAATGTCCTTGTAATCTACAAAAAAAACATGAGTCATTACGCTAAATACCGTAAATCCTCTATTTAGCTATCCCCTCCCGCCTCAAATAAGCCCCCTCTTTCAGGGGATGAAAGTTAATAAGCCCCTTCTCGGGGTTGATGTTGCCCCCTTTGGATTTCCTTGCTGCATGACATCGAAAATATATTTCGAAGTAACATTAACTGGATAGCTCGAGATGTGTTCTACAAGATCAGGTTAATAACACGGGCTATGGCACAACTGAGGAGCTGTTACGTCATATGAACAAAGTTGCTACCATAAAGGCATAAGCACTTGAGGTTTTATCATGCAACATTTTTCGATAGAAGAAGCAGACTTACTTGATACCAGTTGAGCCTCGATCCTGAGATAAGTACACGTGCTGAGAAGGCGGACAATCCGTGTAGCATGATCCAAGGTAGCTCTTGTTAGATCGTAGCTATTTAACTAAAGAGAAAAAAAGGTAGAAATTTCAGAAAACAAGCCTAAAGCAGAAATTTACCATGAGATTTCTTACCTTGAAAAGCCTATCTCCAACTTGCAGGCCAGCAGCCTTACAAACAGAGTTTTCCAGAAGCTCGATAACGTAAATTCCGACGCGATAACCACCCGATACCTCCAGTCCCAGGCCATCCAACGGCTTTTTTTCTAGGCGAATAACACGGGGGCTGGGGAGAGAGACGGAGCACATAGATGGTTAATTGCGTCATTGTTTAGTAATAACAAATTATAACTCTGGTGAATTGCACACTACTCTAACCAACATTAAATGACTCAGTTTGCTTTGTAACAGAATCTCAAATAATTTGTTAAGGAAATGCACTCTTTTTTAATAAGAACGTCCATTTTTCGAGTTGAGCCTGGACCGTTCTAATTTTCTGGACAGTTTCCTCTTGGAAATGTTCTTACGGATAAAAATTTCAATAACGGAAATCTGATAACTTTTAAGCTACATATAGATCAGATAACAGGAAGCTCGTTGTAGCAGTCAATGCATCGCCTTACACTGAGTCTTTGACGTGGCTTCGCTTTACATGCCCTCTGATTCCATGTAGGACCTTATTAGTAATTCAAATTTTTTGGATTTAGGAAATTTAAGGCGGTGAAAATAAATTGTTCTTCTCTAAGCCTCGGGTATGTTCTTAGTATTTTCTTAATATTACGTTCTTATAAAAAAGTTCTTATATAAGAAAAAGAATGTACCGCATATAAAGTAAAACATTAGTTAGTCTCTGTGAAATATGCACCGTCTATTAAGTAACAGGTCGGAATGTAAGGAAATCTTTCAAGGATTTTGAAAATGGGAAAGCTTAGAAGTAGGACTATTTTTTACGCAGATGTGCGTGTAAGTAGCAAATTTTCCTTCCAATACAAGCGTTTCTAACAAAAGGGCAACATGACGAAACAACAGCAACACTTTTGTCCTACTATAAGACGGTTTAACAGAGGGGAAAACCCAAACGTTCAAAATTTACGAACCTTTCTCCTACAGGGACGATTGTTCCACAAGTGCTCGACCTTATTATGCTGGAACTCAATCCATCATCGTCGACTCGAACAGCAGTGATGGTGGACTGGGCACGAAGCAACGTACCGTCCAGAGTCGGGGTCAAAAACGTTCCCGTCTGCAGTTGCGACGTACTAACGAACTTCCGGTTTATTGGCGCGCGACTGTTCCGTTTCAAAGTCCCATAGTCGCAAGCATCGCTCTCTTTAGCATCCGAGGCACTCTGGGAATCATCAGCGCTAGTTACTGTCCTCGCGTCAGGCCAATCGTCCGCCACTATTGTTGCCAGTTGGGAATCTGATAAAGGTGTATAAATGCCACTTCCAGTTTTATGTCTGTCTGACAGGAAAAGTCCATAAACCGGGTATCTATTTCCGTAAAGGTCTGAGGTCGAGTCCGCTAGAGACGATTCGTTGTTCGAGCTCATGGAACCAGCGCTTGAGTTCATAGAAAATTTGGAGTCACGTGATATAGAGCTGTCATTCGATATGAGTGAAAGACGGTTGTCTCCATTACAACGAGGAAGACGCCTTAGTACAACGCTCTCGGACTCGGAATCAGTAGCATTACAAGTCTGGACAAAAAGGAAAGTATGATTGAAAAATAGAAAAAAAGCACATAGCGGGGGCTTAGTAAGTTGATTCAACCCTCTTCAGTTACCTCGATATAGACAAGAGGGTGGCAAACAACTTGAGAAATACCAGGAGAATGAGGTACGACAGATGATCGTCCATCGGGTTCACGAAAAATAGCCAGTAACTACCAACAACAGTATTACTCAGGACTATTATCCGAGGGTTCCAATTGAAATGTTTTGTAAAGGAAAAAGTATTCAGTGTAGTCGACGCTCTTGGCCTTGCGACCACTCTCGTAAACGACCTGCACTAGTTATGACCAGCTTGGTGATCCCCGTTTGAACTGTAATTGATCTTTTCATTGGTTTTAATGTTGTCGTTAACCACTTAGTCAACACTTGAATGAAAACAGTAACGTATTGACCGAATTTAGGGTAATGCCATAACATAAAGGCTGTTTTTGTATTTTATACGTTAAAGGAGAAGCTATCTAATAATATTTTAGCTGAATGGATTAACGATTTGCAATCAACAACATAATTACGCCACTTTTATTTTTTTCTTTGTCCAAAAAATTCTCGCTTACGAGAGCCAAATCTCGTAAAAGACCAGCAATAGCTGCGCCATTTTGACTGTAATTTTATCGCTAAATAGGATTGGATCCTAACAAGAGGTGGTCCCACGTGGAGGTTTGACTGCAGCTTAAAAAGAGCAAGGAATTGTCTTTTTTCGTTCCATGGCACCAAATAATCTACTTTATCTTTGTTTTTGCTTTTTTAAGCCTCCGTGCTTATTTCAAAAGTGAAAGAAGATCTTGCAGGTGCTGGTAACCGGGATTCTATTACTGGGTTTGTAAAACTGGTCACTATAAGAGCGTAAAGAATCAACTGGGCTTACTTCTCGTATACATGTATCTACACAGGTGAGAAAGCAACCTACCTTGAATTCGCACATTCCTGGCTTTGCTTGGATCGTTCTGGAAACGTGAAGCTTCAATTTGTCACCGTTTTTCTTGGAAACTTTCTCCACAGATGAAGCAATCATTTTGTCCAGATGTTTACCATTGATCTACAACAACGTGAAACGCCGAGGTAAGCTTAATTTAAAAATAACAAACCTATTAACAAGTTTTGAAGAAATAGTGATAAGATGTAATGATCAAAGAGAATGTTAAATGAGTGTCTTAAACTAATGATACACTATTGGCCAAAATAACGAAACCTAAGGCTTACCGAAAAATCATAAAACCTCCAAAACGTAGCGTGCCCAGCTATAGAATAGGTGGCGCAATGGGTCGGAAGTAACCACTGAAAAGTGCTCAATCGCCGGATTACAAAAATGATTTTATCTTACCTTCATAACATAATCTCCTATTTCGAGTTTGTTTTGATCTTCTGAGATACAGCTATCCTTTAGTGCCTTCACGTACAACCCACACTCAAATCCAAGACCTGCAAAAAGATTCTGACGTTAAAAAAGGACTGAAAAAGCAGCGCTACAATAGATGTGTCTAAGGGCATAGCAGCATAAAATGCCGTTTGTTCACTGACGAACTGATGGAAGATCCCTAGACCAAAGCACTACAATAGGGACAATGTCGCTTGTCCAATGATCAAGTGATGGAAGATCCCTTGACCTAAGTACTACAATAGAAGCAATTTCATTTGTCCAATGACTAAGTGATGGAAGATCCCTAGACCTAAAAACTACAATAGCAGCAATTTCATTTGTCCAATGATCAACTGATGGAAGATCCCTAGACCTAA
Source organism: Porites divaricata (assembly GCA_038088405.1). NCBI lineage: Eukaryota > Metazoa > Cnidaria > Anthozoa > Scleractinia > Poritidae > Porites > Porites divaricata. The sequence goes on along the minus strand of JBBMOI010000001.1, from coordinate 51,490,585 downwards.
GCACTGCAATAGAAGCAATTTCATTTGTCCAATGACTAAGTGATGGAAGATCCCTAGACCTAAAAACTACAATAGCAGCAATTTCATTTGTCCAATGATCAAGTGATGGAAGATCCCTAGACCTAAGCACTACAATAGAAGCAATTTCATTTGTCCAATGACTAATTGATGGAAGATCCCTAGACCTAAAAACTACAATAGCAGCAATTTCATTTGTCCAATGATCAACTGATGGAAGATCCCTAGACCTAAGCACTACAATGGAAGCAATTTCATTTGTCCAATGACTAATTGATGGAAGATCCCTAGACCTAAGAACTACGATAGGGGAAGTTTCATTTGTTGAATGACTAACTGATGGAAGATCCCTACACCTAAGCACTACAATAGGGGAAGTGTCATTTGTTGAATGACTAACTGATGGAAGATCCCTACACCTAAGCACTATAATATGGGCATCTCGTTTTTCCACTGACCAATTGGTGGACGACATTTCACTTAAGTGAGAACAGCCTTTCCATTAATAATTATCACTTCCTTACCGGTTTTATGTTTCTTTGGAATTTTAAGGTCCAAGTCCAGGTTAACCTGACAATTTCCAATAGGTCGCCTGAGAACCTATAAAAGCAACAACGAATACAAACCAATTATGGCGAGAATAAAATCAGGAATAGACGTCGAGTTGACGGCATAATGGACTCAAGTTTTCCGGAGACCTCTTCGCCAATCCCCTTTGATTGACATGTAGATAAGAAAGGGAAAAAAGGGATGGGAGCAAAAGAAATAACCAACAGTTCAAGTCTTACCATATTAAGCGTGGTTACAGCTCCATCCAGCAAAGATTTAACAAGATTTTGATCCGATTCGTTTACCGGGATATCGTTGATGGATACAACCTCGTCATATTTTCTGAAATCATAATAGAGCAAAGTAACGCAAATACAGATCAGAGACTTTACGGATGTTTGTACATTGAAAATACAGCGGTACTTAACCAAGTGACTTAACGAAGGAAAGGGATGTAAATTAATACCTGATGTTCCTGGCGCTTCCAAACGCCTTGTCGATATCAGTGATGGCTGTACATGGCCTGCCACTAATCGAAACTCGCGCCAATTTGATGGAATCGAGGGGATCATCCTATAAGAGAGTAAGCATACAAAAAGATAACTTATACAGTCGAGCCTTTTCTTACCGACACGTGTATAACATCATATAACCTTCCTCTATTGCGGTAAGTACTATTGGTTTCCACCTCTATAACACGGACACCTTTGTAATGTAAACACTTGGCCCTGTTCCTTTGGTGTCCGTATTAGGGAGGCGTAACTGTTAGTTAAGGTTCCATAAATAACCAGTTAGCAGAAGCTGATGCTTTGAAATAAGAGCTGCAGTGTGCCTGAGCTTTGCGCAAAATGGTTCACTCAACATTGCACTGGCTGGTACTAACCGTGCGAGTTGCATGTGTGAATTAATTAAACGTTTTACGATACCGATGAAAGCTATCGAGTAAAATATTGTGTTACTTTTTCTTAAAACATGTGTTTGTGTTATTGTTTTTGGGTATGGTAATGTATGACAGTCAGTTTGAAACAAGGAAAAATAAAATGTAAACCCAGGATCAAATCCAACCACAACATATCTACCCTAGGGGCAAATATGCAGCTGAATTATAATTATTGTGCAAACTGGAAAATATTAACACACCTTTTCTACTGATACTCGTACTTCCTCACTTTCAGTAAAAGACGTGTCTGGAGTCTAAAGATATAAAAATTGTCAAGAAGTGAACCTAATTTGTATCGCTAGAATTAGAATAATTGCGCGCGAGAGAGGATCGCCATAGTCAAGAAATTTGGTTACCTATCCATCCAAGAAATTTTGGTAGTCACGTGACCGTTCGCCCACCCGCCCGTCCGTACCACAAGGAGGCTCCGCCCTGAGGTCCAGCCCCTTACCTTTTATAACATTTTTCACCAAAGAGGTACCCCTTTTGCATACCTTCTATTGACAAATGGTACCCATTTCACATACCTCGTTTAGAACTTTGCATGTGGCGAAGTTGAATAAGTAGGAAATAGGACTGGAACCCAATGAGGCGGAAGTAATTATTCAGGAGTGAGGATTAGATTTAGAGAACCAAACACTCTCGGCCAACCGTTCTTGTACGGTGTTCAATATGTGTTGAACGACTTGTTCTAGTTCTCCAGCAGTCTGTGCCGTTGCTGATCATACTAAATCGGCCAGCTATTCGTGTCGGCAAGAATGGCTATCCGGTATAGTGTGAACATAACCTTAATTAGTAGCGACCCTTCGATGCAAACGGCAAATAGGAAGCTTAAGCAACGACAAAGGCGACGGCAACGAAAGCGGCAAAAAAAGCAAAACTTTCAACTTTGCACGAGCACAGGTTACGCTTTTTGTTCATTACTTTGATGTCGATGCACGACTGGACGGAAACTTCCTTCACGTCAGTTTTAGGAGGACCTAAACCCAAGACAACAATTTTCTTTTTTCTTTTTCTGAACTCAGATACAGTCATTTGGAATTCAACCGCACAAAAACTTGCCATCAACCAACAAAATGGACCAAATGGGAAAAAAGCGATGAACTTTACTACAGCGCCATTAGTAACTTTTTAAGTAACGACTTCGCATGGCACCATTTATTCAAGGAGGATCAAAGACTGGACCCGGGAGATGAGACGGCGGGAAACGAGCCTACGAGTTGGCAGCAAAAAAAGACGGTATATCAATAATTTATGTCCTACCTCAACACCTTCCGGTATATCTCCAGCACAAAACCTGCACTCCTTCAGCGAGCAAGGAATTGAAAGTTCGCTAGAATTATTCGCGCTCAAACCAGTTTTTGCTAACCGGTTTAGCAAGTGATTGTACTCCTCCTTCAACTTCTCTAACTGTTCTGCAGTTGAAAAGCACTTCTGTATCGCTTCGTCCCTGGCTTGCACAATGGCAGCAATTTCACGATGCAATCTTTTCCTTTCCTTAACCGACTGCCTCCATTGCTCTTTAGCGTGATCTCGTTCTCTTTTATAGGTCTCTGATTTTTCTTCCAAGGAAGTCACCTTCGCGTCCATTTCAATATTTCTTTGTTGAGACTTTGTGAGTTCAGCGCTTATTTTCCTTACCGAGACCTCTTTTTCGAATTTGTCCCGCTTAAGAGCACTTTGCTCAAACATAGACTCACTTCGTTCTTGTCTCGTTATTTCGACTTGTTCGCTTAATAACGACGACTCTTGTCTTGCTTCAACAGCTTCTTCTCTTCGTTTCAGTTTCCTCGTTAGATCATCGCGTTCTGATTTTACCTGTTGAAAGGCAATAAAACAATTAGGATAAAAAAAAATACAAAGGCGAGCACGAAAACTTGATGTAGTTTTTTAATCTTGGTGAGTTGAAGGACCTTAGATAACAACGACCTCAACCTGGTTGTGGTGTCCAGCGGTTTTAATGAAAACAAGGGATTGGGTGGGGTGCTTAGTCTCGCGGGCTCATAACCTTGTCTCGGTCGTTATTACTGACAGATTTTCGGTTGAAGGGGCAATTTCCTTTAAATTTACTAGTGTCAACTGTTAGGGTTTTTGTTACGTTATATAACTTCTATATGCTATATATGCTAACGTTACGCACGTGACGTGACGTGAAACGTGAAAAAGCTGCCCTCTTGGATTCAGTATTCCAGTATTTTGACTTGACCATTCCTTTTTGGTCGGGTGAAGGAGCCAATTCCTTTGAATATTGTTATTGTCAATTACTAGGCTTTGCGCTTAGGACAAGGTTGTTCACGTGATGTGACGTGAAAAGTGAAACGTGAAAAATATCTGCCATTCCGCGTTTCGGATTTCCATAAGAACAGTGACAACAACGGGCTAAGATTAATTATTCGAGAAAGGGCTAAAATAATTTCAGTGGATCATATCTTCTACCAGAAAGTATGCTAGAGTCTAACTTTATGGCTTTTAAGCGACGGCAAGGTATAACTCTCGCGCAAGCAGAATCCTTAACATGTTTTAAATTGCTGTGGTTTCCCTCAGGTCATAAGAAGGTAATTACCCAGAGCAAACAACTGTAGCGAAGATAAATGTTTTGATTCACGTTTTGATAAATGTTTTGATACAGAAGACATTTGAATCACAAAACAAGTTCAGTTGAGTCAAGGTCGACGACCACGACATCAACTTCAAAATAACAGTGATACTATGGCGCTTGAGTTCCAGGAAAAAGCGCAAAGAGAGCAGCAGTTCGTTAAGAAACAGCAACAAGTATCTAAAAAAAAGGATGCTACGATACAATCGGAGTAAGGGACAAAATCAAGTCAAAATTAGGTGAAAAATCCAAGTTTTGTTCTTAACAGTGCTAAAGAACAAATAGTGCCATGTGAAAGTATGGCAGACTCAAAAGATAGAACTACAGACTAAATAAATAGTACCATGAGAAAGTACTGCTGAAGAGGTTTCATTTGAATGGTAACACCATAGGATTTCATGCACAGACTCAAAAGTTAGAACTACATATTAAATAAATAGTACCATGTGAAAGTACTGCTGAAGAGGTTTCATTTGAATGGTCACACCATAGGATTTCTTCCACAGACTCAAAAGTTAGAACTACATATTAATTACCAAGTAAATTAGAACTACGTGATAGTACTGCTGAAGCTGTTGCATTGGAATGGTCACGCTAACGCATTTTTCTACAAAATCAAAAGTTAGGACTACCTACTAAATAAATAGCACCATGTGAAAGTGCTGCTAAAGAAGTTTCAGTTGAATGGTCACACCACAGGATTTTATCCCGACTCAAAAGTTAGAACTACATGCTAAATAAATAATACCATGTGAAAGTACCACTACAGAAGTATCATTTGAATGGTCACACTATGACATTTTAGTAAAATCCAACTAGTGGTCTATTATCAATGCTGCGTTCTGATTGGTTGAGCTACTACTAGGCTACATGTTATAGCCCACTAGTAGCGAAAAGCGCGTTCTTTTTGGCGGCAAAAAAGGATTAAAGTCTAGCTTTAACTAGCTAATTTTTTTTTATTCTCGATAATTTTGACCAACTAGTTGGATTTTTTTAAAACAATTATTCCTCTCGCCCTCATGGCCTCTGAGTCAATAGCCCATTCGGCCTTCGGCCTCATGGGCTATTCACACAGAGCCCATTCGGGCTCCAGGAATAATTGTTAATTATCCACAGTGTCACCTTTCAAGACTCCATCATCCCCTCTGGGAGTAAAGAGGTTAAAAACTACAATTTGTACCTGTTGTAAAAAGGCTAACAATATTTTTCTGCAATTAATGGCCAACCTCCGAAAGTGGGTGCGTTAAGGGAGTACGGTTTAACGCGGTCACAAATATTAAATATGTTCAACGAGTTTGGCCAAAAGATGTTCTTTTCTTTTTTTCAATTTTTCTGTATGTTTCTTAAGTCAATATCTTTAGCACTATAGTACAAATTGAGGACACTGTTTTTCCTCCCGTTTTAGAGAGGTGACAGCTATTTCTACGTGATCAGTCCAAGCCACAAGAAAGAAAAGTCGTTTAAAGGGCAAAGGCCGCAGTACCTTTATTTCTTAGTTATTTGAGACCTTGAGTATTAATCCGTTCCCGCGGACCGAACACGCGACATCCTGCTATGCAGTCCAGAACTCTAACGACTGAGCTACACCTGCCGCGATTTCAAGCCTGTGGAAAATGACTCTAACTAGATTCTAACATCTCTCCGTTCCCTAAAGATTAAACAGCAATGAAGCTATTGTTATAAGTCCTGGGAGTCCGTGGATAATTGGCCAAGCGGTACCATGAAGGGAGACTAATATTAAAGTTATCTATGGTCTGTGTTAGAGTCACTGTTAATTAACAGATCTCAGAGTACAACAGGAGACCAGCATCAAACGGTTTGGTTAAAAGGAAACTAAGCAGGTCTGAATACGATTAGTTTTAAGGAAGAGTGTTGACTTAAACCACATTAGAAATAACACGCTATCATTGTATGATCTTGCCGTGATAAGGACGGGAAGAATGTTCACTATTAAAATTTTTCACAGAAAATTCGTACAAATATTGTTTTTCAAAATAACAAAATCAAAAGAACCGTGAGAAAGCGGTAGTGCCCAGGGTTTCATTTGAATGGTCACCCAAAGAATACACAGTTTAAGATTAGCGCTACTTAGTTGATTAAAAAAAAAACTAAATCTAAAAGATGTTTTTGTATTCGACGTTGCATGAACAAGTCCAATTTCTATATTAGAATAAAATACATATTTTGGGATATATTATGCCGTGCAAAATCTTGAGATGTGCCGTTTTGAAGCGGACAAAGTATTCTTCCTAATATGTGCATACCTACCCACCTACCGCCAACCCAATATGCAGGATAATTTTCTAGCGCGCTGTGTAAAAATAGTGTGAGAGAGAGAGAGAGGGGGGGGGGGGGGGGGGGGAGGAGAGCCGCAGAATACATATTTAAGTTGGACGCCTTCACTGTTTAGCTTGATAAACTGGACATCAAACAAGTTAGGCCTGTTTCAAACGTCGTGCTACTGCCGTGCTAAGCTGGCTCGACTGTAGCTCGACTGTAGCACGACACTAGCACGACTTGGTTTCAGACGTCGAATTTAATTCAGTCGAATAGAACGGCTGTTGCCGAAAACAAAACACAAAAATAAAGAAACGGTTTAGGAAACTTTTGAATGTATTCCAATGTATTTATAATTTATGACTTGAGTTCGGCACGGCAGTAGCGCGACGTTTAAAACCAAGTCGAGCTACTACCGTGTAGCACGGCAAAGCTTGCCGTGCTACACGGCAGTAGCACGATTTTGTTTCAAACGTCGCGCTACTGCCGTGCTAAAGTCGAATTTAATTCGATCAATTTAGTTCGGCCCGGCAGTAGCACGACGTTTGAAACGGGCCTTAGTTTTGTTACTTTAGTGCCCAAAGCCGCATTAAATTAGTTGAATTCAGTTGCTAATCAGTTTCATCAGTAACAAAACGATTGAAAAACGGGGGTGGGATGAAGGGTGGAACGACCTTTTTCAGGAAAAGAATGAAACAGAGGTTAAATAGGGAGCTAAAACGTGACATTTTTACACGTACAACACGTTCTTCCGCTTACAAAGAGGAGTTTGTGCAATGTTCCGGAGTTAGCAGCTCGATCAGCAAGACCTGGAGTAATATTTCAAAATATCTCTACTCGTTTCATATCTCATTGATAGCATCTTTTAAAATATGAAAGTAGTCATGCGTGACAAGCGTTGCGTGTAACGCATGCTGTTCGCCATCCACGTGCCACGCGTTCGAAAGCCTGTTCGTTCAGAAGCGCATTTGTTAGTGATACTCACCTTGTTAAGCTCTTTTACAAGAGAATCCAACTGGTCCAAAGTATTTTCCCATTTGCTTGTCGCTTTACCCCACTCCTCAAGCGCGTGGTCTTTTTCTCTACACGCGCGATCCCTCTGATCAATCACAGTCGCTAGTTCTTCTAAAGCGATTTCTTTATCAGTTTGGGCGGAGATAAGATTCTTCTGTACATCATTCAAAAAATTGTTTTTACTCTGGTCGCCACCCGAGAGCACTTCGTTCAAATTCTTGACGTATTTTCTGAGAGCAATGGCTTCCACGACAGCCTTTATTCTCGATTTATTTAACCTTTCGCAATCCTTGCATGGAGTAGTAGTAGCTTTTTGAAGCGGAACTGCATTTGCTTCGATCGTCGTTTCAAGGTGTTCGACTTTGGAAGGGAACACTACGTCACTAATGCTGTTTTTTGACTCTTCTGATTCTAACTCGAAGTCGCTGACAGAAATTCTAGTTCTTTTGGTGCCATTGGTTTCTCTTTCGCTCTTATCGAATTCCTGCTTTATGCGGGAGCCCAACAAATCTTTCAAGTTTTCAATTTCGCGTTCGGCATCTTGTAGCTTATCGTTCGCATCTTGTAGGTCCTTATTTGTTTTAGTACACTCGTCTACAGCTTTATTTTTCTCGTCCAAAAGCTGTGCATTGTGATCCATTAACACCGTAACCTTTTCAGTATCTGACATGGAAATTGTTGAATTCCTCTGCTCGTCTCCATCGCCCGTCGCGCTTGGTTCCTTTTGCGTCTGTTTGCGTCCGCTTAGTGACATCGAACGAAACAAACGCGACGACGTTTTCCTCTCACGATCGCTGGACGTTCTCTTCGGCATATCGTAATTCCTTATCTCGATGCAACTGTTACGCTTAATGCCACCTAGAAGAAAAAGAAAACACGTTTCAAAATGCAGCTATGCAAGAATCCACACTTGACCAAGTGACCCTTTGGTCCTAACAAAACACTCACCGGTGACAATATGACATCACCGACATTCAAGTTTTCAAGCGGAAAACCACCTATCTGAGTGCGTAATTCTTGGAGCCGTAATTGCTGTTGTGATATTGAAAATATGATAGGAAGTGAATCAGTGCTAAAGTTGAAGGAAAGAAATTGTAGTTAGATTTGTGACACCATGGTGATGACTATAAATAAATCGAAAATATATGAAATAAATTGCGCCTTGTGTATAAAAAAAACATATTAATTTAATCAATCTGTCAAATTGTCCAAATTTTTATTCTGAAAATACTTAAACGAGCAGCCATTCCATTACAAAAAGCAGTGCTTGAAGCAAAGTGTGCCGAAGTTTTATTAATATGTGAATTTCGGAAGAAACAAAATCAGAAACTAAATTTATTAGCATGCTTGGTTATTTCATGATCACATTGAATGATTTAGTTCTTTTTTTTTTTCTAGAAAAATCTAAACTTTCCTTTTTAAAAGTAATGAAAAAGAAATGGTAAAAATACTGTCATTTAACATTACTACTGAACGGGTTTAGAAAAACGATTAAATCACAGGATTCCGTCCAAGGTCGAAGTCACCACTGCAGTTTTCAGTAATCCATATATGGTTTCATTCTTTATGCTCTCGAAATAAAACCTTCAAATAAAGGTCTATCGATCGTTAGTTCTGGTATATGTGTAAACGACATGTTAAGGTAGTCGATCTCTCTGTCTTTTTTTTTTCTCTTTCTTTTCTTTTTCTTTTTTTTTTTTTTTTTTTCGCTCAAGTGCACTGAAAAACACACCGTCTCGCAAACAAACACATCTTTAAAAAAGCCACAACAAACGCGAGGATGACAAAGAGAGCCACGAATAAACAGACGGCTTATTTTTTTTGTCTGATAACTACGTTCCATGAAGCATGGTCAAGCACTGTGTTGAAGGATCTAGCCTATTGATATATCCGAGATGTAAACTCCGTTTTCAATTCATCACCTGAGCAATACGTATAATCTATAACGTCTTACCGGTGTATAAAGAAGGTTTGATACTAAGCTCTCTCCAACAGTAAAACGCGAAAACCATCAATAGTGGACATAATTCATTAATCCTCCAGTGACCTTCGTGTCACACACAAAATAGCTCTCAAGCGAGTAAGATGCCCCTCTTCGTTAGCGTTCTAAGATGGGGGCGACTGTTAATTTCCAATTCGCCTACGCGTGCTTTGCATATTCACACGGCTTCGGTCAAGCATACAGGGCTCAGCTGCCACGAATTCTGCGCCTTCCGTTTTTATTTTCTAAGCTTTACCCGCTTGTGAATAACAACCAACCGAGAATCAATTAAGAACAAGAGGAACACACTCTGGGTTGCAAATGTAAATACTAATTTGATAAGCGTGCATGTTGATGTTAAAAGCAGTTTCTTTAACAAAGAAAGCGAAGTTAATTTCGCCGCTTTCTGTAATTTTGATTTCACTAAACAATATTCAGGAAATAACGTTACCTTTTGTAGAAACCGAAACTTTCGCATCCTAATCAAAATGAAAGGTAACATTAGCATAACGAATGTTGATAAAAAAAGCGGCCGGTGGAAGTTAAGGTCAACAAAAATTCTGTTTGCACTGGTTCCCTTCAATAACACCAGTGCATATGTTATGAATCGATAGTTAAGTAGCAACTATTCCAACAAAATGCACAATTTTTTTTTTAATGTCAAAAGCTCGAACAGATCTAGAAATAAAGGAATTGTTGCCTCAGCGCGACAGAACATGACATAGGGCAAGAAATACCGAATATTGTGTCAGTTGTTACCCTTTAAATAGTTAGTTTGGGTAAAAATCAAACTGATAATGAAAGCAAAAAAAGTGAACTTACACACCTGACTTAAAAGATTCCAGCCTCGCTAAGTTAAACATTTGTGGTTCAATTTATCACACCAAAACCAAAAACATTAGGTTTACCACACACGACAGATGACTGCTAGACCAGTGTCTCTTTACAACACATGTTACATGAAACAAAGAAGCCAGGAGCAAACTAAGATAACATGATTTGACAATTGCCACCCGTCTGTCCAATATACTCGGGAAAAGAATACAATTTTAACCATGTTTTTACCGGAGAGAAGCATCGGAAACTTTCATGTGTGGCTAATCAATATGTTTAAATTAATTCTAGCCCGATCGCAAGAGGTAAGCTAGTAAGGAAATGCGGACTCCAAAAGGTAGCAGTAGTGAGATACAAGATAAGAATGCCAATAACAGTTAAGAGCACATCGCCGGTCGACAAATCAGTTAAGCAAAATAGCTTTAGCCGCATTCCTTGCCCAAGTACATGTGATCATGATATTTGAACTCACCAGAACACTTCACTTAAACGATTACAAGGGAATGATTCCCATCACACCGATTGCTCGCTGGATTTCGGTGGATTCTCACATTGACACCCTCTATGCTTTCGCAAAAAAAGTTGTCTGCTATAAGAAGCCTTCTTCAGCATCCTCTATCCACTTGTTAACGAAGTGCAAGAGAATATTATTTCTTTTATACCGGCGAACAATGAAGATGCAGATTTGCTCCACAGTATATATTGTAATGAATATGTATGAAGTATAATGTCATATGCTAATGAAGTCGACCTTAAAAACATTTGAAAATGTATTGACTGTCGTTTTGAGTGGCGTTCATTGTTAAAAATCCATAGACCATAGACCTTCACATTGCTGGTTTCTTTCGATTTCTTATTAATTGATTTGAACTAACTCATACATGAACAAAAAGCCGCTGAAATTTTTTCCTTTATTTCAAAAGCCCGAAAACAATCACAGATTTTACTAGAAATTCTATCAACCTTCAAGGACCTTCATTTTTTTTTTGAGCGGTAAACTGTTATGTTCAAATGAACATTTGTTAACATCAGCTGCACGTGTGATCAACTCAGTTAGCAACTGAACAAGTGTGCCACAAACTTAATCTTGAATGCACCACCGACAATTTGCTCCAAATGATACAAAAGTATTTTTTTCGGTGTTAAGCAGAACAACAAGAATTGTTAGCCATGGCGATTCAGTTTTTATCCTAACTTTATTGACGAGAACCTGCAGAAACTGAACCACGAAAACAGTAACTCTATTAGTAATTACAATCTTATATTTTTCACTACAGACCAAGCTACTTGTTTTAACCTTTTCTAACATTCTACAAATTCAGATTCTTCTTTCAGAGAACCTTCAAGAATTATCCCCTGTAAATGATTTTCTTTATACACAAATTTGCTTGAAAATGTTATATCCTCCACCGGTATCTCTGCCTTGATTGTTAAGGTGATGAAGCGGCACAGCTAAAGGTGGGTGGTATGTGATTTTGAGTTGCAATCCAAAACCAAGCACGCGTGTTACCTGCACCCTCCACAGATTTGTCCACAGTCATTTTTCGATTTAAGAAGAAACAAAAAAAATGAAAAAAATTGAGGCAGGAAGCAGGGTAATCTTGCAGAAAATGTTTTTCTTCCCGACGTTTGTTCAGTTCATATGGTCACGGGAAATCGGAATTTACGATATCGGGTTTATTGGCCTTCTGGCCCAAAGATGAGAATTTACGACATGAAACATAGTAGATCACTAAGGCACACGGGCAAATCCTCACAGTAAATAAACAAGGTGTAAAGCAATTGACCAATTCCGATATATTAAAATTCATACATGGCTGCGAGGCTTGGGGCAATAAAACAAAAAAAAATCATCTTGACAGTGATGAATAAAACATTTCTTTTGTTTTATTCCCCCAAGCCTCGGAGCCACGTATGAATTTTAATATATCGAAAATGGTCTATTCATCACAAATTGACATACAGGCATCTACGCCGATATTTATCTGACCAAAATTAGCCCACCAGATTAAAAGTCCCGGGGGGGTATTTTAGGAACTCTTGTGTGGGGATGTGCCGCTGGGACCATGGAACCCTTAGCCTATACTAGAACTAGTTGAGCAGAACTTTGTTAACCTACACCAGACTAAACTCTCTAAACCCCCCCTATCCTAGAGTAGCTTTTAGGCTGAGTTGGGTAAATTTAAACCATACTCTTTACAACGGAATATACCTATATAGCCCATATATGGCAGTAGCCCTCCCCCCCTCCCTCCCATGGGTTCAAGTGTATTTGCGCTGGTCACTAAAAAGGGATTCCCCTGTAATAGCTACTGGAACTGGGTTTTAACTAATCAGTTTAGATGCGATACGAACGTGAAGCACGTACCAGAGTATTAAGCACTAAAAAGCTGGTTAAAAAACTGAAGGACAAAAAAAACTTAAAGTAAATAGTTTTTGTGAATTGGCTCGGCACAGACGCAAGTTCAAGGTGTTTAGATTGATCGGATTCTATTTATCCGCTTGTGATTAGAAAAACCAGTACCCATGCCAAAATGAGAACAGGTTTGTCATCTTACCCGTTGAAGTTAGTGCTGCGGTAACCTAATCCTTGGTGAGCTGACACAATACGTGCAACACAAATACATCGTGTCGATAATTCTTAAGGAGAAAATATTTTTATAATCTTTACCACTACTCACTGCCTTAACTGACTAATCAAACAGGGTACCGTTTCCGAGAATTTTTCACCTAAGTATTTTAATTTACAGCTTATAGTAGGCTTATACGATAAAAATTAGCATATCTAGATATCATCAGTGGTCCTTTTTAAACGCTTCAAGAAAAGGACGTTCACTTGCGTGGTATGCCTGTGCTAACATGCATGGAATTCCATTGATCAAAACTTGTCTGGTGAAAACGCGTTGGTTCCGCTTGCCTTTGGGTTTGATAGGAAGATAGCACAGAATCAAGGTAATCCGCGAGATATTTTCCAGTGTTCAATCATAAATTATAGGCTCTTTAGCCATATAAACGTGAAAATATGAAATCGACTCCACTGCGAATGTAATATCGCGATGATGGAATTGACCACGAAGTCTATAGAGGCTCACTGTGGACATTTCCGCGATCTTGAGGTAAAAATTTTTAAGCAGGAGTACTTCATGTCTGTAATGCTGTGGTAACATGTACCCTTTTCGAATTTGGATTCTGCCTAAGAGTAATTATCATCCAAATGAAAGCTAGAGACTTAAGCACGTTCATTTCCACGCCTAAAATTTCACCCATTACTGACAGTTCAGTTATCATATTATATAGCTCTGGATTGTCTAAGGGCGTACAGCGGGCTGAGTATAGTTCTGGGTTTCGTTTTTAAAATTATATTTTATTGTCACTGTGTTAATTTAGTTTAGTCTACCGATAAAATGCAAGAGAAAATCTTTCAGTGAAAAATAACCTAAAAAAAATCATAATTGCAAGCTCATTTACTATTGTTGGTGTTTATTTTTCTATTATTTTTAAGTACACCTTAAGAATCATTCTAAGCCGAGTCTTTCAAAAGGAAGTGAGGCGTTTACCCCTTAAATCCCTTCTAAAACATTCCATAGCTGATGCCATGTAGGATGATAATCGACAATAGTGGCATAACGCCTGCTAAACACCAACAGCATGGACTGTCCTAAAAAATCTCCTAAATACGGATGCGAATGTTAACCCCTTGTAAAGAATGGTTCAGAATTTCATAGGTTTCAAATTAACACATATTTGTTGAGCAATTAGTGTTGCTACACAATTCCGACTCGGCTCCTAGATGTGATAGATTTTTCTTTTCCCAAGAAGTCGGATTCTTACGAATCGAAGACCTGGTGAGGAATGTGGTTGTTTGGAACATTACTAGTAGTTGGAACACAGGCCTTTGCCAGCTGTCAGATATTATCATTATGCTGTCAGATATCAGATATATTATGTTGTCAGCTGTTATATATTATGCAGGATATTATGCTAGCTGTCAGATATTCTGCAGCAACTCGTAATAAATCGTTGTTCAGTTCAAGTTCAAAGCGCTACAGCACTTTTCCTAATAAAGTAGTCAGAGACGCAAATCGTAGAACAGGTCGCCAATACATTAACTCTTGAGAGTCTTTGCCTCTTATGTACAAAAAAAATACAGTTCTATGCGCTGAAAGGACGGACAAAACCGCCTGGAAATATAGTATGCACCTGATGTATTATTACCTTTTACACTCATTTGTTACGAATGTATCGCACCAGGTGGTGTGCCTGCTCTTGTTTTACCTTCATAAATAATTCATAAGGAAAAACAAAAGGAATGAATATTTAATGAGTGTCTTTTTATCTGATAAGACACGGCTAAACTTTACGTCCAATTTTTTTAGACTAAAATAACCCGAAATCTAAATATTAGTGCAAGAATGAGTTGATCTATATCAGGGATTTTGAAGCCGTTCAAAAAACTCGCAGTCGTGTATTGTCAGGTTTAAAAACGCTCGACTTCGCCTCAAGTTTTTAAACCTGATAACACACTCCTGCTTGTTTTTAAAACAGTGCGTAGGCCTCGCCTCTCGGTCTAAACTGGAAACCCTTTTAGATACACAACTTGCGCAGATGAAGTCTACTGATGTATACTGTTACAGGATTTCAATGGGCCAATGAAATTCACCAATTAAAAAGAAAAAGGCAACCTAATAACAACAACAGAAAATTTTCAGTTAGAAACTAATTAACAGCCAATCACACTACAGCACCCAATTTAGCCTGCGTGGTAAGCGTTCGAAAGGGAAGGGGAAGGGAATTAGGGTGCGAGACCTCGCGCGAGGGAGGAGGGAGGAGGGGTTCCTTTCCTTTCTCCCTCGCGCGCCCAAATTCCCCCTTCCCTTTCCCCATTTAACGCCTGCCACGCAGGCTACACCCACTTAAGCCTAGCTCACTTTCACTGTAATTTTGAAAGCAGCTCGAAAGCACAAAACCACATCAACTAGGCAACCTGCGGGCTAATTTATATCAGTTTTTTGTTGTTTTAAATTATTACTATTATCATCATCATTATTATTATCATCGTCATCGTCATCGTCATCGTCATCATCATTATCATCATTATTAATATTATCATTATTATTTAATGGGTGACTTTGTCTATGCCATGCATGTTAACAACTATGAGCATGCTTGATCTTCAGTTCATAGCGGAGTGGACCTAAGTGAACCTAACTATCACACAATGCTACTTTCATCAAAACTCGGATATGCGTAAATTAAACTCCGTCAGCGCCATCTCGTTGTTGAGAAATGTTTTTGTGGCCGCCATTCCACCCAACAATTTGCGTGCTAACGTAACTGAAGCCATTCGCCATCATTGACGACATTACCATTATCAAATACCAGTTTCCGCCAATGGCTTCACACAAGACCACGAAAGGAATGAACAGATGTTCCTTATAGTATTTCCTCTTGTAGTTTTTCACTTGAATGGTGACGAAATTTACGTATACTTGTCATTTATATTTGTTCTCCGACTCCACGAGTAGTCTAACATGGTCATGCACTATGGTGTGTTTGCACTGAACCATCAAAGAGGGTGTGATCTTGAGGTGTCGTTTAAGTATTTCGGACAGCAAAAATCAAACTTCGTTAGGTTAAATAAGAGTGTTAGCCTTTTCACTTCTGGATTGGATTGAATGACAAAGTCTCGTAAGGTGAACTTTTAACTTTTAAAGTCGATACACAAACTCCTATGGTGTGACAATTCAGAACTTTAACGTAGTACTAAGTATGTTCAAACTTTTCAGTTTACACACGAAAACCTAAAGTGCGACCATTCAAATGAAACCTCTTTGGCAGTGCTTATGGTGCTAGAGCGATTTTCGTATGACCTTGAAAAATGGTTTCGGTAAGTGTTCGTCATCTGTTTCATAAGCCAATGGATGAAAAGATCAAAACATGGACTCTTCGTTTTCCCGCCAAAGAAAACCCTAGTGTGGAGAAGGCATTATTCGATTGGCCAATCGTGTTGCAGTATGACGTCAAAGCGAATGATCCATTGTTTTCTAGAAAGTTCTCGGACATGAAGTTTTTTTACGCGAACGTTCGCTTAACCAACCAAAAGCCACCCGGGTTTGTATCCGTTCGATATAACCAATCAAATCGCTCTATTTCCGTTCGTTTGTTGTTTCTGTTTTGTTCGCGCGTTTTCATTTCAAGGTCATACGAAAATCGCTCTATTATTTGCTGTTCAGCATTTTAGAAAACCACTGAACTCGGAGACCAAAAACAGCTTACTTGTACCGGGACTCTTTGGTTTATGGAGTCCAAAAATGATCTCTAGCGCGCAATTCCCAGAAGTTAATGCGACTTTTGTGCGAGGTGCGGCGAATTATTCCCCTTGTTAAGTAGCATTGATTTTATGGTGAATCATCGTTTCAAATCGCCGTTGATTATTTAAAAACGGCTCGATTTTCCATACGATTTATGGGTGAATTTATGAGCGCGGGTTGCAGTCCGGTCTCTGAATTTGCGTAAGTAAGTACGTTTTTGAGTACGTTTTTACATCAGATAGGCCCAACAAAACGTGATAACCGAATCATGAAAGGCAGAAAACCGCAACAAAATTGCCATAAAACCGCAAGGAAATCTCATCAAGGATGACACGAAATATCGTCAATGTAAACGGGGTTTGTTCACGAGGCTTTTTCAATTTATAAACTTGATTTATATATAATTATTCTTTCTTTACCTTAACCTTTACAATGTTGACTTTCTACAACAGCTTACTTAGCTACAACCTGACTCATCAGCGTCACTATTTAGACTGTAAATATTCAGTCTACTTTGCATAACCCTTTAAGCCCCAGTATCCACATACAAATTCTCCAAACTGATCTCCATACATTTCCTTAAAGAATTAGTTGAGAGAATTTGTTCAAAGATCAAAGTATTTTCTTTTGGGTGATCATTTTATTGATTCTCATAACCATCTCTTTACAGTTTATGGATAATTGTAAGGAGAAAATTGATCTTGGACACTATTGGGACTTGAAGGGATAACTGCTGTTATTGATTTTAAAAAAAAAGCGTTAACGACATTTAAATGTGTGCTACCGGGGGAAAAGCGCATTAGCTGGCAGTAAAATGAACTAAAAAAGTTGTTATGCTACAATTTCTTACCTTGATCAGTTTTGCCGACTACAGGCAAAGACTGGCATGTTTCCTCCTTAATCTCCTCGATATTTCCAAGGCTGTTTGACCTTTCAATAATTTGTTCTTCCAACTTCGATGTCGAGTTTGAGGCTGCAGAAAAACAAAAGTAACTTTAATGTCTTCGACGAAGGAGAACGCATACTATTGCAGAAATATACAACACATTTCTCGCCTTCAAATGAATCTAGATCAAGCTAGTAGTAATTACGAAAGAGAAACGATTTTCGAGATTAAAACGGTCATTCTGTATTATAGGGACTCTTACCGTCACGAAAATCGTTTCTCTTTTAGATACCGAAAAACTTACCTCAATAGACCTTTTTACCCAAACGGCGGCCATATTGAATGTATTCGGATTTAAGGAGTATTATGGGATGCCCAGGGGGGCACTCGCTCAGCATTTACGCGCGCTTTTCGGGCAAAAAGAGAACTTCAATGTATATTTCAAGGGAAAAAGGCGATCATTACCGGGGCCGGCCGAAGGCGGGCACCGGTCTTAAAATGCAGACGATTTCTGTCGTTTTTTCAACGTTACATTGTTAGGGATATATCGCTGGCTCGTTACTTTGGCTCGCTCATTGAAATCTTATCCGCCATTTTAAAAAGCACTGGAGGGCAGGCATTGAGGACATTCAAGAGAAAGATTGTAGCTTTTTGTTCCCCAACCTTTACTATGGACTAGTTTATGAGCGAAAATTTAAGAGTGAATATTTGGAGAGACAAATTTACGAGCGATCACTTAAGAGTGAACCTTCCATCGTGAAACTTATCGAGAATAAGAGCGACTTATCAAAGCTATCTACATTGAGTGAACCTTCCATCGTGAAATTTATCGAGAATCAAAGCGAACACTTATCAAAGCTAACTTTATATCATCTTAAAAAACGTGCTACAAGGCGATCTAGACGTGCTCGTGAACCGAGCAGAATTCCAGAAGAGGTCCCAACAAGAAGAATAGCATTTTGAAGAAATTTGTCTTCAAAAAGATTTCAACGATTGAGATACCGAAGTCTTCAAAGCTCTATCGCTATGTTAATAAGGTGAGAAAACTTTCAGTCATGCACGATATAAATGTAATAACAAACGCGATCCAAAGATAATTAACTTTAAACTTAAATAAAATGGCTATACCCAAGAAAGCTTATTTGTTGTCTTTCTTTAGCAGGCATGCATTATCACATGATGATGAAACTAAAAGTAAAGCACATCGATATTTATCATTGTTTTCTTGCAATTGTGTGAGTCATATGTGAATTTCAAACTAAGTAAAGATGTTGAGAAGAATCCAGGACCTACTCAATACAACACTGATCATCATGAAGCAATAATTAGACCTTTTATGCAAAATCACAGCTCAACAATGCAGTTGACCTCTCCTATTTCCTCTGAGAATTTGATACAGTCAAGATTAGGTGAACTTGGTTTACAATCAATAGATGTTGGCGGTGCGGGTGATTGTTTCTTTAGATCTGTATCAAAGAATTGGCATAAAATCTAAATGAAAAGGCTGCTTCTTACAACGATATCCAAAAGAAGTGAATTTAATTTGGTCATGGTAACAATTTTTAAACACGCGGGTACCCTGTGCTATTGACAGAATTTGAAGTAGGGAGCAACAACTGTAACCATATAAATATTAATTCGATTAGTTTGCACACGGAATGGTTTAATGCGACTATATTTACCACTTATCAATAAATGAGATCCCTGTGTATTGCAAAATATAGTTACAGAATTCATCCTAGCGAGTTTTCATCAGTCTAAAGAATATTTGCAGTAAAAAAGATTTTCATGTTGCCCGACAAACTTGTTGATGGAAACTACCCTTCCACGTGGCCCCGGTAAAATTCACGAAGTGATTCTTGTTATTGTATCAAAACACGGCACAACGAACTTTCTTCCCATTACAATCGTTTTCTAGGAAAATTTAAAGAAAAATTGGCCCGAACAGCGCGCGTAAATACTGAGCGAGTATATCGGATCGTGCTCATGCCCCCTGGGCATCCAATAATACTCCTTAAATCTAATTAATTCAATATGGCAGCCGTATCGGTGAAAAGGTCTATTAACCAGCCGTGAGTTTTATATGGGTCGGCATAGGCATGACTACACTACAAAAGATATAGTATATAAATACCTGTTTATACACTGCCAACTTGGGGGCAGCCTACGTGTGGCCACACCCTCCCCTCGTTTTTCCTTTGTCGGGTGAGGGTGCGGCTACACGTAGGCCACCCGGGGGGTACTTCGTGATATAAGCCATATAGGTACCTTATTAAATGAAATTTTTGCGACACTTTAATTTCGCGATTTTTTATAAAATCGCGAAATTAAAGTGACGCGAACATAAAATGACGCGAAAATTAAGTGAATAACAATATACTCGATAATAGCTAATAACGAAGAGAGGACGAATTTACACAAAAAACGCCTATGGAGACCACGGTCAATTGACTACAATTAACGAACAAGCTTAAAATTCTTGTGGAAATTGTTAGAACTTTGTTGTTACTGTTCTCATATAGACCCGTCGCTGCATCTCTTGTTATAAATTTTGACGTTATTGTAAATGAAGTTGTTCTATTTGCTTCAAGGATAAGTTAAATACATAGCGTCTTACCATGTTAAGATCGCGAAATTAAAGTCATCCAAAGTACAACAATTTCGCAAAATCGCGAAATTTCAGCGTCGCGAAATACGCGCATCATGAAATTGCAAAATTAACGTGTCGCGAAAATTTCATGTAATAAGGTATGTGCCGCCCCAAAGGGTGTGGTTTTTATCGCCGTTTTGACCTGAAAATGGATATAGACTTTGCCCAGATTGGTCTAGTCTGCCGTTTTAATTCCAAATGAAGAGGACAGAAAGAGTAATTGGCAAATTCGAGAACAAGAGCCATAACGGATCTGTTCGAGAAGGATTTTAAGAAATCTTTTTGTTGGCGTCCTAATCTAAGTAATAATAGAGAGCTTCAACTTCATGTGTACGGCAAACGGCAAACGGCAAACGGCAGATTAAAGTTGATAATTTCTCAAAATAGAGAATGAGCAGATAACAATTCTTTTGGCTTAAAAAAATGCGTGAAACTACCATTTTATGTGTAGAAATAATGAACAGTAAACGACAAGTTTAGAGAAAACGTGGTACAAATTCGCGTTTGCCTTAGGATATGTGAAGATCGTCGCTGCGCAGCTTCGTTCCGTTACAGAAACCGCTCCAACATAGCCGTTCTTAGGTGTTAACAGAAGCCCTGTCCGATATGATCTTCGCGCCAGCGCAAAAGCTATCCGGAATAATGTTAAGTAGTAATATCCCTGGAGTTTCTTAGATTAAGCCCCAAACTGAGGTGGCAAGGCCTACACAACAGAACTGGGCTTGCTGCAGAGAATTTGTTACGTCACTAGTGGTTCCACGAGACTCAGGTTCCTTGGTGGTGAAAAAAAGGGCAAATAGCAGGGAGAGCGTGAAGAAAGAGGCGAACCGAACAGGAGAATCTCAAGAGGAAAATGGTCGGCGACGCACTTTCCCCTCTTCCTCTTCCTTGCTCTTCAAGTCCAATCCATCGTTCCATTTTTGCCTCCCGTCATTTACCTTTTTCCCTACCATGGAGAAGGCGAATTTGAGATTTCTATTGCTTTCTATTATTAATATTTCCAAAATAGCGCTCTAAGATACCAACCTTGCCCTTCGTTTTCTCGGCTTCTATTCAACGAAAATGCTTCATTTTTGGAATTTGAGTTCAAGTTAAGAGAACATTTCCATAAGCTATGTTATAAGCATGATCACTTTTTGACTTTATAGCAGTTCTGATACCTTAAGCCGGATAAATATAAAATGCGAGTCTGCTTCTTAATGCAGAGAGCACATTCTGGTAGTTTTAACAGGTATTTTTAGGTGAATTGAAGTATTCGGTTTATATCTAATTTCTACCCGGGTTGAAAAAAAAGCTAATACGTCCACCAATCAGAATGCGGGGGTATGCGATAATGCTAATCATTCAAGAAGAATTTTTACAGATATCCATCCTCAACGGCAATTTCCCACACAAAATGGCGACTAATTTAAACAAAAATTAGAAAAACTATATATTCTACCTAAGCCGTATGCCTAAAATGAAATCAGCTGTTTAGGAAGTTTCGGTTAAAACTTGTGTTCATGCAGAACAAAGGGGTATTCGCAGCTTAAAACAATTTGTTTTCGTTGTGTTATTTTTTTTTTTTTCGCTGATTACGATTATCTTTCCAATTCCTCACCAGCGTAGCGATAAAATCCGAGATAAATCCGCTCGCTTGATTATGAGCGATAAACTTTAATCATTGCCAGTGAGGAAAGGCAGAACTAAACGAAGGGTCATTGGGTGAAATCGAGCAAAAAGTATCAGAAGTCTAAGAGATGACAAAAATCGAACGCCACACAAAAATGATCTGCATTGTGCACGCTTAATGCGGCTTTAAATTTTAAGCAACAAAAATGCACACATGTCAAGTAAGTTAGAGAAATAGTTTGTCCCTAGAATGCCTTATTTTTATTGAAGTTATTTTTTTTCTCGGTCAAACTACAAATTTGCGGTAAAAGAGGAAACCTAAAACTGGGGAAGACAAATCAGTGATACATTCTTCCTTTTTTATAAGAATATAGTTTATAAGAATATCGAGGCTGAAATCTGCGAAATTTTAAGAATGTTATAAGAATAAACCCTAGGCTGAGATTTTCAACAGGATATAATTTTGCGTGTTGAAAATCTATATTAATACAATTACAATACAATACAATTATATGTTTTTAACTAAACTGATATAATTATTCCTTTCCCTAAACGGGAAAACTAGCAAGCAAACTTTAAAAAAAAACTAACTGAAACCAAATTTTCAATGCTAATAACAGTTCGATGAACGGTACATTGACACCCCAATACATGCTAAAGCGAAAATGACATATTAAGCTTCAATTTGAACATAACACGAGAACATTTTCAGCCCAAAATCGGCAGAAAAATAAGAATATTCAGCCTAGGCCAGAAAAAAACCAACATTCTTATAAAAAAGAAAGAGTGTAGGTTATTAACTTCACTATCGCAATTTTTTGAAGTAATGATTTCAGAAGTTCAATTTGTTCCCTACAACTCCTTAAGACCGAGTTGAAGAATAAGCTGCATATGAAGAAAGATTCAATAAGAATTAAGTCATCTCCAGACAAAGAATATAATCCGTTCGGAATTCCGGCTTTGGTAGAAAATGCTGACGAAGCTGGGGCTCCTCTTTGGACACAACTGATTAAAGAGAGAGACCAAACATTCTCTGCAATTTCATGGCACGAGTACCTTAAAATTAATGCAGCGCGCCACTCCCAAGCAAACCTTGTTTGTCTTATCAGCAATGGCATTTTACTGATAGAGGAAAACGTAAATTAGACAAAACATGTCTGATACTTAATTTACTTTGCTTTCCGGTGCAACAACGCCTATGTTATGTTAGGATTAACTTTCGCGGACTGAAAGTCCCTTCCGCTGCTGTTATCTAATGCATCTTGTTATTTGGAAGATAACTGAAAATCAAGAACGACTTAAACCGCTACTGTGGTTTTTTAATGACTGAAATGTATTTTACTCTCGTTTAGATGATTACTATTTTCAAGACGGTACTCCTTGATGTTAAAAACACTTAAGTTGGCTTTCCAGCTGTAGGTCCGGTCGCTAGCAATAGTTTTGACCGCCAGGGTGGAAAAAGACAGAGATAACGAGCAAAGCTTCTTATCAAGCGACAGAAACGGGGGCTATGTAGGGCACAAACCAAAGAGATTCACCCCTAAAGTTCACTGAAAGCGATATCCTTTCATACCATCGGGTTTCCACGACGAAAAACAGTGGCTTCAACAATGCGGCTGTAAGCTCGCGAACCCGCGAACCAAGGTAGCTTCAGAATAAATGGTGC
This sequence comes from Porites divaricata, assembly GCA_038088405.1. Classification (NCBI taxonomy): domain Eukaryota; kingdom Metazoa; phylum Cnidaria; class Anthozoa; order Scleractinia; family Poritidae; genus Porites; species Porites divaricata. The sequence continues at coordinate 51,467,252 of JBBMOI010000001.1, read as the reverse complement.
TCGGACATACAACACCCTACCGAGAATCATTAGACAAGTAGAGACGCTAAGCGAATTTAAAATCAAGCTAAGGCGCCATTTTGAACAGTAACGCCTGCGGTACATGTTGCCTTTGTAACTTAATTCAAAATTTTCTAGTTTTAATGTTTTAATGTCTTATGTTTTTGTGTTGTGACAGCCAGGGCTCCATTTAAACTAGCTCTGCTAAATTGGGTGCCCCTGGATAGATATCGATTAAAAAAAAAAAGAAGGAAAAAAATGTCGAGAATTGCAGTGTGCATGTCTGAGTTGTCAATTGAGTGTCGAACAGTACCAAATTTTGCACATTGTATCTATAGTCTGTAACACTGCAACGCCTAATCAATGGTTACACAGGAAAAATGTGAACATTTGACTTCAAGGTATTTTCCGTTCGCCCCTTAGAAAAATCTCACTTCTAACTCTCGCGTCGAGTTTTTCATCATTTTACAAAATTTCAAGATCCCACTGTAATTAGTCAACTTTCTCTGCCTCCAGTGAAAATGATTTTAATAAATCTTGACAGGCACGTCGTTTTTTAAATAGGATAGTGTCGTTGTGGGCGTTGTGTAAAGAAACTTGAGAAGTACTGGAAAAGAATCCCAAAACAGGATTTAATATGTTTCAGTTGTAAAAGAGTTACGTAATTCAGCCTAATGACTATCTGTAATTTTGATAAACTGTCTATCTAATGTTCTGTTGAGATACGCTCTAACGAGGACTAACCGACTGAAATATTAGTGGTCTGTTCCTTTCCCTTTGTGGCGCCAGGTGAGCGCCATTTTTTCCCTCTTAGTGCTGCAACCTCCAATATGAATTAAGTATGTACTTAAGCACGGGGAACAATTTTGACGTGTAAAATCATAACGGACATTCCAAGCGGGCGAGATAAGAGCTCGTATTAGGACTCATTAAGCAACGTTTTTACTTACATCGTGATAACGGGCATGTTACAAAATTGCACATGAAAATATCGGTCCAATTCGATTGCGATCTGTTTCTTATGTTTCTCACACGAGTCACTCGATAAATCCCCCCCAAACCCACTAAATAGATCTATCCCGTGGTGTTGTTTTAGCCTGAGATGATTCCCTCCCTAAATCTCTTTACCTTTCACGGTAGTAGTTATTGAACACTGGCTGATTTGTACTATTACTAAGAAGGTCTACATTTACACCAGTGGGTTCAAAAGTCTGAAGTACCGGTATTCAAATCAGCTTTCATACATGCAGCTGTTTGACGATTTTGCTGTCTCACCAATCTAAATTCTACGGATACCACCATTCTGACCATTCGAATGGGCGCTGTCAAGCAAATCTCTCTCGTGGTACTGTTCACCACACTGATAGCGCGAGAAATCCCTGATACTACCACTAACAAAAACAGAAACTTGCGAAAATTAGTTCTTTCGCGGGTTGATTCCGATATCCTGACAAAAGAGACAATTTACCACTCTCTTACTAGCTATTTATGAAAAGCACCGTTAAATCATTTCCCTTTGAAAGGAATCTCAAAGAACAGCTTGAAAGATTAATCACTTGGACAATAAAAAGTATTCACTCTTCACTATCGATTTCCGGTTGTGTAGTTGGCAGTACTTGTTGTCCACAAATCGAGGCAGTAAAACACAATGCAAACCATCTTCCCTTAAAACTTTCTTTTCCAAAAAACTAATTCTATCAAATAGCTTCAGGCTATGTTATTTTTAGAGAGGGCTATTAATCATTTAAGAAATGGAAAAAAATAGAAGTTTGAAAATGCTAAAAATTTGTACTGAGCTGAGAGAAAGGACTAACGAGGTGCGAGTGACCTTTTCTAATCAGTCCAAAATAATCTCCAAGCATTTGCAAGAATCTAATCATGGAATAGCTAAAGGCAGGATGAGAGTCCTGAGAGCTCTCAAAACAAGTTGAATAGTCGTACGTTCATCACCCCCGATTGAAGTAGCTCACGCGATCCGGCGCCTAGCAAAAGACGTCCTGTTTGACACGATGTAACCATCCGAGGTGACAGATTGACACCCCGTTGTGCTTTGCAAGTCACGAAAACAAAAATCCGTTGAATATTTACCACAAAATAAGAGAGAAAAGGAAAGAAACCCACGAGACCGAAAATACCAGCAAAAGGACAATCATAACTGACTAGCTACTTTTTAAATGATCCTTTTATCGAAGGACAATACAAATGCTGATTCCTTTTATTCTAGTCTAGGTGTGTAATTTACACGCGAGATACTCGGGCTGTAGATGTGATATTGAACTCGCCAGTGTTGTGCTATCAAGTTGTCTCTGTATTATAATAAGGTTTTTCATCATGTTTAAACTCACGTGGACGCAACATTTTACTGTCTTCGCAAAATCTACAGCCTTAGAGTGGTGAAATGTATTTCAATGACTATTGCAAAACTGTATAAGTAAATTTTAGCACGGGTTCTAATAGAGACATGATCGATTCATTTTTAAGCGAAAATTGTATTGACTGCTCAGCACTGTGTGAGTGATAATAATCATTTTTTATACAATTTCAAGAAAATATGTAAACGGTTTGTAATGGAGCGGCCGCGATGTAAACAAGTCGAATTTTCAAACAGGCAACGCAAACTTACAATGTTAAATAAACAAAGTGCATTTACCGTAGACAAAGACGGTTAAACATACAATTCAACTATTTTCATCTTTGTGGGAAAAATCGGATCACTCACAATAATGTACACGTTTTCAAAACCTCGTGGCCTATTGTCTTGAAGAAGAGCGCTAAAGATAAACACTCCGCAGCCAGCAAAATAAGGCCATTATGGACACCTTCGTTGTTAATATTAATTTAAGCATCTTACCAGGATAAGGAGCATAGCCATAGATGCTTAGCAGCAGACTCCCTTGCTTTAAGCCATGCTGATGAACGCCGCTCGAAGGCGGAACTGCGTCAGTTACACTCATTTACAACCGCTCGTCTCGGAGGACGTGAGCAATCGGTATTCTCTCTTCTGCTAGATATTAGATGTAGTTGCGTTCTTGTAACCCCACAGTAACCCCAGTGTCGTTAACTCGTATGAAACACCAGGACGTCTTCACCGCTGACTAGACAAAAGGCTACAGGATGCTTTCTGCCGTTGACCTTTTCGCATGTTGTCTGAGGATGCGCACTAAAGCGAAACTCGATGCCAATTGACCTGATATCCGTTTAATCAACATCTCAGCGAAAATTTCGTGTGACGTTCACTTAAACTGTATGGTAGCTCTCAAACCATTTGAAACAATAGCTAGCGTATTCCCTGTGCTAAATCGCATGAGATTCATTGTTTTAAATTCTTAGACCCCAGAATTTTTTTCAGAACATGAAAAACTTCAGTTTATTTTAAGCAAATAATTGCATGATATAGGACCCACCCTATAGTGACTCCCGCTCGTCCTTGTATACCAGTTTTTTAAAGAGTATTATTTTGTCTATTATAGTCTTTCATCCAAGATCTCGTAAATAGAGTTATTTTAAATGCAAACGTTGTATTACTTCCAATGTCAAGGGCAACTGGCAAGGCCGGCATGAATTTTAAACATTTTATTATGAGCTGATTCCACACTCATTCCGCCACTCTTCCGAAATCAGCGAAGGTGAAATTTCTCAACTTACAAGTCGACGAACAGAGGTCAATGGCTTCATATCCATCATAAAAGGAGGCGGCTGGTCTAGGGAAAAATACATGTGAAGGCATATATTTATCATTCTGCAAGAATTCAGACATCATATGGTATGCAGATGTTTATGCCAAATTTAGTTATAAATGTTTTTGCTACGATTGAAGAGACTGCCCAAAACATAAATAAATTTTCGTTGTAAAACAGTCACTGCATGAACCGGGGGAAAAATAAAAACTGCCACATGTACTTTAAAGTTATACACAGCAGAGTTGCTTCTTAGATTAATGCATATATGATCGCCTTTGGCTGTACAGAAAAGTTCACAAAGACTAACAAAATAGGGCAGTACTTACAGTAATGATAACTTTCCCAAGCTTTTGTGTAAACTACGATGAGATCATGAAGGTTCCTTTGCTAATGCACAGATATGATACCTGAGCAAAGAGAGTAAGAAAATTCGTTTTCCAAGGCTGCGAATGAGAGAGAAGAGATTCCGGCAATGAGTGGTTTACATAAATATGCGGTACTTGAAAACTACAACCTGACTTAATCGAGTTTTGGCCCACTTCCCACCTGTCCGTCCTGAGTAAAAGAAACAATCTGCTCTGCTGGATTCTCACGTATGCATCGTCACTTCACCTTCACTTTAAGCCGCGGGGTTTGAAAGGCACTTTAAGTTACAACCATTTTAAACAAAGAACAAGAGACAAAATTCAGCATTTAACACACATAACATAAAGTCAGAAGCATGTTATTAACTAAAGCTATTACGTCACGACCAGTAAGGGTAAAAAAATCACGTAGCATTACATGCAAATGGCGTGATCCAAGCATATTTGTTTGTTTTCAAAGAAGATTAATTTTCTCTATTTGCCTCAGATGACGCAGCGAGCCCAGTGAAGCCCAGGGGATGGGTCATTTTGCGATAAAAATCTGGCAAACAGCCTTGGAGCGAAAACAAGTCTTGAATAGAGTTACTGGTCCTATATTAACGCCGAAAAATTAGGGAGGTAGTAAGCCTGTAGAAACTTCTTATCTAAAGCCACCCTCCCAGTGGAAATGTTTTAGTGCTAGATTGGCCTTTTGTAGTCTCCTATAAAAAGTATCAGGAAAGAAGAACGCTCCAGAATGCAACGAGAAAAATAAAACTCGAAGCACCAAAATTTGAGCTTGTTGTTATTGTCGTTTTTTTTTTTTTTTTTTCTTTTTTTTTTTTTAAAGTTGAAGCGGCTGTGTATGTAGCTAAAACTGATGCAGTGTGGTTCATGTTGTCTTCAAGTCATGTCAAGTTTTCTTGTCAAATTGACTCAGCCATTACCGTTTCTGGCAAGGGCTTATCAATCCTTTCAGAGGGGCCATTCATTTTTTGCATGGTAGTGGTGGTTTTAGGGGTGATAGGGTTGGGGGTATAATGGGTAGCTGCTGACATAATTATATAAAGACTACCCACTGCATATTTCTATTTTTCTTATATATTGTTTAACATTCGCCGCCTTGTAGTCCTGAATATTAGGGATGACCCACCCCCTTATTGTTAAGAGAAAATGATAATGCATTAATTAAAATAATTTTCATTTAAAATTTTCCAAATTGTCCTTTTTAAAAAAATTAATGCACATTCTGAAATACATTGACAGAAAATGACAGAATAGGACAAAAAAGCTGGCATTAGTCTTGGATTGAAGTTTTGGCTGGATTTTCTTGCAAAAACAGTGGCTGGAAAGAGTTGCTCTTGATTATTATATCAAGTAGGACAATTCAAAGTCTGCTCCCCCCCCAAAATTTTGAAATTTGCAGAAACTGAGAAGTGCTATTGATTATCATTATCATCATCATCATCATCATTAATCTTTTTTACGCTATCAGAATGTCTGCAAAACAAATTCCATCACAAAACGACCATACACATGCCATAGATTTCCGGCCTACCCTCAGGCCTCATTTGAATCCCTCCACTTTTTTTCATTGGTACCCTCAAATTCCAACACCACCTTTCCGGCCCCAACTCATTCAGTTTGTAAAAAATATTTAAGGTTCCCGGGAAAGGAAAAGAGGTGACACTACAGATGCCAGGACTTGTGTTAGCTTTCATATCCTTTCACACATGTATTCGGCTCAGCTAAAGGAACTGACCTCCCTAAATAGGACAACTAGAATTGGACGCTGCTGTTCCGGCAGCCATTTTGTTGTTTGACTCTCTGAGTAAAAGACGGACACTCACCAAGTGCTGATCTCAAATTGACAGAGTCATCAGTAATTTTTTGGCCTGCATCGCCCAATTCACACGTGACATTTAAAATATTAAACGCTCTATTGATGGTTTTGTCCCATTATAGAATACTTAAAATAAACACTTTGCAAAATCTTCAAATTCTGGTATCAACTTGTGTTCAATTGTTATATATATATATATTTCCATAATCGTTTGTTTTTTCGAGATTTCAAAAACGCATAAATATCGACTCTTTTTAAAAGTCAGCGAGACAGATCAAGAAGAACAAGAACGAGAAGTTTCCCCCTAGCTAATGCTTAAAACTAAGCACTGCTGACCTGTAAATTAGCCCGATGCTCGGAACATTCCACTGTTTTTCTTCAAATTTCCCGTCCATGCCACAGACTCCATGTTTGGTTATCAAACTTCATTTTCCCCGAATTTTGGGTTCTTCAAAGAACGAAAAGAGACCAAGTATGGGAAGATACAAGTCCAGAAAGCATCGTCGATTTCGCATACTCGATCATCGTTGGCGCCATATTATAAAATTATCTTCCAGGCGTTACCTCGCCGAGTTGGAGACTAGGCACTACACACCACTACACACGACATTTCCTTGTGCTTTGAAAAATGGCGCAGACGGATAATTAAACGGCTGCATGAAAGCATTTCCCATAGGTTGCTCTATGAACTAAATGATTTGGATCTTCTCGGCCTAGACTAAAATACTGACTTAACTAGGAATTGAAAAAAAATGCCCGATGCCGTTTACCGCTATATCATGCCATCACCGTTTCCAAACAGGAATGGGACAAACCGGCACGCCAGCAAATAATCAGTGAAACTTTGATATGACGAAACCCTATATGACAAAATGCAGCTGTAGAACGAGTGGTGATTCTTCGCCCCACTTTTGTCGCCCCATTTTCCGATCGCGACCATCTTGGTTTCAAGAGTATTTTCTATCTACCACCCACCCACTCACCGATATAAAATTCGATGTCCGCCCCTCATTATATATGAAACCAAGGTGGCTGAACGGGGAACTAGATTTTCTTCAGTCCCTCTTCGTGTTCCATTGAAACTGTACCCAAAAGGAGTTTGTTTTGAGGGTTTGGATTGTCCCGGGGGATATCTCGGGGGATCCATGGCCGATCGACTGCCGGTAGGTTGACAGGAGGTGATCACGTATAAGATTCGGGCATTGAATTTATCAAAATGGTGTTCACCTTGTATCATTAACCTTAAAAAGGTAAATACTCTCTCGAACAATATTTAAAAAAAACGCAGACTAAACGGCGTTTGGACTGCATTTATGCCAGCTGAAAAGGCATTAAGCCACATTTTCATAACAAAACAAACTTCACTCATGACACAAGCCTCCCAGTTACCACCTACAAATAGTACAGCTGATAGTAGTTCTATGGACTAGCGCTATTGGCAGTAAATCGCAAACACATATAGATAAAATGCAAGAATACGAGGGTTTATACAGCACACCTTTGAGCGGTCAGATTACCTTTCAGCCGCTTGTAAATGAGCACAATGTTGTTACAAATTGAGCAGCAGCGCAATCTGGAGAGAACCAAGTTCAATAACCCTGAAATCGATTCATTACTTCGTTGATTTGCCTTCCTGATTGGTCATCCTTCTGATTTGGCTAGGCAGAAAAATCGAAATAAATAGAAGTCCAGTTGATGTTCGGTCACCGCCGCATTTAAAAGTATCGTCTTTCGTCAGTAATTGTTGTAATATTATTTCCTTTGTCAATCAACTGACAGGAAACAACTGGCTTCCTGGTGTTCGAGATCCAGCAGATCCAGCAGATCTAGTAACAAAAGTATGCGTTTTTCTCTCGCATGTAGTATCGTGACCGAAGGCTCTATCCTTCATGTCGGAGCTGGAACAGGCAAACTGAAAGGACGAATAACACGCGTGGCTATATTTCTCCATCCTGATTTCACAGGGTGGCAAGGTGGCAAAGAGGTTTTCCGTGACGCGTGATGGGACCCAAATTTTCAGCGTGATGCGTGATCGGGCCCAAATTGGCCGCGTGAGACGTGATTTGGCCCAGCAGCGTGATGCGTGAATTACTAGAGAGCTTTAGCGATAGGTTTGTTAAGAAAAACAACAACTTTGCACGTGTATCACGCTTTTTTGTACATTTCTTGGCCGTCACTGTACGACTACGACGTGAAAATGCCTGATTGCAAGTTGTATGGAGGACGTAATCAAGCGACGACGAATTTTTCTTTGTCTTTCTAAACTTGAGCGCGGTCCCCAAGAAATCAACTCCGCCTGAAAAATCGCCTACATTTCACATTTTCAGCGAACTGGAAAAAACGCGACAAGTTTGAAGAAACGCCAATTCGTTTTAAAAGTCATGTTTCCCCGTCGTTGCTAAAGCTCCCTACTATTTTCACAACGCGTGACAAGTTGATTATCGTTTAAAACAAGAACTGCAGAGACATTGAAAATAGATAGGTATGACACCAACTTCTTGACCTATTTTCTCGTTTCTCGCAGATCAGATGATAATAGGATACTTTCAACCTCGTCCCTAGGGCGCTTTTACCTGGTTTTGGAGGTGGGGCATCTCCAAAGCCAGGGAAAACGAGGCTGGGATACTTGTTAATGCAGTTAATATTTTATTTTATTTTTTCCGTGATGCGTGATAGCTTTAAAAAAATCTGCGTGATGCGTGATAGGCCACACACCCCCTTTGCCACCCTGATTTCATGGCTTGTTGGCTGGCTAGGGTGCCCGTCCCTCATGGTGGGTGGAAGGTGGATGTCTGTTTGAAAGGGGGGCATTTAACAGAATCTGGGGTATGGTGGTTACTGCTTTTCTTTTGACCAATTAAATCCAATGAGAAGAAATTATTGACTGGAAAAGGAGCCTTGGATGATGGGCTCCTGGGTAATCTGATATCCAGATCTCCCGCGGCAACTTTTCAGCGTAATACAGAGTGATATCTGGGTACGAGATTAGCTCCTGGTCACGACTGGAACGTGTAAAACATTAGTGGAAAATGACAAGTGCCAGGTTACAGTAACTCATAATGTATTTTTATTGAGCTTCTTTTTCATATTTATATTTCTTTGGGAGGTATCCTCGACAGGGATAACATCTGATACTTCTTTTTAATATAATTAATTATAATTATTGATTATTGATTATAGGAATAAAAAAATTATAATAACAGTCAAGTGACAGGGGAATTGCATCATAAGCGCTTTGGTAGTTCTGGCCCTTCATAAAGGTTAAGAGATGGGCAGCTTGTTTTGATCTCTACAGCCTCCTTGATTTCCTTTTCAGAGTGTTCTCCGCGCGAGTATAACGTCACGCTGTCAGGTGTGATGGAATGACTAACCTAAGAAAACAGCCGAAATTTCGCGACTCCACCGCTGGTTTTCCCGCCAAATGACGTCTGAGAAACGAGTACAGACTGATGACGCGTCACTACCCAGATATGGGTAGCGCTTCTGATTGGCTAAAAAATTTCTTCAACCAATCAGAAGCGTTTTACTCACTCGCTGCGCTCGTTTGTAAAATATTGTTTTGCCACTCGAAAATAAAATTCATATCTTCGCGCCACCGTGTAATATCCTCTATATAATTGATGATTAGGACTAAAACGGGACTTTAGTATCAGGGCGATGACTTCCCGACGCATGACCCTTAAAGCTTGGTTGACTGCCTGTGTTCTTCTGAGGAGCAGCAGGAAAGAAAACTAGAAGACAATCTTTCAGTGTTAAAAGTCACTGGTGTCCTGCAAGATTAAAGTTTAGTTTCGAGACAAGGTACAGAAATTACCAGAGTAGATGTGCACGGATTCATCATACATTTTGTTCACATAACAATCCTTACTGTCATTCTGAAACAAAATCGGTGCTGGATTCTAGATTGAAAGAATGCCCGGGAGATGGGATGCCGAAAATAACCATCGGGATGGAACGAAATTTACGGTCGGGATTACGGGATCGAAAAACCCTATAGTGCAGTGACGGATCCAGGGGAGGGGCCCGGAGTGCCCGCCCCCCTCCCCCCCTTATTTTTAGACTAAACTGAGGCCCGAGGGGCTGAAAAAAGTTTTTTGGAGACCGCCCCCCATCCTTATCTCAGGGTCTGGATGGTAGCCCCCTCCACCACCCCCTCGTTATCTGAAGGTCTGGATCCGCCACTGTAGTGAGACCCTCATAAAGTTGTAGACTTACCGTTAAATACCACCACGAATTTCTTAGAACGCTCTTTTAACTTCTTTTTCAGGTCTCTTCCAAATTTTCCTTCCATAGCAATTGGCAGGGGCCCTGTCGACTTTAAGTTATCTTCCATTGTAGTCACTGAAAACGTAAGGATCCTTTGAGCACCTGAAAGGCGAAGGCACATTAGAAACTGGCGAATGTTTTCCAGTTCGAACCTCTGCTAACGACCACCTTTATACAAATGCCATGGAAAAAAAATGGTCAATGGCCATCAGAAAAAGAAAAAAAATTAAAAATTAAAATAATGAAAACAGAGAAAAAACTCAAAAGGGAACCTAACCGCCATACCCCTTGTACCATGGTGCAGGGGGAACTAACGGGATTTGCGCTGTTCTTCAGGGGATACATCATGGTACTCTTTCTTTTAAAGGAATGTTTGTCATATAACAATTAATTGAGAACAAATCAAGTGACATACCGGTAAATACTAGAAGATTAAAGACCTTTAAGTCTAAGCCTTTAAGAGTGTGTCCATGAGAAAACCAGGCAGAACCAGGCAGGGGGTGATAATGCTCAAATCACCGATTTCGCTCAAACTCGGCACAAATGTTAGGTACCAGGAGTTAACTTATGTAACAGAATTTCAGGTCAAAATATTAAATTCCCTGGGAGATCCGGGCATCCCCTGTAAAAATCGCCATTTTGCCCGTTTTATGCATAATTAATTAGCTAACTTTACGATGCCAGTGCAACAAATAGAAAAGCCACCTGGAACTTAAATGCACTGAGAGATGATCTGAGCTCATAAGACTTTAAGCACAATAAACTTTTTAAAGTTGCCGATTCGATTTCCCCCCTCTTAGTCCCCTTAAGTTGGGTCATCATTTCCAAGTTTTGAGTAAGTCGTGAAATTAGGGTATTTTATTCCCCAATATCTCTGATGAGCAACAGCTTATCTTTATAACTTTTGCATGAGTAGTTAAAGCCATCACTTAAGTTCAGAAAAAGATCATAAAAAGTTTGGGCAATTCACTTTCTTCCATGTGTTGACATAAACTGTTCATGTGACTGAACGACTTTTGCATATTTCATCAAAATTCAGGCCCTCACAATATTCGTGTGTTTGCCTCTGAATGAGGAGAAATCGAACAAAAAACTCATCAGACAATGATTTAACATTAATAAGGGTAAAATTGTTCAAATTATTGTGCAAGAAACTCTAACGATGATTTTTGATAGCTATATACGCGATCTCTTCAAGGAAAAACAACATACAAAGATTTAATTCACAGTTTTACTTACTTTAATAATTTCGCCCTAAAAACAATATAAACGGTCAATAAAATCCATATACGTATCTCTTGGATGTCTCAACTGCTAATTTGTGCCCGCTTGGATTGTTCCCCATGCCACCTTCGATGCCCAGTTCAGCGTAGTTCAGCGTCGTGACTCGCTGTAGGACTAAAATTCCTTAGCCATCAGTTTACGCCCAAAAATCCAAATTAAGTTGTTTTAGGAGAAAAGAACACGAAAAGTAGAAAGCCGATTTGTAACCCATGGAAAGAATTATTTCTGCCACTGTTGTAGCTCAATTCATATGCTACAAATAACAACGAAACGTCCGCCATCTTTGACATTAACTGGAGCCCGCATTTTTAAGCAGCGGTTGGCCACAATACGGAAACATTGTATCGGGAGTCAGGAGCCAGGAGCCAGGAGCCAGAGTCCAGTGAACAAAATATGAAAAATATGACTTTCCGACATTCTCTGAGATAATTTTATTGTTATTGTATGCTAATAAAAATTTTAGAATTCCAAATCTATTTGGAGCTCTATTCAGATTGTGATTATAAATGATCCCATTTCTTTTCAAACTCGGGGATAGAAGTCGCTTTTCTTTCGTGTTTTGGAAAGAAATATTTTTGTCTATTTTAGTTGCACGTCAAATAGCGGCGAAGTGAAGCCGGATCCTGGTGCAGACCAGCTCAAAGGGACAAAAAAAGCGTGAGACACGTCCAGATTAGCTTGCGACAATAACTCCATTTTGTTTTCATACTGGAGCCCCCCCTCCCCGGGGGAGTGGCCAAATTGCGTACAAATGCCCTACCCTGCTGGCACCAGATTTGGCTGTCATAAACACTGAATTTTTTACCTAGCACGGTCTTTTAGGGGTCTTATAAAGCCTAACTATGACCGTAGTGTTCCCAAGTAGAATTCAAAATACACCACACTTTCACATTAAGTTAGATCTTTTTCTCAAACAACCGCTTTCATATGTTTAACACCCTTCCCACATTCCCTCAAGACCTACTTCAACTGTGATAATTAGATTTCAAATTTCTCACCCTACCCAGGTAAGGTCAATTTTCTCATCCTAGACTTCCTCGGAAGGGCCTTTTTGTGTACTCTTGGGGCACCAAAACCAGTTTAGTGCCCAGGTTAGTGTGCCGTGCTGAGGCAGGCAGATGTTGAATTATGGACAGACACAACAATTGAGTTACAGACATTTGATGTTCCGGTCCGTGCGTGGTCGGAAGACACCCAGTAAATAATGCCCGTGGGGTTGCTCAAGGAAAATTAGGGTGTTACGAGAGTCGAACTGCAGGAGGTCTCTAACGAGGAAAAGTGCGGAAACATCTACTTTTTGGAGTGAATATACTGATGCAATTTTTAAGTTACAATATACTATAGACAAATCTATTTTGTTTCTAAAGTTCCTCTGATACTCCGAGGAGCGCAGGACATACAGGGAACGCAGAGATCAGACCATTGCATTATTGAAATTAGGTAAAGGCATACAATTCAGTTTGTATTTTCAAGTGTAATCGGACGTGTATGTGAAAAAACGGTAACTCTGAAACGGATATATAAGAATGATTCATAACAGTGACAAACAGCGATATGACTGTGGACATAATATAAAAAAAAAAAAACAAGATTCAGAGGCGGATAAGATTTTATTCCGGGTGTCTGCTTACGAGAGCTTTAAATCAAAGCTAACATCTAATTCACCGGTAAACCCTTCCTTCGCAGCCCTTTTATAATGTCGTCACGCAAAGCTCTTTGCGTGACGACCCTATACAAGAAAAAAGTAGAGGCAAGCGTCACTGGCAGTGAAATCTCAGCCGCCATCTCTCGCTTTCCATCACGACTTTCTTCAAAAAAACGTCGGTGAATTCCAACGGTAAAATAGCACGCCAGGCTCCTTGAAACAGCACTCTGATCCAAGATATTGACACCAATAACGCTTCCTCGAATTCAGCGGACTCCATGAAATTGGAAGATACTGATCCAAAAATGTCAGTTAAGGTCGGCAGTGTCTGAAGTGACCTGCCCAAATATGAAAGAAGAGGTCGAATGAGTTAGGCCTGAGAAAAATCTTAGAGGAGGCCACCCGAACCATCGGCAGTTACTTGCTTAAATGTGGTGCGGCATGCTAGCAAATATCACTGGGACGTATCAAACTGGCATGTGCACCAGTATGCATGTACGTACCTGGAAAACGCTGAAGATAAACAAACAAACAAACATGCTAAAACATTTAACATAGGGATCTCGTTAACTATTGTAGATACCTGTAAACAAAAAAATAAAATCGTGTACTACTAAGCGGCGACGGTAATGAGAACGGCAACAAAATTAATAGATCCCAATCAGCAACAAAAAAATAACAAATTTGCACCTGCAGCACACTTGTACATATTTTTTGTCGTTGTTTTGCACGACCAACACGTGAAAGTTCCTAGTTACACATTATTTCTTTATGGAGGAATAGTCGTATCCGCTCACCAAAAATTTTGTTGCTTGTGTTCCTGTTCGCTTTTTAATTTTTTTTTTTTCACTGCCGCTCATTGTCACCTTACTGGCCGCTAGCATTTCTCATTTTCTCAATACCGCTATTAAATTTTTCTATGTTTTTCTTCCAACGAAATTCGTCTCCTTTATTTTTAGTCACTCGCTCTAGCTCTTTTCCTGTTATCCACGTGAATGTAGACATCTAAATAACGTCAAAAAAGGTTTTTTTCTTCTCCCTTTTAATACATTTCCCGCCAAAAACACCTCGAGTCGCCTGTGGTGCCATACCTGTTAATTGAGTTATTTTACATTGGTATACCTGTGGTGCGGACGTAGGGACGGTCGTACGGTCACGTGATTACCAAAATTTCTCGGATGGATCTCTCTTCTTGTTTAACGACAGAAGACTGTTCTTTGTTGTCTTGTCTTCTCATTCAGTTGTCTTACTCCAGAAGGCTGTCTTCATTTCGCGTCAGATGCCAAATCAGCAATGATGTAGTCACAACAACTGTTAGTAGCAATTTGACAGATCAAACTAGACATGTATTCAGTAAGTCTTGGCTCTTCGTGATGTAACAAAGGTTGTGTAGCGGTGGATACCTGAAAGAATCTTTTTCAGGGCATTTTGTGATTCAAATAAACAGGGTGTGAAATATACTTAGAAAGCAAAATAACTTTGGTAGGTGTCTGCCCCCCATACAAGAAAAGCTGTATTTTGTTACATAAAGTAATTTAAGGTATAATCTTAGTTCAAAGCAAGAGCCGTTGAATGGTACCTGCTTTACTAGCCTGAGTATCAGGTAGCATGTTCTGGAGTCATTCCCGGCAGCTAGTTATACAGACAGTAGAAAGCCCTAAAATCATCCTACTTGTTCAAAGTATGATGAGCATTTAATTTTGAGCGCAGATGAGATAAAAACTGAACGCTTCGTTTCTCGTGTTGCTAATTGTAATTAGTAGAATTTATCAGCCGTGATATCACGCCACATCGCACGTTTGCCTAACAAGTCCTAAAGTATAGTCAAACGAGTCACGTGAATCACTCGTATCGTATTCAAGCAGCTTGATTTTAACAATAGTTTTCGAAAGGCTTGGCAGTATCTTAGCACTCCATACCGAAATTTGAAAACTCATGAGTACGATACTGTCTTCAACGTTGCCTATTTTCACGCTTCGCAACAATGGGCATCGAAGAGCAAAATATGACAAACAGATATGTGGAATTTCATTAACAGGTGACAAAAAGAGATTACGATGATCGAGTTTTCGTGGATCATAGTGAAATAATAAAAACCTACCCAGCTGACCAGAGCTGTATCGTCTTTCTCACATCATGGAAGCTGCCGTGGACTTAGTAAAAATTTGTTTTAACTTGGTAAGAGTTATTAGTCCTTAGTGATAAAGTCAACCTGTTTCCGACGGCATGCACAGTCTTAATGCTCATGATCACTCATAAACAACGACAAAGAACAAGAACTACGAAGACGCATGTTGAGAGTCTAGTGGCATTATGTGGGTGGTTTCTTCATTTAATCGCTTCTTTGGCTGTGGCGGAGTTCCGAAGGTAGGAGCCCCCGAAGAATAGGGGCGTTAACAGGTCAAGTCACAGAAATTCATCTCGCCCGAAGTTATGTCGCCCGAAACCAGAGTTAAGTCGCCTGAAATGCGGAGTCATGTCGCCCGAATTTTATCAGGTGAAGTGCACAGAGAAACAAAGTTAATTTTTGTTAAATAAAGAGTGTGTGTTAATATATCTCGTACTTAAAAACATCATGAGACGAAACAAGCGGATATATGTGTAACATGCCTCGTTCTTTAAGCGATGATGAAACGAAACAAGCGGTATAAATGTGTACTATATATCGCTCTTTAACCCTTGACTAACAACGGAAGAAGCACGATCGATAAATGAGTAATATATCTCGTTCTTTATCTTCGATCAGAAGAAACAGGGGCGGCAAATGGTAATAGGTATGCTAGGATGTTGTTGAGTATGATAAAATTTCGAGCCACATAACTCAGCATTTAGGGGCGACTTGACTAAACATTAGGGAGCTTAAGCAACGACGCCGGCGACGGCAACGAGAACGGCAAAAAAGCATCACGCTTTTTTGTACATTTCTTTGCCGTCACTGCACGACTACGACGTGAAACGGCCTAATTTCACGTTTTCTAGAGGACGAGAACACGAGACAACAACTTTGTTTTTCTTTTCCTGAACCTGATACTGTGTCCTTTAGAATTCAACTCCAGAAAAATTCGCCAACAATTGACGAAGTACTAAACGATGTGGAATAAGCGCGATAAAGTTTAGTCTTAAGTAATGTGAATTCACTTTTTAAGTGACGCTTTCCTAGCCGTCGATGTCGTTATTGCTTAAGGTTCCTTGACCGCAAACCATAGTATGGGGGGGGGGGGGGAGGGGGGAAGAGGTAGGGGGGCGGGAGGTGAGAGTTCTAAAATGGTGATTAACGTCAGGTCATGAGTTGCTTATGTTGGTTTCTGCGAGACTTTCCATCATTGTCTTGATTTGATGAAATACCACATTATCGTCAGAAGAAAACAGAGATTTAGCCAAGTTTTGACTTTTAAAAACTTTCCATATTTATTTGCATTTATCCTCGGTTTTTTAGCTACTAGCTTTTTGCACTTATTTGCTACATTAACTCGGATTGGAGCCCTATTGTAACAAGGACCTCAGTGTAAAAAACGAATATCTTTTAAAGGTATCAAACAGATCCCCAAAAAATGTTCTTGTTTTTTCAACCTACTGGCACTTCGATACATTTGGCTTTCCTTGTTACGTACCTCTCTTCAATTTCGCTGGATCCGTCCATGCTCTCTATTTCACTTCGTATACTTCATGTTTACATTGAGCGTTATCTAAAACCACGACGACATCATATTTATATTTTCTTGAAGATGCTGGACTCAACCCGTGCACATCTAATTACAACGAATACTTACTACGCCTATATTACTAAATGCTGAGTCCATATCAGAACGTTCATCAGACCTTTAAATCTAGGCCACTCATCTTAAACTCGTCTTTCCTTTACGGCGCGGGATCCAGCGACAGAAGCCCATTATCTTAAGAAAGCGACTTTTATTGTAACGGTGTGTTTCTTTTGATTTTATCAGGCTTAAAGTTCCATATGAAAGGAAAAATGACCTTTAGTTATTAACTTCTTTAGCAAAATCAGTCGGAGTATCAGGTACGGAGCAATTATAAACAAGTTTAAACAGTGCTAATGTTTTGACCATAGCAATTCGCCCCAGGATTGATAAGCGCCGACCTGACCAAAAATTTAACACCTTTTTCATTTTAACAAGCCGTTCATCAAAATTGATTTTCTCGCCAACGTGCGTTTCATAAGCGAAAACTGTTCCGAAATACCAGATGAGAAGGAATCGAACAAATAGAAGCTAAGAGTAAAAGTAGGGGGGGTAGAAGACTAAAATGTGATCAAAAGAATTAACACGTTACAATATATGAAAAGAAACAGGAAGTCAAAAGCAGGAACTGGATAAAAAGTGAACATGGTGACCGCTGACAAAGTTGCAAACGCTGTCTTGTAGGCTCGCTTGCGCTGGATTAGAGTGCAGAATCGTTCCTTTGGAACTACATTGTCTTCTCTTCCTTGCTTGGTTCTGTTACATGTATTTGTGATTCATGGTGGTTACCAACGGCTTGTTTTAAAGATAGTTACGAACGAAAATCGCACAGTTCTTAATATTGTCCTCTGTAAAGTTATATTGAGTGTGATACATACCTTCTGATTCGAACGTTTGAGGCTCGTTGACATGAGGAGATGTTGGCGCTCGATATTTACGTGATAGAGGTCGGGAGAAACCTGTAAAATATATCATTAAAAACTCGTCAATAAAAATATATATGTTGGCTGGACGTTAAGCAAAATATGCAAAAATTATAAAGACGTAAAAATTATTTTAAAAAATGACAGATCGAGGGGAGGCGCGATATCGTGAGCAAATCTTTCAAGACTACCTTTAGCGTCTTAAAAAACAACTGCATGTTTGTGTCTGGTCCTTGTTCCTATGTGGCAGTGATTTGTATCATCGTCGTCGTCATCAACATCGCACCATCATCATCATGATCATCATCATCATCATTGTCATCATCATTATCATCATCACCATCATCACAACCACTTCTAAGACGCTTAAATTTGAGCTAGCTCTAACCTTCTTTGACGAAAAAACTATTAATAATGGTTATCATTTATTGTTTAACCCGTCATTGCCTACCTCAAACGTTATCAAAGAGGTTGGTATGTTCTATTTCAATGATCGTCTACAGGGCGTAATTTCGTTCCTATGCTGTACTCAAAAGAAGATGCTTGCTATACTTCATTTTTTTGTAAGACGATACTCTTTGATTATAAACCATAAAAGATAAATTTGAACTCACGTTTTCTTCTTTTCTTCACTACTGTTGAGCATTTTTCTTCAACCTTCCCCACGAATGTTTTAATCATTGTCAATGTACTGTCCAGTGCTTTCTCCAAATCTAGAAAAAAACGTTTGTTTTGCCGTCATTTCAGAGAGGCATTTTTGAAAATCCCAGGCTTACGCAAGATTATAAGGAGGAATAGCTACAGAATAGCCCTACCTAAGAAACTGAAAAAGATCTAAATTTTACCTTTGGGTTTTGTATTTCCCTCGGTATCCTGTTCGCGATCGTCCAGAAATGAACCTTGCATTTCGAAAACGACGCATAGTAAGTGGCACTGATATGGATAATAAGAAAGATGATGTGCAAAAAGGGAGGGAGGGTGGAAGGCAGTGAGGAGATAAGATATGGAGGAGTGACGGAGGGAGGAGGGAGGAAAGAAGAAAGTGAGGAATGCAAAGCGTTAAGTAGGAAGCAAGGTAGTGAGGAAAGCATGGGGGAAGGGAAGGAAGCAGGGAGGGAGGGAGAAAGGCAGTGAGTAAGGCTTGGGAAGAGGGAAGGAAGAAGGGAGGGAGGGAGGGAGGAGGGCTGTGAGGAAGGCTTGGAGAGAGGGAGGGAGAAAGGCATGAAGGAAGTGAGGGAAGCAAGGAGGGAGGAAGCAGGGAAGTGAGGAAGGCGAGGGTAGAGGGAAGGAAACAGGGACGGAGGAAGGCATGAAGGAAGTGAGAGAAGTAAGTAGGAAGAAGCAGGGAAGTGAGGAAGGCTTGGGTAGAGGGTAGGAACAGGGAGGGGGGAAGGAAGGCTTGTGACAGAGGGAGGGGAAGAGAGAAGGAAGCAAGGAGGGAGGAAAGAAAAAAGTAATGGATGCAAGGAGGGAGGGAGGAATGGAAGGGGGGAGAAGGTGGAGAGGGAAGAAGGGGCGAGCGAACGAAGAGGAGTACGAAGAGCAAGAGAAAGAAAGATACAATGGTGAAAGAGGGAATAGAGGGGAGAACAACAAAAAAAACTTCTACCTTCAGTTGTTGTGCCTTCCTCATCCTCAGGCTCCAGATCATCATTTTTGTCCTTCATAGGTGCTTGCTCATCAGATGACATCTTTGAAAGTGCTCCTAGAAGGAAACGATATTGGGCAAAAGTTCTCTAAAATATATTGAAGAAGAAAGAAGACAAAGATACACAAATAAAGATCAAAATGAAAGAAAACAATTACAAGAAACTTGAGATATGTCCAGGATCGATCTTGTTAGCAAAAATTTGCTAGCAAATGTTTTTCGCAATTGTCGCAAAAGAAATACTGTAACTGAGAAAAAATTATGTCAGAAAATCACTTTCAAATATCAATCTTTTCACATAGCAAAAAATATTCTTCTAACTTTTGAGATTTTTGCGACCTTTGCTATATTTCTTCTATACTTTTCTGATAGCAGTTCTCTTTAAATCTTTTTTGCTAAAATTGCGAAAACAATTTGCTAGCAAATTTTTGCTAACAAGATCGATCCTGGACAAAAGTGAGAAACTTATTAAGAAAAATGGATGAAAGCATAAAGGAAGGAAAGAAAGAAACACAAAAGAAGATAAAAGCAAGGGAAGAAAAAAGTGAAGAGGAAAAGGAGAAGGAGAAGGAAAGGGAGGGGCGAGATAGGAGTGAGGGAAAAGGAAGAGGATGAAAGGCAGAAGTGTCGGAGACGGAAGGGGAGGAATAAGGGAAGAGGGAGACTAAGGAGGGTAATGGAGGAGGGAGGGAGCGGTAAAGGAGGTGTGAGAGAGAAAGGATCGAGGGAGGAGTGAGAGAGAAAGGATCGAGGGAGGAGTGAGAGAGGAAGGATCGACGGAGGAGTGAGAGAGGAAGGATCGACGGAGGAGTGCAAAATGTGAATGAGACGAAAAGGGTTTCGAAAAAAGCGAACCGAACAAAATAGCTAGGAAATGCAAAAAGTTATCTCCAGATTGAGTGAAAGAGAGAGGCAGAAGGGAAGGGTGATAGGGATTAAATAATAGCAAAATGGGAAAAAGCAAGTTTGTAAAAAATAATAATAGTAAAAGTAATAAATAAATAAAACGTCCCTCTCCGGTAAAAGATATTTTACTCACTGTTTCTTATTTTCTCCTCGGCTCTTTTCTTTACCGTGGTGCATTTATCCTCTACCTTCTCTCTCAGAGCCCTAAACTTGGTGACGAACTTTTTTTCAACGTTTTCCTTTTCTGTGGTGATAGTTACGATATAAAAAATGAAAGATTAAACTTATTAAATTTCATGATCCGTTCAATGTTGATATAATTTTTTGGAACAATGCCAAGTTGAAAGAGCACTACTCATCAGGTAATATAATAAGTCCGACACTTAACAGGGACGAGGCAATTTCGTCCCCAGGGCTTTAAGCCGGCCTGGGGAAAGGTTACGATTGACGGTGTGAACTTACTGCTTATGGACAGTTCCTGGGAGTGGTCACATGATTTACCATCATAACGAGAAAGGCAGTCAATTTGAACAATAGAGAGAAGTTTGACGTCACGTTACCATGGTATCAAAATTTCTGGATCTCAACAATCTTTCTTAACAGAGACGGCCATTTGCATTGTGGAACGATTGAATAAAAGTATGGACTATCGTCTCGTTCCTGAATGCAATCAAGTACGGGAGTGTCATGCACGTCAATTTTTTTGTTTTTTTCCCTCTACATATTTGCAGCACCGCAATTTGTTGAGACCCAGAAATTTTGCCACCATGGCAACGTATTAACGTAACGACTTCTCCTCTCTATCAACAGAAGAAGACATTTTGATAACGTTAAAATATTTCTGTTTAAGCTATTTTTGCTCTGAGTCCGCAATAATTGCTTTCAGTCAGAAATGGCTAAAAATTATATAGTTTTTTAATTTCTCATTCATACACGAAACGCTCTATGTAAAAGGGAAATGACAACTTCGTATTTAATGGCAAAATATTTTGTTTTTCAAATCCTAAACATGACTGTTATATCACTCTACCTGCAAGCCGTTCTTCTCTTTCCCTTGCTTCCACTTCCCTGCAAACTAATTAAGATATTAATTGTTACAGTTTTAACTGTAACTTCAATTAGTGAAAGTTTAAAAAACTTTCACTAACTGTCACCTCTCCACAACGGCCACTTTTTTGGGCGAACAGTCCATACATTGACTCTTGATTAAACCTCTCTAAAACGGCTACTTTCTTCTGTCCCCAAGGTGGCCGTTGTGGACAGGTTCAACTGTATTTACCTTAGTTCTAGGTTAGAAGCGGAAAGTTTCCAGTTGACTTTAAAAAGCACACGCGACTTTGTTTTATCTGACGACGTTGGTGTACGTCTAAATAAGAGCTTAATGACAATTGCAACATATCGTGTGCTCAAACATTTCAATCTTATCTCCAAATGTGAAATCTGTGAAATTATTTACAAACCTTTGGCGACTCTAGTTTGATTTTAGTTTTCTAATCATCCGATAAATTTGGCTTGTTTTCACTTGTAAATAAGTGAGGTTTGGGGCTCCCCCCAAACTAATTATTATGACGTAGCAAGCGCTAAAACGACGTTGATTGGTTAAGAAAATCGTGTGACTGCCTCCAACCAATTGTCATAATACACTGCTCTTTTAAAACTTTTAGTGTTGTGGTTTGTTTGGCATCGGTTGGTAGCTGAAAGCCAATATAAAATGGTATATAAACTTCCGCAGTGTTTGAGGCAAATTTTGACTTGAGTCAAAGTCATTCGATTAGTATTTGATTAGCTTGATTTTATCACTGAAATGAATAAGATAATTTGGCTTGG
The DNA here is from genome assembly GCA_038088405.1 of Porites divaricata. Lineage (NCBI taxonomy): Eukaryota > Metazoa > Cnidaria > Anthozoa > Scleractinia > Poritidae > Porites > Porites divaricata. The sequence continues at coordinate 51,445,188 of JBBMOI010000001.1, read as the reverse complement.
CTAGTATGATGAAGTGAACGTTGTAACAAACTTGGCTCCAGTGAGCAACTCGTCTTATCACTCTAGTCTTTTTCACATTTCTCACTAACTCAACGTATCACTGCACGTAGATTACATACCACAACACTGAAACTCTCCGCCGTGAAAGAAATTAAACATGGGTGTTTGCCTAGTCTGTAGCGCATGTACTAGGTGCCAGTAAACATGTTGTCCCCTTTTTCCAATTTCCGTTAGTAGCTCTGACGCTTTTCTCTCGGGGGTGCAGAAGACGAGGTCGTTGAAGATTCTTTCTTGATCCGCTTGATCAAAAATTCCGTACGACCGTAGATAAATGCAGATTTTGAAGAGATCGTCCTCGCGAACATTCCTGTTTACAAGAATAATTTTGAGAAAGTAAATGCAAAAAGCAATGATACAGTGCAGCAGCCCAAGCTTCTGTGTGGTGCAAAAGACGTACCCGGCCTTTTTTTTTTAAGGAAAGCTAACCGAATTCCAGAGAAAAGACAAACGCATACAAAACAATCCACGTGAAATTCAGGATTTGGTTTTGTAAGACAAAGAAAAATATTTTGAACAAATGCCTACTATCGCATCTCATCTTTTCATCTCTGTTCTGGCGAATACGGTTTTAAAACAAACAATTACAAAAAATCTGAGCAAACCAATTTCAGATTAATCGAATATTGCTCGAACTTCCTCAGCAATGAAGCAGCAGTATTGCGTACAACAGTAATAGAGGAAAACTACCGACTGCCTCAAAGTGTTATTATCAAGGAAGATTAATGACGTAAAAAAAAATCAAACATTAAAGACTACACAAAGAATAACCTTGCAAAAAGAATCAAAAACTCGTCAAAGCATCCTCGCTCTACTGTACGCACGAATCTTTCGATCTTCTTCTTTGTTCCCTCTGTGAAGAGGTTATTTTCTTCAAGAAACTTCGAGCAATCTTCGAGCTGGGAATGCTTCGCCATTTCTTCTCGTTGTTTTTGACAAAACAATCACGGAGCACTGGTTTATACGTAGTTTTTGGGGGGGGCTCATTAATTATTCATCACGTAACAAGGAAGCTAACTGAATATTCAGTTTATTGCGGTCAAAAATAAAGCATACTGGTCAGGGCTGACTGAAAATGAAAACTCCCACGAGCGTTTTTAATAAACGGTATTTGGTCCTAACAGAACTCTCTGATCTGTAGCATGTACATAACATATGGAACATATGGAAACATACATATGGAAACATACGAAGCGGGCGAAGACGTTTTAACATAATTTTTACAATTTAAGTAAACAATTAAGGTAATTATGCATAAATTGGTATTTTAAAGTTTGCAAGTCTGTTTATTAGTCAAGCCAGAAACTCCGCCTGATCAGACAACGATTACTTGCACAAAACAAATACCTGTATTACTCATTTAAAAACGTCTGTCTGTGCCAAGAGTTAATAATCAACGTGGTGAGAAAATTAAACAAACTTTTGTTATTTACTTGAACTGTTTATACTTTATTCTGACTATACGTCTCCAGGGCTAATAACGTTAGCCACTTTATTTTTATCACAAGTGCCTGCAAGTTCACGCACTATATTGCTGTTGGCTTTGTTGGTTGTGTCCAAAATACAAACTTATTCTACCGCTTTACAAAACAATCAGTAAATATAAAACACGGCACTTTTAATTTATACCTCCTACTTCTTAGCCTAAATGTTGAAGACGATCAGCATTTTTTCATCATCATTATTATTTCAAAAGTAGGTTGAGTTTGATCGTCCGGGTTAACGTAGTCCTGAATAGGACTGTTGTCGTTGACAGTGACTGACGTTTCGACAACCTGTGCGGTAGTCATCTTCAGAGTCAAAGTGAGTTGTATCACGTCAGTAGATGGTATTATATACTCTGGTTATTGATCTGATTGGTCAAACGAGCAACGAGCAACGAGGAATGGTGACGTCAACAATCACATTGCTGAGCATCATTTACAGACGAAACATCAAATTGACTGGGACTCTGCGACATGTATAACGTATTCTACAGACTACCATCAACGTCTTACTTTGGAAAGCTGGTTCACTAACTTAGAACAGACGCCACTGAATCGTAGCCAACAGTTACCAGCGCCGTACAAACGACTTATTGACGGGATGAAGCGAAACTAACTACGAGAGATCGACTGGAGAACTGACAATTTGACTAACAATAGACGACTGCTTAACTGTGACAATAGACGGATCGAAACGCGCCAATTACTGATTACGAGTCTTCATAGCCAATGACATCGCGGCTTCACTGACAGACGACCAATAACATCTTGACTTTATTGACCAATCAGATCAATAACCAGAGTATATAATACCATCTACTGACGTGATACAACTCACTTTGACTCTGAAGATGACTACCGCACAGGTTGTCGAAACGTCAGTCACTGTCAACGACAACAGTCCTATTCAGGACTACGTTAACCCGGACGATCAAACTCAACCTACTTTTGAAATGACTCCTGGGTTCAAACCTTTCACATCATTATTATTATCATCGTCGTTGACTTCATCATCTTCATTAGGGAGCTTAAGTAACTATGACGACGATAACGTCAAAAAATAATTGGTTTGATGATCAAAACAACAGCTCTGCACGTGCATCACGCTTTTTAGTACATTTCTTTGACGTCCACTGCACGACTACGACGTGAAACCTACTAATTTGACGTTTTATGGAAGACGTGGACATACGACGACGAATTTTCCTTCCTCTTTTTGAACTTGAATAAAATCCTTAAGAATTCAACTCCAGGAAAAGTTGCCCTCATTTGGCATATTGAGCGGGTACAAATAGACGCGATTAAGTGTGAAAGAACGCAAATTCCTCTTTTTAGCGACGTTTTCACTGCCGTCGTCGTCGTTGCTGAAGATCTCTATTATCTTCTTCTTCATGTTATTTGCATGATGAAATTTTAACACAATAATCATAAATACCACAACTATAAATTTTGTCGTATGAACCAAAGCCAAATGTCACTTTGCTCTACAAGTTTCACTTAAGTACTTTTTCACTTCAGATTCGTCTCGTTGAGATCTTAGGATAGTCATCAATGAATATTTGTTTACTATTTTCTCATACATATGCAAGGTTTTATTCCTTCGATCAACTGAGTATTACCTACTCGAAGATTACTATCGGGGTTACTATTAAAGACTTTTAAAAAATTCTCCTTAGATTTAGAAGCAGGAAGTTGATCATCAGTGAATGGAAAGTATGTAATCATGTGCTGGTTGTCGTATGGTGTAATTCTTTTGATTGACCTACATGACCCTTCCTTAAATATACATATATAAAAAGATAACTCCACGTATTTTTATAAGCCAAAAAATTTACTTAACTCTAAATTGCATTGGGTAATCATTCTGCATCTTTAGTTAAACGTTTAAATATACATTCCAGGGCCTGACTCGTCCCCAGTCGTCTCTTATTATTTGTAGGCGGTAATGGAACGGTCGTAGGACACCATTGACCACTCCAGAAAATACCATAACATACCATAATGCTCCTTGTTTGACACCCCAAAATTTTGCATAAGCATTGTTTTCAGTTTCTCTTGGGGCCACTTTAACTCCCAAGAGAAACTGAAGACAATGCTTATGCAAAATTTTGGGGTGTCAAAAAAGGAGCATTATGGTATGTTATGGTATTTTCTGCAGTGGTCAATTACGGTGCTCCGGCGAAAGGGACGATGGGAATCCCTTGCTAATATTTAATTAGGAGACAAAAGAGACGACTGGGGACGAGTCATTTCCGGAGCGTTCTTTTTTGCTCCAAAAGGCGTTTAATCATGCAAAATTAGAGAGATTAGTAAGATTCAAGTTTGCGCTAAACGGCAAACGTGAATTTGTACCACGTGATTAAGTTTTTCCCTTATTGTCGTTAACTGTTTATTACTCCAACTACAAAAGTAAGTAGTTTCACTCCGGTTTTATACATGAGAATTGTTCTGGACAGCTTTTATCTGCTTATTATCTATTCTGAGAAATTCTCAACTTGAATCTGACGTTTGCCCTTTGGCCATAAACGTGAATCTTAAACTCTCTATTCTTGTTTAGAAGATGTTCGGCCGATTTTTGTTTTGTTTTGTTTTTTTTGGTTAAATTTTGTATTAAACAGTTTTGTAAGTACTTCCAAAGATGATGTCATATTCACGTTTTTAACCTCCTTCCACAAAAGGTTCACGCCACAACAGTCATGCGCAGAACGCACAAATCCACTTTTTGCCACTCTCTTTCCCAAAGCCCGTCGTTTCTTTTTGCCACGTGAAACCAAAGATCAGAGGTTTCTTATGAATGCCACAGGATTTCGGCCACAGACTCAAAAGTCAAAACCGCCTTGCCAAACGTCCTCATTCGCTCTCGGAATGAAAGGGTTCATGACAACAACAGTCTAGGAAAGGGAAATTTGCGTCTGCACTACATCTGAGGCAGACACATTACGATCCCTACAGCAACAAATAATATGAGGAACTGTAGATTAACTGAACCTTCAAGCAGAAATTTGGCCAAATAGGCACAATATAAATAAGAAACGGTTCAATCTGTGCCGATGATCAGACGCTCTCGTGTGGGTTTTTACTGAACCAAGAATAGAAGTTTAAAATCTCTAAAAATCAACAATATGTACAGTCAGGTTTTTTCCTGAGATGCTTATTAAAATCGTGCCGGGTAGACTGGATCGCCTATTGAAATGGAGACTGCTGCCGCTAGCATCATCGTTGTCGGACGAGGTGATTTCTTGCAATACACATTGCAGCTCCTTCAAGCGACCTAATACTACACGTAAGCCAATATAAACAGTGAACAACGCTTCGAGCAAATCCCCAATCAAACAAAATCGCTCACTAGTTCGGCTGCGGGAGAAAGTCTTTGATGTCGTTTTTCCTTCCCAGCGGAAACCAAGCAAGCCATGCTACCGTTATTGTTTGGGATTGACGAGTGTAGAAGTGAGGGCGTTGAGCCGCCAAAGAGGAGGGAAGGTGAGCGGCCAAGATGTCTGTTTCCCGCCTCCATGTTGGCTGTCTTCATTTGCTGAAGCTGTCCGTATAATTTGCGAATCTCTTCCTGGAAAACAGAATATGTTAAAGCACTGTTATTATATGGCTACAATAGTACGCGCGCTCTGATTGGTTATTTTCTTGTAATGATCGGGCATTACTAGCTAGGTGTCCAAGGCATATACAATAGGGCCATTTATACGAGGTAGAATAAGATGCGTCTTACATAAGACCCGAACTTTCCGTATAAGCGGCACATTTCGTCTAAAACAAGACGCGACTTAGCTAAGACGCTCTTATTTTAGAACAACCCATAACACCTGTTCTTAGATAAGACGCGTCTTAGCTAAGACGTGAAAAACTTCATATAAATGACATTCGCGTCTTACATAAGACGCGAACGCAAAGTATGCATGCGTTAATTTTTGGCGGGAAAATTTTCGCTTGCCCCGAGGAGGACTGGCAGGCTACTGGCAGTTTGTTTGTTTGTTTTTTTTTTTGTGTGTGTGTGTGTTTTTGGTGTGGATATTGAAATGTTGCGTGGCCACTGAACTGATTGTCTTTTCTGAATTATACACATAAAACACACAAACAAAAAAAAGAGAGAGAGAGAGCATTGCTTTTTTTTTATAATTCTGCGGCAAATGAGGGTTTTGTCATAAGAGAAGACTCCCCCATTTTTATTAAAAAGGTCTTTAAAAATTGCCTCTGCGGCAAATCGCAACATGACGCCGTAACTTTGAAACGCGCGCCATGTTGGATTACCGTTGCTACGGGCAAGATTCAAATGAAAAAGAGTCAAGAACAGAAATAAGACGCGAACCATTTATACGAGCTGTTTTCGTCTTACATAAGATGTGCTCGTATAAATGGTACAGTTCGCGTCTTATTTAAGACGTGTCTTATTTTTCCTCGTATAAATGGCCCTAATGTGTTTAACTTGATAGTGGAAATCCTTATGGACATTGACAGCCATCAAAAAGGGTATCCGCTGACCAGTGTCACCTGACTGTATCGCGGGCTCAAGTGTGCAACTCATTAAGGTGACGTGTTTTTTAAGTTATCTACTTTTTAAAGTTATCTGCTGACCAGTTGTTGGTTATAACTGATCGCAAGCTCAGGTCCATAATGAAAAGGCCATATAATAAATCCCTTAATATTAACCTCGTCCGTTCGGGTTCGGTCAATACAGGGAAAACTCAGACCTCGGCCTTGATGTGTCTGAGATTTCCCTGTAATGACCTAACTTTCGGTTCATACGAGATAGGTAAACTTTAGTATGAAAGCATTTCTTATGGGTTTTTAATGGAAAATTCACAGAAAAAAAAATTTTTTTTTGCTTCCGGTCATCGCGAAGGTCAGGGTTCGATTCCCGGTCAAGCCTGAATTTGCGGTTTCCAGTTTCCGGTTTTTCAGGTTCCTTTTCAGCCGCTTATCATACTCGAGATAAAACAAATCAGACTTCCGCGTAATTGTGTTGAATACAGACCGAATTGGACTCCACTAAGTCCTATTACCATGATAATCATAACTATAACAAAATTGAAATGAAGGTATGATCGTCGCAGTGAAACGCAATTTAAGCAATTGCGTAAAGAAGCCTGAAAAAAAAATTCAGGACTTCAACGGGGTTTGAACCCGTGACCTCGCGATACCGGTGCGATGCTCTACCAACTGAGCTATGAAGCCACTGACGTTGGGAGCAGGTCAATTATGGGTTCATATGTTCCCGTGAAAGAAATGAGTGTTAATGATATATGAAATGAATCATATATGAACTGCGGAAATGAAATGATGAAATGAATTTCATTTCATTTCCGCAGTTCATACATGATTCATTTCATATATCATTAACACTCATTTCTTTCACGGGAACATATGAACCCATAATTGACCTGCTCCCAACGTCAGTGGCTTCATAGCTCAGTTGGTAGAGCATCGCACCGGTATCGCGAGGTCACGGGTTCAAACCCCGTTGAAATCCTGAATTTTTTTTTTTCAGGCTTCTTTACGCAATTGCTTAAATTGCGTTTCACTGCGACGATCATACCTTCATTTCATTTCATTTCCGCAGTTCATATATGATTCATTTCATATATCATTAACACTCATTTCTTTCACGGGAACATATGAACCCATAATTGACCTGCTCCCAACGTCAGTGGCTTCATAGCTCAGTTGGTAGAGCATCGCACCGGTATCGCGAGGTCACGGGTTCAAACCCCGTTGAAGTCCTGAATTTTTTTTTTTCAGGCTTCTTTACGCAATTGCTTAAATTGCGTTTCACTGCGACGATCATACCTTCATTTCATTTCATTTCCGCAGTTCATATATGATTCATTTCATATATCATTAACACTCATTTCTTTCACGGAAACATATGAACCCATGATTGACCTGCTCCCAACGTCAGTGGCTTCATAGCTCAGTTGGTAGAGCATCGCACCGGTATCGCGAGGTCACGGGTTCAAACCCCGTTGAAGTCCTGAATTTTTTTTTCAGGCTTCTTTACGCAATTGCTTAAATTGCGTTTCACTGCGACGATCATACCTTCATTTCATTTCATTTCCGCAGTTCATATATGATTCATTTCATATATCATTAACACCCTATAACAAAATTGTCAAATCTGATTGGCTATCAACTGCCCTGATTTCAGCCTCAATTGGACAGTTTAATAGGACAGTACGCGTCATGCCTAAGTAATTGGACAGTACGCGCCATCACGCGCGCGCTTAAATGGCTTTTTTTTTTTACTGCTAGCAAAACAAAATTTCGAATTTCTTGTGTTTTGATTTAAAAAATAGCCTATTATATTACAAATTTTGTTAATGTTATGATTAATTGGTAACAGAACTTCGTGTCGTCCAATTCGGTCTGTAATCATACTCGTGATTAAACAAATCGGACTCCCGCTACGCGGTCGTCCGATTTTGTTAATCACTCGTATGATTACAGACCGAATTGGACTCCACTCAGTCCTGTTACCATTACTTATTTGTAGGTTAATCATTCTACTGCGAAGATCATATTCACTTTCATCAATGTGAATGGCGACTGACTGAAGTTTAGAAAGCTATCGATACATATTTCTTATTATACGAAACTAAACTCTGGTTAACTCGTTTTCGAAACAGCACCAGAATCCTTATTCTCCCCCCCCCCCCCCCCCCCCACCCCTTTGTACCAGGATTTGAGTACGCGTACGCCTGTTAAGCAAGCCATTGTGGATTTGTCAATCAAGGCCTGGTTCCCCAAAAGATGATTAAGTTTAACTAGAAACCCATATTTGGAACGAGAAGAAATCCACGCGAAGTATTCTTCTGGGATGGTAGCAGTTTTGGGGAAAGCTGGCTTACCACCCGGGCCAAAACCAACATTATGAAACTTAATCTTCATAATTTACGGGCCATGTTGCCACATTTGGGCAACTTTTAGGTTACGCGAAAGTCACGCAACGAGGGTTTCCAAACATGGTCAAAATGAATATGTACGAGCATTGAACGCGAGTTACACGTTTCAACCCCTTATGGGTTCTGGTTTAACCCAGGATTAAGCGAAATTTCAAGCAAGGTTTTCTTATCTCAGAACATGCCACTCGAGCTTATAAATACTGTTGTGTCTTTACTCCGAGATTCAGTGATGATAACATAGAATGTTACTCTAAGCAATACATAGAAAGGTAAATACAAAAGGTGGAACAAACTTTTAATCCTGGATTAGCGCTTATCGGTCTTTCAGGAACCGAGGCCAGGATGAAAGGAAACTCGAAACGCTCTTCCAGTAATTCGTTGAATCCGATGGGAACCCAGAACAAGGATATCGGCGTTACTTCGCAGACGTTACTAAACCAGGTTAAATTACGTCTGTGACACAGGCTAAATGGCCTTGGGGTGGGGAGGGGGGGGGGGGGGGGGCGGGAGGTATTTCGACTGGATTGACTATAATGGGGTCGCATTTTCAAGAGAGTTACTAGAATGGGGTCGCACATTTTCTGCTTTTTTGGGGTAAGACAATTCTTCATATTTACGGTTAGCAAACGTACCAGAATGTTTGTATTGTAGATGACAAGTAAAGTGTTCTTCAGTCCATGTAAGAAATTGTTCAGTTCTTAAAAATAGAAAATGACTAAGCTGGGATCGCGAAAATTACGTATTTGCCCAAAAGTGACTAAGATGGGGTCCATAATTGGCCACAGAATAGACCATAATGGGGTAGTGGCTCTGACAGGCTTGCGGCACGTACCCAGCAAAAATTAACCCAAGTACGCCCCCCCGGGGGGGGGGGAGGCTGCATGGCAGGGCGCAAGTCAGTTTACAGCTTACCCGTAGCTAGCAGATACTAACCGAAGAGTCATTATATTTTAACTAGTCCGAAACAAATTTTTGACGAGCAGGATTGATTATAGTTCTTCTGTAATTTGAACTCCCCCAGAAAACTTCACTTGCCCGTCGAGCTAGTTGACTTGAACAGTATCCACTTGCCCAGTAGCAAAATCCACTAGCCCCGGGCTATCGGACACGACTTCCTGTGCACGCTGCGTGGATAACAAGGAGAACGTACCTTAAGGTCTTCGTTTTCTTGGCCCAAGTTCACAGTTCCTTCTGAGGTCCCACCTGGTGGCATACTTAGAGCGGCCCCTTTCACGGACGCAATCCGACCACTTGTATCAAACACATCACCGCGGCCCTTAACGACACGAACCATCTGAACAAAAGCAGAGAAAGAATAACGTAAGGCTTGGATATATAAAGCATTTTCATTCACGAGACCAGCCAGGGTGATTTAGGGGTTAGTTAATAAAGTGGGATGGATATGAAGCCTGTTACATTCCCTTTTTATGTTTTTATGGACTTGAAGGGTGCACAACGTTCTGATGGCAGACCCATCACTTTGATCTTACTGACCAATAAAGACAAGACATAAATTTATTCTGTCTTAATTTATGAACAAGTGACGTCACGTCTCTTACATTGGTGTTCCAAAACAGTCTATTATTCAAGAATATAGGGGGAGGGGCTTTCTAACATTCTTCCCCTGAAAAGGGTGGGGGCTTATTAGAGAGAGAGAGGCGCAAAATGGGGGATTCACGAGATATGGATTCTTAAAATAGACCTGCGCAGTGAAACATACCTTTGGTACAAATACAAGCCCTAGAAGAACAGAAACGCTGAGCTGAACTCGAAAGAACTCCAGCAGGTAAATCATGTCAGGTCCAGCCAGATTTCCAATAAAAAGTCTGTAAAGAAATTATGCGAAAAATAAATAAATAAACCTGACATATTTCGGCACTTAGTAACGACAGGGAAACTGGGCCGAGTCAACTATTTCGCAGAGATCTCTGGGACTGTTTTTAAGGACAGGAAAAAAGTATATACAACTATCCCCCGAAGGAGGAGGTGACGCGAAGCGTTGAGGTACTTCCCTGAGAGGGAAAGTTATTTTAGTATTTACCAAATCAGTTCGGATAAAATCAAAAAGGATCTTTTTGTAAATATAAGACGTCGCTTTGTTAGTGTTTGTTTACGTTTTAGTGCGCTTTTCACAAACATGCGAACTGCAAAGTTCAAAAGCCGCCTTCACAATTGAGTTTTTCGCTGCCGTCAATCATAATTACGATCACAAGCAACGGACCTTGAAACACAGAAACACACAAAACGGATCGAAATCCACCAATCACAAATCAGAAACCATGACCTTTTGAACCTGTTAAAGTAAAGTTTTGTTTCCTAAGAGGTACGTTAAGATGATTGACGCCAGCGAAAAGCGCAATCGTCAGTTGGCTTTTGAACTTCAGAATTCGCATGTTTGTAAAAAGCGCAGTAATTGACAGTGTTTCGGGGATCATTTTCTTTTTTCGGTGAATAATTGAGTTACGGGAGCCAATCAGAACGCGCGAAAACCGTGCTATCCAGTTATTTGGTGAATACTAAAATTGCCAATAGCTGACCAGCGCGTCCCCAGTAAGGATCCCGGAAACAACTGCGGGACGCATTTGGGCTCTTGTTCCCTTCTCTTTTCTAAATTAATAGCGATTTGTTTTAACGTACATATTCTGACCGTTAAAAACCATTTCACGGGTTAGCCTGAGAAAACAGTCGAGATCTCGCGACGTCACCACTGGTTTCCCCGCGAAGGACGTCTGAGAAACGAGCGCAGAAATTCCATACAGATGACGCTTCACTACTCACATCCTGGTAGTGGCTCTGATTAGATGAATTTCAACCAATCAGAAGCACTACCCAGATCTGGGTAGTGACGCGTCATCAGTATGGAATTTCTGCGCACGTTTCTCAGACGTCATTTCGCGGGGAAATCAGGGGGTGGGGGGGGGGGGGGGGGGCGTCGCGAAATGTCGGCTGTTTTCTCAGGCTAAACACGGGTCGTTCAGTGCCGGTTTCGTTTGTAATGCTGGTAATCTCAATGGAATAAAAAAATTTCACTGCCGAACAGCGTGTTGGAACCACCTTTGTTGTACGTTGAGATCGATGTAATTGTTTCCGAAATGAATAATAAACAATTATTGGACGAGGTTGAGCAAAATGACGTGATTTGTAAGTGGCAAGCAGATCGGCTGAGGGAAATAATTAATCTGCAAGACACTGACAAATCACGATATTTTGCGATAACCGAGTTCAATAATTGTTTTGTCATTCGATCACCGAGTTCGTTTTTCAGTGTATTTTCGGGAAGCGTAGCTATCAGCCATTTTCACGCAAGAGCGGTCACAAGAAGGAGAAAAGCGTGATTTCTTTTATGTATGAGCAGAATATTATTTGCAGCCAGACACAGTTGGGCGACATTGCGCATGAGCAGACCATTGTTTGTAGGTCACGTGGTTTGCCTTTGAATAAAAGGGCTGCTTTGATGCTGCATCAGTGACGTGAGGAAGGGGGAGGGAGAAATATGCTTTAGTAAAGCAGAGTTTTGGTTTTATCATGTTAGTCCATAAAGTAAATTCCGATTCAACGTAAAAAGATTTAAAAAGTACTGTTTTGAGCGCTAGCCTTTTCAAGAACGAAACAGATGAATGTCTCGTTTTCAAATGGAGTGCATCGTAAACAATAATGACACTTAACTTGCTGCACAGGAAAAAAACACCCTAAAGCACTTTTGAGTTTTCCGTAGAATATAAATGATGTCAAATGGCCTATTGATTAGTCTGTACAGACAGGATTTGTTCACTTTATGAAGGTTGGCATTACAAAGCCTAGACATTTGCAGGGAACAGATAGAAGTTTATGTGGCTGGCCTTGGTTTCAATCCTTACACTGAATATGTTCCGGACGAAATTGCAGTTTTTTAGGCAACCAGTTAGGGGGAAAGCCGGGGTGGTTTTTTTCTTTCATTCAAGGCGACTACGATTTTAATTTTAACCTCGTACAACTTGACCAGTCCGAAACGCATCGTGGTCAATGTACGAGCTAAGCTACATGATCTTTTTGTTTGATCTTTTAACAAAAGTAAACATTGGTCGTAAACACTTGCCCTCCGAAATGTACCAAAAAACTTATTTTCATAATTATTTTCAATTGTGAAAAGAATATATTACTTGAAAACCCTCAAAACTGTGCTGGCCATCCAAAAAAGAATTGAGGTTCCAGCGTCATTTTTCACGATGACAGCGGGCTGCATGACCAAACAAGTTTCAGTATTACCAACATCTTGGCAATTATTTTTAACGCTAGCAAGAATAGCAGCATAGACGTTTGGTAACTATATATGTGGACCATAAATGTATCTTCGCGGGGTAAAGTCCTTATGACGTTTGCTTTTAATTACTAAGAATGACAAAACCTCCCGGGGGGTGCTACTCCCCTATGTAAGCCATATACTTATTAGGTATGTACCGCCCCAAAAGGTTAGGTATTTTGCACCGTTTTGGTCTGAAATCGGGTATGGTTTTCGAGGGAACCACGAGAGTGTATGAACGTATTTATCGTTTCAATGCCAACCTAGTAGGAAAGAAAGAGAAATCTGCGCCGATTCGACATGGATTTTAATGTTTTGTTGGTGTTCTAATCTAAGTAATGATAACATCATTTCTTAGTAGCTCCTGCTTATAAGCCAGGTCTGAAAACGGGTGTGAAAAATGACTCATATTTTTTTTTGGAAGAAATAGGGTCAGGAATTGGAAAATCGGGCGGCACACCCCCCACCAAGAATTCCAGGAGTACCCCCCCGGGGAAAAACTGCAAATAATTCCGAGGATAATCATTAAAAAATGACAGCTAGCAAACAACGATCATAGTTTTATATGACACCTAACACGTGTAGCAACGACCTCTTAAGAGTTTTTTCGAAATTCAGCAAAAGTAGAATTTCCCTTAGGCCAAGGGTAATGGAGGCCATTGACGAAAGCTATGACGTACTTTCGTTAATTAAAGAGTTGGTTTACGTAAGTCGGGCTAAGTTGAACAAACACTCTTAAATTAAATGGTAAATTTGGGACGTCATGAACACGCGAGCAGAAACCAGGTGTAACAAGTTGCAAAGTCAGCATGATTAAGTCTTCCTCGCATTTCTAAAAAGTACCAAAAGTCAAAATTTAAGGAAAACTTAAAATTCTTACTTTCAAAAAATGGAAAAGAAATATTACCATTTGAAAGTACTGCTGAAGAGGTTTCATTTGAATGGTAACACCATAGGATTTCATCCACAGACTCAAAAGTTAGAACAGCATACTTAATGAATAGTGTTATGCGAATGTCCTGCCAAAGATATTTAATTGAATCATTTCATATCGTAGGATTTGCATACCGACTTCAAAGGGTCAGAGCCATATACCTAATAAAACGAACAATGCAGTTAAATAGCTCCTGGGAAGGTTTCATTTGAAAGGTCACACCAAGTTTTCATCCACAGACTCAAACGTTAGAACTAATAAGCATATAAAACCATTTTACAATATAAGTGGCAGAAGAAGAGTTTCATTTTAACGCGCACATCATTGGATTTTGTCCACAGACCCAGACATCTACTACCATCTGCGAATCGACTGACCCAAAAACGAAAGGGAGTGAAATGCAAACTGAGCGCTTCCTTCTTCAGAGTAATTTCTTTCCGTATTCCTTATAATTTGTGTTAATGTATATTAATTAATTATACCACGTTTATAATTTTCAGCATCTGGCAAGGAGAACGTGCTTTGAAGTAACACTACATCACTTTCGACAATGACAATGCTTTTGACACTGGTTGTGCGTAAATGTCAGTGTCGTTATCGAAACAAAGTTCAACGTTTTGTCTCCGCAACATTCTATCACAAACAAATTTAATAACCAAATAATATTCGATGCCACGACTGTTAACGTCTCGTTATGACAATTCAGCTGTGTTATGTTGTGGTTTGATTTCATTCACGGCTCAAGTCGTATAATCAAAGCAACAAAACACAAATAAAATACATTTGCGTTATTCTAAATTGCTACTTAAGGTTTTCTGCCATGGTGAAAATAAAGTCGTGACGACAGAATAAAGCGACCACCCAAAATGCGAAGACTTAGTGGACGCTCACGAGAATCGAACCACGGGGGATTTCTTCCGAGAAGAAGTCCGGACACATCTTTAAGGAAGAGAATTTATTGCATGCAATTTCCAAGTTGCGATATGCGCAGTTCCATGTTGTTACTATTGAAAGTTCTTCGTATATTCTAAGTAGGATAGAGCACACAGAGACCATAAAGGATCAGAAAACTCATCAAGTGGCCGCTTACAACAGGTTAAAAACAATAGAAAATCATTTAACCGTCAGCTCCGCGACAAACTGGGAAAGTTTTGGAGTTTTGTATAGGCGGTCGCGTACTAGAGGTGGTCGCACAGGGAGGTTCGATTGTAGTGCTTTTCACGCTGTCTGATTGGCTACAGCTCGGAGGCGATTATCCTTTGCTATTCATCTCCCAGCAAAAAAGGCGTCCGTTTTGCTTTGGTGTAACTAAAGCGGAAAAACGTTTCACAGGGTTCGTACTCTTTTGAGCTCTTTAAATTCCATGATTTTCTATGACTTTTTCCATGACCTTCACCAGTTATGCATCATGACCTTCATACGTTTCGCTGTCGCTTTCGAAAAGTTTTAAAACTATCCTGTGGAAACTTTTCGAAAGCGACATCTAAACGTTGGTATTTTTTCACCGATAACTCAGTTCAACAAACAAAGAATCTGTTTAATTACATGTCTTGCTTTGACATCTTCAGTGATTAATCTAACAAACACAGGTTAAATTTTCCATGACTTTCCAGGCCAGGAAAATCAGTGAAATTCTTAAATTTCTTGACTTTCCAGGTTTTTTATGACCTGTACATCCCCGGTTTCGTGAACCATTCCACGTGATAAGACATGGGCTCAAAGTAGTTCAGTTGTTTTTGAATTCTTTTTTTGTTGTTGTTCAAACAACAGTTAGAACAGGGTTACACGAGTGTTTGCCCTTAATTCAGCGGTTCGTTTTTTCAGCCTGTTTAACCACACCGTAATTTTTGGGGAGTTATTATAACTCCCAAAATGGAGTAAAAATTTTAGGTACAGGATAACCCCTTTTTGGGGGTTAGGGGGTGTTTACATGACACCGGGGCGACTTTCGCCCCGGAGCGAGTTCACTCCGGTTCCCTCTCATGGCTCTATATTTGTTTACATGATACCACCACAAATTTCATGCTGGCGCGAGTCACCCCGGCGCGAGTTCACCCCGGTTCTTGTACCGGGGCGAGAATTTCACTCCGGTACGAAATCTCGCAACGGTATCATGTAAACACGAAACGACCATCCGTTTCAGTGTGAAATCGGTCTGCCGGTAGACTGGAACGGGTAGCGCATGCGTAATGTTCGCGATTTTGAATCATACGTGCATTTTATCAACATGAAGTGTACCTTCAAATAACGAGATGTGAAATAACCCAGACATCATGTAAACGCGATACGAAATCAAAAAGTCATGTCGGTATGAAACTCGCGCCGGTGCGAGTTTTCTCATGTAAACATCCCCTTACTTTTACTCCTAATTTAACTCCGAATTTGGGGTCATTTTTACTCCTGACAAAGAGTTCTTTTTACTCCCAGTCTGGAGTTAAAAAAACTCCGAAATGGGGTTATTTGTACTCCTTACATGGGTTGTTTTTACTCTTTTTGGAGTTAATTTAACTCTGAAAGTAAAGTAAAAATTCTAGGCACAGGATAACTCCTTTTTTGGGGTTATTTTAACTCCTCAATATCTGGGGTCACTTTTACTCCTGAAAAAGAGTTCTTTAAACTCCTTTTTGGAGTTAAAATAACTCCCCAAAAAATAACTCCACTGTAAGGAGTTAAATTAGCCCCACTAGAGGAGTTATTATAACTCCTTGACAATTACTGTGCATTTTTTACCATACTTTGTTCTTTGTTTTGATTAATTTTTGACTTTTCAGCAGGTACTACGTACGCGTGCGTACTGGCGTAGAGGTATAGTAACGCTCCATTGTTACCCTACTTAGGGCCTGTTTACATGGAGGTGGGGGACCCCAGATAGGTGAGATAACCTGCGGCGGGTCACCCCACCTATCATGTAAACGTGATCAAATTAAAATAAGAGATTATATGGACAGGCGAGTTACCTCACCTACCTAGGGTCCCTCAGGCCCTAAGTCACTTTTTGGAAGGAGTGTGGCTGAGTCAGTGTCAGGCGGTCGAAAATTCATTCGGTGCCGTGTGTACTAGGTAGCCTTGTTTTTTTGTGTCTGACCTTGTCTGTGGGCCACACCTATGTAAACTAATGGGTCACCTGTAATTATGGAGGCAAAGGCATTCGACTTGTAGCCAAGTCTACCAGACTCAAATTTCGCTCACGTAAAGGCAAGGTAGAGGTACACACGAGCCAAAGGCCCAAACGACCCGAGCTTACCCCGGTTTCCTTAGCATGAAGCATGCCTAGGAGTATTGCTACTGCCCCCTGGACCCGGGGTGCTAGTCCATCGAAGGGTTACCCCCAGCAGTTGTCGCCGGTACCCATTTATACACGTCAAAAAAGGAACACAAGGAGACTCTAAAATCTAGAACCATTGACCCAGACAAGATAATTTATAGTACATGATGAGCATCGCCAGCATTGTAAAACCATGCGTGTTATTGGTACGTGACAAGATGAGGAAAAGAGAAATACATTAGTTGGGCTCTGACATTCAGAGCCATCGTAATGTCGTAAAATGTTATCAGGTTCTAACTTTAAGTCTGTGAATTAAATCGTAAAATGTTGTCTTTCAAATGAAGATTGCTGAGGGCAGTCATAAAGATTTGCATATTTTGGCTATAAAAGGCACTTTATACTCTTGACGCTTAAGAAGTGCCTAATTAATATTCTTTTGCATTGCTACCCACTGACGCCACCACAAGAGGTCTTTCTCAAGAGAGTTAAAATGAAAGTTTTTTCGCATTATGGAGCACATATTTCGTTAGTTACCAATTGAAACAATGATTTTAAGTGCTTTTTCCACGTCTATATGAGTCCGTCTGTCAGTTCAGACCAAACGCAACACAAACGGAAACAAAAGAATGTTAGTCAACGAAAGGCTACTTAATATGTAGTTACAGAAGCATAGAAATCTTGAATTCAGACTATCATGAAACAAATGTATTCAAATGTCTTGGAAGTTTGTTCTTTATTCTCTACTGACCAAATTATGAAAATTAATTCTAATGACCACATTCTTGTGAACAGCCAAATTATTGCAGAATCCAATCGAAGCGCAAGGAGAACAATTGTCACTGGCTGATCGAAAATGCGAGAATGGGTTTGCTTGGGTAAGGGAGGGGGCGGACGCACATTACAAAGTTATTACAAAACAAAATTACTTATAATTAGAAAAGACGACCCGGCACAATGAATTATCTTCTGTAGATTTATCTAAAAAACATTAACAGTGGGTAGGAAGATCACAAAGTGAAACCTGAACGTTAACAATTCAATGTTGTGCGTAGGTACTTTCATATTTTATTATTTGTTATCAAATGTTCTTCAAGGAAGAACGTTGCATGCTTTCGTTTTATGGCGTTTTATCCTTATTTACGATCTTTCGAGAAATTACTCGTCGTTGGCAAGCGTGTAACATTAAAACATCTGCATAAAAACCTGCACCTGGCAGAAACGGCGACGAGGTATTAAAAAAGGCTCGCGTCTTATCAGACAATTAACCACTAGAGACGAGATGGACACATTTTTGCCGGCCAATAACCCGGTTGGATTAACAAGACAATGCTATGTCTTAAGTACAGCCTAATGTATTCTCTCACACTCAACTCTGCGCTGAATCTCAATTAAAGCTGCCAACGACATGCAAATATCAATCCAGCGACTGCGGCAAATGCGACTGCAGTGGCTTCAATGTGGTTAATTAATGCATTTTCTTAATAAAGACCAAACGTATGTACAAAGCAAAACATGTTGTCTGCAGAATTAAAAGGACGACGACGTTACCGAAAGGAAGGCAATAATATATATTTTTTAAAATTCATTATTGATTCCTAAAGCATAACCAGCAAATGGTAAAACAGCCGCCGGGCGAGTGTATTACAAGAAACTCTAACCCTTTCATAAACTGAAAAATTACTAAAATAAAAATTAACGACAGTCGGCTTCAACCCCCGAATCCAAACATACCAAATTTCTCCATTAACGGTCGATGATTAAAAGAGAACGTGCGGTACACGGATATCATTATATCATATGTTCACGTAGAGGTATTCTCTCGGTTGACAATCAAAAATTGCGACCAAAAAATTGTATTTCGATTATGAGTAGTGCTGGGCTCATGATATCAGTTGGAAGAATAATGCTTTTCGATTTTCTTGACAGCCTTTAAAAATTTTCACAAAGTTAACGTTCAGCTCTTTGGCCACCTGAAAGGTCGCTCATTGTTAGAAGCTTCTAATAATAACATGATTTAAACGATCTGTTGTCAAGGACAGCGGAAAACGATGAGGTTACGACTGGATGAAGTCTTGGGATATTAAGGAGTCAGAATAACAATTGCTTCAACCGTATTTTATTTCCAGGCAACTAATGGACAAACTGCGACGATTCTGCAAGTTTTTAATTCCAGATAAAATATCCTCTTTTTCACAAAAATCAAAATTGATAAGCTATCATTCGCTTCAACTTGAAATCTTGTACTTATACCCCAAATGCTTTGTGGGTTTTTACTCCAATTGAAAGAGACATTGAGAGCAAACTATGCCGTGAATCGGTATTAGTTTACATCTGCGAAATTTGTCCGTATCTCTATAGAGAAATACAAACACCTCTCTAATGCGGACAGTTGGGTCTGACCCTCTAGTGTCTAGGACGTCTGACTGTAGCCATGCATGAAGTACCACAATTAACCGTTTAACCTTAAAATTCACAAAAATTTCATGCGACTCAAGGCCAAATTGTTGCACAAGACGTTTCGTTTGCATGGTCACGCCAAGGATTTCGCACACATTGGCAAAAATAATTGACCAACCTCTATTTTCTTCCTATCAGCAGACGTATCAGACACAAGGAGAGAATAAATGAAATGATCGCCAAGAAGTAAAGGTGCAAACGTGCACACCAGCCCACAAGGCCGGAGCCTTCAACCCGGTATCCATAAAATGAAGGCCGGGCACCTAGGAGTAAGGCTTCTCCCCGCTCTTGGACGTACACTAGTCCATTACTAGTCTGTACAGAGACCAAAGTGGGAGGTAACGGCTCGGAAATTATACAAAACATGTCCCGATATTTCTACAAATTCTCGACAATAGTAGAATAAGAAAAGAAAGCAAACAGTGTGGAGAATATAGCTACTGATATTGGGCTTAAACGACATACTTCAAAGAAACATCACATTGGAGACAGGAAATTTCCTTTTTTTGATATTTTCTGCGCGACACAACGCATTGGGGTTGCCTCTCGTTGGACCAACAACAACAACAACAGCAAGTTGCTTGGCTTTGTGCAAAATTTCCTGACCACGGCGAGAACAAAAGTGACTTTCTTTGGCAACTCTCAGACAGCGGCAACTGCGACAAACCGTTTTTTCTTACATTTCCTCGTTTGTAGCGATGATTTGGAAGGATCTAACCAATATGCCTTAAGTTCTCACCACCGAAGCAAGCCCGCCGGGCTAAAAAGCTTACCTTATTTGCCAAGTTTTCCTCAATAGGTTATCAATAAATAACTGATGTAAATAGATTTCTCCGTTGCAATTAACACACATCTCAAAACGATTTCCCTAAATCCACAGAAATTCAATCTAACGTCAGTTACTTTTATTAAGGCTAGTTTCGGGAACACAAAAAAGCAGCTAAGGAGAGTGGTGTTGGTTTGGAGTAAAAGGGAGGGGGGAGGGGGGCTTGCTAGAGGCCATTCTCTGTGTAATACCATTGCAGTTCTTATTTGCAAAAGGTGGGTATCGTAATTGCAAAAACAGAAGCGTCTTGTTAAAGTGAAATAACTGAATACCCACCAAAAATAATCATTTTTGGTATAACATCAATTTTGGTATAGATACGTCCAAACCGGTATCAATGAAACCGGTAAAAATTATGTAAAAATAAATATAATACACAAAACATATGTAGACATAATCCCGAAAAATAAGCTAAAAAGCGTCTGCCAGACCATAATTTCGAATTTCAAGCGCACTAAACACTAATAATTAAATACAAGCTTAAATCAATACTGACAGGACACTGGGATGGCCTTTTTTAACAAAGTGGTCAGTTTTATTGCATAGTTTTTGTATAGCAGAGTGTATTTGAGAACTAAGAATAAATAATTTTAAAGAAATAATCCGACAATACGATAAAATACGTTTTCATCTATTTTTGTGACAATTTTTTCAATCAACAGTGTGGCTTATATGCAAATTTACTGAATTTCGCTCTTTTAATTTTCACTGTACTGTTTATTTCTTACATTGCAAATATTACTGCGAATGGGTGCTCCTTTTTTGTCCTTTTTTTTGGAATAAGTTTCTCCCTGCAATTTCTCCGTCACTGTACAATTTCTTTAAGAATTTTATGATCGAGGCGAGTGTCTATTTCAGCGCTAGAAAATAACATCTTGTGTTATACAATGCAACCGTTCAAATCAGTGGATACGAAAATTATTTCTCAACCGAACAAAAAATACTGCCTCGGTGCGTGTTTAAAAAGCTGCAATTTTCGACTGGTTCGCCGGATTGGGGGTATATACAGTTAGCAATGGAAAGCAGCATCGATTCACGAAGGACTTGAATTCTAAAACGAATGAATGAACATACATTGTCTGTTTGTTTAAAGAAAATAGAATTCTACATTACACTGTATGAATATTAATAACGCCAAGATCTATTTACATCAGGAATTTCTTCCACCGGTGGCAAGGCCATCCATACAGAGACATTTCTTGAAAATTCAAACAATGTTCCTCTGCTATTAAATATATTCACTCTTAAATTTCACCATGTTTATAACTGTCCATTTGAAGCAAAGAACCGACTTCCACCTTCACTTTCGTATGACTCGCAGATTTCTGTTTTCATTTTGTTTTTCTTGTTCTTTTTTAATCTTCACGCCGACGAAGAGAACATTGGTGATGTTAGTTTGACTGAGTCGGCATTTTGGCTAGAGGTATCATGTATGTACCTTTTTCCTGTCCTCGCTACAACCTTTTTTCAGTTTTCGCAATGATCAAAGCTTGGATCATTTCCATCTGCGGCGTTTTCTTGCCAGGCGATAAATCCCCCGAGTCAAAATGCACCATCAATTGTAGCAGCCGCAGAAACCTGGCCATAAAACCCACTTAACATCCACAAAACCAGAGAAGAGTGGAGTCGATGAAATTGCCCCATGGGAGCGTCTCCGCTAGCTTTCAATTTATTCAACAGCTACCAAGCGATTCCTACAGCGGATTTGAATAAATTTCTCCACCTTGTGTATATTTCACAGTGTTTGCCCTTCAGCAGAATTCGAAACTCTGTTCATTTCATATTGCTTTCTGTTGCACTTGATAGCGACGTGACCGCGTTACTTCCTTTGGTGGGATTTTCTAGCGCGAGGATTATGTCCTGATGGAGGTCGATATTTCTTTTGTGATCGGCATTGTTCGCTGTCTGAAAAACCTTCAGTTCGCCGATTTCCTTAAGAAGTTTTAATGTATCTTCGTTCACCATTTGAATCGTCGGCGCGAGAACCGATTTTTCATGTTTCTTCGAGGCATTCTTGTGGTTGGGATCTGCTCTTCGCGCTGCCGAGCTTGTATCGCTTGAGGTATTTTCTTCGTCCCGTCTCTTTGATGGTAGACATCCCATTATACCACGCTTAAAACACTCTTTCATCTAGAGAAGGAAACATCGCGATTACTGAAATAACATTAACAATCAGTTTGTCGCCGTAAAAAAACATCGTGTTCTGTATCCATGGCTCTCACCCGATCATTTTTGGCAGTGTTTGTAGCTCAATTGCTTCAGATCACCCTCTATATATTGCTGGACGGCATTTAATAATTAACTAAGGGAGACAGACGTGTTTGCCTTGAGTTGACGTCACTTTCTGTTGTCAGAGCTGAATTTATGCACAGTTTCTGTTGCTAATGTGTAAAAGCGGGATTTTTTGTTAATCATATCGATTCTTAATTCAAGGAGGAGTTATCAAATTCGCGCAAACCTCTCCTAGACGAAAGGTCACACAAGGAAAACAGAGTTATCTATACAAACCAGCCAATACTCAACTGAACTACTCAAGTTCCTAATAGGAGTTAAAATAATACTTCATTCAATGTTCATTGATCTTGAAAATGACTTTAAAATAACAACAGCTGAAAGCACATTGATGTTAGAGTTGAAATGAATTTACACATCATCGAGTCGATTTTTTGTTGGAATCCTACACTAAGAGGGACATATGCTGTCAAAATACGCTGAAAATAGAGTGACCGCAAATGGAATTAATACCATCTGAGCCACATGGAGAACTTTTCATCTCCTACGGCATCGTAAGTCTTTTGTGGCCTAACTAAGTTTTGGAATAGAGGGGATGAAGTAAAAAACCATAAGAATACCAAACCTTGGCTGCTGATATAATCTCACGGCAGAGAAGAAGAAAGAAGAAAACGCAAAAAAAAACTTACCTTTCCCATATGCACCATAAACGCCGAAATAGAGAAGAAATGAAACCTCTGAGGCAATTTTCGTTTTTAAAGTTACGCAAGAAGTTTGTGCTAACGCGCGAAAGCGAAATGCATGTGTTACTGCTTGAGTTGTGCGACTTATTCCACACTGAACGTGGCCAGCTTACGAAATAACACTTTAAAGCGAGTGGGCTATAAGACAGTAATTTGCGATGACGCAGATAATTCCCCGGTGAGACTGATACGCATCAATTGTCGTCGATGTCACATTCGGTATTGATAAGTATATCACGCACAGAGATAGACCGGTCTTGCTTCAGTGTAGGTCTTGCCTAAAAATACGCCAGCAAGCGAAAAAAAAAAAAAAATGATGCAGTGACGAGGAAGTAAAGGTATGCTGAAGAATATATTAAGTGCTGATGTCAGTATTCGCCTCGTCAGGAGGCGTGCGTGTTTCTCGAATAACAATCAAAGCGGCACTAATCAATGATCCAACCCACCAAGTCTATTTAAAGAGCATTATGTTTTCATTGTTGGTTTTAATATTGAGGGTTACATGACCCATTACTGGACTGCGGTTGCTGTAAATATTCTCCGTAAATCGATAAGAGACCACGGGTTGGGTGTTCGGCGATGGATTGGGGTTTTATAAAAAAACGAAACAGCGTTTCCCAAAAGTACGACGGCATCGCGTGCTTTCGAGAACGTTCGGTCCATGCCTTGACGTGCTAAAATACAATCACTTCGTCAAGGCAAACTGTACTCAACATACAAAAGAACGTTAAATTAAACTTAACACGCACATCAGGGGCCCTCAGGGAAACCGCACTTATTATAAATTCTTTTTAAACTTTGAAAGTTAATCACGGGGACACGTAATTAGTATTTCTACGACCTTCTAGTCGGTGGATGGAACCCTTTGGCGTAACCATTCAAATACAACCTCTTCAGCGGCCCTTCATCTCAGTTGTACTCGTTTATTCGATATTGCCCAAACCGAAAGTTGGGAATTTTCTTGTGGCAATCGTGAAAGAAAATACTGAAATAGCAACGGCTGATATTGGCATAGTGACGCACCTCGGGGATAACAATGCCAAGTACAAAATAGGCAAGGCAAAAATAACGTCTAGAATTTCAAAACTTCAATCTATTTTAGAGAAGGTCGTGTGAAAGAAAATATCTTAAGAAGAATGCTGTCAATGTTCATTGTTTGAAAGCGACGGAGCTAACAACAAAGTACGCTAAAAGAAATTTATCCGCGGTAACCTTTAGTTACATAACATTTCCTTACGATACATAAGCTCCCTATGGTTTAAACCAAAAATGGCAGTCAAAAACCAGAAAAAAGTCACATCTAAGCAAAAGTGTTGAAGAAGGAACGGTGGACGGACTGCAATCTGACGTGTTCAAATATTGGAAAACACTGATTTCGAAGCTTGTGAGCTACACTCTTCATAGACCTAGGGCAATAGGACAATTATTTGTCATAGTGTTTTCAATTCACTTCTTTGGACTGACTGAGGATAATTTGTGAAGAGATCACGACATTTTGCCTTTTGCAACAACTCTTTGTATAAACTTTACTCATGCGACTAAGTAGTTAACGGTGCAAGAAGAATTCAGATGCCGGTTGTTTTTAAGGCTTAAAGGGTTAAAACTTCATTCACCTACACTGCGGGAAGACCTCGAGCGGGAATGGTGGATAAAGTGAAGGATGGGGGCCCTTATTTAGCGTTCATGAGGCGCGCCTTAGACCGGCAACTATAAGGAAGGACCTGTGCCTGTAGGCAGAACACACACACACCTACAATTCCACTACAACCCCCAGCTTAGAAGTGCGTTGCCGCAAGCTAAGTTCGCGCATCGTCTTACATTTGACATCTTTGTATTTGAACCTTAGTCAACAAGCATTTCTTTGTGTTCAGGTGAACTTTTTCAATAAAAGTAAAGATAATGATTCCACGTATTTTACGTTGCCACCCTTAGTATTATGTCCTGTCACCGAGTGCATGTGCTCAAATTGTGGGTGAATCCTTCAAAAACTGTTACAATTGTACGCACTGTTAGCATCTTTCATCCTCCTAGTGAACGGTTACTAGAGTCAGAGGGTATTTATTTCGTATTATTTATTTGCCACTCAATAATTACAAAAAAATATAGCCGGGGAAAGTAGAAAAAAAAGAAGTGGCGAGGAGACCTAACAGAAACTATATAGGACCTGATGAGAGGTTAGGCCTCCTCGAACTACGGGCTAGAGCTGTTTAACATCAGTTGAAGGAAAGATGGTGAAAAGTCCAAGATGGAAAGATTTATGAACTGTTTTACGGAGCAACAATCAATTAAAGGTCTGTCCCCTTCGAATAACAATTGGCGTGACAACGCACAAGATTGAGACATTGAGAACGTACTTTAACACGAACGAACAAGAAAACCAGAGAATTAATGCTGTGCTATGGTTAAATGAACATGCATAGGAGACATGATTCACTCAGAGGGTGTAGTCAAAGTCCAGAATATGAACCCAACCTGCTGGGATCCCATTGACTTCAGTGAACTAATTACTCCAAGTAACCTTTAGCAATTTGTAGGTGTCTGCACTCAAGCATTATTATTGAGAACTTAGAACTAATGCTAGCTACGTCTGTTACCATCAGGCTTTCAGTGTTCTGCGTTGTAATGAGGGAAATTTGTAGATATTGGATTTTCCAGACGTGTAATACAATTCGTGTGTCCGCCTCAAAGAAGAATTCACATTCTTTTTCTTATGGAAACATCCAACTACTTTAAAACCAAGGCCTAGTCAGAATTAAAACCTTTTTTTAAGAGATATCTGAGTATCAGGATGCTCCAAGATAATGTGTTGAAATATTTTCAATAACCTGTTTTAACCATAAAAACTGCATTGCTGTTTTAACGATATACATAAATTACTATTACTATTGTTGTCGTAACCAGTGAACCATTGGATTCACGTTAACTAGTTCCATCTCATCGCCTTGAATTGTTTGACATAAACTGTTCTTTCTCTTGTTTAGTTAATTTCTACTCTTTCTTCTCTGGTTTTTGTTCCTTAATCGTAAACCTTGATATATGCGAACTTTCATCTGTTGATTACTTTTCACTTAGTTTCATTTGGTACTATGTATTTGTTTGCTTGTCTGGAAATTTTGTTGAATCTTCAGTTTGGCCACTTTTGGGAGTGAGAAGTAATACGCAAAGGAAACTGAGCTAGGCAGTGAGGTAATAAAGAAAGAAACTATCAAAACTGAACGGATTATATTTTATTCCATCTTTCTTTCTTCTTTTTTTGAATTGTATCAATTTGTCTCTCATTCTTCCTTTCTTCCAGATTGGTGTAAATATTAAAACGGGAGGAAATAACAAAACAACAATGCCAGGGAGATTCGTCATTGTGATCTAGCTAAGAGGAAAAAACAGTTGACGTGGGTTTTATCGAAGTAGGAAGCGCTCCCTTCCCTTTCCAGATAAAAAGGAAACTAGCTCACATTTATATATGGAGGCAAGAAATTGCGTCGGTGACGCGGCCAAAAGTTCTATAAAAAAATCCAACGAATGTTCACCAACCTTGAACGGCGAACCGGTAGAAAAACAACAGACAGACTATACAGAAGGAGGGTCAAGGAACGCGTGCAAGACAAGGAAATTGCACTTAAGAAGAAGTGAAATAACGAGCTCATAGAACAAGAGACACGTAGGGTCCTTGTTAAAGGCAAAGAACAATAATAAATTATTTAACAAAAAACAGCCCTTTTTTTCGAAACGGAACATTTCTCTCAGCTACAGTGAAATAAAATCTTAATAAAAAAAACTTCACCTAAGATATTACCACTGAAAATCCACATGAAAGGGAGTGTCAAGAAAGAATGGTAGACAAGTCGCAAAATATGACGAACGGGTTGTACGTCAGTCTTTCAGTTTTGTTTTCCTGTGGGAAGAATGGTTAAGCCTGCGTAATTTTCAAATAATAAAAAAATAATAATAAAGAAAACTACCTATAGTATGGTTCCTTCCTCCGTGCCGGCTTTCGAATAACTCCTTTGTCCTATTTACTTAATCCCTCGGCCTCTTCGCGGCCTAATAAGCTCGCTCCGCTCGCTTTACAGTTATTTTGCTGTGAAACTCGCGAGGTCGACTTGTGGCAAGTCTACTCCTTCCGTTTAGCCCACGTGTAGCTGCACCCTCCCCCCGAGAAAGGAAAAACGCAGAGAGGGGTACTCTCTCTGTTTTTCCTTTGTCAAGGGGTACACGTTAGTCAAGCCGCAATTTCGAAGTGTGGTGACAAGTGTGTTAAAAATAAGCGGCGCAATGTTTCCATTTTTTGTTTATGCTATTGTTTATTTGTTCATGGTAATGCAAATGAAGTCCTAAGGAGTACGACCATTAAAGATAGCAATCCTCTGACTCTTAACAAAGCTATAGTTGAGTCCTGCATGGCCACTAGAGGAAAAAGTGTTGTTTACTATGTATCACTGAATCAAATGCCCCAAAAATTCCTTAATTATTATAACGAAAAGAGATATTTCAGGGGTTAACATCTTCAGTAAGGCCAAGACACTCGTGCTTGTTTAACACTTTTGCCGTCAAGTGTGACATTAAAGTCAAAGTTACTGAGAAATACTTTCCTGAGGCGCTGTTTGCTATGCTGTAGAATCTGAGTCCCTAGATAAATCCTAAGGACCACTTAAATCCAAACTGAGCGGTGTCGTCTGTATAAACCAGAAAATTAAAGGATTTGGTAGTCTGTACCACGATTTTTTTCTTTTTCTTTTTTGTTTAATTCTCCGCCACTTTTAGGGTGGCAACTTGAACTAAAGACTCAGTGGAAATGTTGGATACTTTCTAGCCTGCGAAGTAGGCGTATTTTGCAGTGCGAACGATGATACCATAAATCTTCTCGTACCATCTTGGTCGTTAAAACTGACAGAGAGTTGGGGCGAGTCTGCTCTGCAGGCTAGATGCTTTCAAAACTTCATCGACTGAAAATAAGTTTTTTTGCGCAAAACTTAAAACACTCAGTTTGAAATGACTGACGCAACATCGAGGGAAACCACAGACTTGCTCACAAGTCGAGCTTTTGAGCGCGTAGCGCGACAATGAGCGCGAAGCGCGATCGTAACCAAGCGAACGACTTTGAGAAAGTCTAGGGAAACCACAAAAATTTATGACAAAAAGGAGATTAAACATGACTTTGCATCACTGCCATCTGCGTTCTTCCACTTGAAACCCGCAGACAAAAAGGCATGCGCGTGCATGCATGGATAGCTTCTTAGTGAAGTGTATGTTGGTATGTTGGTATGCCAAGCGAGTTCAACCACCACACGTAAGTACATAATTAGGGCCATTTATACGAGAAAAAATAAGATGCGTGTTACATAAGACGCGTCTTAAATAAGACGTGAACTTTCCGTATAAACGGCACATTTCGTCTAAAATAAGACGCGACTTAGCTAAGACGCTCTTATTTTAGAACAACCCATAACACCTGTTCTTAGACGAAATGTGCCGTTTATACGGAAAGTTCACGTCTTATGTAAGACGAGTCTTATTTCTTCTCGTATAAATGGCCCTAATGACAACAAGTGCGCGTCACATCCGATAAAACTTTGGATCTTTTGGCTAAATTTAGAATCGGTTTGCTGTCTCAAAAACGCTCGCCCGCAGCAAAGCCATGTCAAAAAAAGGAACCAGAAGTCCCTCATTTTAAAATAAGAACTTCTCAGTCTTTGCCTTAACGAGTTTGGTAGTCACGTTCGCCTGTATTTCTTGCGTCTTCTTGCATAGTATGAAATAAATAACAACAACAATAATATTATTATTAATACTAGTTAAAGTAATAACAAAAAAGACAGACAGAAGCAACGAAGAAAAAATACAAGACCATTCTCAAAGGGGGAAACAATCAGGTCCCGGTTGTTCAAACGTTGGATAGCGCTATCCGCCGGATAAAAATCTATCCAGTGGATAAGGCAATCGGTTTGCCTAATACTTATCAGCTGGATAGTGATTTATCCGGTGGATAGCGCTATCCAACGTTTGAACAACCGGGGCCAGGAAGTTTAGTTTTTGTGCTTCTAAAGAGAGATGTCACTTTTTAACACATGACCTCCACAGCCGTCATTCACGGCGGTTCAAAAGTTACATGATTTTTTGATTTTAAAACCTTGCATTGAAGACCGTATAGTTACAATACACCGTTAGTCTCAGCTCAGACAAAAAGCAAAAACTACATGCCGACAAGCAATATAATACTGCTTTTCTCGCATGGGAGCTCCGCTTATATCAGAAATAAACATCTGGCCGGCGCGTGTCGTGGTCTTTTATGACTGGGAGTTTGTAAAGGATGTTAGTAAGCGCAACATAGTAATTAAGACACTTGAACAATACTTGACCTCTCACAACCGTATGTCACGACAAGTGTCCTTCATGACGCAAATTGCGGTTAAATTTGTTATATGTAATGTAAGAACTAGCTTGCAGCAAGAGGATGAAACTGGTTTCAAGCAAGTGGCTCGAAAAGAAATTGAAGCTACGTGTGGAAGGGCACTGAAGGCATACCTCAAAGATTTTGCAATGAAGCATTCGTACACTAAACTTCTGCCTTTACTTCCAAGCGTATGTGGAATAAGTTTTGACTGGCATTTCGTACTGGAATTTAATCAAAACAAAAACGGGCTCTTGACTTCTCATGGCAATCGTGAGGGACAGTGTTTTTTTAACAGGTTTCTTTTAATAATTTTTATGACGTACATTGTTAGTCTATTGTGAGCTCAGTTTCCACCATTAGAATCAGCGCAGATATTCAGTTGAAACTACGTGCCTGAGCCCATGTTTCTCATATTTCGCAATTTCACGTGACAAGCTCATACCTACGTCAGGGAAAATGTGGTTGGAGATATGTTCTAAGTGGAAGGTCATGCAGGAATTTAACCAAACTATCGCTCGCATTGTAGTTACTTTAAATTTACTTAAATTGTTTTTACTTTTGCAAATAAACTATAAAGCCGTTCTGCCCCCAGCTGGACAATGAAGTAAGAAATCGTCTCATAACTTTTCTTTCCTTTGAATGGAGAAGTAACGAAATATCAAAGGCTCTTTCCTCCGTCATTTTGGTACATTTACATATTATAACCAATTTTCTGCAACACTTCATAACTACTAGTATCACTCATTTAAATTAAGCATGAGAGAGTGGCAATCAAAGAAAATACTAAAAGTCCTCATTTCGGCTACGGAACAATCGACACTATAACAAAGTGCATGTTTTAACCCCAATATCTAAATACATACTTACTAGTCTCTTTTATTTTTGGTCAATACGTTAAGATATGTTTGTTCCAAAAATAAAAAAGGAGAGAAGTTGTTAAAATATGAAGACACGTAATGTCGGTGAATTATACCCTTAAGGGCTCACTAGCTTTCTGTCTGATTAACCATTGATATGGCAGGCTTAGTTGCTAATGATCACTTCCATCAAAGTATTGTACCTGATTTGTTTTATTCTCTTTAATTTAGGGTGAAAATTCAAATTGGCAAGAGCCACTCAAGTTCATATGACAAATACGATAATCCCGATCGTTCAGATCGTTACACACTCAAATCACCCTCTCGTAAAATGGAGGTAGATTATGTAGGCCGATTGAACAAGCGCTCCTAACTCAAAGGCCAGAGGTAGATCCTTCTTGTTTCCGACCAATGACAATGACAATAAACTTTATTTGACTTCGAATTTACGACAGCAAATACATGCTAATATCTTCGAAGACCGCTTTTAAGTATTCGTATAGTTATATAATAAAGTTCGTGTGTGCTCTATTGCTAGAGGTTATCAAAAGATGTCGTAAATGCCTCTTATTGGTCAGTGGTGGCGTGAGAACAGTCAATAAGTAAGTACCACGGAAAGAAATCTGAGCAGGTTAGCGTCTCACAACAGCATTCAACTGTTAGTACCCCTATCATAATATTAACACCTTCTTAAGTCCCTTAATTTTTGCTTTCTTGCCTCCCTGTCACTTTGGCAGAAAGACTGACGCAGGAGGCGGAGGATTCGCCGCACAAGGGACGCGCAAGGTGAAAGGCAAGATGAAGTTTTTCCTTCAAATCTATCATCTCTTTAAGGGTTGATTTCCAGTGTCAAGTAATTTATACGTGCTACGTGCGTAAAATTTCCGTTCGCAAATAAAATAGAAGCAATGCATGAAAGGTCGCTCGTAAGCGTAAGAGTTGAAACTCGCTCAACTTCTCTTTTAAGCTCAGCACTTTTAATCTTGCCTCTATTTTATTTACGTGATCAAAATTTACGGGCGTTAACGTGCGTAGCGAAAAATGCGTCGGAGGAAATCAACCTTAAGCCATCTCTCCGTGTTTCGGGAGCAAGGTATGGCCAAGTAGTGAGAGCGCCCGTCTCCCACCAATGTGGTCTGGGTTCAAATCTCGGCGTCGACG
Source organism: Porites divaricata (assembly GCA_038088405.1). Lineage (NCBI taxonomy): Eukaryota > Metazoa > Cnidaria > Anthozoa > Scleractinia > Poritidae > Porites > Porites divaricata. The sequence continues at coordinate 51,413,591 of JBBMOI010000001.1, read as the reverse complement.
CCATATGTGGGTTGAGTTTGTTCATGATTCTCTCCTTTGCTCCGAGAGGTTTTTCTCCGGGTACTCCGGTTTTCCCCTCTCCTTAAAAATCAACATTTCCAAATTCCATTTCGACCAGGAATCAGGTAGACGAAGAAAAAGTATAATAATTTGCAAGGGCTTATCATACGAAGACATCTCTGCGCGATTTCGGATCAGTGATAGCAACCATCTACAGTAATAATTGCAGTCTATTTAAAATTCCGAGTTCCAAAATCTCTCACTTTCAAAACAAGGCTAAATGCAGAACATTTCTTGTGAAATTCAAACGAGTTTTATTTCAATGGTTTCGCTTTTAGCCTCGCTTTGGAACGGAGGCTTGGGGCAGCTCGGAAAGCTAAGAACAAAAAATGGTACCTGGTGATCTTAAGAAAACATGTCACTACTGTGAGATTGTAAATGGACCAGCTGATGAACTTGCTTTCATTGAAGGCTGACGGAGCTTTCCTCACGTTATAACACAAGTGGATTCCCCAAAACAAGAACACGATTTCAACTAGGAGTTAAATAACCAGACAACATATAAACACATGAAATTTGAGCAACAACAACCCGACAATTAACTCGCAAACAGCACAGAACGTTGGACACATTGTATCATTTTATCAATAAACATTACTAATTAAATCCTACAAATAAGATTGAACTCCATTGCCTGATTTCTGCCCCGCCCCGAATCCACAATAATGAGGCGGTGTTAAAGCATTTTGAGGAACTACCGTAAATCCTCTATTAAGCCCCCCGGGGGGCTTATTTATTTCAAGCCCATTTGAGGGGGGGCTTAATAGAGACGGGGGGCTTATTTGAGAGGGGGGGCTTAATAGAGGATTTACGGTAACATAAAAATCAAATAGTCGGACGCAGAAGCTTATTTCAAAGGTTCAGTTTCGTCAAAATCTTTGCCTACATTCACTCGGACACGACGAATTTTCACTGGTAAAAACATCCTAACCGTGCGAAAATTTAGGCGCCTTGCCGTTCAAATTATTTGAACGCCAAGATTTAATCAACGCAGCGTGAACGCCATGACCGTTTAACATTTGTACGGCAAAGGCGTGGTTGCATGGATGCTTATTCACTCAGCTGGACAACGCCATTTTTTATTTTCTCAAGTAGCGCGCTGCTCATGGGCAGACGGTGAAACTGCTGAGAAAAAAAATCAACCTGGTTCGTCAGTTTCGTGTGAACTGAGCGAAAATATTGAACGGTTCCGGGTGAATGAAGTGTCGCGTCCAATTCTACAGCCTATCGAATTCGTCCGGTCCCGAGTGAACGAAGCCTTTTCTAAGGAAGGACGCTGGGTCAGATTTGAGGTTAGGTTTTCTGACACAGGACCTTCTGATTCGCCTAAAGAGAACAGCGGGGAGAATGTTATCTAATTCCGACCATTCGAAAAAAAAGCGTTTTAGCGGAGCTCCGATCGCGCGCGCTTTTTTGGATGGTTATCTACGCATCCGAGAAATTTTGGTAGTCATGTGACCGTACTTCAATCTCCGGCCGTCCGTCCGTCCGCACCTCAGGAAACCACGGTAAAAGCCACGTGACGTAGAACGGAAGCATCGCCTTTAGCCTTGGCTACATCTATAAATTATAGGATACATTGAGATTAGCTCATCTATCCTCTATGTTGGGGCTCAACCGTACACTCATCTTCAAGCCGCACACACTATCCTTCCGCAATAAAGACTGCTCGTGCGTAGGTACGGCAGGGTGACGAATTAACTTGTACAAGTAAGTAATAAAATTGTTCTCTGCATAGATAAAACAGCGACGCAAAGTTGAAAATAACACGCCCTACATCTCACGGCTTAAAACCGAACTCTTTGCAAGGTTTGTACGTTTCTGAGATGCGGGCATATTGGGAAAGGCGAAAGAATTGTCTTTGCGCTTTTCCGCCTGTCGCCCTAAGGGAATCAGTCCAGAGTATTGTTTTGTAACCATGTGTAACGTTAACACTAAGGGCCTGTTTACATGGAGGTGGGGGACCCCAGGTCGCCTGTCCATATAATCTCTCATTTTTATTTGATATCGTTTACATCATAGGTGGGGTGACTACATGAGAGATTATATGGACAGTCGGGTTACCAACTTAATACCCCACCTAAGCGGGTTACCTAACCTACCTGGGGTCCCCCACCACCATACAAAAAGGCCCTAAGTCAAAGTATCCCAGAAAAGCACTTACAGATTAATATGGCATGGTCCCACCAGTCGATAGAACACTCGTCAAACTTTAGATGTCCAGGCATCTCCATTTCAGTCACGTGACTTGGCCCTGCTAGCGACCAGGCCAGCAAGTAGACAACATATAGCGCCAGAATGGGAGCGAGGCGTTGAAGGAGATGGCGGTCAGTGAGTTTAATCTTCTGTGCAGACTTGACGCGGAAAATCACCGAGATCCTACAAATGAAGAAAGTTCATATAGAACAATGGATTATTCAGTGATGGAGCAAGGTTATGAAAACAAATAACTCGAACCTCTAGTGTCAGGAATCCACTAAGATTTAATAACCAATCTTGAAATTCCGCGTGAACTTTCGCGCCAAAATAGGGACTTAAAGTAAATCGCGCGGCCGGAAGTAAAAGAACCCAAAGGTGACGCACTGCACATGCACATGCTAGTCGCCGCTACGTGAGCATCAAAGTCAACTTTTCTCCTATTTTTACAAGCTCTGGGTTTCAAACCTATCACAGACTGTTTTTTATTTTATCGAGAAAGTATTTGACGCTTCTGGTTTTCCAGTAATAACGTCTTCCCTGCGTTTCACTAACAGCGAAAGCGAATGAGCTGGAGAGCCCCATAGAAACTGTTTGGGCGCCGCTCGCTTAAAGTTGACACTTGGCGGGCTACGGTAACGTAATATTCTACAGGACTCCGCATCCACGACCGCCGTGGAAGAGGTCGCCGTAGCGAATTGCTTCAAGTCCCTCATATTATATTTTACAACGTCAAAAGATCACCGTTGCCATGGTTACATAATAAATCGTGCCTTTTAGTATAATACTGATTAAAGTGAAATGCTTTGGTATTTCGTTGGTGTTTATATAATAAATAGAGCATTACATGGCCGCTTGGAGATACGAAATTATCCCCAACCAATCGATCATCGATTATGATCGAAACAAAAAACTTTTATTTTTCACCCGCGTGGAAGTCAAAGTAACATAGACTTAAGGTACAGTTTCACATAATACACACACACAAAAAAAAGAAACAAAACTCTTACAAACCAACAGAGGGAATTATAATCATGGTCATTTCAGGTTTCGTTTCTTTGGGGCGAAGGTAGGAAACGTATCATAAAAGGGCCGTCAATGAATAGGTGCGGTTCACTTAAAAGACAACACACAAATTTTCCCCGGAATAAACGATTGAACATTTCGGTCCATGATCGATTATCGCTTCGCTTAAGGGTTTTGATCGATGGTCGATTATAAGCAATGATCAGCACACCACTACAAACCTCCATGTTTTCAGTAGAAGAGACGTAAAGGCAAGACCAAATCCAATATGTCGAAACCACAGTCGAACGATGCACAAAGTATCCTTTGGTTTTGGGTATTCGACAATAATCTAAAGGAACAAACAACAACAAAAACAGGGTATCATTCAGTGGCGGATCCTCAACAAATAGCTCGACTGTCAACGATTGTATTCTTCGAGCTAGATGAATGGTTCGGACAGTTAGAAGTAAATGTTGGGTACAGCTGCACTTGAGTATCATAAGCTTAAAGATGAATAATGGTATGCAGTGCTTTCATCAAGACTAGAATAAATTCACGCGCATCTTTTTGATTGGTCCGTGAGAATGCCTTCTTACGATCTCTTTAGTTTGGCCAGAATGTTTCACCATTTTGGCTTTCTTGACAACTGCAAGCCCCAAATGCCATTAAAAAAAAAAATAAATAAATAAAATCATGATAAATCTAGACAATTGACAACTCCTTCGATTGCTTTTAGTACAACTAACCTCGCAGTATTGCAAGATGCAACCCATCAGTATGATAACTAGGAAATGCGGACTGGCTGTCTTCACAACCTGAGGACAAAAAATACGTTTAAATAAAACTAAGAATAACCGCCTTTTGAGATTACGCCTTTGAGGCCCCATTCATAAGGAGAAACTTAGTTGGAATCATTAAACGTTTCTGGGAAACTGCCCACCTACCCCTCCCCTAAGCCAAAATTTTGCCCTAAGTGAGAAGTAAGTGTTAATGTTGGCTTAAGGGAAGGGTAGGTGGGCAGTTTGTTCCGGGCAAAAAAGTCACTCGCTACCCCGGGGAGCTAATTTTTTATAGATTTCCTTACGAGACGTAGCCTGCGTGCAGACGATAACTAAACTCTGATTAGTACCGTCTGAGAAACAGCGCAGAGATCCTTGTTCTGGACCCCCAACGGACTCAACGAATTACCGGAAGTGCGTTTCGACTTTCCCTTTAACCAGATTGGCGATCACGACAAACAAAACAAAGGCCTTTTTTAACTGGCCAATCGTGGCGCGTACTCAAATCTGGGTACACAGCCGGAAGTCCAGAACAAGGATTTCGGCGCTGTTTCGCAGACGGAGTTAACCAGAGTTTAATTTCGTCTGCGCGTAGGCTATACGAGACGTGGCGAACCTCTAACATGAGAAAAACAAAAACAAAAACAAAAATAAACAAAAACCAATAAAATGTTGGTTTGGCGAAAAGGGTGACCCGTCTAGTCTACCTGGGTCACACTTTACAGAACCATCCGATATGCGACGCTCCACTTGTGAGATCGTTTGTACGTGTGAACAGAGGGCCTGACCTATCCGGTATGGTTTGCTTGCCTGCACAAGAGCTACCCGACACAGTGTGAACATATCGCCCCATATTAAATTGGGAATCCAACACAGTCTAGGACTCTGCATTTCACACCGAGGATGCCGGACTCCGGGTACTGGATTCCGGAGTCTTTATCAGTGGAACTTGGATTCCGGATTCCAATTTATTTATTTAGTCACTCACAAAACTTGCACAACAAGAACAAAAGGTGTTAATTAAATTATAAAATTAATGTGACAAGGAACCCTAACGAAGCTTGAAGCTTATATCAATAGGCTTCCAGGGACTCCAAATAGAGGGGAGAAGTGTGATGTCACGTTACCATGGTAGCAAAATGTTCGGATGACAACAAAAGGGAGCTTAGGCAACAATGACGGCGACGGCAACGAGAACGGCAATAAAAGCAATAAGCTTATATCAGTAAAACAACAACTTTGCACGTGCATCACGCTTTTTTGCACATTTTTTTAACCATCGTTGCAACACTGTGACATGAAAACTTCCTAATTTCACGCGCCCGCTTTACGGAGTAGGTGAACACAACACAAAAAGTTTCTCTTTCTTTTTCTAAACTCAGATGCGGTCCTTTCGTATTCAGTCCAGAGTCCAGAAAATTTCGCCAGCATTTGACAAATTAAATGAAACTGAATAAGATCGATGAAGTTTGAAACTGTGCGAATTTACTTTTTAAGTGAATTTTCGGTTTGTTGTCATCCAAAAATTTTGCTACCATGGTAACGTGACGTAATGACTTCTCTTCTCTATTCCTTGAGCTGTATTACGGCTTCCAAAGCCCAGAATTTCGGATTCCAAAACTCAATTTCCTGGATTCCAGATCCCACAAACAAAAATTTCCCGGAAAGATGGAATCCGGATTCCTTTACATAGGCCTATAACCAGGACCCAGTTGTTCGAAGGCCGATTAGCGCTTAACGGGTTAAATTTAACCCGGGTTTCTTTTTCTTGGGTACTAAAGCATTGTCTCGGATAATTTTGTCTGTTATTTTTAAAGCTTCCAATCATCGACTTGTAGACAAAAAGAATTAAAACTGAAATGCTCAGTTTAAGCTTTTAAACCTGAATTAAAATCTCGCACTAACCCTGGGTTATCTCAACCCAGCTTTGAACAACTCGGCCCAGGACTTCAAAAAACAGGCCCCAGAACTTAAATAGTTCCTAAGCAATGAAATACTAAGAGACGTCATCTTACCTTCAATTCGCGAACGTAGATAACAAAGATCATCATACCGAAAGCGGATAAAATAGTGAGAACTGTTAATCCCATTAGAGCTTGTCTCAGAGGCCAACTTAACGTCACGATACACGGTGAATCGTCTAAGCACGTGTCGCATCCGGGTTGACACTTCAGACACTGAAAGGAGTCTGGATTTGAGTGGTACGATGTTTTACTGATGACGGCTTGAGCCTCGATTTCAGATCCGTTGAAGTACTTGTCTTTTGCTGTAACGTTGGGGAAGTAGTACCCAGGCCTACACACGCACTTGTAGGAGCCAGCTCGGAAACCGAGACCGCTAACAAACTCACACTGCGACAGTAAAAAGCATAGTCAGTAAAGGAAGTACCTTTCTTTTTGTCATCGACTACTCAATGGGGATGACCATGTCTAAGTATTTTTTTGGTCTCCAGTTTGATAGCCTGCGCCGCATCTGCCATGCAGGGCCGATATCTCTGTTGTTTGCTATAATTTTTTTATTCTGGGTTCCCAACGGACTCAACTAATTACCGGAAGTGCGTTTCCAATTTCATACATACATACACTGTTTACAGGTAGCCATTACGAAATCTGAAGGAGGATCATGAGGTTATCCCTATTTTAAGATCTCTCCTTACAGATAACCCACCCAGACAAGGAAAGGTTGGCCACACCACCGGGGTCTACGTCCCCTAATCTTTTCGAACGGTGGTGTGGGACCTCTTACGTCCCACAAGAACCAGGAAAGTGAAACTGCTGTGGGACGAGTCCTGTGGTTTTTCGTCCTTATCCGAGAAGATCCCAGATACCCAGATCTGGGCAGTGACACGTTATCAGTATGGAATTTCTGCGCTCGTTTTAGACGTCATTTCGCGGGGAAACTAGTGGTGGCGGGTGTCGCGAGATGTCGGCAGTTTGCTCTGGCTGGTATCTTACCTGTGTAGTTTCATTTTTACAGCGATGAGTGCCCGCGAAAATTTCGAACTGAAACTGGCCACCGGATGATCTGTCGCACTGATTAATATCCACATTCGTCAAAGCTATGTCGATTGTAGTCATACCCCTAAAAAAACACAAACAGACTATTAACAAGACGGAATCCATTTAAAGTTGCGTATTTTCAGTGGTTAAAGTACTAGTAAAAGAAGCCAATACTTCAAATTAGACAAACGAATTCAGCCATATATTCTGCATCAGAGCACTGATTTCTAGTGACGTAGTTTTACAAATTATATACTGTAACTAGGAGAATAATCATTTGATTAGTGGTATAAATGATGGTACATTTTCTGAACCCTGTTGTTCTAAAAATAGATAACTCTATCTACTAGATAAATCTCTATCTACTGGATAACGTAATTCGTTCCAGTCCCTTGATAATATTCTTCCGCTGGATATGGAATTATCCGACGGATAGCGCTATCTAACGCCCGCGTTTGAACAGCCGGGGCCTGGTGAATAAATGGCAGTGACATTTACCGAGTCGCTGACACAGGCGAATAAGAAAAGCTTTTTTGTTGTTATTTGTAAAAAAAGAAAAAAATTCAAAAAATGGAGGCACGTTTGCTTAACCTTTCCTCTCCCCAAAGAAGCAAAAGTCTAAGATTGACAAAATTTCTTAATTTTATTTGGTGAAATGCTAAAAAAAAAAACAACTGATAGGCCATGTGAAAGAACTGTCAAAGAGATTTCATCTGAATGAAGAGTACCATGTGAAAGTACAGCTGAAGAGGTTTCATTTGAATGTTCTCACCACAGGATTTCATCCACAGACTCAAACGTTAGAACTACATACTAAATAAATAGTACCATGTGAAAGTACTGTTGAAGAGGTTTCATTTGAATGGTGACACCATATGATTTCATCCACAGACTAAAAAGTTAGAACTACATACTAAATAACTAGTACCATGTGAAAGTACTGCTGAAGAGGTTTCATTTGAATGGTGACACCATATGATTTCATCCACAGACTAAAAAGTTAGAACTACATACTAAATAACTAGTACCATGTGAAAGTACTGCTGAAGAGGTTTCATTTGAATGGTAACACCATATGATTTCATCCACAGACTAAAAAGTTAGAACTTCATACCAAATACTAGTTCCATGTGAAAGTGCTACGGAAGAGGCTTCCTTAGATTTCATCCGCAGACTCAAAAGTTAGAACTCAATCTTTCCCTCTAACAGCGAAAAAGTAAATATGACCACCGCAGGGTCATTTAAATTGATTTGCCGTTTATTGTGTTTGAGCCAGGAGTAACCAACATCAACTTTCTTTTGGCAATATTAAAACTCATAGGGTATGGCAACTAATAAAATCATCACAAAAGCGAAAATCCCCTGATCTTTTGTCAAATTCCGGCCTTAAAGAGATATATGGAGAAGTCAGTCTGGAGAACTTGGTAAAAACGAGTAGACAGCATTTTTCTTCTATAAAATGTACTGTAGTTGTTTAAATTCCCACATAGGCGGCACTTGATCAATACAAAACCAAGGTCTCTATTTAATTATTTGACCCAATTCTGTCTAGACTTATTGATTAACTAGCTCATAGAATAAATAAACTCGGCAAGTTAAGCAACTAGTTTGCATTTTTGTCCTTCAAACAGACGCTCGATATCCTTAACAATAATCACAAAACATTCTCTCGCTTCTTCCCAGAGTAATTACATAGAAAAGTAGCAAAGTTTCGAGTGTCTAGACGAAATCCTATGATACGGTATCACCACTTGTATAAAATCCGGTCTCTTTAGGCAGCAGTTTTTTAAACTTTTCACGACGACATTTGTTTTTCAGTAATTAGGGACCAAAACTATTAAAATTGGGACTTTATTAAATTTTCAATTAATTTTGGCCCACTTAGACAAGTGAGGTTCGTCGGAGAGAAATCTCATAACAAATATTTTGTATGCCACACAAACTAAGGCTTGGTTGCCAACACAAAGTCTCCTTCCCCCTTTTTTTTTTAAGAACATTCTACTAACAGTTAAATATCAAATCATGGTGAAAATTAGGTCAAACTTTTTAAAAACAGCCCTGACCCCATTTGATGCTCCTTTTTGCGACATTTCGAATCAAAATTGTTATTTTTTAATCTCTGTCCCTTTACTCTAAGAGAAAGATAAGAAATATTTCCTTGCCCATAAACTTGGTCGGCACTTACATGAAAGACATTGGTCCATTCTTGTCCCAGTTGCCCAGTATTGGCGATGTATAGGTAATCAGCCACGCTCTTGATGTTGTGCATTCAAAATACGGCCTGCTCCAGAGACCATCCTTGGACTCCACAAAATAATGTGATAGTTTAGGCTCTGTTTCGCCCCTGCTCCGCGGATAGAAGTAAGTTGACCGTATCGGAAAAGACCGGTTAAGCAATTTAACCCGCATCAACTTCACAAAGGCTTCGTGAAGATAGCTCCAGTTCGCGGATAAATCTGTCACTTTGATAAACGGGTCGTCTGCATTACGGTAGGCGTACGGAGCGTAAAACGAATAATTTACATAGCTGTTGTTGTCAAAAATGATAGCAGATCCCACGATAAGAGGGTCGTTTTCTAAATTGTTCCTAACTATAGAGTACAAGACCTCTTTGTGTCGCCTCAGCACTGATTCCCCTGACAGGTTCAGTGCTTTTGCGGACCCCGTCGGCAGCAGATCAGAGATCAAGTTGGCTGTACGGATAGCGAGGTTTGCTTGCTGTGTATATACACTATTCTCGTACTTAAAATACAGGAGTTTTAGGTCTCGTTCAGCGAGCATAGTTTTGCAATCGACGCTTCCATTGTGGACTTCTTCGATGGCCTCTAAAGCTTTCCGAGCGGTCATATTAAAAACGCCGGGTCGATCGTCTACTACAGGCGGGCGATCTGGATTTTGAATTGATGGATCGCCAACATATAACTCGGCACTTCTTGAGGCTTTTCCATCCGCGTCAACGCACGTAAAAGTCCAAAACGCGAGAAGGAAAATTAGGACAACCATCCTGGCGAGGCGTGTTGTGTCTGGCACGACGTGAAAACACGTTTGTTTCCGTCTGCTGGAGCACTGCAACTTCTAAACAAAACGCTTAATCCTGCGCTGAGAGATTAACGAAAACACAAGGTGCTAATGGAATTTATACTTACGGAATAATACCTCTTCAATACGAGCGGGTACAGAACAAGCGTTCAGAGCAAACAGAGTGAATGACGATACACGAAAGTTGACAGACTGGCTACAGATACTTGTGTAGTTAATTACAAATCCTTTTGTCGTTTATTTATAACCCCATTGCATCGCACCTCGCTGGAAACCTGGACAGATTCGAGATCTATTCTTGGCGGCAAGCAATATGACCCTGCAGAAGGAAGGCCGTGCCTTCCGAAATATTGGTCAAAAGATAATATATTCCCGACTGTAAAATCAGCCTTGCTTTTTTTGTCTTATATTTTCACTTATTGCTGATTAGATCCTTTATTAGGATCCGGTCCTTCTTTTTTGTAAGCTGGTCCTTGCTTAAAAAATTGAATTGAAGCAATATGACGCCTGAATCAACAATCAGGAGAGGGCGTTATCTGGTTATAGAGTGTTGCGAATAAACTGTTTTGTGATTCAAAGCGTCAGCAATTAACCACTGTACATTCGTCTCTCCATGTTCAGAATCCCTGTATTTTCCCGCATGACCATAGAGTCTAGCTTTCCGCAGTCAAGCTTTCTATAAGGGCTCTCATACACAGAGCGTTTTCTTATAAATTACTTTCTTTCTTCCGGATCATTTTATGTACAGATGATACTTAATGTTAACAAGACCTCGAAGTTTTTCTAGTTTATCATACTGAAGTTATAATAATCGTTGGCTTCGCTTTCGAAAATTCTCATCTCGAACTTTTTAATGAAACCAAAAGTCAAGCAGGCTCGCTAATGTATCAATATTAAGTCAAATTTTTAATCAATGGCCTCACGAATACACCAGCTAATATATTATCCTCGACAAGAATGTATGGATCGAATATGGACAACCACACTTCTATCATACTGAAGTTATAATAATCGCGTTGGCTTCCCAGTTTCGAGATCTTTCGAAAACTGTCATCAGGAACTTTTTAATGAAACCAAAAGATAGGCAGGCTCGCTAATGCACTGATATTAAGTCACATTTTCAATCAAAGGCCTTGCGAATAAACCAGCTAAAATATTATTCTCAAACAAGCATGTATGGATCGAATATGGACACCCACACATTTTAAAATCTCACGATCAATAATCCTTCAAGAAGAACGTTTCGTGCTGATCTTGACAGAAATCGGTTACAAATGGTGAATACCTCTGACAAGACAATAAAGATGTATATTTAAAACAAACAGAGAAAATTAAAAACACTGATAATGACACTTCCAATCAAATAGCTGTTTACTCAGGATTAAGTCGGTTTCCTTTAAAACAGAAAAAGGTTTCAAGCTGTTTCGAGCAGTGAATCAATCAGTGAGATAAATAAGTTCAATGGAGGCAATTCTAATAGTTTTTTAGAGTTTAAAGTGCCGCAAACAATTCAATCTTTTATTAAAAAGAAATCGCCGCTTCTTGGAAAGCATTCACTAATCAACACAGTGTTTTACGCAAATAAATGCGGCGCATACTCGACGTAGCCGGCCAGTTTTGCCCTAACAGACAGGCAGCTGATAATCAAACTGCGGAAGAACGCCAGGGAGAGGGAGGGAAATATCCCTTCCCCCCCTCCCCAGCCCACATACCACAACCTGAGGTACCTTTACATGTAGTTAATCGATAGTAATCGATATTAATCGATGATTCATATTGACTTCCTATATCAATCGATCGAAATCGATATAGAACAAAAGTTGTGACTTCGATTAATATGGATGATTTTCCGATAGAAATCGATAATGATTTTTATCGATTACTATCGATTCCTATCAATTGTTATCGATTTTGTTAATTGATAATAATCGATATGTTATTTTTTTGTGACTTCGACTTCTATCGATTTCCGAAATCAATCGATATTAATCGTCGCATTAAATCGATTAATATCAATGACATCGATTGATTTCCGATATAGATTTTTATCGATTAACTAAGGTCCAGAGGCATTTACAGGGACATTGATCCTAAACAAGAAAGGATAAAGGGAAAACCATTTTTCCTCTTACGTTCTAGATAAGACTATGGTTAAATGCCTCATTCCCTCAGGTACTATAGAAGAACGAGAGAAATACACGCGTGGAAATCGCCTCTCGCGAGGAAGGTGATACCACGGGTAGACTGCGAGCAGTCCCTCTTCAGTCAGTCGAGTCTAAGCTTGGCAGGACTGGAGAGCCATTTTTCTCGATGTAATTGTTATTGTTGGTTTTCACACGACGTCACAAAAATTAAAACTAAAAAACTATCCATCCTACCGAGATTTTACTTTCACGATGCATTAGAGCAGCTGAAAAATAATTTTCATACAAATTTTCGCTTCAAAAGGGTTCTTGGTTTTGTCATAGAGTACGCTTGAATTTCTAAGCTTTTGCGTGACGCGGCATTTACATGACGGCCAAGAGAGCTGTCATGTAGGTTAAAAAGATGACTTATTTTAGGAAATTTTGCTATCCAAACAGTTCATGTACTAGAAAAGGTATTACTATAACGTTTATGAGTTTCTCGAAGAATAAATTCATGCTTTTGTAGCAAAACTCGGTAACATATGTTTCTGTTGGTTTCCGTCCGCCATGTTGGAGCTCATCCAGGTGAGTACCAGCATGGCGTCTCCATACAAATCTCTATAAGTTTGGATAAAACAGTTCTTCGGATATCTCGTATACAAAATATTCCTCTGACCTGAATCTTAGCGAGGGTCTTTGTATACGTAACTCCTTTCATTTCCCAGATTCTGGTCTTTATCTATTGAACGGTTTTGATTTTTTTTTATCTATTTTGAATGGCGTGGCACTGAAAACCAACAATAACAGGGCCGAAGACCAAGACTGATAACACTTTTTGAACCCTTGATTATTCCGGGCATCACAAAAACCGAATCTATTAACTGTTTTATTATACACTGCTTTGAGGAAAATAACGACAAACAAACCGTTGCACGGAACAACAGGGGTCTTTTGTGCATGAGCATGCGCGACCGCTGAACAAGCGATGTGCATGGAGGCTCACCACAGGGTCTGCCTTCATCAAAATGGCGCGTCTCAAAGCTATCATCGCGATTATTTTGCTCGTTGGTCTTAGCAAATGTGCTCGTGATTTAACAAATGTGTAGTTTGCAAAAAAACTCTAACATGGTCTTAACAAAAGCGAAGTAGACCGGCTTTAATATACACGAGCTACTATCAAATTTCATCTCCCCACTTGACCTGGACAACAGCGCGCGTATATGTATTGCCTGTAGGATTGCGCTGACCTCATCAAAGTCTAAACAAAGTGCCGAAACGTTTGTTGATGCAAGTAAACACTTTCAGTTTTCTTTGTTTTGAAATGAGAAAGGAACAGAAATATTAAAAAAAAAAAAATAGCGCATTTCAGCGAGCGGGTTCGAAGTGCGCAAAAGCCGGTGTTCAGTTCAGCAGTGAATTAACATATGTTCCACAATTTTCCCAGCACTTTAAAGCTACAAAATTAAGAGCACACGAAACGTAGATTAGCCACCTGGTGAGATGTTCGTGGTAGTCACTCTGTATGTCTCGAACAATAAAAAAATTGAATATTAATGAGACACAGTCAAAACTGCATTCAAGAGGACCGAAATCAAAGTCGAACCTTGTGACTGATTTTGATGAAACAAACGGTTAGGATTCCCAAGACGTACAGTAAACATGTGATGCCGACCAAAAGTTAAAAATTATTAGTCTGACTAAGAGCGCTTAAGTTCTGGCTAAAAAAAAATTCCTATAAAAGATGCGTTACAATGTTAGTCCACGCAAAAACAAGACGTTCTACAATTTTCCGATAAACAAACTTTGTGTCGCTGAAATACTTAAGGGAACAACTTTCTATTCCAACTGATAACGGCGTGGTAGTCGCCCGCTGATCGTTATTAATCCACTCCCGAAATATGGCAAATCAGCTGGCAACAAATTATTGACCGAAATCCTCTACGGCATCGAGAAACTAATTTACACCTGATTTATAGACAAACACTAAATAAAGAACATTTTGCTCAATAGCTACGCATCAGCAATGCATTCTATGCCAAACTTTGCGGTTCTTGAAGGGGAATCAAGACACGAATCGAGCGCCAAACAATATCAAACAGTCATGTTCGTGTCAGACATCCTTGAGAAACTTGCTCTTTCACCTCGTTCAGCGCATCAGTCTCCACGTTAAATCACCAGATCTTTACTTATTTTGTACAACGAAGGTCTTTCCTAAGTTCCTGCTACCATTTCAATCTCAAGCAAGCTTTCAAAGTGAGTAATTTGGTTCCTATGACTATGCATGCACCACGGTCGCTGTCACTGGTAGTGTGCTCTTTGTCAAGCCAGCAGTCGCGAATGCTCATACCAAAAAAACCCTTGTTGCGCGGAACACAGTTTAATATTGCTCTTGGAAATCATGCATTGCGTGCCCAACCAACAGATAACTCAGTAATCTGCTGCTATCAGAGACACCCTGGATTAGAGGACACTATAGCATTATTCCCCGAGGGTGTTCGCTTGATACATCAGGTTTCACTGCAATCTGTAGGCTCTTAGCTAATGAGAAGACGTATAGTGAGAACAATGTATAAGAAAAACGCTCATCCATACTAAATCTAAGTCTACATCAGCTCGGCTTCCAAAATGGTAGGGCCAGCTGTCGACCAAAGCCGCAACTCCCTAATTTTTGATAGTAGCCAAACTAATATAGCTATAATATATGCACTTTCCCTCACCAGTGGAAATGTTGGGATCAATTAAGGGGTTCAGAGAACCTGCCCACCTACCCCTCCCCTAAGCCAACATTAACACTTGCTTCTCACTTAGGGACAAATGTTGGCTTAGGGGAGGGGGAGGTGGGCAGTGGATCAATTTAGCCTAGGTGTGTAATTTTAGTAAATATATGTAAGTCAGTTGCGCTGACCAATTCCAATGCAAATGACTCGTCCCCAGTCATCTCTCAGTCTCCTAGAGAACGCAAGGGGTGATGGGAAGGGTGAAAGAGGGGAGAGCAATACTCCTTCCCATCACCTTCTTCGGTCACGCTTCTTACGTGCTTCAAACATACACGACTGGAGAAGAGTCAGTCAATGCAACACGACAATTTACACCATTTTGTTCCAAAAATTTAATTGTTACAAACTTCAACCAGCATGTTAGCGTCATCGACCAAATTTGAAATGTACTTTTAGTAAACGGCAGTGATAAAAATACGGTCTGGATTCATCGACGGACTGGAAATTACGAAAAATAATTCATTCAAAGCAGTCAACAAAAACAAAATACTTGGAATTTATTATAACTACCATCTGAGTTTGAACATAAAGTGTTAAAACTTCTACCTATTCGATAATCCTAATTTTCTCTTGAGTTTTTTCTTTGTCTTCTTCGATTATTCAAGAATTCTGCCATTCCAATGACAATATAAACAACCACGATAGGAGACCTCTTTCCACCAGAGGCCACGTTACTCTTGTCCAGCGGACGTGTTGTTGCCCTCTAGCTGCACAAGAGAAACGCAGTGACTGGGGAGAAAGAGATTGCGATTGGTTCAACTTTGTGTCACGTTCCGCCTTTGAGTATGAGCAGTAAAACACTGTAGTCCGGCATGCTCGTGGCGAATATAAGACTCTCTAGGGGTATGATAGGGAGACCATCAAGCCACGTGATTTCACCGGGGATAAAGTTAGAGCCACGCACTGACCTTCTAAACGGAGGAAGAGAATATTCCGCCACTATTTGCTCGTTTGCTGTCCTTACCACATAAAGAGAGTTCATGTCCATTAGAAGGGTATACACGTGTCCGTAAGCTACCAGCCACTTGGAAGGCGATGCGGTGAGGACCCTGCAAATAAATGTAAGAGTATTTTAGAGAAAAAATGCGTCGTTTTCCAAAGAGTTATCATCGATTATGAAAATTTTATTAGCCAGTTTATGAGTAATGCAATGATACAAAAATCCTTAAGCATTTTCGCACCACAATACGAAAAAAAATAGTGTTGGGAATCGGCCCCATCCCACGACCACTAGAAACGAACCAATAGGGACATAACAGTCTCTAGCAGTGACCACACAATCTTTTATAACAGAGGTATCAGTCGATCGATGTACTGGAATACCGACCTTAGAGGGTGACTACTCAAGTGACCACAGGAGGACCCAAGAGTTGGTCGATAATAGCGGACTTAAAAGATACAGTGAAACCTCTTTTAAGCGGACCCCCAATTAAGCGGACACCCTCTATTAAGCGGACACTGAGCCGGGTCCCGAAATTAGCGTCTCATATTTTCCTTTATAACGAACCCCTATTCTGGGGACACCGCTATTAAGCGGACGCAGACACGGAAATAAATTGTATTTGGCTAATTTCTATTGTTAAAAACCTCTATTAAGCGAACTCCAGACTGAATTGACAATAGTGGGATTGGATTACGTCCTTGAAATACGAAGTGTAGTCGGTTAATAAAGATAAATCAATTCATTTAGCTGTCAAAAGTTCCCCTAAAAGTCTTGCACAAAGTAAAGGACAGCTTCCTTAGCTTCCTTAACAACATGGAACTTTCTCACAGTACAGTGTAACGGTTGAAGGTTGATCTTTAACAAACATTGCGCAATTTTTACAAACCTCTATTAAGCGGACACTTGCGAAGGTCCCGAAGGCGTCCGCTTAATAGAGGTTTCACTGTACTAGTGAGAGAACGACTTTGGAATCTCTAAGCGGAGCCTGTTAGTTTTTTTCAGAACTCTCATTCCTTCCTACTGCTGACCAGGACAAACAAGACACGTAGGGGACAAGGTTGCTGTGTCAGGTGATCATAACCAAAACCACATGACCTCAGTTTACAATCTCGTACTCGTATTTAGACTCACACTTAAGAGTAGTCAGATCCCTAAGGTTCCCATAAGGCCCTTCTGGGCCAAGTTGCATAGACCAATTTTATAGATAACGTGGGGTATCTTTGCACTGATTCCCAGTGTTCCCAACGATTTCCTCGCGCTGTTTCTCGTGTGTTTCCTCTGCTCGTTTATCTGTCTTCAGCGAAGCTATCACTGATACTATGCAAGAAAATCCACCGAAATAAATGCAATTGGCCACCTTGGCCCAACGAGAAGGGAACTGGATCCGAGATTTGTCCCGAAATGGTTTCCGGGGGACGCGCCGGTCAGCTATTGGCCAATTTTTTCCCTGTCTCAAGTAACAGTCCCACAAGCCTTTGCGAAATAGTTGACTCGACCCAGTTCCCTTTTCGTTTCTAAAGAGGCGAATGGGCGAATAGCGGCTAAAGTCGGACCCTGGAAGGAATGGTTGTTTCGAGGATTTAATGAAAAGTACAAAAAAAATACGTTATTTGAACGATTGACTTTCTTACCTTGTTATCTGTAAAGTTTTTAAGTCCCACAACAGAACTCCCGCCTCTGAAGAACAAGCAATAGTTTTTCCATCACACTGGAGACGAGGATGTAGATGAATATTTGATTCCAATGAGCTCAGAGTTCCCAGGCACTTTTCACTGTCTTGAGCAAGTGACCAGATCTTACCACAAAAAAATGCCGTATGTAAGGGACTCGTTAAATGTCTACTTAGATCACGCGAAGGCTACCTCACAAAAACGATAAAATATTTCTGGGTTGTGGTTTTATACCGTGGGGATCTCAAATTTGCGGGAATGTACAGCTACAGGCCTTAGTGGAGGGGGAGGAAGACACCCAAATGACAGAGAAGGTGGAATGCTCGTCGACTCGCTTAGGGAATGTATATTGCAGGTTTTTTGTCCAACTTAGGGTTTTCGGACAGAAGGTCAATGTTTTAACCTACGGGCGAATCTTTGCTGACGTCACTTATTACACTTTTCCCATTAGCATACTACTTAACTCATTGAAGCCGTGGCTGTATATATGAACTAAATTTTTGAAAAGAAAGGAAAAGTTGAAAGAGTTATTCTTGTCTTTCACTCAATTTGATGGCTGTTCTTACTGTTTGAGTTTTGCAAAATTTCTTGACAGAGCCCCTTTAATTTGCTCTAGTAATTGGCAGCTGTTTTAGTAACTTAAACTTTGTTGGTTACATTGAAATTTTAAACTTCTTAGTAAAGTCTACACGAAAAAAAAGCTACACGAAAAGACTGAACAAAAAAAAAACGGAAAAGGCCGGGCTTTACCATGAAAAAGCACTAAAATGTACGGACAATTACGAGTACAAATTTTAAAGTACAAAAGCAAAAGTAAAAAAACTAAGGGACCACAACAAAAATTCAAATGATCGCAGACTTAGGGCCTGCTTACATGGAGGTGGGGGACCCCAGGTAGGTGAGGTAACCAGCGGCGGGTCACCCCACCTATCATGTAAACGTGATCAAATTGAAATAAGAGGTTATATGGACAGGTGGGTTACTTCACCTACCCGGGCTCCCCCACCTCCATGTAAACAGGCCCAGGATCAATGAATGTTGTTTTCTCCCTGCCAACGGAGAGCTCGTATTGAAATGACGGACAATTTTGTTGGTTTAAGAACAACAAATTAAAAAAAAAACACTGATAACTCGTTATTAAATTAACGCCGGAGAGGTTTTGAGGATGCAACGATCTAAATCTCTACTTCCTTTTTAACAACATACCTTAATTGCAGATTTGTCCATACTTAGCAGTACCAACTTGTTTTTCTTTATAATTTGAGATTCCACTTGTGATTTTCGGAGAATAACCTTTAAAAAACGGAATAGGATTCGCCTTGTGCTGGTTACAGGGGCGTAGCCGATGTTAAAATAATATAGGGAGCTTTAGCACCGACGACGGCAACGGAGGCGAAAACGTCACTTTAAAAATGAGTTCTCGTTTTTTCAAACTTTTCCTCGTTTATTCCAATTCGCTTGAAATGTCAAAAGTGGGCGAATTTCCCTGGAGTTGATTTTCTTTGTGACTGCACTTAAGTTTAGAAAGAGAAAGAAAAATTCGTCCTCGCTTGTATACGTCCTCCATAAAACGTAAAATTAGGCATTTTCACGTTGTAGTCTTGCAGAGGCGGTAGAGAAATGTACAAAAAAGCGTAATGCACGTGCAAAGTTGTTGTTTTACTAATATAAACCTATTGCTTTTTTGACGTTCTCGTTGCCGTCGCCGTCGTCGTTGCTAAAGCTCCCTATTTAGGGAGCTTTAGCAAGGACGACGGCGACGGCAACGGCAACGAGAACGTCAAAAAAGCAATAGGTTTATATTAGTAAAACAACAACTTTGCACGTGCATTACTTTTTTGTACATTTCTTAGCCGTCGTCGCACGACTACAACGCGAAAGTGCTTAATTTCACGTTTTGTGGAGGACGTGAACACAAGACAACGACTTTCTTTGCAGTTTCCTAAACTTTTATACAATCCTTTAGAATTCAACTCCAAAAAAATTTGCCGGCATTTGACGAATTAAACGAGATGGAATAAGCGCGATAAAGTTTGAGGCAGCGAGAAATCACTTTGTAAGGCGCCGAGTGACGTTTTCGTAGCCGTCATAGTAGTTGTTGCTTAGGCTCCCTAATAAAAACGGGGAAAGGCTCATCTTCAGCGTAATATAATTTATTACTCACAGCTGAGGTAAAACAACAAAAAAAAAAAACCAAGATACCTAACAATGAACCTAACCCTGACAATAGTCCATAAAATAAATAAATCATATTACACCGGGGGATGACTCCGGGGAACATGCACGGGGAATGAGAAAATGAAAAATGGGAACAAAACCTACCTTGAACCCTAGCCCTATCAGTAACTTAATTTTCCAATTCTCTGTTTTGTCACCATTTTAAATTTTCCCGTTCCCCGTAGTCGATCCCCTTCCCCATTTCAGTAACATCCGCGCGTAGATGCCCGTGCGCCAGTACGCACGAACGTACCTGAAAAAAAATGTAGCGTTAAACTAAAAACGCATACGGAGAAAATAATGAAAAGGAACACAAGGTCGATAAGTGATGCTGAAAAACGGTTTAACTGTCCGTAAATTGGCTGTGACTTCTTTCCGTTATTTATTTATTTACATTTTTTTTCAAAGCAATCCGGTGTTTTCAACGATTTTGCAACACGTGAAAGCCGTTCCTGCTGCCTAAAGAACACGATTCTAGGACCAACAGAGATTACTGTGAGGAGAAAAGTCACCCACACGAGTACGATTTGGCAGAAGGGTTTGAAGGGTGGATTTGGAAAAACGTGCGTAGCCCCTGAAAAATTTCTAGTTACACCCCCCGGACTGCGCTTAATAGAGTATCCGGCACATAGAGGCTGTAAAAAGACCTATTTCTCTCTCACTTGAGAATACCGTGTCCGGAGCATCTTTAAACCTTCCAAGACCAAGTTATTTGTATAACCATGCAACAGATAATGCAATGGTTCTGTTACACGACAACTAGCCTGTCCAGGCGTTTAGGTAATTAAGTGTGGCGCAAAGTCAGAGGGCGGGATAAATATGGAGGAGGAGGAGGAGAATAGGGAGAGAGGAGTGTCGCTCTCACCCCCTACCCTACACCCTCACTGTGTTTTCTGCTCGCATCTCACGATCTGATCGACTGGGACAGGCTACTGGAAAACTCGAAAGAAAGCTGTATGGGAGAATGATAACGAGGGCTTGTTTATCAAGAACTGATGGGAAACTATGGTGGAAAGAAGCCAAACATGTATAAGGTGACTTCTTGTCCGCTTCCAGGTTTTTCTTCCAAAATGCCTTATATTTGCTTTTACAACAAAAGAAGAGGTTGAGGTCATATCACCTAGGCCTTATCTCATATACCCACCGGAGGGGCATGTAAGCCATATTAGGTATGTGCTGTCCCAAATGGTATAGCCTGCCTGGCAGGCGTTCGAAAGGGAAGGGGAGGGGAATTAGGGTGCTGCCACGCAGGCTACAAATGGTATAGTTTTTGCGCCGTTTTGGTCCCATTGCTTCCAGTTTCTTAAATATTAATAATTAATATTTTTTTCAAAATGTGTCAGTTAATGCTGTAATGGCTCAAACTTTTCTAGAAGGCGTGAGAAATTGGAACACAGGCGTGAATAGGCGTGGAATCGAAGTTTTCGATCCAAAGGCTTGTATACTTGGCAGGTATATAGACGTGGAAAAGGCGATCAGTTCCATCCAGTGGAGTGATGTTGGGGTGCTACCTTGGGAAAATTTTAATTTGGGGAGCCCTGGGTTTCACTGTGCATTTTCTTGAGCAACCAGGGAAAAACTTTGGCGACGAGGATTCGACGTATATTTACCTACAAAATGTATATTTGCTTTATTTATATTTTGTTTGCTTTCGCTCAATGAAGTCTTGTGAAAAAAAAATATGGCAGATTTATTACCCCCCTTAAAAAAACTACTTTCTGTAAGCAGCCAGGGCTTCCATGAAGACTAGACAGAAATTTTTACCAGTCGTCAGAGTGTCTGGACAACCCTGCACTCTATTTAAAAGCTACAAATCTCACCTTTATTACCCAGTCTGTATGTCCATATCTGATTTGTAAGCACTGCCCTGTTGACATCTTCCATATTCGGACAGTGGAATCTGCCGAGCCACTCACAACTGTGTCCTGGTCATCACAATAATCAACTGTAAAAACTAGAGCAGATGGAAAAGGTAAAACAATAGTACTTCTGGTGATCACACATTTCAACAACAGTTGATTTACTCGTAGGAAAGAATAAAAATCAGAGACTTTTTGTCTAAAATGTGGCTGCATGTTTAGGAAATTGTTATTGTTAAGAAAGAATTACAAAATCATAAACTTAAATTTGCTTTAGTTAAAATTAGCAAAATTAGAAAGGTTGTAAACTGACAAGGCAAGCCTCTAAAATATTTAATTTTGTTGCAAATCAATTGAATGCAAGAGTTCTTTGTGAAATCTTCTCACAAAAAATCGCAAAATGTGCCATATGATACACATTTTCTGTTGCATAATGTGACATCCTCATGGAAATTCTTTCCAATTTCTCCAGATTTGTTTTCACACATTATCAGAAGGCCTGAATAAAACTGTCTTTCTCTGTCTAGGATTTTAAACTGCAAGGTCTTGGTTGGCGAGTCCCATATTTTAAAATTTAATACACTGTATTTCCCATGCTTGAGTTGAAAATCCTACCAGAATCCTTTATAATTATCAGATAACAAAAATTACCATAAATCATTGATCTAATTGATGCCCCGGCCATCTCAGATATATGCCTCTAGTCTTGACTAATAAACACCCCTTTAGAACATAAAGTTTTTATTGGGTGCCCCTCTCTAATAATTTCCCTTTGTCTAATAAATGCCTCCATTACAATAACTTCACAATACTAGCAAATTGCAAAAGGGGGCAAAATCATTCAATTTATAATGCAGTTTCTTCCTTGATCAACAAGGGTTTGTTCTATTGCATCTTGTTGAATGTCAAGTTCAAAGCAAGGGTAGGCTAACGATGGCAACACAATGACACTGAACGAGAATTCTGATGAGGAAGTTGAGATTTGAAAGAGCAATATGGACCTCTAGACTAAGATGGCCTGGAAGTATCAATGGATAGACTTGATATTCTGATATTTATAAATTCTCGATATTTTTGCCGAAAGCATTTTAGTTTTGTTGAGCTTGTTACAGTTAAGAGAATAAACAACTCTCTCTCTCTCTTTAAAGTGCCTTCTTTTCTGTTGAACACTTACTCATGGACCCCTAATTTAAATGGGAAATGCCCCGGCATCTATTAGACCATTAAGGTAAAGGTAAGGGCACACACAAGCCAAAGGCCCAAATGGCTGGAGCTTATCCTGGTTTCTTAGCATGAAGCACCTAGGAGTATTGCTACTCCCACCTGGACAGGATGCTAGTCCATCCCGTATGTCGCCAGTGCCCATTTATACACCTGGGTGAAGAGAGACAAAGTGGAGTAAAGCTCCTTGTCTAAGGGATCAAAGCAACAGGCAAGGCTTGAACCCCGCACCTCCAGATCCGGAGTTCGAGGTGTTAACCACTCGGCCACACATTAAGGTATGCACTTTAAACTCTAGGTTACCTGCTGCAGTGTGACCCCTGAAGCACCGTAAGACATCTCCAGTTTTCCAGTCCCACACGCCAACAGTATTATCAAATGATGCAGTAATGACTTTGTCATCATCAAAACAAATATCTGCACATGTATGAGTTTTCAGAACATATATACAATGCCCTGTCGTCAAGTCCCAGAGCCTCACTGACCGGTCATCAGATCCTACCAAAAAAATGACATCAGGATGGCCACAAAATGACTGCAAAAATTGGACAGGTTTAAGGTCGGTACACGCCCGGTGACATATTGCAGCAACATGTCGCAGTAATGGCTTTGTGTGTTCTGAAGAATTTTGTGAAAATCTTTTTCTGCACGACAGAATTTTGTCCCAGCAACATGTCGCAGAAAATCAAAACAGACAGAATTTTTAAGACTTGATGCAGTGACAAAATTCTGTTGCAGAGACAGATTTTTACAAAAGTTCTCCAGTACACATGAAGTGATGCTTCACTGCAATGTGTTGCTGCAACTAGTCACTTGACCTATACACATGGAGTGATCTTTTGCCATGACTTGTTGCTACAACTTGTCGCCTAGCGTGTTCTGACCATTAAACTTAGTTGGAGAGGACTTTATCCTCAGAGCAAACAAACAAAGAAAACAAAGTCATCATTCCCTGATTTCTTCACACTAAAACTACTGGTACATTATTTTAAAGAATCCTCAACCTTGACAAAATAACATCAAAGGGTTGTTAGGTTTTTTTATCTGCACCTCCACAACCAAGACCAACCAAAACTGAGATTCTTTGCAGTATCCTTGGAATGAAGATTGACCCTCACATGTTTATTTTCCTAAACCAAAAATAACAATAATAATAATAATAATAATAATAATAATAATTTTGTTGTTGTTATTGTTATTATTATTATTATTATTATTATTATAATGGCTCCTAAAAAGAAAAATAGGGAGTTTAAGCAAAGGCATTTATAAGTGACATAGGCCGACTGGTGGTGAGGCCTTTTCCCTTCTAAAATGTCTTGATGCTAACAAATTTGTATAACCAAGTGTCTTTGTCTCTAATGGAGACAATCTGACCAAAAATTTGGGTAAGTCCACGGCTGGTTGATATGCATCCCTTAAAACATTTTTGCTTAACCTCCCTGCTATCTGTCTGAGGGAGGGGTGGGTGAGGATCCAAAATGGAACATTCCCTTTAAAACATTTTTTGTACAACCAAGCACAGGGTCCCCTATTCACAACTTGTATAATCTCACCAGTTGCCAAATAATTTCCATGATAATACAAAGCAAACACCCGAGCTGTGTGACCATAAAGTTGTTTCCTCTCTACAGCTCTTTCACCTTTGAGCTTTCTTATACTTTGTGTATGTAAACAGTAAATATGCTTCCAAGATGCACTCGAATTTTCTACAAGTTCTTCTTCGACATTCATCCCAAGTTGCTTACAAGCGTTTTGCCAAACACCATCGCAGCTCAAAATAACCTTGTTCCATATCTTACTCACAAGACAACAACGACACAAGGAAACAGGGTCCAACCATTTCAACACGTGAAAACTCAGCTCCAAAGGTAAGCACTGGAGGTAGTCTCTTTTCACTAGAAGTTCTAGTTTTGTGGATAGAAAACGAAGCTGCTCCGGTCCACATAGATTTATGATGCATTCTACTGTCGTATTTCTTTGAATATCCGTCAAAGACTTGAACGTATCACACAGATTTTGCAGCCACATTTCGAACTCTCCCGACATTTTTGTTGTTGCATTTGAACATGTGCCCAGTTTACCGCGGTGTAAGATCTAAGCCATTGTGAGCAACCGCTGAACGAAAAATGCGTGGCCGCACTGTTATCGAGTGGTGTCACTTCGGTCGAAGGCAAAGGGATGTTTGTGGAGTTGAATTCGTTGATAAACATCAGTGAAAAAGATCCTCCCAAGGTATATTTACGTTCATAAAGTTCATTTTTTATCCCTTTCTAACCGCGATCGTAAGTAGAGCAATGCTAGACTACAGAATACTTGGCCACAAATGTTGCCTGGGCCACATGTAAGCTTACATGAAAATGTTTTATGCATGTGCTTCTTAGTTCCTGGCCGGAGGAAGGGTGGAAGAGACAGTAATGTCGATTGTCTTGCTTAGGGGTCTAAAATGCAGTCTTTGGTCTCAGCTAAATCAACTCAGTACCAGTTTCATGCTGGAGTTCCTCCCATCGCGAGCTTAGCAAACAACATGTTCTAAGATGATGCCAAGTTATTTCCCCAGAGAAAGAGCAAACGAACTGACTTGCTGCTAGCAGGTACAAAATGTAGATCACAGATCATGGGTAGAAAAAGTACAGGTTTTCTGAGTAACTTATTGATAGAACAATGACCTGCACTTGTGACCTGTGACCTGTGTTTTGTACCTGCCACTTTCATGATAGGGATTGGCCAGTGGGATATCTCCCCATGTAAGTATTCCCCATAATGATTACATGTAGGGACTGCAAAAGAAGACGGGGGCTTCTGGGTGCCCCAGACTTTGGACGAATTAGAAGGGATGAGACAGCAGCATTGGTGAGGCTTGTTATAAGCTCTGCTAGGCAACTGGCCAGCACCAATGCAATACGTACACCACTGTAAAGGCAACCTGAGATAATGCCACCAAAAAGTGAACCACATGTACCACAAATGTCAACAAATTTAATATAAATGTTGCCATTAGTTTTTTATTATAGTTAATTTTTTCCCATTGTTTTTGGGTATGGTAATGTATGCTAATAATTAATGAATTTAAAACATTGAAGGAAAAACAAAAATTAACTGAAATAAAAAAATCAACTGCAACATAAACATTCACTTTTCTTGAAATAGCATTACTATCAACCTCATTTTTCTTTTCACAGAGGAAATTTATACTACTGTCAGACTCACAGAATGATGGAAGCTTCATTATCCATCACTTTTTGGCACTCTATATAAAAGGTAAAGATGATTTGAGCATAGCTCAGACTAATCTCATAAGACATCCTCATAAAGAGCCACTATAGTAACCAACATCCTATGATTTAATCCCTTATAGGTTGCTGTTGCTTATTTTACGTCATTATGTCGAGTGGCATGGCCTGAGATAAATTAGTTATGCAATGCTTTCTCGTGGTTTACTGTAAATTTCCCACTTGTGACTTGATTTTTCTTTTTATACACACAAGCCATCTCTTTTTCAGGTGGTTTTAGAGTATTTTTTGTTGCATTGGTCCAGTCCTTCTCTCATTATAACAACATTGCACAGAAATTAGTAAGTTCTAATATTAATGCAATATTGATAACAATAATATTAATGCAATATTAATGACCTCTACATTATTTTGTACAAAAATGTTCCATTTAAGTAGTAAGGTCAAAGAGGCCTAAACAATAACCTATCTTAGGGTGTGTTTACATGAGAAAACTCGCACCAGCGCGAGTTTCATACTGACATGACTTTTTGATTTCGTATCGTGTTTACATGATGACTGGGTCATTTCACATCTCGTTATTTGAAGGTACACTTCATGTTGATAAAAGCACGTGTTATTCAAAATCGCGAACATTACTCATGCGCTACCTGTTCCAGTCTACCGGCAGACCGATTTCACACCGAAACGGGTGGTCGTTTCGTGTTTACATGATACCATTGCGAGATTTCGTACCGGAGTGAAATTCTCACCCCAGTACAAGAAGCGGGGTGAACTCACGCCGGGGTGACTTGTGCCAGCATGAAATTTGTGGTGGTATCATGTAAACAAATATAGAGCCATGAGAGGGAACTGGAGTGAACTCGCTCCGGGGCGAAAGACGCCCCGGTGTCATGTAAACACCCCCTTAGGGTTGCTACTGTTTCTTTCAGTGAACAATGGCAAACAATAGTAGTGCATGTAACTCATCAATTCTATTTTAATTTATACATTGTACTCACTATCTATCTTCTCATTGGCTAAGAGCCTACAGTTAATTTTGGAAATCAGTGCAACCTACAGATTAGTTAGTTATCTGCTAGCAGGTAAATGACTAGTCTGTGGGTTATGCACGCATTGCATGATTTTCAAGGGCAAAGTCAAATCAGTTCTGTGCAATGCTGTATTTGTTGTTGTCTATTTCAAAATGATGACATATAATAAAACAATTATAAGATAGTTTCGGGTTTTGTGATATAGGGAATAATCAAGGTTTTGGCGTTGGAGTGGTATCAGCCTCAGCCTTCAGCTCGAATGATAACACTAACCTTGACCTTGATTATTCCGGATGTCTCAAAAACCTGATCCAATAATATTATTGTTTATCAGTTTGTTAAGTCAAAGCTCACAGGAACTAACAATAGTATATGTAGTGAGTCATTGAATTCTGTCCACATGTGTTGTGTTGTTTCAAAGGGATTTTTCTATTTTCCTCCAAGGGAGTTAATCTCAGAAGTGCATGCGAGAATGGTAAAGTGACGTATATAGATGGCTTGAAGCTCTTAGCTAAGGCTTTGGCTGATGGAGATGAAGAAGATTCCTCAGAGCAAAGTACAGCAGACTCAGAATTTGGTGACAACAACCCTTTTGCAAATCTCAGGTACATTGTCAACCTGAAAAAGTATTATTTCTATTATTTTAAAAATTAGGGAGTTTTAACCAGTGATGTTTTTGAGAGACACACTTTAACCGGAAGTGAGCCTTTTTCTCTTTTAACATGCCTTGATGCTACCAAATTTGTATTTCTAAGTGTCTTTACTCTTAAAGAGACGATTTGCCCCAAAATTTGTTCATAATCAGTGCTCAAGAATGCAAAAACTCCACTTCCTAATCAGGGTCACAGGGGAGATTTATTCAAAGTATAATGCCCTTGTCACAGCCTCCTGTCATATTTGGCTGCACGGTGATTTAGAGCACTAGCCAGGGCTGTGATCTAGCAGTGTCAAGTGGTCTCTGGCACCTTACTGTTGCTCTTGGGTGACTAGAAAATTTTAGCTTTTTTGATAGAAATCCTACAGGTATACTGGGCACCCTGGATTTCACAAGTCAGAACACTAGGCTGCTTTCAATTTTTTCTTCTATCCAGCTTTTCTCTGGACAAAGGAAGAACCTGCATTTTTATTTAAAGTTTAAAATAATTATGCTGAGTATTGTTCTGGATGAATCTACGAATCCCACTCTACACTCAAGTGCTTTACAACCCCTACCAGTACCCCCACTTAAAGGAGCTTTGTACCAGTTAGTTAGTTTATTACACTCCACATAAATGATTATTGGTAGCATGTAATCCTCAAAGAAAGTAAGAGGATTTATAAAACCCAGTTGGTATGGAGACCCAGTTAGCTGTTGACAAGAGTGGCAAAGTTACCAACAAACAAATCTCACTTGTACATGGCCAAAATGGAACTCGAATCCAGGCCAGCTTGCATAAGGCCATTTCTGAGTTGCCCCAAGCCCCTGTTTGAAAGCAAGGCTATGTGCAAGGCCAGTGATACTTTTTTTGCAGTTTTTATTCTCATGTAAATAGAACTCATTTTCACAAGAAAGGTTTTGCACTTAGCCTCGTTTTGAAAGTGAGGGTTTTTGAAACTCAGAAATGGCCCATTCTGACCCACTGACCACCAGGCCCCAGTTGTTCAAAAGATGGATAGCGCTATCCATCGGATAAATCTCTATCCACTGGATAGCATAATTGGTTTTCCTAATACTTATCCATTGGATACTGATTTATCAACTGGATAGCTCTGTCCATCTTTTGAACAACCCTGGCCAGGAATGTAAGATCATGCTGCCTCCTTGTCCTTAAGAATTTGGTAATTTTTTTTTTCTAATTATTTGTTATTGGTTTTTTTTTTTTTTCAGGGATGTTAGTTTTTCCCTTCAGCCACTCTACAACAGAATCAAATCCACATTTGAAAATGAAAAAGAACCTTGTCTGTTAGTCGTTGATGACCTGTCCTGTCTTCTCTCCATTGGGATACATGTTCAAAATGTTATTGATTTTGCGCATTACTGTTATTCTTTGATGTGTTGCTCTACCACCATGGTAAGTTTTAAACGTAAACTTTAAAAAAAAATTAAATAAATCCGTGTTTTCCTATCACTTGTTCCCAACTGCATAACAAGGAAACCATGTTGGGCCCAGTTGTTCGAACGCCCGTTATCACCAACCCGGGGTTAGATTTTAACCCGGCGGGTTTCTTTTTCTTTTTATCAAAAGTACACTACGGATACCTTTCTCTATTCTTTTTAGAGTATCTAATCATCAAATTGTAGGCAAAGAGAATTAATTTGAATTTGCTTTTTAAGCTCTCATATCCGAGTTCAAATTTCACACTAACCTTGGGTTACCTTAACCCGGCCTTGGTTGACAAAACAATCCTGTTTTGTTTGTTTGTTTGTTTTCTCTTTGCAGAGTTTACACCAAAAGAAAGAGTTTAGTTTATAACGGCGGGGATGCTATTGTTCTTGTCAACCTAGACTACTAGCAGTCTCTCTTTTTTCTTACCAGGGGCACCCAACGTCAATTTTCGGAAAATATCTGTTCGGAAGACGAGTTGAGATCTAGAATTTTCGGAGCATTTGTTGTAAAATTTCTTGCTTGCCTGCCTCTCCTAGGACTTTCGAACATCTACAAAATGGTATAATTCCCCATTTTTAACGGATTTTTACCCTAAAAAGGTCACCTAGAATTTTCGGGAGCCTTTTTTCTGGCTGAAATTTTCGAAAAGGTAAGTTTTGATCCCTATAATTTTCGGATCACTAGACTTTCAGCTAGGAAATCCGAACAGATGAAAAATTTTTAGGGGATAAAAATATGCTTATATCTACCGTTTAAATACTAAAATACGTGCAACCATGCTATGTTTAAGTGGTTTTGAACTATATTCTCGTTGGGTTCCCCTGTCTTACTCCATTGAGCGAAACGCCCAAGACATGAGAATGACGGAATAGAGAAACTGCTCGCAGTCTATGTCAGCTAACATGGCCGTGATGGCATCAGATTCAAACCGGTTGTTCGAAACGTGGATAAAGTTATCCACTGGATAGATCACTATCCAGTGAATATTAAACGCAGTTACTTTCCTTAAATTTTTTCCGCAGGATAGTTTGAGCAACCAAGACCAGGGCGAGTTCGGTCGTTTCGATACAAGTCGTTTCGCTACGAACTCAAGCAGTGAAATTGTACAAAAATTTCGATCACTTCAAGCATAGTTTGAGGGTTATAAGCATAAAAAACATTTTGAGTGAATATTCTTCATTCTTTAAGCCAAGTACGTCGAACTATTTACACCTCAACTGGATGAACTTTTATCGAAGCGACTTGTATCGAAACCGTAAACCGGACCAAAGATAAAGAATTACCGGTACACATAATACTGTTTGTTAATAGCATGATCTATTGGTTTCCCTTCTTTCCAAATCACCTAACCGCCAATTTAGCCAAAGATATGAAGCACCACTCGCTTTCAGCTCTTTCTATACCCTTCCCTAAAGTTGTAAGCTGGGTTTAATTTAAGGATGTGGGTAACTTTTTAAAAAAAGTTCCTTATCATATGATAGAAGTGTATTATCATATGTATGGGTACAAAATGCAGCGGCAAGACTTATTCTTGGCATTGGAAAGTTTTCTCACATTACACCGGCACTTTATGAGCTGCACTGGCTGCCGGTTTCTTTGCGTATTGACTATAAGATTTTACTTTTGACTTTTAAATGTATTTATGGCCAAGCGCCAACTTATCTTAGCGATCTTATTAGTATAAAGTCGAATTCATTATATAATCTTAGGTCTACTGGTAAGCTCTTATTGGACCATCCCAAGGGAAAGATGCTTACAACATTGGGAGCAAGATCATTCTCAGCCGCAGCTCCGAAACTCTGGAATGAGCTACCTGTGGAGCTTCGTCAAGCAACATCACTTGACAGTTTTAAATCTCAACTTAAAACCTATTTTTTTAAGAAGTATTTTTTATAGTTTGTAACTTAGTTTATTTTATTCTCATGGTTATGTATTTTCGTTTTCTTTTAAACATATGATTGTAAAGCGCTATTGATCAGAAAATGTAAATACGCGCTGTATAAATTGGTAAATTATTATTATTATTATTATTATTTGACCCCTCAAACAATCTCCTCTCGACTTAACATTGGTTTGAAATAAGCTCCCAACTCCACTTTAATACTTTAATAAGATACTCCTAAAACAGTAAAAACTATACTAGGATACAATGTTCTTGTGGGGCTGGAGCGGTGCAGACGTGTGGTAGCACACGTATTCTTCTTCCCCCTAGTCTTACATTATTTCAATCAAGGACCAAATCGTGGGGGAGACCTCCTTGTACAAGCTTTTTGGCTTTCTGAGGTCTCCTCATCACTTAAGTAAATAAATGAATAAATGTTCACTGCTTGTCCATTTTCTCGACGCAAGCTTAGAAGACCTCGCCGTTTTGACACTCACGTCAGTTCACCTTTCATAGCTTACAAAGAGTCTATTTAAAAAGTGGTAAACCTTAAAAAGTATTACGCTATGAAACCTGCCGATTTACTGTCGTTTCGCGTACAAGTCGTTTCGCCAACGTCCTGCTCGCTAACGTCTTAAATCATTTCGCTAACGCTAAGGGTTTATAGGCTAGTTCTCTAACTTCTTTCGCCTGATCAATGGCTTAAACAACAAGGTATCGGACATTTTCGTTTTATTGCTGAGGTAAATACACGTGCAGCGCTCGTTTCGATTCGTAAGCGAAACGACTTTTAAAATAACTTGGGCGAACGGGATGTACGCAAAACGATGCGTAGGCGAAACGATCAGTCACCGAACTTGCCAATTCATAAACTTCATGTCGAAAAGGTACAAGTTTTGGTGCAAAGATTTTTTTCGGATCGTGTATGGCGGGTCGATAATATCCAAGGACAAGAATCTTACTCCAAAATCTGTTACTGAGTTGCTCCAAAGTTGATTATCTTTTGATGAGTTTCTTATTCATTTACTTCTTAGTTAAATGGGTGCTTTGTGACATTAGTGCACAATGACAGTGATGTGGAAGACGAGGAGTCACTGTTGCTATGGAAACAACTGTGTTACGATTCACACATGGAACTTCACGTCAGAGGGCTTAGCAGTGGTTTTTGCAAAGACGTTCATGGTCAGGTTGGTGATCAATACTTTCTTGTTTCTCATTATGCGTCTTCGCAGTTTTTGCCTACTAGCTACTGGATCTTAAATGATCAAGTTATTAAGTACTAAAAGTTGAAATCGTTAATAATTCATAACGAGAAAACAGTGCAAATAACTGCCATAAAGCCGGCAGGTCAGCGGTTTAAAAGAGCCAAATTACAATAATTTACGCTACTGGCTTCTTTCCTTCAGCGGGTGGCTCGGTAAACTTAGTTGCGGAGGAGCCACGGTGAAGAAGTACCCTACACCAAATTTACTAGCTTAAGTTGCTCGAAGCTGCTCATAGCTTTAGCTTCTCTCGTTCTCTCCAAAATTCTCACTATATACCTGCGATATACGCGCGCTAAACACGAACCAATTCTTCTCTTCGGCGGGAAACCTTTTCATTGTTGGACGTCATGTGATTCCGGAGTGACCAATGATAGCACGCTGTTGGCGAAAATATTCCACCAGCCATATGTAACCCTCAAGTCGCCCGAAACCAGAGTGTAAGTTCGCCAGAAATTTATTGTTAGCTTATCTCATCGGAATTTTTACCAAGTGCAATAGAGAAATAAAGTGGAAAAAGCAGTGTATAAAATTAATCTCGTTCTTTAAGCCATGGTAAGACGAAACAAGTGCGACATATAACCAATGTTATCGGGCGCCATATGGGACAATATTGTCATTCAATTTATATTGGTCTTAATAATTATATTCGTATCATTGCATAATATATTTATGCCTGAAAAATATAATTGTGCCATTGCATAATATATGTATGTCTAATAAAACATATTCGCTCCATTACATAATATATTTATGCCTGAAAAATATATTTGTATCTATGCATA
This sequence comes from Porites divaricata, assembly GCA_038088405.1. Lineage (NCBI taxonomy): Eukaryota > Metazoa > Cnidaria > Anthozoa > Scleractinia > Poritidae > Porites > Porites divaricata. The sequence continues at coordinate 51,380,414 of JBBMOI010000001.1, read as the reverse complement.
ATAATGTATTCCTAATAAAATATATTTGTATCTATGCATGATATAATTATGTCTACTGGAAATGCTATGAAATTGATTGAACTGCCAAAAATATATACGACTGAATAATATATTCATGGCCAATGAAATTTACCTGTACCGTTGCCGAATATATTTATGACTATGAAAACAAAGTATACATGCCCCTTCAAAATTCATAATTCCAACTGCTTTAATATATATATATATAATTGCGCTTAAAGTACGTTAAGTAATTACATTGCCATTCAATTCCTGTAAATAAAAACGTCTATTGCGCCTGCTGGATTATTGGTCAGTGGAGTGATAAATTAACAAGCTCCATGATGCTCCATGCTCCGTTTCGCGCCATATTGAAACATGGCGAACGCTCGAGATTCTTCGACCGCTAGTAGTTTGGATAGCCTTGTGAGGCAGATTATAGAGCATCCGGATTTTAAACATGCCGTAAATACTGGAACTTCTTCCAGTGTACCCTCGACTTGTTCTGGTGGTGCTGTGGCCTCGTCCTCTGGGTTTGGAGCGCCGTCGTCTTCAGGTGGGTCAGTGAATTCACGAACACCGCGGGAGGAATTAAGACAGATTTTTCATCGAAGAAACGCAAGTGCTCCCCCTCAATTCCAGGGAAGAACGAATTGGCAACCCGCTGCACGTGGACGTGGTCATCAGCCATGCAGTAGTGGAGGTAAACGAAGCCAGTCCACTCAGGGAGTTGGGTTGTGTTTTTTTTCTCACGGGTAGTTTAAACAATGAAACAACAATGTTTAGAAAGGTAGGGGGAGGGAAATCTTCAATTTTTGCCCTTTAAAAGAGGTGGCATCAAAAGGAGAGAAATGTCCTTGAGGTCAGTTTCTTAAATAATTTTGCTACTGGTTGCATTTAATACAACCAAAAAACTGTTATGTTTCTATTAGGTCTTGGCCTTTGTTGCTGCAACAATAATGACCACTGTGTTTAACTTCAGTTTTGATAATGTTCTGACCATTTTTTTCTAGGTCACAAACAAATCAACAAGTTGATTTTGTACTTCCTTCAAGGCAAACAAAGTCAGTTTCAGGACTATGATTTGTAGCAGAATACCTGCTTTTGCACCAAGTGAGCATCCTTTTATTAAAAAGACCGTTGGCATATGTTTAATCAATACACCAAAAGGCTTAGAATGAGCATTCCTGCCCTAGTTGATATTTAAACTTAAAAAAAAAACAGCACATGTATGTATATGGCTCATTAACTTACATCAGGATCTTTACAAATAAAGTTTGTCTGTTAACATTATTAGTTGATCCTAAACTCTTATTCAGTGACCGCAAGTTATGTTTTGAAACGGCTTCGAAGGTGGTTAGTTTTAAGATAAGTTGCTGTTATGTTTTCTGTAATATGAATAAATTAAGTAATCAGAGGAGGTTCATTCAAAAACCAGTAATGAGATCACAACCTAACAGGATGAAACGTCTTTTTCTATCTTTCTCCTAGTTACAAAGAAAAGCCTATAAAGGCATATAATTATGATGAATGAACTGACAACTCATTTGTATGTCGACATTTGTATGTCAAGAGTAGTCAAACGGTAATTAAACTAATCTGTAGGAAAACAACACAAAGAATGGATCTCCCCATAGTCTCCGGGGGGGGGGAGCAAAAACGTTTTAAAGCTTCATCAAATATTGGCCCTTTTAAGATGTCGCTTCTTGCAAAAACTCAATTACAACTACATAGAGGTTTATTCCATGGTTGCCATCTTCTGATAACGGATTGACACTCTCTTGTAATTGTTCCAGCTGTTCATCAGATAAAGCAAACAATGCTTCTGGTACTTGAACATCGTTATCAGAGTTACAATCAGGTATGGTTCCACCTCCGGTTCCAAACTCATTCATTTCTTCATCATGAGCAAAAACACTTCGCACAGCTAAATAATCAGAATTTGCAGCAGAAGACATTCCAGAATGCCACAGCTGCCTTGGTGACCTGTTTCTTTCGGTACTCAGCGGGTGATTGTTCCAGCTAACTGATAGTTCACCTAGTGTCCTGTTAATGCGTGGTAAAAATATGTTGTGAAGGGCAAACAAATGAAGCTCATTAACAGGATCAAGAAGCTGACATTGTTCAAGAAAGTAAAAAACATTGCGATAGTAGCTGACAACATTATTCTTTACTTCCACCACAGTCGTTCGATCCTTTGATTATGTACGCTACAGTAACAGTTTCCGATTTGTTATTTGTCGAACATTGCAGAAAAACAATGCAGCGGCTGAAGCCATCAATACCACCATGGATAACGAATCGCCATCTTATGAGTTTATGGTGCCCGTCGATATGCCTACAATACAGGAAAAAAAAAACAGGAACAGTCTTGGAAGTGGGCTGACAAATTTCAACCGGACTAAAACTTTTTCCTTTGGTAGTTAGGCCAAGAGGATTCATTCTGGGACAGGGGAGAAATCTCAGCCTACCTTAACTAGGCTAGAAAATTCAGACAAGGCTTAAATTTCCAAATCCGCATGCTTTCACCTACTTACCAGAAAAAATCCATACCCACCCCACAAAGGGCTATTACAAATTCTGAAGGGAGGTGTCGAAACGCAAAACCATCAACACCATTGGAATGTGGGACGAAGTGGTCAGTATAAAACATGGACTGGGTATAAAACATGTACTAGGTATAAAATGCGGACTACGGACTACTTTGGTAAAAACTGTGCTAATTGGTTTTAGGTAAGGTAAAATAAAATCAAAAGATCGCTAAATAGCACAACACGCGTGTATAAATACACCTAGAAATTCTTGGTGGAGGTGTGCCGCCTGGTTCTACGAATCCTGAGCCTCACCAAAATGCTATTTTCTACATCTATTTTTAGACCTGATCTCTGTCTCTAATATCCATGACAGGGGTAACAAACGCGATGTACATGTTTACATAAGTGTAAATCATGTCATCATCGCTTATTACATAAAGTTGGATGATATATTTCGGTTATTATTCACGTGTAGGTGAGTATTAAAAACCCTCTTCCCTAAATACATCTTTTAGCATCGCGGAATGCCCCTATATTGACCTTATCGTCTGGGTTCTCCATTTCCTCATATCCCCAAGGCTTTGAAGTGGCGCAACAGTCCATAGTTCGCGTTTTATACTCAGTCCGTAGTTTCAAGTCCGCATTTTATACCTTGTCCACGTTTTATACCCAGTCCGCAAACGGGACGAAGAGGGCGTTTGCATGAAAAGCTTCCTTCGCCCCTCTAAGCCCATAAAGCCGAAAGCGCCTGTTGAAACCTGTTGTTCAAAGCTGGTTTAAGATAACGAAATAACCGAGGGTTAGTGCGAAATTTGAACTCAGATAAAAAAAAAAAAAAAGCTTAAAAAAACAAATTCAGTCTTTTTCTTTTCGTCTACAATTTGATTATTGGATACGCTAAAAAGAATAGCCAAAAATTAATTATCCGAGGAAATGCTTTTGAAAAAAAGAAAAAGAAACTCGGATTAAAATTTAACCCTGGGCCCTGCAGGCTGTTGGAATGAATGTGTGGCACAGCTCAATAGATCTAAAGTAAAATAGAGCCGAATGAGGGAGGATAGAAAAAGCAAGAAAGACTTGACTGTATCTTAACACAGGGCATTTGGACAGGGAACATTGTATGTTCGCCTTTGGACTGCCTGACATCTCCTAAGAGAACGACTGACTGGGTCCACGGCAAAAATTGCTTCACGTACACGCCACCTCTGAACGCGAACTCCTCTACTTCGTAATGACCCAATTACGTACGTTTCTCCCGCGTTTGGAATTACTTGAAGTACCTCTTCAACAATCTCACGAAGTCTTGCATCTGAAATTTCAGAGTAAGTGATTCTCGAACCAGATGTCTGGTTAACTGCCATGGAATACTGATGTCGCCTTCGTAGAATTGTTTTGTAAGAGACACCTGCTTCGTTCGCCACTTCTCTCCAAACGCCATGAATATCATGTAATCCTCTAATTACGTTTTCGGGGATGTTAAATCTTGGCCTCCTTGGCCCCGAAGACTGTTCCAGTGGACACGAGAATCCCATTTCCGAAGCAAAGTTTCTTCGAACGTTGCATAAGTCTTGGATTTGACCATTTAAATCGTTCACTCCTCCGTGCAACAAATCCAACAGCTGAATCAAGCCTTCGCAAGCGTTCTGATGTTCGCATTGTAGAATCACTGATCTAATGACGTACGTGTAATCATTTAACCGGCGCTTAAAATACTCTAAAACATTGAGATTATCACTGTGGAGGTGTCTCTGTGCTTGACGAAATAGCGAAGGAATCGAGTGAAGAAAAAAAGCCTCCAGATCACCGTCCTGCGCCGCCATTTTGTTTAAATTTTGGCGCGAGAATAGCAACCTCTCCTCTGACCCAGGGCTGTCACCCGTCCATCTTAGCTTCGCTGATCAGCAGGCGCAATAGCCGTATATATTTTTAAAACCGTATATATTTTTCAGTCGTATATTTTTGGCATTTCACTCATTTTCATAGCATTTTACTAGGTATAAATATATCATAGAAAGAAGCAAATATTTCTCATTAGGCATAAATATGTCCAACATAGATACAAATATATCTTTTCATAGTCATAAATATATTCTGCAATGGTACAGGTAAATTTCATTGGCCATGAATATATTATTCAGTCGTATATATTTTTGGCAGTTCAATCAATTTCATGGCATTTTCAGTAGGCATAATTATCATGCATAGATACAAATATATTTTATTAGGCATAAAAATATTATGCAGTGGTGGAAACATATTTTTCAGGCACAAATATATTATGCAATGGAACGAATATGTTTTATTAGACATACACATATAATGCAATGGCACAAATATATTTTTTCAGGCATACACATATCATGCAATGATACGAATATATTTTTTCAGGCATAAATATATTATGCAATGATACGAATATATTTATTAAGACCAATATAAATTGAATGACAATGTTGTCCCATATGGCGCCCGATACAATGTATCCCATTCTTTATGCCTTGATCAGACGAAAGAAGCGCGATACGTTAGGAAGATACGATCTAGTTTTTTAATCCTTGATGAGAAGAAACAGACGCGGTAAATGTGTTATAATATGCTAGGATGTTGTTGAACAGCTATTGTGCGTGACAAAAGTTCGGGCGAGATGACTTTCGGGCAGGTTGATCGTTAGTCTCCCTCGCAGCCGTTTTTTGGATGTCACGCAACGCTCCCGCTGCGAGGGAGACTAGTTGATCGTAAACCCAGGCGTAATACAAATCCTGTTAATTACTGGTGATGTACAGGCGCCCCTGCATCATTGGTTATGGTCGAATTCATAAACTCCATTTTTGATTGTTTTAATGTGCACACAGTCCAAACCCACTGATCAAAATGGGTATCTTCTAAAAAAGGCGTAGGTGTGGCAAGGCCCTAACTGACCGTCGCACTTTCCTTTTCTTGTGCAGCTTACCATAACACAACGAGACCAGTACAGAACAAAACATAAAACAAGAAATGTACAGTTCAAGATTTTGGAGAAAAATGTGACATTTTTTGCTCCTGGAATGTCCAAAGCTGTTTTATGATGGGAGGTAACAAATTGTTTCGACCCGCAGTCGACTGCAAGAGAGCGGATAGTAACAACACTCCTCGCGGTGAAGCTTTCGCGCATCTTTTGTTTTCGAAAGGCTGGATAGGCTGGAGCCTTTTTTATGCCTAGGCGTCATTTAGATCAGGGTGGCAAAATGCAGCAAAGCATGGTCTTTAACAACCTTCGGGTTGCAGGTTCTCAACACCTCACAAAGTACAAGCAGTGACCTTGGAATTCATGGAATAGTGCTTCCCTACCCGGGGGCTCTACTTAATTCACACCATTCTTCAATGCCTTGTGACAAACGTTAATTACGACTCCAAAAGTTAATTTAAACTTTTTTCGGATCGCTGCCCTTGAACAAATATTATGACATTCTTTACTTTAGATGCCCTTTGGCTAAGTGGCCTGTATTTTCGTGTTCTAAAAAGCTGTTTACACGTTAAACTGCAAAACATTCAGTAGGTTTGTTTAAAACTGAAATTGCTGCTCGCGTAGGCACAAGGAGCCGAAAGCGTGGAATTTTCTGTGCCTCCCAAAGTTTCAGTCTCTGTTTTCACCCTCACTGCAGATCGTTTGGTGAAGAGTACTCGCATTCATGAAGACCTGAATGCGGCTGTGTGTTTTGCAGACTATTTGCAAGTCATATTAAGTAATAAAAAACCTCGACATTCATTTGCACATCGACTCGTCTATGTCTTGACTCGTCCAAGTCGATTCAAAGTCTTTCGGTAAAAAATGACGTCAACAGAGGAATTTTTCGCTTCATTTTCTTACGAGAGAGAAATAGAAAGAGCACAGTGGTTTAAAAATGACTTGGATCAAGGTGGATGGAAGGAAGTACACAACAGTCCCGGGAGAGTCTACTGGCAGAAGACCTTCCCTGACAGTGAAGTCCCGATAAAGATTCTCTTCAAGATCGACTTGCCTTTGTCTGCGGAATCCTACATGGAGATGTTGCACCCCAAAAATCTGAATATACGACAAAAGTGGGACCAAGTTTTCGTGGATCAAGAAATTGTAAAAACGTACCCAGATGACCAGGGCTGTATCGTCCATCTTTCTTTACCCACTTCACGACCACTGTATAACCGCAGTTTTATGCTGTTCTTGCCAGCAACTAAAGAAATCGATTGGTTTGGTAAACGATGCTATATCATGGTCCAAAAGGACGCCTGGCACTCGTCAAAGCCGCCAGGAGCTGACGGCCTCGTGAGGGTAACCAACGGAGGGAATTTTTTTGTCATTAGCGCTGATGAAAAGAACCCTGGCGCGGCGTGCACTCTGTTTTGCCTTTCAAACAACAACTACAATGGATGGTTGCCGAAGACGTATATTGAGTGGATAGTGTCAGGAGCAGCGATTTCTTCCTTCAATCGCTTCTTTGATTGCGTGATTGAAGGCTACGAGAAATACTTCAAATTGAAATAACTTCTCCAGTACAACGATTTACATCTTTAGACTTAATATGCTCCCTCAATATCCTGATATCCCAAGTAAAAAATAAACGAAAGAAAGAAACGTTGGATCGCGGGTAACTTCAAAAGTTGCCTTTGCATTTCCGCAGACTTATAAAATGTTTAAAGTGACAGGTTCATGGTTCAGCGCATGCTCATTTATCAAAATGTTGTTTCTCTGCCGGGACATGCTGTATCGTCTATGCAAGCAATATGATCATGTCATAATGTTGTCAAAGAACCAATCTGCACACTCCCCTGGAAGTCACTTGCACTTGATCAACTTAAATATTTGCAAATAGCTGTAAATTAATCAACCATGGAATAAAACCTTCGGGTCAACAATGAATTCAAGGTTGGTAGTGTTAGCATAATCCATCCTGCTTCAGGTTACTCTGAAATACACTTCTACTTTGAAGACACTCAGAGATCGCCAAGATACATGTGAGTGGGATTATTAACTGATAGAATTAATAATTAATTTAATTAATGAGCATGCGCTTAACCGTGAACCTGTCCCTTCAACGTAAACATCGCCCCAGGTCGGGTTATTCAAGGAAGATTTGGATTCTGGATTCTGGAATCTACACCGCGGATTCCGGATTTCTTGTCAGCGGAACTTAAATTCGTGATTTCAATTCTTATCGGGATTCGTGATTCTACAAGCAAAAGTTTGCAGGATTCCCGAGTCGGGATTACCTTTTATGGGGCAAAAGTCAACTGAGTCGGTGGTGTACATTTTAAGGGCCTGTCTACATGAAGGTGGGGGACCCCAGGTAGGTGAGCTGACCCGCTTAGGTGGTGTAACTTTCCTGTGTATATAACCTCTCATTTTAATTTGATCACGTTTACATGACAGGTGGGGTGACCCACCACATGTTACCTCACCTATCTGGGGTCCCCCTCCTCCATGTAAATAGGCCCTTTATCTTCATTGAAGATTGTCGTACTGTTGGTGCACTCATTTCGCTAACCTGAGACCTCAGGGAGCAGTCGTTTGAAATCAACGTTCTGTTGCTTGTCAAGGAGCTATTACTTGCTTGCTGTTATGCTATGAAACTAAAGTAGTTTCCTTATAATAAATAATTTAGGATTAACCGTTCCAAGATACTATTGTTGGTTTTCACATGACGTCACTAAAATTCAGACTAAAAAACTATCGATTCTTCCGATTTTACTTTCAAGGAGCATTAGAGCAGCTGAAAACTAATTTTCATACAAATTTTCGCTTCAAAAGGGTTCTTGGTTTTGTGATAGAGTACGCTTGAATTCCTAAGCTTTTGCGTGATGCGGCATTTGCATGACGTCCGAGAGAGCTGTCATGTAGGTTAAAAAAATGACTCATTTCAGGAAATTTTGCTATCTAAACAGTTCATGCATTAGAAAAAGTATTACTTTAATGTCTGAGTTTCTCGAAGAATAAATTCACGCTTTTGTAGCAAAACTTGGTAACAAATGTTTCTGTTGGTTTCCGTCCGCCATGTTGGAGCTCATCCAGGTGAGCACCAGCATGGCGTCTCCATACAAATCTCTATAAGGTTGGGTAAAACATTTCTTCGGATATCTCGTATACGAAATATTCCTCTGAGCTGAATCTTGGCGAGGGTCTTTGTATATGCACCTCCTTTCATTTCCCAGATTCTGGACTTTATCTATGGAAAGGTTTTGATTTTTATTTTGATCTACTTTGAATGGCGTGACACTGAAAACCAGCAATAGACTCATAATATTGCGACAGAGACCCTAATTGCAACAAAGGAGGAGAGGAATTGTAGCGAAGAAATGTAAATAAAGAAACTAAACGCTTCTGTGTGCAGTGAATTTGTGATTGTCTGTGTGTGAACGCAAGCGTCAGTGCAAACGAAAGCGCATAAGCGTGACCGGTGCCTCTGGTTAAGTTATGTTCACACTATACCGGTGTCAAAGTGCATTGTGGGACTGTTTTTGGGGATGCATTTTCAACATGGCGACAAATGTGTCCCCCAAAACAGGTTTTATTAAAATACTCATCTCCATACTCCAAAATGACATTGACACATTATGATTCATACACAAAGCAATTCTCTACAAAGGAAGGAGCCGCATTGACTATCAGTACTGATTAGGCTTAAGCCCTGAAAATAGTGATTAGGGTTAAGCACTGACTCGAGAAACGGTTAGCTTCTATTTGGGGTTAAAGTTGATGCTATATATGTTGAAATCAAACCATTAATTCTCAGGAAATCCTCAGTGGCGTAGTGGTATATGTATTGCACTGCAGATTCTACGTTCTGTATTCGACTCCTACTTACACCCTTCTGAGTTTTTTTCTTAAAAATTGAAGAGACTTAGACTTTCAGGAACATTTCTCAAGCAGAAATTTCACATAGCAAAAGGGAAATGTCCCAGAATGTCTTGTGAGAGGAAATGTCAGTTTGGAGTATGGAGACAAGTGCTAACCCCCAAAACAGTCCCACAATGCACCATCTCGACCCGGTCTCTCGCGCAACCTCAAAGTGGCGAATGAATGACGATGGCGCGGAACTGGAACAAGTCGTTCATACACATCGAACATCGTACCGTAACGGTTGGCCCGGAGGGTTTGATGCACTAATCCTAATTTTCACTTCTGAATATTTTCATCGCTCCTACTCATTTACTTCCGCTACTGTCCAGAGTTACCCGACCTCGATATCGATGTTCCTCAATAATGATAATCGATAGCGATATCAAGTTTTACTCACACAGCTGCATTAGAAGGCAGGATTTCTTCTTTTATCATCTTTACTTCTTGCGATTTTCCCATACAGCGTACCCTGCTAGCAGAGGCTTTTCCCTTGTGTTTCTCAGCGTTGTACTGCCATTCTTTTCGCTGTTTTGGCTGCTCGCGTTTTGTTTTGGTTGTTTCTGTGCCGAGGAAAAGACCTCTGCAGACAGCCGTTTGGGGTTCCTGTTGAGCATGCGCGGGATGAAAATGCGGTTACCATGGAATTTCTGGGTCACGTGTCGGTAATACGATGCCGCCGCCGGAGTTTGCTCATGTATTCATGAGTCAATTTTCCCACAGGAATGACTCGCACTCGCCATGTTGATATAGCGGGCTCACTTTTGCATAGCAAACTAGTACAAAAAAGATGCGCGAGTCGATAAAACCGGTTCCACAACCGGTTTAGTCATGTGACTACCTCCTAGATCTTGGAGGTATCTAATACGCATGCTCAACAGGAATCCCAAACGGCTGTCTGCAGAGGTCTTTTCCTCGGCACAGAAACAACCAAAACAAAACGCGAGCAGCCAAAACTGCGAAGAGAATGGCAGTACAACGCTGAGAAACACAAGGGAAAAGCCTCTGCTAGCAGGGTACATACAGCGCAACTTCCCGTAATGCGAAGATATAGTTGTCACGTACGGGAGGTGGTTGCTTAGGAGAGTCGAACTGCAGGAGGTCTTTTACAACGAGAAGTCCCGGCACATCTACTTTTTGGAAAAAAATGTGTTGCGTGCAATATTTAGATTACAATATACAGCTATTTCGAGAAAGGTCGTCGGAAAAAAAGTGCCCGCGAGAATCCCGAAAGGTAATATGGGATATAATCAATACACTGTTTCTTGACACTGTAGCTGTCGAACCTACTTTTGTTGCTTTTCTTTAGCACTCGCAAACATACCGTCTAATTATGGTCCCTTGTGCCATTCTTTAAAATTTTTTTGAAAAACAGTTAACTCAAAACCACCCACAATACCTTTCGCCATTGTCGCGTGCACATTTTTTCCGACAACCTTTCTCGAAATAGCTGTATGTAGTAAACCTAAGTTGTTTCTATAAGTTCTTCTCATAGACTGAGTAGTGCAGTACGTATAGCGAACACAGAGATCAGATTTATTGTGCCAGGAGATCGGTAAGAAGGGGTTGAAAATAATCGAAAATTCTAATATCGTCATCCTATAAATTGGAACTGAATTGAAATTGAATTGACATCGAGTTGAAATTGAACTGGCATTGAATTTCATTGAATTACCTATGAATTCAAGAGTTAGATGATGCTACAATCGGCTATGTAGAATAGGCCCTTTGCAGCTAGTCATTCACGTGGTACAGAACTGCCACGCCGGAGAGCATGCAAATGAGAATATGACAACAATAGTCCCATTGTTTTCCAACCCTTTTGTTGCTGATAATGTTACGCATTAACGAGTAAGATTGGCGCTGTCATGAGTCAAGTTCGTAACAATAACTGATTTGATCCTCTGCGTTTTATAAAATGTCGTCATCAGAGGATTTTTTTACTTCATTTTCGTACGAAAAGGAAATTGAGAGAGCGGAGTGGTTTAAGAATGACTTGGATCAGGGCGGATGGAAAGAAATACACAACAGTCCCGGGAGAGTCTACTGGCAGAAGACCTTCCCAGAGAATGAAGTCCCGATAAAGATTCTCTTCAAGATCGACTTGCCTTTGTCTGCGGAATCCTACCTGGAGATGGTGCACCCCAGAAATCTGAATATACGACAAAAGTGGGACCAAGTTTTCGTGGATCAAGAAATCGTAAAAACCTACCCAGATGATCAGGGCTGTATCATTTACCTCCCTTTTCCCACTTCATGGCCACTGTGTGACCGAAGCTTTATGTTGTTCTCCGCACCAACCAAAGAAATCGACTGGTTTGGTAAACAATGCTTTCTCCTGATTCAAAAGAACGCCTGGCACTCGTCAAAGCCACCAGGAGAAGATGGCCGGGTGAGAGCGACCAACGGAGGGAATTTCTTTGTTATCAGCCCTGATGAAAATAACCCTAACACAGCGTGCACAATTTTCAGCCTTTCAAACAACAACTACAATGGATGGTTGCCGAAGACGCATATCGAGCGGCTGGTGTCAAGAGCGGTGGTTTCTTCCTTCAATCGCTTCCTTAATTGCATGATTGAAGGCTACGAGAAGTACTACAAACAGAAATGATTTATTCGGTGTAATGGCGAAGAACCAAACTCTTGAATAGCGCTGCGCGCTGTTACTATTTATAGGCCCGAAACTCAGACAAACAAACTGAAATAGTTAGCTTTGCGGTCAGTATAAAACAAGAACTGCGGACTGCGGACTGCGGACTACGGATTGCGGACTGCAGACTGGGTATAAAATATGGACTAGGTATAAGACGCGGACTGCGGACTGAGGACTGGGTATAGAATACGGACTACGGACTACGTTGGTAAAAACAGTGCTAATTGGTCCAAGTAGGTAAGAAAAATTACGATCAAAAGTTCGCTAGATAGCAAGACAAGTGAGTTTAGGTTGTGCCGCCCGGTTCTCTGAATCATGAGCCTGACAAAAATGCTCTAAATTTTCTACACTCACTTTTAGACCCGGTCTCGGTCACTAACAATCATGAAAGGGGTCAGGACCCGGGGGATACTCCCTTATATAAGCCATATAGGTATGTGCTGCCCGAAAGGGTAGCGTTTATGGGCCTTTTTAGTCTGAAAACACTTTGCCCATTTTGGTCTGAAATAGGGTATGGTTTTCGAGGAAACTACGGAAGCGTACATGTATGAATGTATTTATCGTTTCAGTTCCAAATGAATAGGAACGAAATAGAAATATGAGAATTCAAAATGCATTGGGCGAATTTTTTGTTTGCACTCTAATCTGGTAATGATGACATAATTCTGGCTACTCAGGCCTGGCCTGTTCCAGGCTCCGAGTTGGGTCCGCTGAATTGAGAAGGCGTGAACACGAAAATAAAACGGGAGGAAACTGGGAAGTCTTCCCCGCTATCAGAGCCTGGATAAGCTTAAATTAAATTAGGCCAGGTCTGAAAAAAGGTGTGGATTTTAGAGATCTGGTCTGAAAACTGGTGCAGAAAATGACATTTTTTGGTCTAAAATAGGGTCAGGATTTTGAGAACCCGGCGGCACACCCCCTCCAAGAATTCCCAAGAGTACCCCCTCCGGGGGTCAGGAGCAGGGTGTAAAACATGTCATCATAATCATTGCAACACTGGATGATTCATTTTGGTTATAATCATAACAGCTATAACAAAATTGTCAAATCTGATTGGCTATCAACTGCCCTGATTTCAGCCTTAATTGGACAGTTTAATAGGACAGTACGCGTCATGCATAAGTAATTGGACAGTACGCGCCATCACGCGCGCGCTTAAATGGCTTTTTTTTCACTGCTAGCAAAACAAAATTTTGAGTTTCTTGTGTTTTGATTTAAAAAATAGCCTAATTATACTACAAATTTTGTTAAAGTTATGATTAATTGGTAACAGAACGTCGTGTCGTCCAATTCGGTCTGTAATCATACTCGTGATTAAACAAATCGGACTCCCGCTACGCGGTCGTCCAATTTTGTTAATCACTCGTATGATTACAGACCGAATTGGACTCCACTCAGTCCTGTTACAATTACTTATTCACGTATAGGTGCGTTAATCCCTCCCCCCTAAATAGTGTTATTTTACATCGCGTAATGCCCCTATATTGACCTTCTCGTCTGAGTTCTTCATTTCCTTATATTCCCAAGACTTTCTTTAAAAGGGAATGTAAGAATTTTACCCTGACTAACACTATAAAAACTATAAATTGATTTTTTTTTAAATCCTTCTTTTCATCAAATTCAGCGTTTAATTTCAGTTGCCATGAGTAGCGGCATAACCTTCCTTGTCCGTGCAGTATGCTTATCTTCTCCACATGACGCTGACTTTGGGGAGAGTAGACTGTGTGACCAGCCAAAGGAATGTCTGTATGCTGGTGATGCAAGGAGCTGGGACTACTATTTTATGCTAGTCCGCTTTCCGTTTCTCTCAGTTTTCCCTTGTTTCTAACGCTGTTTTCATAAACACAGTCCGTAGTCCGCGTTTTATACCTAGTCTGTGTTTTATACTCAGTCTGTAGTCCGCATTTTATACCTAGTCCGTGATTTATATGTTTTATGCTGACCGGTTATCTTTGCACTAATGACGTCACAAATTTCTGGTCCCTGCTGTGACCCAGACATTGGACCTGACCAGCTTAGTGACGGACCATTAGAAAAGTTATGGGGAGGGGGATTTTCGAGCCGCAGGATTTTTGTTTTTTTTCGTTATCAAAATTCCTTGTATGAATTTTTTTTGGCCGTAGCATGAATATTTTTTAGGGTTAATTGGCGTGCATGAATTTTTTTCATTTAATTTTCCCTTGCGCGAATATTTTTTTTGTACTTCGCCCCCCCCCCCCCCCCCCTTAAGTTTTCTAATGATCCGTCCCTTAAGAGTTTTGTATGGGAAAGTCACGTTTGCCAACAAATTTCCATCGTCTTTGAAGAATCCGGCTTTGTTTCGATTATATATCCTGTAAATGATCAACGCATGCCAACACAACGTAAACATGGAGCAGGGCTTCAAAGGTTTTTATGAAACGGTGCATTAGGTTAAATTTATAGGCAAAGGTTTCTGATTTTTTTAGTCGAGTTTTTATGTTACGCTGCTTAGTACTACAGGGTATACCGTAAATTAATGAGCCCCACCTCTCTATTAAAATTTTTTTAGTTAACACATGAAGAAGCCTTGACTGTGTGCCCTGTTCTGCTGTAAAGCACGCAGCAAGCGGCTTGAGCACGAAAGAAGGGTAAGGGGTAGTCTGTGTACAGACCCCCTTCCCCTCAGTAAAAGACCCCTTCTCCGATTTTACTGAGGGGAGGGGGGTCTGTACACTGGCTAGGTGAGACGTAGTAGTCGAGCGTTTCCCCTACTTCTTGAGTGATTTTAATAAGCCGCTTACTAAGTGTTTTTCAACAGAACAGAGTACAGTCAAGGTTTTCTTTATTTGTTTAATGATAAAGAATCCGTTTAATTCCCCACGCATTACTTTCTAATTTTCAGCTCCTTATTAATACTCTTATAAAGCACGCTCTTTCAACTAATCGGGTGCGCGTTATATCTGAACTCATTGCGGGCGACAAGAGGAGTCCGCAATCCTAATCTCCAGGTTGTTATTACGCATGCGTCGCGTGTATATGGCCAGCATTCGTTTGTACTTCCACTAAGAATGAATGAAATGCACAGAACGCAATTTTATCACGCGCGTTTAGAAGTTCTACTCACTCGTTATCTGATCACGCGTATTTTGACCATCTTTCACGTGAAACTTATGCAAAGCACAGCGTTGGGACAAATGCGTTTTGACCTTCGATCGTTGTAGCCCGCACTCCGTAACATTTGGTTATTACTAGTTGCGCTCGAGGTACGAGAACCCAACCCGTAATTTCTGTTGGGTGTTCTGTGCAGTTAATAGGCAAGATTTTTTGAGATTGCATTTGTGTCAACAAACATTTGCCTCGCTTTGAGGCCCCTTCGCACGTTGTGCCTCACGTTGATCGACACTCTAACTCGCGTGGTGATTCGTGGTCACGTGTTCCTGTCTTCGTAAAGCGTTGTTCATCTTTTTTCTTGATCGTTTTCGTATTAAAAGAGTTGTTCATCTTTATCTTGATTTGTTTTTATGAGCTCAGTTCGACCATATATTATATTCTAAAATTATATTACAAAATACATCTTTCGCTTTTAAAAGCTAATTACGGCGTTCTATTCGCTTTTGTTTGTCACAATTTTTGAAAATTATACCAGACGTTGAATGGTGAAACGGTGACCTTTTCATCTCACTAATTCCGGGTGCGTTGTATTTGGAAAACAGTGCTAAGTAGGTGAGTCTTGTTAACCTAGTGTCACGCAACAAGGCTTCAAAACGATACACGACGCTTCAGATGTCTTTAAATTTTGGGGGGGGGTATCCCAATTTTTAGCCAATTTTATTGACCATCCTACAGTGCAAAAGAATATCCCGAGGATCATAGTCAGAGTTTGACCCGTTATTAATTAAGCTTACATGTACTTTACTTAGAGGTTTAGTCCACTGCTACCCGAACACCTGCTACTGTAAATTTATAAATAGCTAACAAACATGTCGAACGCACTCTCCTAAGCTCCGATTACTCCTAGTTATACTGTGTAATAAGACATGGCATTCATTTCATCAAACGCATATATAAAGGTGGAATTTAGATCATGTGACCCTCACATTCAACTTGAACTCCAGCAGTCACCTTTATTCAACGATAAATAAAATAAATACAGCACGTATAACTTATTAAACCGAAAATGGCAAAATGGGTGGGCCTCTTAAAATAAGCTTATCTTATTTTCAACTTAAAGGAACTGAGTTAAGCTTTTAAAAGCGCGGCCATTTTAACAAACTCACCGTCCCGCTAAACTTCCTTTTAGAATGAATACACTTTAGCGCAGACATCTGAGTGATGTGGGACAAATAAAAATACCCTCCCTAATCCCTTCCTCGTAGAAGTATCGTACAGTTCTTAAATAACCTAAAAATATCCTAAATCCAGTTATTTTTTTTCTTTACCCAAAGATCCCATTATCCCACCCTTTCATATAGCTAGTTAACTACGTGATCTGATTACTGTTGATGCTATCAGCTGTATTAGTACTAACAACAGTTCTCGATTCTCTCTCCTTTGAAGCTTCGCGTTTCATCTTAATGACACTGTTAGCGGGAACCATTGCGGACAGGCGTGCGTTCCAATAAACAACGATGCGATTGAATGAAGTCACATACACCAGCGCAGAGAGATTCTTTCCAGCGTTATAAGCATAATATCCCGCGCAGAAAGCCAAGACATTTTCCCCAAATTTAAACTGTACGACATTCCTGAGATAATCGACAAAATAGGTGACGCCATCCCACGAGCAAATGGCCACTTCCTCGTTTCCATCTTTGGTAATGTCAAGCTTCGACAACGCGAATAGTTTGTAGTTACCTTGGTCGACACGCATGGACCAGCTGTGATTCTTGTTTGGGCTCACGAAAACCAACTGACCGTCTTGGTTACACAAAACTAGGTAACTCGGAGCTTGATCAGCAAGAGCTGAACTTGCCAATTCCGTGCCTACACCTTCGTGGCATTTCAAAGTGATTAGATTTGTCGGGATGCCTTTGTTTCGTCCCCGAAGAACAGTTAACTGGTTGAAGATGGATGATGAAGGAGAACTAGAAATCTAAGCGCAAAAATTAGACAAAGAAAGTCAGTGCCGAGCTGGTGCATAATTCCGATACAGGAATAAATGCGATTAGCCTGCGTGGCAAGCGTTTCGAGGGAATCAAGGGAATCCGAATTGGAATCCGAATTCCGGAGTCCAGGAAATTTTTTTTGTAAAATCAGGAATCCGGGAAACTTTTGCTCATGGAATCAGGAATCTTGGGCTTTGGAATCCGGAATACCGCTTGAGAGCCCCTTAACGTTTGAAAATCAGAATCCATTCCCACTGACAAAGACTTAAATCCAGTACCTGGAATCTGGAATCCACAGCGTGAGATCCAGAATCCAAGTCTGCCTTGGATTACCTTGCATAAGGGGTGTTTTTGCGCGAGTTCGTCGAGAAAGTTATTACGGACTTTAAGATTCAACGACGCGGACGGCAACGAGAAAGTAAAAAAAAAACAGACGGTTTTATAAGCAAAACAACAACTTTGCACGTGCGTCACGCTTGTTTGTACATATTTTTGCACGACTACGACGTACAAATGCCTAATTTCGCGTTTTATGGAGTATGTAAACAAGTAACGACGAAATTTTATTTCTCTCTCTGAACTGGGATATGGTCCTTGGAATTCAACTCCAAGAGGATTCGCCTACATTTGACAGAAAAAGTGGGTAGGAATAATTGCGATAAAGACTGAAAGAACGCAAATTCATTTTTAAAGCGACGTTCTCATTGCCGTCGCGTCGTTGGATCTAAGTCCTATTGGAAACGCCTGTTACGCGGGCTAAAATGCGATGTGAATGTGAGAGGAGTACAGAGGTATTGTATAGCAAGTAATACTAGAGTGTTTAACGACCGGTCTTTTCGCCAAAACGAGTCGTTTCGCTAAAGTCCTGTTCGTCCTGTTTTAGGTCAGTTTGCAAACGTTTTATTAGTAACCAGAGAAGGTCATAGGTTGAACCAACTCTCGTTGAGAATACTCGGTTTTGTTCTTTCGAAAAACCTGCGTCACTGAATGAATAAACATAGTTCTCAGTTTCAGCTGATACTTTCTGGATTTCGATGGATCTCCTGCGATCTCCGAACATTTTCAGCAAGTTAAGAACCGAGTTTTGTCTGACCTAACAGATTGGCGAAACTAGTTCTAACTTGCAAATAGGACGTAACCACGGCAGCCACACTAGAGGCCATCAGATGTATAAGACATTCACTGCGGAGCTGTGTTAGACTTCACAATAGTTACATAAATAAACTGATTCTTATTGTATTTACAGTGTTTACCCAAAAGGCAGCTGATTTACACTGTATGGCTTAATTGTTGGACATTCTGAGGTTACCTTTACGCATGAGACTGTGTCGCTGTTGTGTCAAAATGCACTTTGGAACAGTTTTGGAAACGTTATCGCTTCTTTTCAGATTGGCTCTTACGGGGATGCACAAGAATCTGGGTCATAGTAAAAAAACAGTTCTCCATTACCTTCTCTCCCGGCGCTTCTTGTTGGTTCAAGACCGACGACATGAGAATGGCATAAGTACCTCCCGGCTGTGATGCAAGTAAATATCTAGTTTTCATAACATCAAACACTACAAGAGAATTTATCTGGTACGAAACCGTACAGGTGTTTAGGCTGACAAAATGCCATCCAAACGCACAAGGTTTTTCTGACCCTCCTTTTGAACTGATTTGTTCCTTTCCGTTCTCGCTGTCTACCAAACCGACTTTTCCTTCCTGTTTGGAATTTTTCCTTTCCATTTTCTCTTTGGTGTTATCCTTTGGTGAATCCTGTTTGCATGACTGAGAGGCAGAAGATGCTAGGGTTGCATTGTTCACGTTCTTTTTGTCTTCTTCAGTGTCTGCAACATTATTATATTAAAGATTTCGAATATATAAATTACCAAAAGCCATAAGGCTCTCTCATTTTATTTAGGCCCACCCCTTTCGTGGTAAGTCACTCATCCTCAAGTTATTACATGTAGTATGGAATGTTTAGAATATCAGTGAAATGACTGCCTTTCATTTCCTTAAGTTAATATTGATATAGTAATATATGGATTTAGCCAGGGCTAAAAGCGAAGCTCTGGAAAAAACTGCTTATAAACAAAAAAAAATTAAATCGTGTAATGGTAAACAAGGACGACAATGAAAATGGTTTCAAGACTAATAGATCTAATTAGCAAAAAACATATTGCACGTGCAGCACACTTTTTCTCCTAATTAGCAAAAAACATATTGCACGTGCAGCACACTTTTTCTCCTAATTAGCAAAAAACATATTGCACGTGCAGCACACTTTTTCTCCTAATTAGCAAAAAACATATTGCACGTGCAGCACACTTTTTCTCCTAATTAGCAAAAAAACATATTGCATGTGCAGCACACTTTTTCTCCTAATTAGCAAAAAACATATTGCACGCGCAGCACACTTTTTCTCCTAATTAGCAAAAAACATATTGCACGTGCAGCACACTTTTTCTCCTAATTAGCAAAAAACATATTGCACGTGCAGCACACTTTTTCTCCTAATTAGCAAAAAAACATATTGCATGTGCAGCACACTTTTTCTCCTAATTAGCAAAAAACATATTGCACGCGCAGCACACTTTTTTCCTAATTAGCAAAAAACATATTGCACGTGCAGCACACTTTTTCTCCTAATTAGCAAAAAAACATATTGCACGTGCAGCACACTTTTTCTCCTAATTAGCAAAAAACATATTGCACAAGCAGCACACTTTTTCTCCAAATTAGCAAAAAACATATTGCACGTGCAGCACACTTTTTCTCCTAATTAGCAAAAAACAAATTGCACGTGCAGCACACTTTTTCTCCTAATTAGCAAAAAAACAAATTGCACGCGCAGCACACTTTTTCTCCTAATTAGCAAAAAAACATATTGCACATGCAGCACACTTTTTCTCCTAATTAGCAAAAAACATATTGCACGTGCAGCACACTTTTTCTCCTAATTAGCAAAAAACATATTGCACGTGCAGCACACTTTTTCTCCTAATTAGCAAAAAAACATATTGCATGTGCAGCACACTTTTTCTCCTAATTAGCACAAAACATATTGCACGCGCAGCACACTTTTTTTCCTAATTAGCAAAAAACATATTGCACGTGCAGCACACTTTTTCTCCTAATTAGCAAAAAAACATATTGCACGTGCAGCACACTTTTTCTCCTAATTAGCAAAAAACATATTGCACGTGCAGCACACTTTTTCTCCTAATTAGCAAAAAACATATTGCACGTGCAGCACACTTTTTCTCCTAATTAGCAAAAAACATATTGCACGTGCAGCACACTTTCTCTCCTAATTAGCAAAAAACATATTGCACGCAAGGCACACTTTTTCTCCTAATTAGCAAAAAACATATTGCACATGCAGCACACTTTTTCTCCTAATTAGCAAAAAACATATTGCACGCGCAGCACACTTTTTTTCCTAATTAGCAAAGAACATATTGCACGTGCAGCACACTTTTTCTCCTAATTAGCAAAAAAACATATTGCACGTGCAGCACACTTTTTCTCCTAATTAGCAAAAAACATATTGCACAAGCAGCACACTTTTTCTCCTAATTAGCAAAAAACATATTGCACAAGCAGCACACTTTTTCTCCTAATTAGCAAAAAACATATTGCACATGCAGCACACTTTTTCTCCTAATTAGCAAAAAACATATTGCACGCGCAGCACACTTTTTTTCCTAATTAGCAAAAAACATATTGCACGTGCAGCACACTTTTTCTCCTAATTAGCAAAAAAACATATTGCACGTGCAGCACACTTTTTCTCCTAATTAGCAAAAAACATATTGCACAAGCAGCACACTTTTTCTCCTAATTAGCAAAAAACATATTGCACGTGCAGCACACTTTTTCTCCTAATTAGCAAAAAACAAATTGCACGTGCAGCACACTTTTTCTCCTAATTAGCAAAAAAACAAATTGCACGCGCAGCACACTTTTTCTCCTAATTAGCAAAAAAACATATTGCACATGCAGCACACTTTTTCTCCTAATTAGCAAAAAACATATTGCACGTGCAGCACACTTTTTCTCCTAATTAGCAAAAAACATATTGCACGTGCAGCACACTTTTTCTCCTAATTAGCAAAAAAACATATTGCATGTGCAGCACACTTTTTCTCCTAATTAGCAAAAAACATATTGCACGCGCAGCACACTTTTTTTCCTAATTAGCAAAAAACATATTGCACGTGCAGCACACTTTTTCTCCTAATTAGCAAAAAAACATATTGCACGTGCAGCACACTTTTTCTCCTAATTAGCAAAAAAACATATTGCACATGCAGCACACTTTTTCTCCTAATTAGCAAAAAACATATTGCACGTGCAGCACACTTTTTCTCCTAATTAGCAAAAAAACATATTGCATGTGCAGCACACTTTTTCTCCTAATTAGCAAAAAACATATTGCACGCGCAGCACACTTTTTCTCCTAATTAGCAAAAAACATATTGCACGTGCAGCACACTTTTTCTCCTAATTAGCAAAAAACAAATTGCACGTGCAGCACACTTTTTCTCCTAATTAGCAAAAAAACAAATTGCACGCGCAGCACACTTTTTCTCCTAATTAGCAAAAAAACATATTGCACATGCAGCACACTTTTTCTCCTAATTAGCAAAAAACATATTGCACGTGCAGCACACTTTTTCTCCTAATTAGCAAAAAACATATTGCACGTGCAGCACACTTTTTCTCCTAATTAGCAAAAAAACATATTGCATGTGCAGCACACTTTTTCTCCTAATTAGCAAAAAACATATTGCACGCGCAGCACACTTTTTTTCCTAATTAGCAAAAAACATATTGCACGTGCAGCACACTTTTTCTCCTAATTAGCACAAAAACATATTGCACGTGCAGCACACTTTTTCTCCTAATTAGCAAAAAACATATTGCACAAGCAGCACACTTTTTCTCCTAATTAGCAAAAAACATATTGCACGTGCAGCACACTTTTTCTCCTAATTAGCAAAAAACAAATTGCACGTGCAGCACACTTTTTCTCCTAATTAGCAAAAAAACAAATTGCACGCGCAGCACACTTTTTCTCCTAATTAGCAAAAAAACATATTGCACATGCAGCACACTTTTTCTCCTAATTAGCAAAAAACATATTGCACGTGCAGCACACTTTTTCTCCTAATTAGCAAAAAACATATTGCACGTGCAGCACACTTTTTCTCCTAATTAGCAAAAAAACATATTGCATGTGCAGCACACTTTTTCTCCTAATTAGCAAAAAACATATTGCACGCGCAGCACACTTTTTTTCCTAATTAGCAAAAAACATATTGCACGTGCAGCACACTTTTTCTCCTAATTAGCAAAAAAACATATTGCACGTGCAGCACACTTTTTCTCCTAATTAGCAAAAAACATATTGCACAAGCAGCACACTTTTTCTCCTAATTAGCAAAAAACATATTGCACGTGCAGCACACTTTTTCTCCTAATTAGCAAAAAACAAATTGCACGTGCAGCACACTTTTTCTCCTAATTAGCAAAAAAACAAATTGCACGCGCAGCACACTTTTTCTCCTAATTAGCAAAAAACATATTGCACGCGCAGCACACTTTTTTTCCTAATTAGCAAAAAACATATTGCACGTGCAGCACACTTTTTCTCCTAATTAGCAAAAAAACATATTGCACGTGCAGCACACTTTTTCTCCTAATTAGCAAAAAACATATTGCACAAGCAGCACACTTTTTCTCCTAATTAGCAAAAAAACAAATTGCACGCGCAGCACACTTTTTCTCCTAATTAGCAAAAAAACATATTGCACATGCAGCACACTTTTTCTCCTAATTAGCAAAAAACATATTGCACGTGCAGCACACTTTTTCTCCTAATTAGCAAAAAACATATTGCACGTGCAGCACACTTTTTCTCCTAATTAGCAAAAAAACATATTGCATGTGCAGCACACTTTTTCTCCTAATTAGCAAAAAACATATTGCACGCGCAGCACACTTTTTTTCCTAATTAGCAAAAAACATATTGCACGTGCAGCACACTTTTTCTCCTAATTAGCACAAAAACATATTGCACGTGCAGCACACTTTTTCTCCTAATTAGCAAAAAACATATTGCACAAGCAGCACACTTTTTCTCCTAATTAGCAAAAAACATATTGCACGTGCAGCACACTTTTTCTCCTAATTAGCAAAAAACAAATTGCACGTGCAGCACACTTTTTCTCCTAATTAGCAAAAAAACAAATTGCACGCGCAGCACACTTTTTCTCCTAATTAGCAAAAAAACATATTGCACATGCAGCACACTTTTTCTCCTAATTAGCAAAAAACATATTGCACGTGCAGCACACTTTTTCTCCTAATTAGCAAAAAACATATTGCACGTGCAGCACACTTTTTCTCCTAATTAGCAAAAAAACATATTGCATGTGCAGCACACTTTTTCTCCTAATTAGCAAAAAACATATTGCACGCGCAGCACACTTTTTTTCCTAATTAGCAAAAAACATATTGCACGTGCAGCACACTTTTTCTCCTAATTAGCAAAAAACATATTGCACGCGCAGCACACTTTTTTTCCTAATTAGCAAAAAACATATTGCACGTGCAGCACACTTTTTCTCCTAATTAGCAAAAAAACATATTGCACGTGCAGCACACTTTTTCTCCTAATTAGCAAAAAACATATTGCACAAGCAGCACACTTTTTCTCCTAATTAGCAAAAAACAAATTGCACGTGCAGCACACTTTTTCTCCTAATTAGCAAAAAAACAAATTGCACATGCAGCACACTTTTTCTCCTAGTTAGCAAAAAAACATATTGCACATGCAGCACACTTTTTCTCCTAATTAGCAAAAAACATATTGCACGTGCAGCACACTTTTTCTCCTAATTAGCAAAAAACATATTGCACGCGCAGCACACTTTTTTTCCTAATTAGCAAAAAACATATTGCACGTGCAGCACACTTTTTCTCCTAATTAGCAAAAAACAAATTGCACGTGCAGCACACTTTTTCTCCTAATTAGCAAAAAAACAAATTGCACGCGCAGCACACTTTTTCTCCTAATTAGCAAAAAAACATATTGCACATGCAGCACACTTTTTCTCCTAATTAGCAAAAAACATATTGCACGTGCAGCACACTTTTTCTCCTAATTAGCAAAAAACATATTGCACGTGCAGCACACTTTTTCTCCTAATTAGCAAAAAAACATATTGCATGTGCAGCACACTTTTTCTCCTAATTAGCAAAAAACATATTGCACGCGCAGCACACTTTTTTTCCTAATTAGCAAAAAACATATTGCACGTGCAGCACACTTTTTCTCCTAATTAGCAAAAAAACATATTGCACGTGCAGCACACTTTTTCTCCTAATTAGCAAAAAACATATTGCACAAGCAGCACACTTTTTCTCCTAATTAGCAAAAAAACAAATTGCACGCGCAGCACACTTTTTCTCCTAATTAGCAAAAAAACATATTGCACATGCAGCACACTTTTTCTCCTAATTAGCAAAAAACATATTGCACGTGCAGCACACTTTTTCTCCTAATTAGCAAAAAACATATTGCACGTGCAGCACACTTTTTCTCCTAATTAGCAAAAAAACATATTGCATGTGCAGCACACTTTTTCTCCTAATTAGCAAAAAACATATTGCACGCGCAGCACACTTTTTTTCCTAATTAGCAAAAAACATATTGCACGTGCAGCACACTTTTTCTCCTAATTAGCAAAAAAACATATTGCACGTGCAGCACACTTTTTCTCCTAATTAGCAAAAAACATATTGCACATGCAGTGCACTTTTTCTCCTAATTAGCAAAAAAACATATTGCACATGCAGCACACTTTTTCTCCTAATTAGCAAAAAAACAAATTGCACGCGCAGCACACTTTTTCTCCTAATTAGCAAAAAAACATATTGCACGTGCAGCACACTTTTTCTCCTAATTAGCAAAAAAACATATTGCACGTGCAGCACACTTTTTCTCCTAATTAGCAAAAAACATATTGCACAAGCAGCACACTTTTTCTCCTAATTAGCAAAAAACATATTGCACGTGCAGCACACTTTTTCTCCTAATTAGCAAAAAACAAATTGCACGTGCAGCACACTTTTTCTCCTAATTAGCAAAAAAACAAATTGCACATGCAGCACACTTTTTCTCCTAATTAGCAAAAAACATATTGCACGTGCAGCACACTTTTTCTCCTAATTAGCAAAAAACATATTGCACATGCAGCACACTTTTTCTCCTA
Source organism: Porites divaricata (assembly GCA_038088405.1). Taxonomy (NCBI): domain Eukaryota; kingdom Metazoa; phylum Cnidaria; class Anthozoa; order Scleractinia; family Poritidae; genus Porites; species Porites divaricata. The sequence goes on along the minus strand of JBBMOI010000001.1, from coordinate 51,355,050 downwards.
ATTAGCAAAAAAACATATTGCATGTGCAGCACACTTTTTCTCCTAATTAGCAAAAAACATATTGCACGTGCAGCACACTTTTTCTCCTAATTAGCAAAAAAACATATTGCACATGCAGCACACTTTTTCTCCTAATTAGCAAGAAACAAATTGCACGTGCAGCACCTTTTTTTTGTCTTTCCCTTTCCGTTGTTTTGCACGACTACAACGCTGTTTTGTACAACTAAAACGTCAAATTTCCTACATACACATTATTTTTATGGAGGAATTGTCGTATCTGCTTACCCAATATTTTGTTTCCTGTGTTCATGTTCACTTTTATTTTTCACTGCCGCTCATTTTCACCTTGCTGGCCGCACCTTGTTGGCCGCTAGCATTTCTTATTTTCTTACCGCCGCTTTGAATTTCCTTGTTTTTCTTCCCGGCACGAAATTCGTCTCCTTTGTTTTCAATAACTCACTCTAGCTCTTTCCCTGTTATCCACGTTTGTGTAAACATAAAAAATAACGCAGGAAAAGACACGACTTTGTTGTTTTTTTGTTTCTAAAAGTCCGGGCGGCCATGTGATTTCCTTCCAAATGAAACCTTGAGTTCCATTTGGGTTGCCATACCCGTTGATTGAGTTAATTTACATTGGTATACCTGTGGTGCAGACGGACGGTCAGTATAATATTATGGTCACATGATTACCAAATTTTCTCGGATGGGGAGAATACCACATTTCCTTAGCTATGGGGCTCCGCCCACGCGCAGCCTAGTTAATATTTCAGATTCCTGTACATGAAGGACAACTTTTGATGAGCTCCTAAATCTTTGTTTCAGTTTGAAATTTAGCCCAAATTCCCTTCATGTAAAGCTAAGTATAATGTCCTGAGCCACACTCACCTTTATACAATTTGAAAAGTGGCTTTACATTTCCTACAAAAGTTGTAGGGAGAAGTTGATAAAATATCAAGCAAATTCCTCTTGTGTGATCACGTCCGTAATTCTCACGACCACTCTGTTTTACATAGCATTGATATTACAAGGAGAAATTTGATGCTGATCACTCTTAGGGCTTAAAGGGTTAAGGAACATTTAAAAATACATAGTATGTGAAAATATATATTGAAAAAAAAAGAAAACTTTTAAGACATAAAATGTAACAGTCCCGGCTAAAATTCAACTGTAAAGTTAAATACTGCTATATATATTATGGTCAAAGTATGAGACTATCATACTAGTAATCTCAAGCAATAATTATTACAGAAATAGCTAGAACAATAATTATATGAAAGGGAAATCACAGATTGAGAAAAAGGTTTAAGTTCTGACTTAAAAATATGAACAGATTTGCAGTTGCGTAGACAATAGAGAGGTTATAAGCATCACGTTTACGTCAAAGAGCAATCGATATCGTGAATTTGTACCACATGACCAAGTTTCCCCTTTACTTGTCGTTTACTGTTCATTATTTCTATATTTAGTTTCATGCAATTTCTTATCCAAAAGAATCTTGATCAGATATTTTTATCTGCTCATTTTCTATTTTGAGAAATTCTCAACTTGCAATTGAATCGGACGTTTGCTGTTTGCTGTATACTAATTGACCCATGCCAAAAGTACCTGTCAATAGCTTTTCTTGGACACCTCCTTCAGTGCTTTGATCAGCCTGAAGCTTGTGAACATGGACAACTCTGTCAGCATGTCCTGTGATCAGCTTCAATGAGCCATCTCCATCAACATCTGCTAGTAGTAGTACTTTACAATTGGATGGAAGGAGTTGAGAAGAGACTGGTTCTAGACTGTCTTCTGATGAACTTGTCCTAATCTGCAAATAACAAATAATTAGTGTAGCCTGCAAACAGGTCTGGTCATGATCTGATTGGTTAGATCACTGACTGTAATTGACAAATGAGCCATGAATATTTAATGCTATATTCCACATTTTAATCCAAGAAAAATATACCCATGTGCATGCAAATGATATTGAAGCCAAATGAATGCATTCAAGTGTAAAAAACACCACACTTTGATAGGTCTTATTTAAACCCTTTTGACATGTTATAGACGTAATAGGCAGCATCAAAGCAAAGTCTATAAGGGCTCCCCTGCCTTTTCATCTCCCCCAGTCCAGTACACTCGGCATGCTATTCGCTTGCTGCTTTTCGTTCCTGTCCCACTCCAGTTGTGGGCCAGCCTTCCTGAAGCTGTTTATAATTAAGGCTACATAAGTGCAGCTCAAATTATAGTAGGGAGGGATTAAATATGTGCAGCAGCACCTTGTGGATATTTATTGCCTAAGTTGAAAATGATTGAAAAGGCTGAAACCAAACAGTCAGAAATACTCACTTAAAAAAACTAACACTGCACAATGTTTGGCAGCTATGTGCAGTATTTAGTAAACAAAAGTCTTTGAGCAGTTAATTAGTGAAATTTAATATATTTCTCGTTGAACAAATCATTTTTGCAATATGGCCCTTTAATTAACTCCCAGAGTGAATGATATTAAGTCTTAAAATATGTAAAGTGAGGTTCTAATATACTCATCCTAACTTTCGAGTCTGCAGATGAAAATCTTATGGTGTGACTATTCAAATGAATTAAACCTCGCTTCCTTTTTTGTTGTATAATCCAGAAGTTCCCTCTTCTAGTCATTTTTTTTCCCAAGATTTTTACTTAGCCTGCAGTCATTAAAGCCTTTCCACATTTACATCTCAGTCTGTCACTACAAAAAAAACCCAACAGACTGCAACTATTTCACTAGTGCAGCTTATTAAGTCTGAGAGGATGGGAAGCTGTCCTGATGAATCCGTCCTGATAAGCAGTTAGAGGACTGGGCCCAAGCAAAATTATGATCACCCATCCTCAGCATCCCAACAGTACAAATTTGAGTTTTCATATGTCAGGAATGACTATATCGCAGAGATCTGGCCCCAGTTGTTAAAATGGTGGATAGCGCTATCCACACGATAAATCTTTATCCACTGGATTATAGTGCAATAATATTGGTTTTCCCAATATCCACTGGATGCTATTTGATGGAAGATGCTATTCACCTTTTGAACAACTGGGGCCTGGGACACATTGGAAAAATAGAAATGCTCCCAATTCTCCCTATTTGTCTCTCCACCCATCTCAAACTATTAGTGATATTGATGGTTTCTAGTTTTCATTAGTCAGCAAAGACTGAGACGGTCAGGAAACAGACAAATCCAAAGGCAAATCTTTGTTTACACTTTTTGCCTCATTAACATATGCTTATCACTACCTGACGATGCTAATAAAATAAAAACTCTGAATATTGAAAGGGCATGACAGTTTCAGTTAGAAATTCTCCTCTTAAACCTCGAAATTTTACAGAGAATGTATGGCTCATTAACTTTTTGCCACCTTGCACATTTTTTGATAGCTGACATTTCCTTCAATATTGCTTGTAAATAAAAGAGCTGAAAGTTGCACAAATTGCTCAGCTTAATCAGCTCTTTTAACTTTTGTATTTAGTTCATATATACGGCCACGGCTTCTATGAGTTAAGTCGTACGCAAATGAGGAAACAATGACGTCAGCAAAGATTCGCCTGTAGAAGACACAAATATCATTTGCAAACCCAAGGGCTTTCCTCACTTAGTTAACCTGCAATCAAAACGGATCGAGTTTTATACACAACTGGTAGGTAAAATAAAATAATCATTATTAAGAAATCTACTTATTAAACTTGGAATATACTACAGGGCATAACTTCAACCGCACCACTATATAGCTGGGGTTTTACATGCTGAACATTGTAACTTACGTAAAACATATGACACCATCCCTCTGCAGTGATACAAAAAAGTAAATTTTCACCCTGATTCCATAAGTCCCCAACTCCAACGCACGTTATCATTCCCAGTTTTCGACAAGTTCGCCACGGTTTTTGGCTACTTCCTTTGAAGATCAACAAGTCGCCATTTATTTGACCAACCACCAACTCGTAATCGTCGTCGTTATCGACATCAGCAAGCAAAATGGATTCATTGAACAAGCTATCGGAAATTTCTAGCTGAAGCTTTTCGACGAACGATACGCAGCGAGCGTTTGTATTCATTGTCTCTTTCACTTTCATGTCATCACACCCCATCTACGCCCACAGCCGCCATGTTGTCTGGAAACAAAATGCCCAGCGGTGGTTTCAACTGTACCAATGATACGTCATATATGATGTATATGGCACACAACCATCCGTTTCATTAAAACCTCGTTTCTAAAGTCCACACTCCTTCAGACCTTTCTTCTGAAAGTTGAACTTGGTTTGTCGTATTTCGCGTGTTTCACATCGTTGTTCTTATTTATTTGGAGTTGAACGGACAGAAAAAACCTTATGTTTAAACGCGCGCCCTCGTTGTCCCCTTGAAAATCATACCCAATTTCAAGTGATAACGGACAAAATCTATAACGTGACCCATTTTCAAACAAAAACGACACAAAAACCGTACCTTTTAAATTTTGGGCGGCACATATCTATTAGAGACCACCCCTACCCCACCCCCACCTGAATGACCACCCTGGAAAGTAGCTGCTTTCCGCGCGGCTTACAGACCACGTGAGCCGTGAAGCCGGAGCCCGGGGGGAATTCATCGTCGGGGTGTGCTGCCCGGTTCTCCAAATCCTGACCCTATTTTAGACCAAAAAATTGTCATTTTCAACACCCCTTTTCAGACCAGGCTTAGTATCATAACTTAGATAAGAACGCCTTACCAACAAAAAGATTTTTTTAAAATCCCTCGCGAATTCGCATATTTATACTCTTTCTTTCTTATCCATTTGGAATTGAAACGACAAATACGTTCATGCATTCCCTCGAAAACCATACCCGAATATTCAGACCAAAATGGGCAAAGTCTATACCCGTTTTCAGACCAAAACGGAGGAAAAACCATTCCCTCCATACCCATAAGGCAAATATGAGGGAGTACCCCCCCCCCCCCCCGTCCGTGGCCGGGAGTAACGCACTACACAGTGCTACGATCAATGAACCTCTGGTTTTAAAACAATTTCCCCTTCCGACTTGCTATGCTGATGTTGTAATATTGCAATGGAAGAGGGTTTTCCACGAATTATAAATGTGAACGTCGGCGGTTACGTGTACACGACAACACTTGACACCATTGCTAGAGATCCGAATTCTATGCTCGGCGCGATGTTTAGTGGCAGACAACAAATAGCCAAGGATACGCGTGGAAATTATTTTATCGATCGAGATGGAGCGATGTTTCGTCACATTCTAAACTTCTTGCGAACTTCAGAGCTCTGTCTGCCTCAATCTTTCGACGAATTTGACCAGCTTAGTGGGGAAGCTGATTTTTATCAAGTCCAGGACCTGATTGAAGCGCTCCAAATGTTCCGCGAAGATCGCAGAAGAAATTTACAGCTTAGTGAAGGTCAAGGCACGATAATCGTTTCCGTGGACCGGTATCGAAACCAGCTGTTATTAAGTGGCCGACAAAATCTCGTGAAAGAAGTTTTTAAAGAGTATATCAAGACTTCAGAATTCGCGTTGACGTTGCTCCCCGCCCGGGGGTATGTTAGGGATTATCGCGTCCCATGGAGACCAGGGGGTGCTGAATTGACCAAGGCAGATGCCTTTGATCTGTTATACGGGCATGGCTTTGTTCTTGAAGGGTGTAATGGTGGTGGAAGTGATGCCGATGAAGCAGGCACTCAATTCCAAGAGTACATTTTTGTGCGAAAGAATAAGCTGTAACATTATTTGGTAATTACCAAGGCCCTGTTAGGGAGTGAGGTGGGCCGGGGGGCACTTGGGTATTTTTGGGGTGGGTATGTGCCGCCCGGGACTCTAAATTGGCACCCCGTTCTAAAAAAATTTCCCCTAAATTTGACACCCCATTCTAGAAATTGGCCAATTTTTTATACCCCGTTCTAGTATTCGCCCTAAAACTGATACCCCGTTCTAGAAATGGGCCAGTTTTTTATACTCCGTTCTAGAAAGTTTGTAAATTGAAATAGCCCTGTTTTTGTAAAAAGATATTTCTTTATTTGTTCGACTTGTACATCAAATAAATGCTTCTTCATAATCAGCAACAATTTTAAGCAGAAGATAAAGCATGATCCACAATTTTTTTATTTCCCATCTTATTATTATACCCCATTCTAGAAAACGCCCCTGAAATGGATACCCCGTTCTAAATCAGGAGCTTCAAAATCACAACCCCGTTGGGCGGCACATACAAACCAGCAACATAAGACAGATGAAATGGTGACTAATGACTTGAAGAGGGGTTGAGGCTGTGACCACAACATAGGCAATCTCCACAGCAAGATGGCCTCCTCAATTCATCATGAAAGAACACCCCCCCCTCCCCTCCATGCCACTAAAAGAGCTTCATTACCAGGTTGCCAAAAGGTCATGGATGGTTGCTAAGTAGCTTTGAGACCCTCTAGCGGGGTTACCATGTCCCTTGTCTGAACTTCAAAACCTGTTGTTTCATATCTTGAGGAGAAAGCCATGTAAATTCCTGTCACAGTCAGTATAGAAGGTTCGCTTGTCTTCTTTTCTGTCACGGTTTCAATTTATCTTTGTGCCCTCTGCCACTTATTTATGTCTTGGAAGTTGAGTTTCAGGGCCTTTTAGCTTGTAGGATTCTACCCTAACAGTTTTTAGAATACGTAGAAAGTCTTAAAGATTGGTTGAGCAAAAAGTTTTTTTAAAAATTATGGGTGGATGTATATACATCCTTTTTGTAAATGGGGCTGAAATTTTAGAGGGAAAATGCTAGAATTCCCTGGGGTAAGAAATAAAAATGGTAGAGTTTTTTTAGAAATTGAGTCAAAACTGAAAAACACTGCATCTTTATATATTCTATATTTTGAGTGTAAAACATAATACATAGTGACTGTCATCTTGAGAGGTAAAATCCTTTCTTGTGATTATTGTCAGGGGTAATTCCATCCCCAATCAGTTAATAATCAAATATACATTGTATGGATTGGTAATAGTAGCGTTTCTAAGGAGTTCGGGTGTATTTGTCAATGCCCTTTGTAGTATAGGCATGTCTATTTAAATCCTACCTGTTACTATGTTATTTTATTATATATAAACGCCAATGAAATACCAGGTGAGCTTTCACGCGAAAACTTGATATCTTCACACGTGAAAATAACATGTTATCTTCACATGTCAAAATATCACCTTTGCTATAATTGCTACATAATAAATTGCACCTTTCACACCAAAAAACTATTAAAGTGAAATGCAAAGTTCATATATTGGTATTTCATTGGTGTTTATATAATAGATAGAACATTACATGGCTGCTTGGAGTTACAAAATTTCTCTTCTTGTGTTGAAAAAATATTTCACTCGTTTGCTGCGCTCACTCGTGAAATATTTTTCAACATTCAAAGAGAAATTTCCTATCCCCGTGAGGGCATGTAATATCCTCTATGTATTAAAGTGGCGTTCTACACATTTTCAAATTTCTATTTCCAAGCCAGCATAGTTACCTGTGCTTAAAAGATAATTTCAAAATCCTTGGAATTTTTTACTGGGTTCCCATAATTTGTGAGATCTGTTTATTTTTAGAATTCCTACCTAAGCACTTTTACAATGTTTTCATCACCTTTAAAAGTTCTTATAGTTATATTAAAAAGTGATGGATTTAATAATATTTATCCCATATACAGTATGTTTCAGTTTAATGAAACTAAAAATTAATATTGTCAAGGTATTGAATCATTTTCTTCCTACAGACTGTCCTGTGGAATTTTTTTAATGCTGTTTTAAAACTTTTTATTTTTGTGAGCATTGGTTAAGTTATGTGCTTTATGTGAGGTTTGCTTGTTAAAAACACAATAAAAGTGTCATGGCCCAAGTTGTTGACAAGCTGGATAGCAATATCCACCGGATAAATCATGATCCAGTGGATAAATATGAGGAACAACTGGCACTCACGAACTGTAGACTGTAGTTCTCTGCTATTGTTTGATCCAATGTGTCATCATGTGCTTAACCACAAAGGTTTTATATTTATCCTGACCCTATAACTGTTACCTCAGAAACCTGTGAACACCAGAAATATCATTGGAATGTTAATGTGTTCAGATGGTCTGCCTGCATGTCCAGATCTTTGTTGTGGTTTGTCATTACACATAAAGGTAATACACTCGCCCTGTTAATTACGGCCACTTTTTTGGCCGCCCCATAACACGGCCATACATTTTCTTTTAAAAAACCTTATTATTATACCGCCATCCCGTTAACGTTAACACAGCCAAATTTTTTTGGCCCATTGGTGACCGTATTAACAGGTTTCCACTGTATTTCAAGACCCTGAGGACCGGTCTGTCTCCAGGGATTGTCAACACTCAACCTCCTACTTGCTGCAGTCAAGTGACCTACATACAGTCTGCTAACTGAGCGCCAGTCCTGAAAATTTTCAGGTGTTCAAATCTCTGAATTTTATGATAAAGGGAAACTACAGGGTAAGAAATGTCGTTTGAAGGAAGGCCCCTTGGCACTACAACTTGTCATACAGTAGCTAGTCAAGATGTCCCCACTTACAATTACATAACTCTTTTTCCCCACTACCATTAGCTACCATTCCCTAGGCCTCGTCTCTCAATGCAACGTAACTTAGTTACAATCTGATCCAAAGGTTAATATTTGGGGAAAGTGTTGCTGTCAAGTAACCTGAGAAAGAATGTCTCGTCGGTCTCGCAAAAAATTTGTAGGACTGAAATGAGCTTATCTGCTGTATTTAATTCACAGGCCAGAATCATTCCCTTTTGAAGTCTATTTCTTTCCTTTTCTTCTTCTTCTTTGGGCCCAAGATTAGCGGCTCCCTTACACGCTGAAGCTCTTCATTTCGACTTGCCCGCCACTATTCTATTTACCATACCCTGAAACGTGACAAACGTAACAAAAATATAGTCCGATCTCTCGTTAATACAATGTCCAATATTTCGCATGAGCTGCCTGTGGTCAGAAGAAATGAAGGAGGTCACACCTTGTCAGTCACGTAATTAAAGGGTTTCAAACCAAACTACCGCATTCTTTACACTGAGCACTATGCACTGAGTAGGAAAACCAAAGAGGACAAAGAACTTCTGGAGTATCATCACATTCTCGAGTGGTTTAAGTATCCCATACGTCCGCAATTTCCGGGAAACTTTCCGCATTATAAGGCCTACGAGACCACTTACGAGACCTGCATCGTGCATGAATACTCATGTACGTTTCCTAGAAATTGTAACGAATCGCCTGGAACGATCCAGATTAACCAATTGCAACGCCGCTTACATCTATGTGGACCAATAGCAGTTCGTGTTATATCTAAGCTCCTATTGGGAAATGGCCCATTTCAAAGGAGGGAGGTTTCTTCTTCGTCTTTCATCCCTACTTCGTCATAGCGTGCATACGTGTAGCTTGTTTCAAGCAAAAAGAGCGCTCTATTTCTCGTCCATTATGAAACGATCACTCGATTATTGTACCTCTGAAAGTGGAGCTCCTAACTCCCTCGATTACCGAATGTATTTTCGTAAGTATAACTATTTTCGATCGTGTGTAGTCGAGTGTAAATCTCGAGCTGCTTTCCCCAGTGGCCAGATTATATGGTGAATGAATAGTAGTTGATCGATGAAATTTTTTATATTTGTAGACTTTTTACCCTTTGCAAATTGAATATTTGACTTACTGTTAAATAAATTTGATGTCAAAATTTGATGAATAAGCTTCCACCCAGTTTTAAAGCGATCGAAGGTTATCTAATGGATTCGCATATCGACTCGCTTACATACCCTGGATCTTGTGAGATCATGCTTCATTTGCTTTTGTCTTGAGCACTAAACTTCAGGCGATTTACGACTCTTAATGTGAAAAAAGGACAAAGAATCATCCCAAGTATGTGACATGAACAGGAACAGGGGAAAAAGTAGTAAGAAATTCCTCAGTTTTGAGGTGGACACGATTATTAAAATTTTATTGAAAACGGGTTAATCACTACACTGAGTCTCACCTAAAGGTGACACTATCACATGAATTTTTGAAAAGTAATTTAAAGTCAGTGTATTAACTGAAAGGGGGTTTTCACGTTACAGAGAAGGGAAAATGAGAGGGGCCCAAAAGTGTCACAGCAATTTTAGGGTGGATTCATTTGCAATATGTTGGTGTAGCTGTCACATTTGCCCGCCAGAATTTTTTACTGTTTTTAGGCTTAAAAACAATGAAAAATTCCAGTGGGCAAATGTGGCAGCTATACGCATATGTTGCAAATGAGATCTGACCTTAATTTTACCTTCAGGTCTGGGCAATTTCAATTTGGGATTTTTAAGTAATTCTGCTAAAAAGGGATGCAAGTAAGATTACTGTGAGTGTTTCTTGAAATTGCCCGGAGTGATTGAAATCACAGTAAGTAAATTTAAATTGCCATGAGTAAATTGAAATTGCTGTGACCTGTTTAGGCCACAGTAGAAAATCAATATCAAAAGGTCAAGTGCCACCCAGCCAGTCAGTATAAAACAAGGACTGAGGTCTACAATGTATAACTGCAGAGTACAGAGTGGGTGTAAAACATAGGCTAAGTTAAATGTGGCCTGTGGACTATGTTTTATTATAAAATAACTAAGATAGTACGTGTATTCTGATAGGTTAAAAACGTATGGGTTATTGTGCCAGTAAACTTATAGAAAACTCCCTTTTACTCTATTTAAGTTATTTTATAAAAGCAGTAGTGGGTAGTGCTTCTGATTGGTTGAAATTTTTCTTCAGATGTACCACCTAGATCTGGACAGTGACACATCATACGTAAGGAATTTCTGCGATCATTTCTCAGACATCATTTTGTTGGCAAGCCAGTGGTTGCACTGCAAAATATCGACTGTTTTCTCAGGCTATTGAGAATTTATGTTTTCAGCATTTCTGTTGTAAACACACACAAAAAATACAATCAGTTAATATCTACCTCTCATTCTTTGTGTCGGTTACCAAGCAACAGATCAAAATATTAAAAATATATTATTTCATTGTGAACTTAAATTCAGCCTCCAGTGATTTAGTGCATTAATTTAGTATCTGATATGTCCAAACCTGTCAGACTCTCAACAAAAGATAACATTAAACAATTATGACATAATTTTTAAAGAAAAAAATGATAATGTAATCTTCCCTTTGTCAGGTGATAAAGAAGGACATGCTGTCTCTCCTTTTCATGACATTCCATTGTTTGCAAATGATGAGGTGAGTCAAATACTGTTTATTTAACAATTATTCCTTGAGCCCGAATGGGCTCTGAGTCAATAGCCCATGAGGTTGATTTTAGTAAAATACAACTAGTTGGTTAAAAATATTGAGAATAAAAAAACTTAAGCTAGTTAGAGCTGGACTTTAATCCTTTTTTGCCACCAAAAAGCCCGCACTTTTTGCTACTAGTGGGCTATAAACATATAGCCTAGTAGTAGCTCAACCAATCTGAACACAGCATTGATGATAGACCACTAGCTGAATTTTGCTAATATTGAATAGCCTGCAGGCAAGCTTCCCATCAAGGGAATATCAGCTATATGTATGGCTGCTTGCTGTACTTTCACCAGCTGAGAAAGACCATACCACCTGCTCAAATTGCTCTGCAAAAAAAAGATAGGGTAAGACTGCTTAGCTTTTCCTAAGTGCTACATCCCTGAGAAGTGATCAGGTGCAAATGGAATTATCCACCCCATATGGTATTGTTGCAGCTCACTTCACTAAACACTCAAAATGGAGAACTTGTAACAAAACTTTGGTGATATAAGTCAGTTACTCTATTCAGACCTGCTGGCTACTTCAGTTATTATTGGAATCCTTGCTTGGTTGAGTTAGAAGTACTGGTATATACTAAAAATTAATAGTACCATGTGAACGCTATCACTGCAGAATGGGTTTCATTTGAATGGTAACGTTAGCACCCCAGGATTTCATCCACAGACTCAAAAGTTAGAACTACATACATGTACATACTAAAAATTAATAATAATAAGTACCATGTGAAAGTGCAGCTGAATAGGTTTCATTTGAATGGTCACACCATGTTTTTCTTAAATACGCACTCAAAAGTTAGAAGTATGTACATAGTAAGTGGCACCAATGATGTGAAGGCACATGGTTGATTTTGTTTGGTCGCTCAAGCATTTCTTCCACACTGACAATGATATTAATTTTAGAGATACAAGTCATACTATTGTAATTAAGTTGTTGCACGTAAACTTACCACTGAAAAGATTTCGCTTTAGTGGTCATGCTATACAGTCTGTAGGACACTGTCATTGTGCAATGGTTAGAATTACATAGTAAAGAAATAGTATAAGTGCACAGAAGTATTGCTTTGCTTAAGATGTTTCATTTGAATGGTAACACACAGGATTTTGTCCATATACCTAAGGGACAAAAAGGAAGCCAATGTAGTACCAGTATTATTTAATTTACGTGAAAGGAGGATCTAGCATTTGATCAAAAGACATAAACTTGGAGCTTTTGTTAAAGACATGCCTTTTACTGTCTTGTCTTGTACCACAACAACTTGTGCATTCACTAAATATACTGTTGATTGATTTGTTTTCTAGAAAACAGTTTGCAACATGGTTGTGGAGGTCCCCAGATGGACTAATGCCAAGATGGAGGTGTGTCAACCTTCTGTTTTATTCTAACGTCAACTTGACACAATAAGCAATCTTTTATTCTTCTTAACTCAATGATGTGCACGTTATTAAGGTCCGCTGTTCCAGTCTGGCAGAGATTGGATGTGAGCACTACTTGTACCTTGTACTAGGAGAAAAGTAAGAAGCGGTTAGTTTTTGTTCTTGTGGATATGTCATAAAAGTAATATTGCTGATTGTAGTTCTGATCACTTTACACATTTCTGTATCGCCTTCTCTACTGTTTAATATTAAATACATGTATTCATGATAGCTATGTCCCAATAGTGACCAAGATCAATTTTCTCCTAACAATATCCATACACTGTCAAGTGATAAAGTTATGAGGGTTAATAAAATGATCACCCAAGAGAAAATGCCTTGATCTATCATCAAATTCTCTCAACTAGTTCTTTAGGGAAATATATGGAGATCAGTTTAAAGAATTTGTATGTGGATACTGGGGCATAAAGGGTTAAATTAATCTCTGTCATTTTGTCACTGAATATTGGGGCTGTCATTAGGAGGAAGGGTGGCACAGTTGGTTAGGGTGCGGCCTTTGGTGCGTGAGGTCCAGTGTTCTCCTTATCAGGCGGTAACCGGTAAATTTTACCGCTTGAGGCAGCACTTGCTACCACCTGCAATCACGTGAAGGTTTACTAAAATCATACAAGTTGGTTTGCAAGTTGGGATATTCTTTCTTATATGGGCCACGCATCACGGAAAGAGAACATTTAAAACAAGATAAAACTATTGGAATCACACGTTTTAATTTGTTGTCTAAAGATCTAAACTATAAATTTGAAGAGAAAAGGTATACTGCTGACTTCATTTTATAAGAGGTCTTAAAGCCCAGAGTAATAGATTGTGGAATTGCAAAATTACTTGCTAGTTTTTAACCTCAGATCGGAAGGCCGATAGCTTACAACAGTGGATTAGCCTAAAAAAGGTCCTAAAATAATTATGAGAATGACTTTTCAGACAACTTAGTGAACTTAGGTAGGGTGATGTCCCTCACCCCACTTCCCCATTCCCCAGGAAAGTGCACCTCTGGCATATATTTTTTGCCTTACCAGTCAGGAATGGTCCCTTACCTACCGAGGTAAAATATAGGGAGAACACTGGTGAGGTCCCGCGTTCAATCCCCGGTGACATCACATCCTTGTTTCAACTTCTCTCCTTTCTGTGTAGCTTTGACTGGCTTTAATTACCCTTAAAATGGAGATTGATGGATAAAGGGTTGGAGGGGGTAAATGAAGGCACTGTCGACCTGATGTTTTTATCAGTTTATTATTACTGTCATGAGTTATCGACATGAAATATGGTTGCTTTGCCTTTACCTTTGCCTTTAAAGGCCAGGGGCTGGGGATTTCCTGCTATGAATGTGGCCCCTGGATATGAAATTTTCAGAGGAAAATAAAAGAAAAATAGAAGCCAACTTTTTTATTCCCTGCCCACTTATTGTATTTGAAACCTCATGTGCAACATTACATGTACCTCTAGTAAGTGACTTCCTCCCAAAAGCAGTACCAGTTATCCAAAACACCAAAACTTTTCCAGTCAAAGCCTTACAGTTGAAACCTCTTATAAAGAACCGCTTCCTGTAAGCGACCATTAGGGCTGAGAGCTAAATGATTTTTCATTGTTTTTAACCTCTTGTACATGTAAGCGACCACTTGACATAATTTTGTCTGATCTCTCTTGTTTGCTGGGTGTATTATGCTACTTGGAATGCAGGACAAAGAACTGTAGAATCAACATGAAACTACAATGCTGTAACTTTGCAATAAAGTTGTCTTCCATAAAATACAGTAGATTTGTCTGTACAAAGTTACTAAGTAGCTTGTATTTTTATTTTAAGTGGATTTTGTTGTGTTATATTTGATGCAGATAGCTACCAAAGAAGCACTTAATCCCATCAAGCAAGATTGTAAGAAGGGAAAACTACGATATGTGCACAACTGCTTCCCTTACCATGGTTACATTTGGAATTATGGCGCCCTCCCTCAGGTGAGAAAAGATAATGATTAAAAGGGTAGACCTTTTATCACAGATAAATCTTGCTGTTCATTGGATCTGCATAACAAAGAATTAAACATGTAGTGAACCTCGTTTCCAGGGTTCTCTCCTACTTGAGAAGGACAGTAACCTGGTAACAAGGTTGAGATATATAAGGCCGTCTGATAGGATTTGGAAAAATAACAATTATTAAATGTTGGTAAATTATGAGGCCACATCACGTGAAGAGTCACTCAGGGATTTAATCGACAAACTCAGTTGTTAATGGAAGTGAAATTTTTTTTATCTACAGGGTCAACTTTTACAAGTGTAATTCCCAAGTGTAGCTATTGTTTTCAGACCCTAAACAACATACGCTTGTAAATTACACTAAGCTCTTGAAAAAGTTTTATTAAATTGAGCCCTAGTTTTTTATTTATATCTTTAAATTTAGACATGGGAAGATCCAAACCACAAGGATAAAGACACAGAATGCATGGGTGATAATGATCCAATTGATGCTTGTGAGATTGGTACTATGGTTAGTTTATGATTATAATAATAGTTAATTAAATATATTTATTTATTTATTTATTTTCACTTTTCAGGCAAGCAAAGCCAGGCATGGGACAGGCATGGAGTGCAAGACACTTGTGCCTTCTGCCAAAACACCTGTCTTGCACTCCACGTCCACATTATGCTTCCCTTCTCTCACCTGAAAAATGACCCTCTCCTGTCAGCTATTTATTACTGAGTGTGTACTGAGTGTGA
Source organism: Porites divaricata (assembly GCA_038088405.1). Taxonomy (NCBI): domain Eukaryota; kingdom Metazoa; phylum Cnidaria; class Anthozoa; order Scleractinia; family Poritidae; genus Porites; species Porites divaricata. The sequence goes on along the minus strand of JBBMOI010000001.1, from coordinate 51,339,636 downwards.
CTACTTGAACCAGGGCACTTGGAAGAAAATTATCCAATCAAAATGTTTTTGAAAAGGAAAGATTCTCAAGTTTTTTTGCAAATGGACCAAGAAGATTGATGAATGAATGATGTTTGTATGGGGGGGGGGGGGGGGGCACAAACATGCCCCCACCATGTACAAACGCCTGGAAAATTTCACGAGTTTCCAAAGCTATACATGTATCTTCGTTAGTTTTCAACAAATCCTCTTTCAAACTGGGCAGGTTTACTTATTCTAAGGGGTTCTTTCAGTCTGATTTTCCCTAACTTGTCCCATGAATTGGGTCTTGACAAACTGCGAGCCAGCGAGCCATGCAAGTCACGCAAGGCATCGGTAAAAAATAAGGAAACACAAGTAAAAACTGCAAATGGACAGATGAGGAGTCGAGCACTCATTATACTGATTATTGTTAAACACTCATTGTACTGATTAGGGTTAAGCTTTCATTTTACGGATTAGGGTTAAGCACTCATTTTAGGGCTAGGGTTAAGTGCTGTTCAGGGTTAAACACTTATTTACAACGGTTAACGTTCAGTTGATGTTTTCCGTATTACTGTTTTCGATTTTTTATGGTGTTTTTTTTCATTGATTCTTCAATGGACTGCATGGCTCGCATGACTTGCTGGCTCCCATTTTTATACACACTCCCATGAAGTCAAATGTAAAAAAAACTGTCTTTTGTGATACCAGGGGCATGGTTTGGAACAGGCAGTCACAGGCAGTTGAGTTGCAGTGAATGGTTTAATAGAATAAAACTTGTTTACTTTTATCAAATGTTTAGATTGCTAAACAAGGAGATGTTAAGCAAGTTAAAATTTTGGGGACTATCGCTTTGATTGATGAAGGTGAAACAGACTGGAAAATCTTTTGCATTGATGTAAATGATCCTCTGGCAAAGGACATGGAAGGTAAAGTGTTGTACAGCATTAAACTCACATCTGGCCAAACACTGTGAGTTATAAAGAAGTTTTTCTTACTTGAATCTTGGGCTTCTTATACCCTTCATATAATATATATCCCAATACAGTCATCTCTCGCCTTATGGTGTGGACACCCCACTATAACGACACCCCGATAATATTGCCACAGCTAAATCCTGGGGAAAAATAATTTACAGATGTTTGACTGAAATAAACTCCTGCTATTGCAGACTCCCGCTAATGAGGACACTAATTCCAGGGCTCTAAATAATTTTCAGAGTCTCCGGACAAGATGATGGGCCAAATTCATTTTGGCTCAGTCACATATCATTTCTGGTCCATCAAATTTATGAGATAAATACCGGTAACTCTTAGAACAGGGGCCCATGAACCAAAACTGGCATTACATATTCCCAAAAAAGTGGTTGCTTAGAGCTTATAGCACTTCAAAGCAAATCATTGTCAACAATAAATATAAAATAATTAATTTTTTGTACGCATTAAATTTGACTGACACCTCCAAATAATAATGATTTCTGGTGTATCGCAGTGTGATATCTTGATCCTTAAAAACTCCGCCACAAGGGAAGAAAATTTGTATCCATCGAGTCAAAATTAACTTTTAAAAGTGACAATATTTTTAATTTTGTGACAGGAAGTTGTGAACTGCGATGTTTGTTTCAATGCACAAATTGTAACATTAACACTTCCAGTTGCATATTTTCACCCAGGATTTCAGATCAAAGTTCTGCAATGCACAGTGACTGGCTACATACTGATAACAACTGAAGCAACCGAACAGCATAAGAATTTTAATTTGTTTCATTTTCAATACGATTGACATGTCGAAGTACGGTCAACATGAAGTCTGGCAAGATGAAAGGTTTACTGGTCCACTGCCCAATCAGTCCAGACAAAACCCGGTTTCAAGACAAAATGCCTTCACTTTGCTACCTTGTAATACAATACTTCTTTTAAATTGTAACTGATCAACCGTCCAAGTTGCAACCATTTTAGTCGCCATGGCACCTAGAATTTTGAAGTTGGTGACTTGACTTGTAAAAAAGTCTCCCTAAACCTAAAGTGTTGGTCGCCAAATGGTGACCAAGCAAAAACTTTAACTTGGAGGGTTGCCGAGCTGTTTAGATCTCTTGAAAACAAGGGTTTTCACACTAACCCCCCTCCCCTCCCACCCTGTACCCAAGTGGTCATTGCCTTTGTTATTCTGGTGTACAGTCAAACCCCATTAGTAAATTAAGACACTGAGAGGACCATAGAAAATGTCCATATAACAGGGTGTCCGTGATAAGTGGGTTGAATTTAGAAAAAATGTAAGGGCTTTCTTTCAATCACCAGGGACAAAGCATGAGGTGTATGTTATAAGTGTGTGTCTGTAAGGCAGGTTTGACTGTACTTGATATTTCATTAGACAGTTGTACTGGGAGGAGAAGAAGGTCAAAAAGTCATTTCACCTAAACTGTACAAATGCTCTGAAGCTTCTTTGTGATGGACTGAATTTTCCATTAACATAAGTCATGCCTTTTTTATTACTTATTGTGTTTTTGTGTTGATGATACTGAAGAGTACTTCTTGTTGTTTTTTTTAGACATTGATGACATCGAGAAACACATGCCAGGACTGTTAAAGGTAATTGTAATAAATTATAGTGTAACATGTGGTGGTAACTTTGATAATTAAAGTGACAGTAATATTGTTTGACAGGCTTCTATTGACTGGTTCAAGATCTACAAAATACCTGCTGGCAGCAAAGAAAATGAATTTGCCTTTAATGATGAAGCCAAGAACAAGGTAAGGGACAGATACATTTTAAGATTAATAAGTGTCTTTGTGAATTCCCTCCATCTTGATGTAGCCTGCATAGGAGGTGCTTGAAAGAAATGGGCACCAAGAAAGAACAGGGCACACCTCTATGCAAGCTTATCTTGCTGCCATTTTCTCTCTTCTTTGTCAAGTTGGTGATGATGTCTTTCACCCCCGCAAAATCTCCAGGGATGTCAGATACGGTGTACCTAACCCAAGGTCATCCCATACAATCTTGTCCCAATCTGTATGAAGAGTGTGTTCTTCTTCAACAAATGCAGTGAACTACCTCATCTTAAGTCTTGTTTTATTATTGGTCTACACATGTGCTCTTCCCTTTTTAGAGCAGATAATATCATATCCTTGTTACGGTAGAATTCAACCAACAGAAAGATACCAAAGAAAGACTCCTTAAAATCAACTAATTTAATAAACTATACTTCGACTGTTAACTACAACTTGGGAGCAACTCTAACGATACAACCTTACTATAAACTAGTTAGAGCCTATTATTAACCTTCAGTCACCACTGACACAAACTCACAGTACACACTGCTATCACCAAACGTCCTGGAGCCACTTGGAATGACTTAACTTCAAGGTACTCCTCAGCAAACTTCTATAGCTCTCCCAGTATAGCTTCTCTTATCGATCTCTGCCGTAACAACAACTAAAAGCTCGCTAAGTCCTTATATACAGTCAGTTCATGTTCTAGATAGTTCTAAGAGCTTTCAAGATTACTATTCTTGTAACATTACATCATGAATTACATCATTCAGCAAATGTTCCAGACAGTTCTTTTGCGTGACAATAGAAGGTTCTAGTGCAAACATTGCGTGACTGGAAAACTCCAGAAGCTTCTATTTACATTAGCTCTCCATAACATCCTTTACGGCAGACTTTGTGCCAATTATAGATGGGCTCAAAATAATTTTGGGCCAGGGACTGGACATAATGACCAGCCGAAGAAATTTTTGTTCCGTCAAGTCTCATTGAATTCTGACCGGTCAAATGATTGGAAAAAAAAGTGAACTAATCCTTATAAATGTGATTTTCTGCTGGTGAATGAGATTGCTTTTTTACAAAGAGACAAATTCTAAGATTTTACAGCAAAGGATTTGGCTATTTGTTAAAAAGTACAGGCTGCGTGACCAGTCAACATGACCGGTTTGAAACAGGTTGTCAAAAGTAGCCGGCTGCCGGCGAAAATCGCCACCTACTTGGTCAGTATCAGCCGGTTACTCTGCTTGGCATTTCTTTACAGATGGCGTTTTTTTAAATAAAATATCCCTGGACTGGCTGCTTACTTTCACAACTCAGTTGTCTATTTCAAAACTTTCTGACAACCCTGGGTTTGGCCAGTCAAGACTCCATTCTGTCCGGACATTGTCATGTGACAGGCCATTATTTTGAGCCCTGAATAGAATACCTGGAAGATAGAACCTGCTGTTTCCATGATGGGTTTTGAGTGTATGATATATTTTTCCGTACCTTAATATTCTAGGAATTTGCGATGAGGATCATCAATGAAACCCATGAGTGTTGGAAAAAACTCATTTCAAAGAAAGTGGAAAATGACAACAGTTTAGCATGGTAAGAAACTTTGAATAATATTTTATCTACTCAGAGTTAAGATCACCATCTTTGACCAAAAAATTAGCTAGTTGCTAAAGGGAAATAATACAGTGAAACCTCCATTAAGCGGACACCTTCGGGACCTTCCCAAGTGTCCGCTTAATAAAAGGTGTAAAATTGCACAATGTTTTGTTAACGATCAACGTTCAACTGTTACTCTGTACTGTGATAAAGTTGCATGTTGTTAAAAGAGTTCAAGTTCATTACCTGCTGAATAGGAGTTTGTTATAAAGGGAAATCTAAGACGTTCATTTCGGAACACGGCTTAGTGTCCGCTTAATAGAGGGTGTCCGCTTAATTGGGGGTCTGCTTAATAGAGGTTTCCCTTTATTAACAATATAAATTTTTTAATCGATCGAGGGCGAGTATGTTTTTTAGAATAACTGGGACCTAGGTGTAGCCAAGATTAATACAGTAGAACCTCAGAAACTCAAACTCGCTCTAGGGGTGATTTAACGGAGGGTTTTTTTCGTTACCGGCTTGGGGGCTTATATTTGGTGGGGCTTGTACATGGCGGGTCTTATTTTCGGAATTTTACGGGAAATCATGTTTGATCTGATGAAATAAATTAAATACTGAAAAATCAATATTTATCAATAATTAAGGTGGCAAATTGAATGTTCAATTGATCTTGTTGGCTCGAACCCCCGCTAACTCAAACTGTTTTTTTTTTCCCTTCAGAGTTCGAGTTACCAAGGTTCTACTTTCACACAGCCATTTTGAATTAATAAAATGTTAATCAATGCATTCACCCATGTTACTTACCCATTTCTTCCATCTTTTTCATCAGCAAAAATGTTTCAGTAGATAGTTCACCATACAAAATGACTACAGAAGAAGCAGATGGTATTGTAAACCATGTAAGTTGTGGCCTGTTTTGATTGTGAAAAGGTAGCATGCAGAACAGGTACTATTTTTCACGTTTTTCGAGCGAACGAAGCACAAAGCGGGCGTAGAGTGCAAGACACGCGGGACGGGGGAAGGCGTGGGGAAAATAGCTCACACTCCCCGGTCGCTTCTCACCCCCCTTTGCTGGCCTGTAAAACGCAAAGCAACTAACGCCTGATCTGTAGGCTAGTGAAAAGGAGATACCAGGGTTCGCGTACACCTTGAAAGTTCTTAAAAATCGTACTTGAAAGTCCTTGAAATTGCGGTCGGTGCTGGAAAGTCCTTGAATTTCGGTGCTAACTTTATAATTTAAGTAGAACTCCAAAGGAAAAGGAGCAAACACAGAAAGACCTTCGAGATAAAATTACCTATGTTGTGGAAGAACTAAAAAAAGACAGAATTAAGGTTCTTTTTGAATTGAATAGAGTCCTTGAAATATGGGAAATGTGTCCTTGAAAGTCCTTGAAAAGTCCTTGAATTTTTTGTTCAAAAACGGGTACGAACCCTGAGATACGAACGTGGACTCCTATTAGCTAGAGCCCAGTTGCACAAAGCGACTTAAGTATGGGAAGCGGAGGGAAGGATTGCATATTGTTTCTGGGTTCCCAAGAATTGTTTCCTGTTCTCTTTGTGTCTCCTATACTTGTCAAGCAAGTCTTTGACCAAGACGTCTGTGATTTCTTGCAAGAGATAGCTCTGGATCAAAGAAAATTCGCACTTACTTATAAGTAGTCTCCCTGGCAGCCGTTTTTTGGATGTCCCGCAACGGGGAAGCGTTGCGTGACTCCAAAAAACGGCTGCCAGGGAGACTAACTTATAAGTTGCTTTAGTTAAGCAGGCCCTAGGTTCCATACCCTCAGAGTTTTCATCGTCACCTATTTTCAGTGAACGTAAGCAAAAAGACGGTAGAGGAAAGAAGATGTCAAACCGTAATTTTGCTTGTGTTACAAGCGGGACAATAATTTTGGTTGAAAAATAATATTCCGCCCAACTTCACGTTCCTTTTGAGAGATCTTTTTGTAAAAGACCAGAACACAGTAATGTTAAGCGAAAATGATGACAAAACTCGAAAATATCGGGCCTAACACGTTAGTCACACACAGGGGTTTTGCCGTCCTTTTCTTCTTGCCTCTGTAACTCAGCTTAAAAATGCTTCTTTTATGCGTTTTTCAGGCTGCCCCTTCAGCTGAAGCTCAGCTTATTGATCCAGCTCTAGAAGGTAAGCACCTAAAGCCCCAATCAAGCAGAGTATAACAGCCACTGAAAGATGGGGTTTCTAAGGCTGTGTCTACGATTTAAGCCTATGACCCTGTGGTTACTAGTCCAGCTGCTCCACCACTAAGCTCTTGGAGACTCGCGAACTAAGGCCATTAAACTAAGTTCAGGGGCGGATCTAGGGGGAAGGTGCAGGGGTGCGTTCCCCCCCCCCCCCTCCCCCCTTGACATGACTGGCGGCAGTCTAATGCAATTGGTATTCGGGTAATTATAGATTTTGCCAGGGCTAAAAACGAAGCTCTGGTTAATTATGCGTGTAAACAAAAAAAAGTAAACCGTGTAATGATCAAGGGGGACGATAATGAAAACGGCTTCAAGACTAATAGATCTAATTAGCAAAAAAACAAATTGCACGTGCAGCACACTTTTTCTTCTAATTAGCAAAAACCAAATTTGCACGTGCAGCACGCTTTTTTGTCTTCCCTTGCCGTTGTTTTGCACGACTTCAACGCTGTTTTGTACGACTAAAACGTCAAACTTCCTAGTTACACATTATTTTTATGGAGGAATTGTCGTATGTGCTTACCCAATATTTTGTTTCCTGTGTTCATGTTCGCTTTTATTTTTCACTGCCGCTCATTTTCACCTTGCTGGGCCCAGTTGCTCGAAGCATGGTTAGCGTTAGCCAGCGGTTAATACCTTGACAACGTATTGGTTTTGATACTGCTTAACCAATGGTTAAAGTTAACCATGCTTAGAGCAACTCAGCCCTGGCCGCTAGCATTTCTCATTTTCTCACCGCCGCTTTGAATTTCGATGTTTTTCTTCCTACGAAATTCGTCTCCTTTGTTTTCAATAACTCGCTCTAGCTCTTTTTCTGTTATCCACGTTAGTGTAAACATAAATAACGCCGAAAAAGACACGACTTTGTTGTTGTTTTTTCTTTCTAAATAAAACCTTGAGTAGCATTTGGGTTGTTTACATTGGTGTGCCTGTGGTGCGGTCGCTCGGTGTACGGTCACGTGATTACCAAATTTCTCGGATGGGTAGATTACCACATTGCCTTAGCTCCGCTATTAGAATTTGTTTGCGTTACCAGTCAGTTACGCCATTGCTTAATGGTGCACGCCCTCCTAAGAAATATCCTGGATCCCCTCCTGAAGTTTATGTGAGAATGAACTTATATAGCAGCAAGTAAAGTGTTTTTCACATGCACCTACCATCAGTGGCTAAATTATTTCATGAGACGCTGCCGTCAATGACATTTCTCACGTTTCGCCGAGAATTTTTTATTTCAAAAAAGAAATGGCAAGCTTTTCCTCCCCACCCCCTCTGAACACTGTTGTTTTGCAATTCAAAAACTACATTTAAAAAACAACAAACAACTCAGCTTTGAATGGAGGAGTTGAGGGAGGGGTCCGGCCCTTTTTAACTCAAATACAGTAAAGTATGCCCCAATTGGCGACATTGTCTCGACAATTTTGTCACTGACTGTAGTTTAATAGCCCCAGGTCCCGCAAAACACCAGATATGCTGTTTTAAAAGTTTTGTTTTGAATACTAAGAAAAGCCTGAAAATCATTTCGCCCCAAATTAATTTTAGCTGTTTTTTCACTTCGATATATGCAGCAGTCTTTGCTTTTCCAGGGTAGTGCCTCTTCACGATAACCCAAGCGCAAATTTTGGGCGTAGTTATTTGGGGCGAGACGACTTTTGGGTGACTTGTCTGGTTACCTTTTTGTCAATCCGAAGTGGTAATTATCGTTTTCTTTTTTTTCAACAGTTGATAGATGGCACTACGTGAAAAGACCAAAACTGTAATGTTTCTATTGTATAATGATAACAATCATTCAAATGGCTGACAATGGAAATGTCGCTTCGCCATGTCTTCAATTCTACATAACGGAGCTCCACGTTCGTTTCCTCATTCAACAGTACTTTTAGAGGACTGGAGCCGAAGTTTATCCCGCACTTGTTTCTGGGATCGTTACTGGAGACAGGCTGGTCAGCTATTGGCCAAAAATTTTTCCCTGTCCCTAGTAACAATCCCAGAAGTCATTGCGAAAGTTAACTCGTCCCAGTTTCCTTACCAAAGTGGCGAATAAGAAGTGATTGTAGGGCAGACACAACCTTAACTAACTTTTGTAACTTTCTTGTAGACTTGTTTTTGCTGAAATGGTGTCATTAGAGAGATTAAGCATAGCGTTTGCGGCAAACGGCAAAAGTGAATTTGTACCACGTGACCAAGTTTTCCATGTACCTATCGTTTACTGTTCATTATAACTACACGAAAATCGGTAGATTCACCCCAATTCTATCTATAACAATTGTTTTAAGCTGTTTTTATCTGCTCATTTCTCATTTTGAAATCTCTCAACTTGAATCTCACGTTTGCTGTTTGCCGTAAACGCGACGCTTAATCTTTCTATTGTGTGAGCAGGTGTAGATTTCAAGAAAATGTTTTGAATGTAAGAAAAAGAAGTGATAACCTGTAGCGTTTGGAAACCTTGGAATGTAATTACTTTAACCCCTTAAATCGCAAGAGTGACCAACATCACTTTTCTCAACACATAGTCAAGAGAAAAAGGTTGTGAGGATTATGGTTATGATCACCAAAGGTATAAATGCGTCGATCTTTTGTTAGATTCTCTTAACGAATTCTTTAAGGAAACGTGACGAGATTAGTTTGGAGAATTCTTATGGTTTCTGCTGAAGTAATAGCATCCACGTTTTGTATGGCCCGGTCGGATGCATTTTGTAGTCAAATAGGGTTTCTTGTTGGCGGTTGAATGGGGAAACGCACGGATGCCACAGATTTTCGTCTCTTTGTTTTGACTTGCACACCGCACATCATGTTGATGTAACAAAGTTAAAAGTAGTCACCTCCCCATCCGTTGTTAGGGTCGTCACGCAATGCTCCTCTCCATGAAAAGAGCGTTGCGTGATGACCCTAATAACGGCTGTGAAAGAGTATCAGTTGAAAGCAAAATCATTCTACTTGCAGACATTAATAAAATTAGTTCAAGGGTACATATTAAACAGCGTAGTCATGCCATACTTGATTACTTATTTTCGGAGACCGCCACCTGGTCACTAAGCATAACTGACTGTGGAGGGGTGGGCCCGTTAACACGCGTTGAACAGGGACTTAACGAAACTACGACGGCGAAGGCAATACATCCATACATATACTTTATTATTGGGCTGCCCGTAAGGGCAACGCCCAATCAAGAAATACCTTTGGCTATGTCGAAAAAAGACAAAATGGTGGACGAAACTCCAAGAAGGCTTTGCGTGCGCCACTCGCCCTTCAATGGGGTCGATTTTTGCGGGAAGGGGACGGGTCATATTAGGTAGTCTGGAGAACAGACTTGGAAGGCGATTTAGAACAAACACAAAATTATTGCTTTGAGTTATTGGAACTATATCTACGCGGAATGATTATCTAAATACAGCGGAATCTCTATATTACGAGATCCTCAGTATAACGAACGATTTTGTTTACCCCAGTAATGATAAAATATATGGAAAAGTACCTCGATATAACGAAACCTCATTAAAGCGAATAAATTTTGCCAGTCCCTTGGCACTTCGTTGTATTAAGGTTGCACTGTACAGTATTCGATGCAATCTCGACCCAGAGCTCTTCTGCGCATGTAGAGGAGAGGGATCAAGAGCTCTGGGGAACCCTGGAGCAAGATTTGTCTCTGATTGGTTTCAGCAAAAAACAATAAAAGTGTTTCTGATTGGTCTATTCAAGTTTGCACGAGAGCGGTTAAACGTGCGGCGTGTGAGCGGGTTTTTCCCTAGACATGTTGAAGTAAACACGGCCGGCCGATTCTTGAAAACAACATTTGAACGACTAATTAGGCAGAATTACTGGATTTTCCAATTTTCTAATAAAATAGCTTAGCTACATATCGAAAATTGAACCGCGAACCAAAAGAAGATTTGAATGCAAAAAAGTAGAATAAAAATACACCGACATCTTTGCCAGCTATAAGTTAAGAAGCGTGACACATTGCTGATTTTTCTTCGACTTCCACGTTATCTTGTTCACACGAAGTAGCCGAGTATGAATGAAAACTTCAGCTTCTTGTCGTAAATTGCCCAAAAACAGAATTCCAAAAAAAAAAACAGAAAAAGTAAAAGTGATACGTGTACAATGCGACCAGATATTTATAGTTCTCTTCTTTTCCCACGATATCACATTTCAAAGCAGCTTCGCTGAAGTGTTAATGTTCATGAACAAACATAAATAAAAGGACGCTAAATTCATATTTTGGAAAGTTTTATTGGAATTTCCATACGTTTATTTTCCTGGAAGCCATTCGGGTTTCACTTACCACCTCGTGAAGTAGTCCACAGAAATATTAATCAACTGCCAAGCATACGCAAATTTCAAGTCTCAATCTGTGATTGGGAACGTTTAACGGTATTTCCAAGAGCATGCGCTGTGAGGCCCAAATGGCCAGATTTTGGCTACTCCGGCGCAGAGTTTCCCAGAGCTTACGGGCGCATTCCCAAACCCGTAAGCACTGGGGTCGAGAATGTATTCGATGCTATATGATGTAGTTAGCCTGCGCGGGAGCTGCAGAAACAAGCGGCCCTCCCACGATCTCCACGGGAAAAGTTTCAACTTGATGCAGTTCTCTTCCTGCGTGTAGAACGACCATTTTAAAACCTCATACACGAAGATAAAGAGAGAGACGCGAATTTGATACCTAGTTTCCAATATCGGTTGTGTTTGATGTACTGTGAAAGAAACTGGAATTGTTTCGCTTATCTTCGAGTCCAAAAATATGCCATTTACTGATTATTGTGTAACAAGGTGACCGTTAAACAGAGGTAAATTACCATGAAATTGGTCATTTGGGAAATCCAAACGGTGACCGCGTCCGCTTAATAGAAGTGACCGTTGAATAGAGGTCAAATTTACAGTAAATGTGGGAAGCATTTTTCGGGAAATTGATAGGTGACCGCTTAATAGAGGTTTGACTATATTTTGCATCTGGGTCAGAAGGCCGCGAAGTGTACGACCTGTAAACGGCCTCGTGTTAAGTACTAGCTGTTAATAGCCAGACAGTGACCAGAAAACGGCTCTACTTGCTTCAAAACGCGTTTGTCAGTAAAATCTCCGGGGGCGAATGGGTTAAACTGCCATTTAGGTAGTTTGGACTCTTGAAGAGACGCACACCCGACGACAACCTCGTTCAGCGAGGGTTCTCTCCTACCCGTCCCTACGGAGCGAGTAGGAGATAGAACCTGGGAACGAGGTTGACCCGACGACTGGGTGAGAATTTTGCGTTAATGTCGTTTAGTCATTGACGAAACGCTTCTGTAGGCATATAAAAGGGGTTCCATGTACTTATCTGAAAACTGTATTAGAGGAGGCACCTTTTTTGGTTTAGTCCTCGGGCAGCCTGCGCCACAGAGGAAACTAAACTTCCGGTTAAGTTCATCTGCGCACAGGGAGCCCAAGCTCAGTGTGTGAGGTAACACATGTAGTTTCATATTGCGTAATTTAAAATGGCCGTGATTCGAATATAAAGGATTTGTATGGGAATTTAGGTAAAAGATTCAAATCGATAAATACTCGCTAGAATGTTCAATAAAATACAGCTTACCGTATTTACTTTGCACCATGAGTACGCACCACACAAGCTTATTCTCTCTTGCGCGCCATGATGAGGAGCTTGTTAAAATCTACAAATTTATTTGCCCCATATTTTTTAACCTTAGCTGTCCGATCAGCGTTGCCTTCAATTTTAAGTGTTAGTCAGTTTCATAATGCTGATCCTGATCTACGACAAGATCCAGCTTTCCCTCGCCCCTGTTTGTCTAGGTAGTCCTTGCAAGAATTGTTCACTGTTAAAATCTGTTCGTTGAGTCCCTTGGGGGGGGGGGGGGGGTGCAAAATAAGTATATCGGTGCTGCTTCGCTAGCCAGGGTGAGGTTACGTCTGCGAAGCGGGCTGGTCCTCGTTCCCCGCGCGCTTTCTTTTTCTTTCTCCCAGCCGGGCTCCCTGTGACACAAACGGGCCTCTACGGAGGAGAGAGTCCTTGGGGAGGCACATCCCAGTAAAAAACTTTCGTGAGTACCTCCCACCGTAGAATTGTCTCTGTTTGGATTAATTTAGGGCCTGTTTACAAGGAGGTGGGGGACCCCAGGGAGGTGAGGTAACCCGCTTAGGTGGGGTAACCCGCCTGTCCATATAATCTCTCTGATTTTGATTTGATCACGTTTACTTTTTTCCTCTCTATTTAGTGCTCGTGAGTCCTTTGTTTGCCTTGCGATTATTTAAATGCAATCAAGCCAGTGTTTCATATGTGGCATAAAGTTTTGATCCTAGGAACACTTTAATTGTTCAGCTATTTTTTTTTATTATTTTTGTTTTGCTTGCATGGACGTAACTCACTGAGAAAAATCTAGCGATCCGCCAAAGAACAAACTTCGAACAATTATTGAGCGGTTTATTTTGTCCACTATTTTAACGTCTGTTTCACTCTAGTCTAAAGGTAAATTGCGGGTGCGTTAACAAAGAAAGGGTTGTGAAAAATTTGTAATTGACTGAGCTATTTTCGAACGGTTTTCTTTCTTTATTTATTAATTATACGCAAATTATTATTCAAAATTTAAATCCTCCTTTCCTTATATCGCATAAAGTCTGCGACTTATCCTCCGGCCAAAATTGGAAACATCAATCGACAAAAATGATGAAATCAAAGATGAAAATTTAAAGGAGGAAAACAGAGTAGCGGTTTGTGGTGAAAGAAAGAAATTCGGATTTGTTTGCTGAGATACGCAAGAACTACAAAATATCCCAATATGCCGGATATGCTTTCCGCACAAGACAAAAAGACGGAAGATAACATAGCGCGCTTGCTTGCCCCATATAAGTCCTATTGAGCCGCTATGAACAAAATCTTTATTTACGCACGCCCGTGCGTAAATAAGATGACGTGAGCATTTTTTTTTTACCTGGCTGCAAAGTTGTCGTCTTTTAAGCTGCAGTGCAGTTTTCCTTCTCTATAAAATATGGAAGAACTTGCGAAGAACTGCCTAAGTTTTCAATCGGCATTGACCTTTTACGTCCTGATCCAACAAGCAGCAAAAAATCAAGCCCAATTCAAAAAAACTCGCAAGCTGTGCGTTTCGCAAATTTGTCGGAAGACCAGCTGCAGCAAATTTTGGCCGAGAGACATTCACTGGGAACAGAAAAGACATCAATTGGTCATTAACGACAATTAAACGTAAAATTTCCGTTTTTATTGTTGTTTTTAAATTTGTTATGCACTTTTGTTATCGCCGAACAATCCGACTAAATCAAGAACATTTCTCTTGCAATAACAAGACAAATTACACAAGAAGACATAAATTTATTACTCATAAAAACAACTGCCTTTTTTTTGGTATTTTATTTTTTTATTATTTATAAAAACAACTGCTGCCAGGTCTTCTCAAGTAGCCGTAATGACCAGCCATTGTTCGTTAATGAATGTAAAGTAGGATGACAGTCGTCTTCGCTAAAAAACAAGTTTTCTGGATTTCGCAGAGCAAAACATAAGCATCTTCTCAGCGCCGGATCCTAACCATACTCCACGACGTCTTACGTATACGAACATGTGAGTATTTTAACTTTAGGTGGACTTAAAGACACTTTCATCTTTGTTTCTGCTTAGTTTCAATTGATCGTTAACGAATAAATAAGTAAGTTTTCTTTCTCAGTTTTACAGAAAGAATTTTCTTTCAAACTAGGCGATTGTAGTGTGTTTGTAACCAGCCAGTTGAAGCGTTTGTTTTTCTGTGGCGTTTGCAGTTAATCAAAAAGCAAGCATTTTGTTAGCTATGTTATAAAAGAATTTGCTCATGCTTTTAGCTGTGCGTATATCGAGTTATGGATGCACTTGGGAAGTTTGGAGAGCACTCAAGAAGCTAGAGTTGCACGAGGCGATAGCCGAGTGCAACTCTTACGCATCTTTCGTGCATGCTCTCCAGACTTCCCGCGTGCATCCATAACTCGATATACGCACGCTAAGCATGAACAAATTCTTAATTTTCCTACTACAATACTAGCAGGAAACTTAACTCAGATGCCATGTGTTGATGAAACAGTCGCTCTCAGCCGAAACATTTAATTTACATTTCTCAGTTCATAACCGCTACACAGGCTGACTCTGCAACACGTATCCACGCGCGCGTTCCAAATGGGTTCGTCCGTTGGAGTGCTAGGCCGTGATCGTAGAAGTAAGGCTATCGTTACGCAGGTTAAACAGGAAAATGTTCGACTGCAGGCGAAAGTGGAACGACTGTCAACCGAAGCGACCCAACTGCGCGCAGAGATTGGTTATCTCCGCAAAAAAAAGGAAAAGGACAATGTCCCACAAGTTGATGTGAACGGTTTGTACAATAATTAATGTACACACTAAAAATATTAATACATACCTGCCTACAAAACCTACTATCACTCAATAGGTAACAAGGGCTTGTTCCAAAGGTTCTTTTGTCAAAATACCTGGAAAAAAATACTGTAACCTCTGCGCACGGTTTCATAAAGCTCCCGAGAGTTAGCTTCGCCGCGAACTATCATGAATTAGGAAAGAAAAAAAAACCCTTTGGCATAAGGGTAATTCATCTGAGAACTTGAAAAAAAATTATTTTGCAAGCTTTACTGGAAAAGGCCGAGTTTTGGACAAACTTCTGAGACGGACTTTCTGCTTATAGGGGCATGAACGATTTAAGCCTAGGCCAAACGTCGAACTTTTCATGAGACAAACCAAACCAGGAGCGAACGTCTGAAGATCCTCTCCGGGACAAACGCGAACGTCGATCCTTTAATTATACGCGACGACCTAAACTAATAAATTAAAAATTTGGATGATAATGTATATTTAGCCTAGTTGGCAAAATTTATTACCAGCCGTCTTTTTGGTCTGATTTAGTTGATTACATGGTTCGACGCGTCCTAAGTTCGGCGTCTGACCCAACAGAGGATCTTAACATAATCTTAGTCGACCAAAATTAGAGTTTGGTTTATCCCATGAAAATTTCGACGGAATGCCGTAAAAGGAAAAAAAATGCGATCAGAGAGATGCGTCGATCGTTATTTTAAAAAAATGTTACGTTAAGTTCGTAAGCATTTGGATTAATTAAAGTGGTGAATTATATTGCCCGGTATTATTGCGGTTTGCAACACAAACCTTCAGTGATGAACGTTGCACTCTTTCTTTTTTATGCGAATATATCTTAAAAGAATATAGAGGTTGAAATCTGCGAAATTTTAAGAATATTAAAAGAATAAACCCGAGGCTGAGATTCTCAATAGGATATTAATTAGGTGTGTTAAAAATCTGTTCTTTTTTTCTCCCTTTAGCTTCATCCGACGGACCCAAATTTTTGGCATTTTCAAATTGAAAAAAAGTAACGACGTACTTGAACCCTTTTTAATTTGAAATAATTCTTTTAATCTGAAAAATGAGCATAGTAACAGCATAGAGAAAAACAGCAAGTACAGTATTTTGTTAATCCAAATCAGTGTGAATGTTAACTTGTAACGTCGTCCTGGGTTACCGGGGCCTCCCATTCCGAGACTTCTTGTGACTTTTTTATACCTTTTTTTTCAAAAGGGGATGGCCTAATTATAACTGATATAAAAAATTTTATTATTCCTTTCTCTAAACGAGAAAACTAACCAGCAAACCTAAAAATAAACTAGCGTGCACTATAACTAATAGACGAATGTTAAATGCTAATAACAGTTCGATGAACGGTACACTGATATCCCAACACATGCTAAATGGCATGAGCTTCAATTTAAGAATAACACAAGAATATTTTCAGCAAAAAATCAGCAGAAAATGACATCTATTTATACCACGGGGCTGTAATGTCGAGGAGTTGTCAATAAAGTGAGCCTCGAGTGCCTATCTCACATAGTCAAGGTTGCTAAGGATTAGTTCGAAGGGAACAAGAAGGAGGTAGTTGACGGAGTGATCAAATAAGCTTGGTTAAAATGTTCAGAGACAGGAGTAGAATTAGTAAAGTGGCCACAGTTAAGGAAGAAGCGGCGTTGCTCCTCGCTTGGTCTCTCCAATGTATTGATTGCCGCTTTTTTTTTACACATCAATAAGGTAAACAGTTTAAGCGTTCAACGGTTTTAAATAAACAAGCATACTTCACCAGTAAACGAACTTCGGGCTGGAAATAAATGCATCCCCTTAGCTTAACCCTCAGACGTACGTACGTGCAAACTCACACTCTTACCGCGGTACAAGAAGCAAGGGGGGTGGGGGGCATTGGTTGGTCCATCCCTCAATCGTTTTCGTTAAGTTACAATATTCAATGTTTTGAAAATTTTCTACCCTTAATACACATAGCCCGTTATGTTGTCTACAAGATGATGTTAATATTATGGGATACATATGCAAATAGCGCTGGTGGAGGCCAGTGACGTCATCAACATGACAGACCTTTTATAGATTTTTCTTTTTTTTTCCACTTAATTCATACTATTTATATTTTACAAGATTAGTAGATATCGAACTTGACAGGAAAATAGAAAATAAGACACAGGAAATAAATAATGGGCATACTGTACTTCCCTCTTCAACTTTAACGCCTTAATTCTAATTTAGTATCTTTCAGTATCAATCCGTAAATATAAGCACACCTCACTCGTCATTTTTTATTTTCCGTATGTATAAGACGATTTTCACCAAAAATTCACAGTAAATGGGTCTTAAAGAAAAACAAACAGCCGCTGAAATGGACAAATGTCCAGATGAAATCTTCTTGATAAAATTTTCAAAAACCGAATGAAGGGCCGGGGATGTCAGACCCCCTTGCAGGTCCGAAGGATAACACAAAACTATTAGAGGTAGCCTTGGACCAAGCTTCGTAGTTGGGCAAAGGAAAAAGTGGGGTGAAACAGCAAAAACTGGCGAAGGAAGGGGACCGAGTGGTGGACTTAAGATGGGGAAGGGGTGTCACCCTTTCGCCAAGACTACCGCTTAGTTACTTAGTCACTCAGTCAGGTGTACAGCGAAATGATGGCTGGGGCTTAAGTGTTTAGCGATAAAGTGTATATCTAGTTGCTATTTGTTCTGCTTTTATGTCAGAAATGGCGAGTGCTCAAGACATTCCTTCAGGAAGCTGTGTTGAGTTGTACTTACAACAGGAGCTGGAAATATTAAAGGAAGAGAACCACGACCTTGTCACTGAGTTGAAGAACTTGAAGAGGAAGGATGTCTGTTGTACCTTGAGGAAGAAAGACAATTAATGCGGTTTGCTCTCCTATGGACCAAGGAGCACACTGAGCTTTTTCTTCCTCGATAAAGTTTTTTTCTTCGATGTTCTCAAAATTTTTCTTTCTTTCTAAAGTTGTTCATTCGCTTCTTTCGTATATTTGTAAAATTTGTTGATAAGAACACTAAGTGCATGTTTTCGAACAGCCTAAGTCTTCTTCACACTTGTTGATTTGTGTGACGAAAAAAGTTATCTTTAGCGAGGTTTAACTTATACGTTTACGTGTAACCTTCCATACAATTGCCTCTATTTTGTGACGTGTGTAAGATTTACTCGGTGATACGCCAGGAGAGCAGGGGTCTTTTTTGCATGAGCATGCGCGCCCGCCGACTTGACAAAGAGCACGCGACCAGTGACAGCGACCGTGGTGCATAGTCGTAGGAGCCAACTTGTTCTCTTTGAAAGCTTGCTTGACATTGAAATGGTAGCAGGAACTTAGGAAAGACCTTCGTTGTACAAGATAAGTAAAGATCTGGTGATTTAAAGTGGAGACTGATGCGCTGAACGAGGTTAAAGAGCAAGTTTCTCAAGGATGTCTGACACGAACATGGCTGCTTGTTATTGTTTGGCGCTCGACTCGTGTCTTGATTCCCGTTCAAGAACCGCAAAGTTTGGCATAGAATGCATTGTTGATGCGTAGTTATTGAGCAAAATGTTTTTTATTTAGTGTTTCTCTAAAGTCGGATGTAAATTAGTTTCTCAATGCAGTAGAAGATTTCTGTCAATAATTTGTTGCTAGCAGCTGATTTAGCCATATTTCGGGAGTGGATTAATAACGATCAGCGGGCGACTACCACGCCGTTATCAGTTGGAATAGAACAGTAGTGTAGCAGCTGATCCGAAGGTCTCTCCTAATTGGTCACTGAAAACAATGAAAGTTTGTTTATCGGAAAATTAAAGAACGTCTTGTTTTTGCGTGGAGTAACATTGTAACGCATTATTAACAGGAATATTCATTTAGCCAGAACTTGAGTGCTGTAAAAATCTTTAACTTTTGGTCGGCATCACATGTTTACTGTACTTCTTGGGAAACCTAACCGTTTGTTTCATCGAAATCGGTCACAAGATTCGACTTTAATTTCGGTCCTATTGAATACAGTTTTGACTGTGTCTCATTGATATTCATTTTTTTTTATTTTTCGAGACATACAGAGTGACTACCACCAAAATCACACCAGGTGACTAATCTACGTCTCGTATGCTGTTAATTTTGTAGCTTTTAAGTGCTATGAAAATTGTAGAACATATATTAATTCACTGCTGAACTCAACACCTGCTTTTGCGCACTTCGAGCCCGCTCGCTGAAATTTGCTGTATTTTTTTTAATATTTCTGTTCCTTTATTATTTCAAAACGAAGAAAATTGAAAGTGTTTACTTGGATCAACAAACGTTTCGGCACTTTGTTTAGACTTTGATGAGGTTAGCGCAATCCTACAGGCACTACATATACGCGCAATGTTGTCCAGGTCAAGTGGGGAGGTGCAATTTGATGGTAGCTCGTGTATGTTAAAGCCGGTCTACTTCGCTTTTGTTAAGACCATGTTACAGTTTTTTTGCAAACTACACATTTTGTTAAATCACGAGCACATTCGCCAAGACCAACGAGAAAAATAATCGCGACGATGGCTTTGAGACGCGCCATTTTGATGAAGGCAGACCCTGTGGTGAGCCTCCATGCACATCGCTTGTTCAGCGGTCGCGCATGCTCATGCAGAAAAGACTCCTGTTCGCCAGGAGTCCATAAAAATTAATGTTAACTCACAGCCCAGGGTGGTGGTGGTGGTATGGGGGGGGGGGGGGGTAGTGGTGTTGGTGGGGGGGTGGTGTTAGGGAGGGTACTATCTATAATGACCTACACGGGGAGGCTCCACCCAAAAGGGGTGCCTTTTTCAGGCTTCAAGCATATGAAAAGGTGCGTAATTCTGTCGTGTTGGTCTATAAAAAGGCCCAAAAAGGCTAACAGATACATTTTATGGTTTTAAGGAGACGAAAAACGTTCTGGATTTGTGTTTTACTGGTATTCAAAAGACAGTGCGTTTATTGCGTTTGAAAGGGATGCAAAGACTCTAAACTACGTACGAGAAAGGGGTACCATTTCTGTCAAAAATGGTATAGAAAAGGGTAAGGAATTGGACCTCGGGGTAGAGCCTCCCCCATAAAACTTTGTTGAGTATTCCCCAGGACAAGCTCAAAATATGAGCGCATCGGCATTGTTGCGTAACTCTCAAAATATAAGGATTTGTATGGAGAGAATATAAATTGTTTTTCTGGCCTACAAATATGAAAGGATTTAAATAAAAATCGGCTAACCTCACTTTAGTTGTGTGTTTCTTCGTTTCTTTGTGGTTCCCGGGCAAAATTATGGTTATTTATGTGCTTTATTGGAACTTGTTCGTTCTCTCTAGAAGTTCACTTAAAATGGTCATAAATTGGATTGGTGAATCAGTAGTCAGTAACTCGAATATTTTGTCTTCGGACGGCCGTGGAATCTTCCCTTATTTTCTTGAGTTCACCATCTGGAAACCAATGTATATTGGGCAAATATACCATCATATCGCTGATATACGTATTGGTCGCGTCTTCCATACACTGAGTCAATGCCAGCTGGTTGTGGGGAATTAGAGCGGAGCGACATGTCAAATCCCTTCCCTGGAGTGCAGCGTGCACGGCCAAAATCAAAACCAAAACGGACAAAAAATGACTTGGATCATTCCCCGAGATCATTCCGGGCCTGTTGGGACAAAACAGACTTACGTTACTTTTCCTGGGCTTCTGATCTTGGGTAAAGGTTTGCAGTTGTATGAGATTTTCGTTTAGTTGATATGAGAAGGTTGGCTGACCTGTATGCTAGTCGGGATTTTGGGTGATCGAACTGAGATCTCGGCATGCGCGCGACAGCCCACCTTCTCATACCCGGTAACAACCTTGTTCCCACTAGCTGCGATCCTTTTTATCAGCGACGAGGACAAGGGTAACGAAGGCTCTGGGGACAATTTTGACTCGATGACCAAACTACGTTTTTGAGGAAACAAGGTATGCGCCGAGCTAGCCCGACTAACCAGGCTGACTCACCTCATACAAATAGGTCATCTCTCTTCCTCCGGCGCTTCGTTATTTTTGCACAGAGTCAAACGCAAAACGCGGGTGACACGCGAGTGACTCGTGGCGAAGTGTAAGGGACCATGGGAAGAAGAAAAATGAGAAGGAAGCGACGTCTTGTCTGTTTTCTCCTTCCCGCCTTCCTTTGCGCGTAAATTTCATCGAGCGAGAGAGAGAGAGAGACGTCTGGGTACGTCGGCGACGGTAACGAGAACGTCCAAAAACGCAATGGGTCGGTTATTTAAACGAAGTCTAACTTAGGCCGCGGTTTAAGAAATCATTGGACCTCCAGATTAATTTAAGAAAATAAGTGATTTTCCAGACTACACTATATGCTTTATTTAAATTGCACATAAAAGATGGTTATTAGATAAAAACGTTGGGCAAACTGAAAATGGATTAGAACGTGTAAAACAAGGGCGAAACTCCGATTAAATAATTGGCCCAACAGGTTTAGTAAGCAAAACGTGCACCTCGATTTCTTGTACATTTCTTTGTCGTTTCTACATGCGTACGACGTGTAAATGGCTAATTTTATGTTATATGGAGTACGAAAACAAGCAACGACGAAATTTTCTTTCTCTTTCTGAACTTGGATAAGACTGTCTCTTAGAGCCTCTCAGGGATTCAGCTCCATGAGAGTTCTACATTTTACGAAGTAAGTGATTTGAAATAATTGCGACGAAGTTTGAAAAAACGAGAACTCCCTTTTTAAGCGACGTTTTCGCTGCCGTCGCGGTGCTCGCATCTTAAGATCCTGGTAAATAGAACCTAACTATGGAAAATAAACGCACAAATTCCGCCAGCGCTGGCTTAGATGAAGTGGAGCAGCTACCTAAACCCGGGCGATATTAGCCTATTTTGCCCGCTCGAGATTTCCCTTGTTGTTCGCGCGTGAAAAGGTTTACTTTGAACAAATCCTTTACTGTGACCAAACTTGTTCGATCGAGCTGTTAGATATCGGCCCCGTTGTTGTTTGTTTGTTTCATATCGACCACGGCTGTTAGGTCCCTATTATGTCCCTTAGCCCCGCTCACAACAACAAAAAACAACAACAACAACGACAACTTTATTTATTATTGAAACTGAGCGGTTTCCAAACTGAAACTAAACGAAGGTATATTTGCAATTCGCAAAAATAACATGAATTGAATACACCTTACACGAATCTCACTACCCGAAAATAATGCAGGCTAATCGCGGTGGGCAGCAGTGACAATTAAGAAATAGACCACACTTTCTATGGGTTTACAGGCGTGATAACCCACGCGGGTTGTTGGGAGAACACGAGAAAAGTTTGTAAATCACGAGCCGAAGGCGAGTGACTTACAAACGCGCGTACAAACGCGCGTACTTTCATAGTTATTTTATAACATTTTATAAAAAGCCTAGAAACAGTTATAAGTCATAGTTTCTAAATAAATAAATAAATAAATAAAATACTAGAAAAATTAACCAGTTTAATCCAGACAGGCTGAGAACGCATAGCACTTATTTGAATTCGAAAATCTTCAGGTTCAGTCATCAACAAGACCCTGCAAATTCGTTGGATCGAAAACCACCAAAATTAACATTCTGGAGAGAAGTTTAAAAAAGATGCACTTTTGGTGAGCGGATTGCACTCCGATCAGTTTCGTGTGGACCGAAGGAAGACGGAAGGCTATTTCAAAAATTTCCGGATTCGTGTGGACGGGGCCTTAAGCAGCGGCGGATCCAGGGGAGAGGCCCAAGGGGCCCGAGCCCCCCTCCCTATTTTTTAGACGAAACTTAGACCGGAAGGGCCTGCGAACAAAAAACTTTTTTGAGACCGATCCCCCTCCCCTACCTACTCTATCTATCTACATCCCTCTCTGACAGTCTCAGGGTCTGGATGACCGGGCTCCCCCTACCAGGTGATCTGTGACGTCACTGCGGGGGCCTGGGGAAAGAAATTTTAATGCCGTATCCCATAAACCAAAGCTGACGGGAACAGATTGAATTGAATTGAATTGGTGCGCGCGTTGGTTTATGGGATACGGCATTAAAATTTCTTTCCCCAGCCCCCCGCAATGACGTCAAAGATCACCTGGTTTATCTGAAGGTCTGGATCCGCCACTGTTAAAGTACAGGCAACAAAAAACGCGCAACTTGTTTTGCGACTTTGCTGCAAACGAGTTGAATAGCGATGTTGCGCGTTTCACCACCCACAAAAACAAACCTTGCAACCTTAAAACGCGTAAAACGCGCAACATCACAATAGGACACTTCCGAGTTCCAAAAACCTTTACTTTCAAAATGAGGCTAGGTGCACAACCTTTCTTGTGAAAATGAGTTTTATTTCCATGAGAATTAAAAATGATTTCCATATCCAAGGCTGAACACCTACCCTCGTTTTGAAACAGAGGCCCTTCGGAACTCGGAAATGGCCTATTCAACTCGTTTTGCAGCAATGTTGCAAAACAAGTTGCACGGTTTTTTGGTGCCCGTTTTACCGTATAAGCTCACATGAATTTGTACTGCGTTTTATAGAAAGATTTTCATAAGAACGCGCAGAGCAAACTTATCTTCAGTGTTGAGTAAATTAGCTGTATTAAAATACGCTTCCGTTTCAAAGAAAACATTCAAGTTCCTCTATTGTAAGCTGGATGTACCAGACAGTAACCAGAACGGAAAACTCGGGAAAATAAACACTCTGAGCTGCATGGAGGGCGGTTTTGTAAAACTAAAAGATACTTTTTAGATGAGTGGAATCACAGCTGGTTGCCTGTGAACCGAAGAGTGATTCGAGTTTATGTTGATTAACGAGAGGGAGAGTCCCAAACGTTTTCTTATTTCATTGAATCAATTCTGTAGAAAATGGTCCAACAAATAAAGTCATTGGCTCAAAATTGAAGCAACTCTGACTCATTTCTCTCATAATAGCTCACCTGTACACAGACGTTCTTTTATTTTTATTTTCGTTCTTTTCAAAAACATCGGCGAGCGCGGAGCGCGAGAAAGAAAAATATTTTCTTCTTCCCCCACCCCTACCCCCTTGCGCTGGCGGTCAATAGGGCCATTTATACGAGAAAAAAATAAGACGCGAACTGGACCATTTATTCTTATCACGCGCTCTCGACAGACTTTGAAGAGAAAATAGAGGGTCTGTGAACAGGCTAATAATGGCCATTTTCACACTAGAGAAGGATTATTGAAAGTCCGTCAAAATAGACAGCCCTTGCAGATCTAGACTCAGTCAGTCGAGTCTAAGCTCGGCAGGACTGGAGAGGGCGAAATGGCCGAGAGGGAAACTGGAGAGAGGAGGGAAGAAGTTACCCGAACAAGTGTTGTTCAAAAGAGAATGCAGTCCCTTCCTCCTTTCCCGCCTCCTCCCAGCTTCCCCTCGGCTTCTTGCTTTTTGTCGTTTCGCTCGCTTGGCTCGATTTCCTCGCTCGCGTGACCATCCTGAGGGACTGCTAGCAGTCTATTGCAGATCACTCAAATAAACAAGCAAACAAAACGTCCTGATTTTATGTTCAGCCGGGTTGTCGCTTGACCAAAATAATCTGTACTGTTCCAGGCTCCAAGATAGTTCCAAGATAGCAGGTAGGGAAATCAAAACGAGAAAAGTTGAAAATCCTTAAATAACAATGACCGAGACCAGGTTTTATGAGCCCGTGAGACTTAGCACCCTCCCCCCCTCCCCCCCACAAACTCCTTGTTTTCACTAAAACCGCTGGACGCCACAACCTGGCTGAGGTTATTGTTGTCTAAGGTCTTCCAGAAGAGTTGCGCGAAAACCGCGTTGGGGCTTAGGAGAGACGGTGCTCGCCCGCTAGGCATTGCCTATAGTCCCAATCTTTCAAAACTTCATTTGCTTAAAGCCGTGATACTTTTAGTGTAAAAATAAAAATCTCCCACTTCAGGACTAACCACCCTCAACTCTTAACCGTGGGCTCCAAATAACTTCCTGGAATTGACAGAAATCAGTGGAAATTCCAGAAAATATGCATGAGGGGGCAACAGCGGGCCGGCCCGTCGCTGTTGTTCCCCTTGATCGAGGTAATTTTTTCTTTTTTTGTGGGGGGGGGGGGGGGGGGGGAGCTTCCGTCAAGCTAACTGTCATGTTGTTGCACAGACACAGGGCTATCATCTGGTATGCATATGGAGTAGCCTGGTTAAATTCCAGGGGGGTGGGGTTATTGTAAAGCAATGACCCACTCTGTTGATAATGTTCCAAGTCAGCAAGCAGTTAAATTGGTGGTTGTAGGACTTGGTTTTGTGGAGCATTGTTGGTTTAGATTGTTTTTGGGAGACCAGTTGCAATGAAAAAAGGGGATGAACTGGGGATATGGCTTTGCAATCAGTGACGCTAACACTAAAAATTGTCCCTTAAAATACCTTATTTTCCAGACTAATGAGGAAATCTTCACTTTTGTTACCTTCAAAACAGACGTTTCTATCAAATGGACGCTCATGAATCCAAGAATTTTTTTTTGAAGTGAGATTTGACTTTTCAAGCAAGAAGGGACATTAAATTACCAATCAGTGCGAGAGACTGACATGTTTTAGTAGCCAGGTTTTCAAAAAACCAGGTATACATAAAATCCGTCTTGAAATCTGCAAGTTGAAATCATCTTGGGAATCATCTCAATTATTATTATTACGCTTCTTAATTGGCCTCAAATGTGGCATATTCTTCCTGAATCTAGCACTCGTCAGATTTGCCTGGCTTCTTGCTTTCTTAAAGTTGACTCAATTTTCACATTTTGATTTTTTTTCAACACAATTTGGTTTGTTTCGATTTTGTTCAGACTTCAAACTCTCAAAAAAGCTGGTTTGATATTGTTTGATGGCCAAACGTTTTGTTCAGAAGAGTTTGATGGCAATTTTGTTTTGTGTACTACATTATACACCGCAAGTATTGTTGGTTTTCACATGATGTCACTAAAATTCAAATTAAAAAATTATCGATCCTAGCGAGATTTTACTTTCACGATGCATTAGAGCAGCTGAAAACTAATTTTCATACAAATTTTCGCTTCAAAAGGGTTCTTGGTTTTGTGATAGAGTACGCTTGAATTTCTAAGCTTTTGCGTGACGCGGCATTCACATGACGGCCAGGAGAGCTGTCATGTAGGTTAAGAAAATGACTTATTTCAGGAAATTTTGCTGTCTAATCAGTTCATGTATTAGAAAAAGTATTACTTTAATGTTTATGAGTTTCTCGAATAATGAATTCACGCTTTTGTAGCAAAACTCGGTAACAGATGTTTCTGTTGGTTTCCGTCCGCCATGTTGGAGCTCATCTAGGTGAGCACCAGCATGGCGTCTCCATACAAATCTCTATAAGTTTGGGTAAAACATTTCTTCGGATATCTCGTGTACGAAAGATTCCTTTGACCTGAATCTTGGCGAGGGTCTTTGTATATGTACCTCCTTTCATTTCCCAGATTCTGGACTTTATCTATTGAACGGTTTTGATTTTTATTTTGATCTATTTTGAATGGCGTGACACTGAAAACCAGCAATACATTTACTGCAATAAATTATCTGCTGCCCACTAGGGTGATCACTTTACAAGTTGTGAGAACATCGTTTCTTACTCCCAGACCTTCTTACTTTCCCCTGCGTCCCCTGGTATTGACCCTGTACATGTAGATGATAATGCACAACCTGAAGGATTGTGCCCTGAAAAAATAGGCTTTTTGTTACTGATACCGGGAATTATTAACAGCCTTTGTTTGCATTTCACCCCTGGTCCACAGTCTTAACTTTGCAGTGTGCAGGCAACATAATGTATGGGCTATTACTATGAAACACAAATGTATATATGTAAATGTAATGTGATAAATTATGATTTGTATATTACTTATTTAGTATGTTTTATTTTCTTATGAGAATATCTACATTAGTAAAGTTCCCCCACGATAGCCTAGGGAATAGTCTCAGTCTGTGTTTTACTTATATAGCACTTTGTTTTGTTTTTCATACAACAGTCAGATCACCTTGGTATGTGATGTTGGTGCAGAATGTTCTCTCAAAGCAAGCAGGATCATGGAACTTAATTTCAGTCTCAAGTTACTGTGCTGTATGCTTAGTCAAACAAGTAAAGTTCTGCAAATGTAATCTTGAAATACTACTTCATGCTAAAGACAAAAAATGTCTAACTGCTACCTCGAGTGGGCAAGATGAAGCGAACCCTGCATTCTTATTGGCTACCCAAGCAGGTGAGATTGGCCCATTTTGTCCACTTGGAATTTCCCATGTTGGTCCCGCAAGTAAAAGTTCTCTTCTTGGCCATGTAATAGATCATTTATTGACCATGCGCAGGGCCCAGTTGTTCGAAGGCTGATTAGCGTTAACCCGGGGTTAAATTTTAACCTGGGTTCCTCTCTCTTTTGTTTAAAAGTATTTTCTTGGATAAATCTTTTCTTACTTTTTAGAGCATCCATTCATTAAATTATAGACCAATAGGATTAAACTGAATTTGCTCTTTCGGCTTTCATATCTAAATTCAAATTTGGCACTAACCCTGGGTTATGTTAACCAAGCCTTGAACAACCCAGCCCAGGTTTGTTAGTTCAAGATGGCTGAATATTGGCCTCATTTTTTTTTTTTTGCATTTTTATTGAGCAAGAGGAAGGCACTCGGGTGAATTAAGGAATGGGTCTCTCGAAATTTGTAAGGGGGTGGTCTAGTTTAAAGGAAATTTTACTTTTAGACTTGAGACTTTGCATGCGATAATTACTTCTTTAAAAATGTTCTTATCCGTTGTCACTAATGAGCTATCTTAGTCACGTGACTTGTCACGCCCATATTTTTGCCATTTAGTTCGGTCCAATTTGACGACATTTTACAAATACTAGTTGTGATTTATTTTGTTTTCTTTCAATGACTATTAACACAAGGTTTATGGAATTAATCGGGCTTTTTCAAAATTACTTATTTTGAGTGAACTATAACATTTCCAGTTGAGAGTGGGACTGGGTCGAGGAGAAAACATTTGATAATTGCATAGGAATAAAATATTTTGCAATTCCCCGTTTAATTTGACTCATTCGACTTTAAACTTAACACTATGGAAAAATATACGGGAGCTTCAACAGTCATATTCATGGCGTAATCTGAAAATACTAATCTTTGCATAATTATGGGCGTGGCTGCTCACGTGACCTCAAGAGGCACAGTGTGAGGTCCAAAAATGGTTCCAATCTTAAGCACTTGTGTTTAAGTAAAAATGAAAAGAGATGGCAGACGAAACAAGAAAAAATGATAAAAGCCCACAATGGAGCGAGGAGCCATGCCTTAAATCACTCGAGCAAGGTCAATAAAAACGCAAATATCCAGCCATCTTAACCTCACACCTGGTCAATAAAGCATATTTATTGCAATTTTATGGTTGAATCTGCGAGCGGGCAAGATGAAGCAAATCCTGTGTTCGGATTGGCTACTCAAGTGGGCAAACCAACGAAGCTTGTTTGGTGACGATAGATGGGTATTGGCCTTGCAAAAAAGAGCTTGGCCAATATCCAGCCATCTTGACCGAATGTTGACCGATGGTCAATAAAGCATAATCATTTATAACAATAATAATTATATTATTACGCATTTGTAGAACTTTGTAAACACTTTTTCCAGAAAGGCATTTTATATTGCTTTAAAAGGGCTAGTTTATGCTATATTTTGTTTTTGAGAGGCTTATTTAAAATGTGTCTTGGCGTAAACTAAGTTCCAAAAATAATGGTCCAGTTTTGTTATTTAATACCTAATTAAGGCATTGGGACTGTTTTCCGTCACCTCTTGCCATGTATATTGTATGACAAGGATGAACATGGATTGAAATTTGGCCAACTTCAGGCTTAAATGCCATGACTGCATAAATCACCAAGAATTATTATGCATGGTTTGTGCTTCCTGATGAAATTGGCTTGATGCATGTACGTGTATCTCCTTCATAGCTCTACAAGTCAAGCATTTTGTGTATGGGTAAAGAAACTAAGTAATTAATGACTTCAGCATAGAAGTGACCTAAAACGTATATATGAAACACATAAACAGTTTTAGCAGACTTGTATTATGTAAAACTGTAGCCATACTTCTTTTATTGATGTAATTTTTTTTGCATTTGAATCTTGAATCTATCGACAACAGTCCCACTCAGGAATACAATGTACACACACCCGACAAATCATATTCCACTTTGTTTAAATATTATAGACAACAAAAACTATCACTAGCCACTAGCTGCACATGAAAGTGTTTATCACTATCTGCTATAAAGGATATTAATTTGTTAACAGATTTGACAGTTTATTTAGAAGAAAAAAACAAAACAAAACAAGCAAACAGTACGTTGTCCTAAAAAAATTTTTAGTGGATTTCCTTAAAGGAAGCTTCTTACTCTTCTTGTTCATTGCTAGTGTGAATAGGCATTCACACTTAAAATTTAATTTATCTTAACCAATGTAAGGAATAAATACTATATATAAGAAGACCTGATTGTCAATTTAGGAAGCAAGGAGAATAAAGAAAGTACTTGGAAGTATTGTTTTGGTATTATTTTGTGTCACAAAAATGTGGAGAGAATGGGTTTTTGTTACTATAGATTGCGGGAAAACCACCCCAAGATGGTGGAAACGTTTTTTTTTTTATAATGGAAATAACTTGAAAACACCGGTTTCCGACTCGTAAACTCGTATTTCCGCAATAGTTACATCCGATTACATTGACGGAAACATGAAATTGACTTGTTTCCGGAACGTTTTCGCGTGTTTACGCAAGGATGCTACGCATTTACGCTTGCGGAAACACCTATTTCCTTAGACGGAAATTAGACGGAAACGTACAAAAAAAAGTGGTACGATTCCGCCGAAAACGCAGCGACAGAAACACGGGTAAACGTAATGTATCCACTAACGGAAACATGTGCTTGTCGTCATGTTTCCGCAACGGTTTTGCGTGTTTACATTAAGTTTCCATTTACGGAAACACGTTATTTCGGCCTGTGAAAGCTCCCTAATTAATCACTGTCGGAGGTAATTAGCATTCCGAGTAGGGGTAATTGTAGGATGGCAAAGATGGCAGTGCCAACTCTTGAGGATACTATCAGAGAATTCTACTGTTCAGCAAATGTCACTGTCAGAGTTCACGACGAGCTAATCGTCCTTTTAGTGCTAAATACTTTTCTGTCCATTACAGCATTTCTGGGGAACACTCTGATCCTAGCTGCTCTACATAAAGAATCTTCACTTCATCCGCCCTCCAAACTCCTGCTACGCAGCCTAGCGATGACTGATCTCTTGGTGGGAATCATTGTTGAGCCTCTGAATGTTGCTTACTTGATGTCAGTGAAGAGTGAAAGATGGGATATTTGCCATAATGTTTACGTTGCGCTCTTTATCGCCAGTCATATTTTGTGTGCGGTGTCTTTGTTAGTATTGACTGCAATAAGCGTGGACAGACTTCTCGCCTTGTTGTTGGGCCTCAGATACAGACAAGTTGTAACTTTGAGAAGTGTCTGTATAACTGTAATCGTTTCGTCCGTTTTGTCCATCGTCGGCACAACAAGCTACATTTGGAGTCCTCTGTTATTTTCATTGCTTTTTTACGCAGATTTGTCTTTTTGTTTATCCATCATATGTTTCTCTTACATGAAAATCTTCTTCACGCTCCGTCATTACCAAACTCAAGTCACTGTGGCTCAAGAACAACTAAGGCAAGCAATTCCACTGAACATAGCTCGATACAGAAAAGCAGTGTACAGTGCACTGTGGGTGCAGGTTGTATTATTTATTTGTTATCTGCCATTTGGCATAATACAGGCCTTAACCGATCAGAAAAGCGTTAAGGTTTCTTCATCAACTTATCTTGCTAAGACTTTTTTATTTGCTTTTGTTTTTCTAAACTCGTCATTAAACCCATTGATTTATTGCTGGAAAATGAAAGAAGTAAGACAGGCTGTTAAAGACACAATAAGGCAAATCTACTGTTCTTTGACATAATATGTCGCAGTTTATTTTCTATTTCAGTTCATTTTTTCCCTTTGTTTCAAATTCATTAGCATACCTTACCATACGGCCAAAAACACCTAAACAAAATTAACTACAAAATATACACTATATAATTAATGTAGTAACTGAGATATAAGGGTTTCCTTCCATCGTTAATATCTTAGTTTTTTAAAAAAGCAACTTGTTGTTGCTATCAGTCTTATGAACATTTTGATCGAAAGGTGGAAAGCTTTGTAATAATACTCAGGTTGTAATTTAGCCGTCAACAACAAGTCTGGAATCGGCTTTCGGGTGTAGCTCGACCGGTGAGTGGTGAAGTTTGAGGTTTGTTTTTGTCGGGGCAGCCGACAATTACACTGTCTTCAGACGAAGAAAAATGAACTACGGATACGTTACTTGCTGTTATAATATATTGCTTTCCTTTGCGTGGCAAGCAAAGATGTATCAGGGGGCACCCAACGACAATTTCTGGAAAATATCTGTTCGGAAGAGATTTGAAATCTAGAATTTTCGGAACATTTGTTGTTAAATTTCTTGCTTGCCTGCCTCTCCTAGGATTTTCGAACCCCTCAAAAATGGTATAACGTTAACTGCCCATTTTTAACGGATTTTTACCCTTAAAAGGTCACCTAGAATTTTCGGGAGCCTTTTTTCTGGCTGAAATTTTCGAAAAGGTAAGTAATGATCCCTATAATTTTCGGATCACTAGACTTTCAGCTAGGAAATCCGAACAGATGAAAAATTTTTAGGGGATAAAAATATGCCTATATCTACCGTTTAAATTCTAAAATACGTTCAACAATGCTATGTTTAAGTAGTTTTGAACTATATTCTCGTTTGGTGCCCCTGATGTATGAAAAAAATTCTTATAAATTCATAAAGTTGAAAGCATCTCAGTGTCTAAAAGCATAACATATCATATTTATTTAGAAATATTTTAACATTTTGAAATTGAAAATTTCTTTAAGGGAACCAACAAATAAGAAATAGCATTGTTTTAGTATTATTATACAAATAAGGTACGAGACCATCCCACGACAATCAGATGCGACACTTGGTGATGTTAGCCTACAGGCGTCCATAATGTGCTGCTAAGACAAGTTTTATCTTAATAAACGTCCCTTGTGTCATAAATAATAAATGTGCTTTGAGAGAAAGGAAAAAGGTGATATGAGTATGCTCAAAACTCTTTACAGTCAAAAATCTGTGAACACAAAACTTTAAAAACTCATAAATATTCACAAACCATACACACAGCTGAG